>CM068832.1:58963259-59596586 GCA_028554795.2 Sinohyriopsis cumingii | reverse complement strand
ATGCACTCACATCGTTGTCAATTCTGTAGGCACGAATGGACTACAACTTTTGATGGTGGGACTCTTATTTTTACCAAAATCGGAGTCCTGGACTCCTGCTTTTAAAATCCAAGTGAGACCTCTGGGTATGTCTTTTTTTAATATTATCAGATCGATATTGCTCATTCATCGTGAATTATTATTTTACAGAAAAGAAAATCCAAGACAGTTGAGAACATTGATATTGTGATTGTTATTTACAACTATAATAACTCTCAAGGCTTTTTTATTTCGATTCTCTTTTCTGTACATTATAAATTATAATTAGATTAGTTACATTTGATGTTTGATCAATACAGTATGATTTTCTGCAGCCCATTACTCCAGCACACTTAAAAAAAGAAAAGAAATTAACATATTAGATTCCATTTTACATTTAATCCATAGCCAACATAAAGAAATTTCGCAGCCCAATCTTTATACATTATTCATTCCACAAGTCTCTCAGTTCTGTTTTCTTTAGGAGAATTGGATCTGGTACCTACTTTCTGCCAGTTCATCTGCATCCTTTTATTTGTTTCCCCCAAAAAACTATGAAAGTTTGCAGTTGGAACAGCATGCATTTGATAATCCTTCACAAAGCCACATCTGCACATGACACTGAAAACAACTGATTTCATGACTCTTTCATGGCATTCTTAGATCTCTGGGAAAAATACCAACAAGTCCCACTATTTTTGCACAGTTTTACTATATATGGTATATGATAGAATGTTAGGATTTATGGTACGGTGCATAATTTTGCTAACCGCTCCGGTGGCCTAGTGGTTAAAGCATCCGCTTCAGATGCGGGAGGTCATAGGTTCGATCCCTGGTCGAGTCATACCAAAGACTTACAAAAATGGTACCTACAGCTGCCTTGCTTGGCGTTTAGCATTAAGAGGTTAGTGTTAGGACTGGTCGGCCTGGTGTCAGGATGCTGTGACTGGGTGGGACATCATGCTATATGTCTGCGGCATGATGCCCCAGTGCTAGACATCACTATAAACTGCCACATTGCAGACATCGTAGCGATATGACTGAAAAATTGTTAAAGCTACGTTGAAAATCAAAATCACATCACACCACATAATTTTGCTTAACAAAGTGAGATTTCAAAGTGCATACATGTGTAATAAATCATTTGGTCAAAGCTATAACAGGATATAAAATATCTAGGTTAAGCTTACTGGAAAATTGAATGTGCCCTTGTGAGATTTGAACTTCTCCAAAAATTTAACAACATAATATCACACCCAATAGATATAAATAAAATCAAATAAATGGGAGCATGGTTGTAGGGAAGTAACATATTTATTTTACAAATAACGTTTGTTCTCTTTTTTATTTTAATTGCACTTTAAACTCGTATGCCAGTAATTAAAATTGTCAAAAAGACATGTCAAAATATTATATGTAGATATGTGGATTAAAAAAAAGGAATGATTATAATTCAGATATAGTTAGAAGAATAATAAAAACACATGTACATGTATATAGTTAGATAAGTGGATGTTAGATAGGGGCTTTGGAAATAGCAACATTTTTGAGAGAGATACTGAAAGATCTTTATTTGAAAAATGAAATCCCTAAGAACAGAAGTGTGTTAACTAAATTTTAATCATGTTTTAAAATATTTTAGTATTTTCTTTATCATAAAGATCACATGCAGATTTAAACTATGAACCAAGAAAACAAAGGAAAGCTCATGAGTAACACAGCCAGGTGGAGTGGGCAACTAAGTTGCCTAAAAATGTTAACTTTGCCTCTATTAGGATAGAGAAAACAATTTCACCCTGTGATATGTTTTGATGTCAATAGAATAACAATAGTGCATGACTTTTGAATTGCTTATTTGGCCCACACTATTAACTCAGTGAGGTAAACTTCAGGAGAAATGTATTTTATGCAGGTGTTGATATCAGTTTTGCCAAGAAAACAGTCTTTTTCACACTGGCATATCTTTTAATAATTGACTGACCATTAACCTTTCCCCACAAGTTATCATCTGATGATGGAAAAATACTAAATTGTGTTTTGAAACTTGAAACTGCAATATATAAACAGTTTGTGTTTAAGAACGGAATCAGTAAAAGCTGTTTCTATATATTATATATATATATATATATATATATATATATATGACTTCCAATAACGCATAAATGTGCATCCCTGATGCAATAAAATAAAAAATGATGCATTAAAACCCCAGCCTAAGAGTCCCATAGGATGCATAAAAATTGCTGACCAAGTCAATTTCCAGCTTGCAGAAAAGGTTGATGTTTCACCAAACAGAGGTCTATGGATTTTCAGTGCCCTCTGTTGAGGTCATGCTTATTAATTATGCATTGTGTCAAATTTTGAATAGTATTGAACCTTAAAGTTGAATGCATTGAGCATTAAAATTTTATCACATTTAAGCCAGAAAAGTCTTTGTGAAGGGTCACCTTGACCTTCTTCTTTTTTCCCTTTGTGTGTTAAAGCTTAAAAGGCAAGCATTTATGACTCGGTGAGATTTGACCAGGGCATTGCAACGCTGTCCTGATAAAGTAAATATTTGAGCTACCAACCATAACCGCTTGATAGGAACTCATGTCAAATTATCATTTTTTAAAGGGAAATTGATATTGCACCATAGTTCAGAGATTCTAGGCTGTCTAAAATCTAATGAAAGAAATGATTATCTTGGGAAAAATTTAGGAACCGCTGCGTACAATTGGCCAGAGTAAATTTGGTACACTTTTGAAGTAATGTGAATTTAAAGTGACGACCTTAGTCGAAATTGGTTAGTCTAGAATTTCCTGAGAGAAGAGAAGATTGGCTCCAAGGAAACCTAAAAAGAATAGTGCTTTCCTTGTTAAACAAGCAAAAGGGGACTAGGTAGCTGTCTTGTAAGAAAAGACAGGGTTTAGTGCTAGAATGCACAATTTCTGAAAGAGAACAGCATTAAGGTACACAATTTTAATTTTTCACATAATTTTCTAATTTTGATTGTTTTGTGCAAATATGTTTGATATGACTAGGATCCATATTATGTATCATTTATTCAGTTTCATGGAAATCTGTTGATGCCAGAGTTGTTATGCAATTTATCTCTTCAGTTTTACAGTTACTAGTTCAGGATAGAATTGATGATTGCATGCTGTCCAAATTTTCATATGTGTAGGATTTCATAGGGTTATATGAAATAATTTCCTTTGTTAGGGCAATACTGATTATCATGAGTTAACAATAATCGCATATTTATATCTGATTTTGTAATGTTTAAATAATCTTGTAAGTTATGGATTGCTGTGAGCTAGAATTTTGTGAATTTTATACTGTAGTAATCGAGCATGTAGTAGCATAGATAAAGAGATACAGTAATGTTATATATACCGCACACATGCATATTTATGGCTGGTCAGTGTGAAGTGAGGGTGATGTTCAATTGGATTAGTTAAAAATTTATGCAGTGTTCTGATAGTTATTTATGCTTCTGAGTGAGGGAATTGTATGTACGTATAGAAAGTGGTACATAAAGAGATTTAGGGGTAATTTTGTCCTTTAAGGAACAGCTTTTTGGGAGAGATGGGACAGTCTGAAGACGGAAGTAAAAAAAAAAGTGATGAGTTCAGAATAAAGGACTAGGAAGTCCAGAAAGGGATGAAGTTTTTGGAGTAGGAAGACATTTGATATATGGTCAAGGGAGGAAAGTGATGCAATCAGTCATGGACATTGTGCTCTTTTCACCATTCATCATTATGATAAAATAAATCTAAATAAGACACTGCTATTAAATTCTGTTGACATAACTTAAGTTGAATTGGAGTTGCTGCTATTAAGTGTTACTGATTAAATTTTTTTATTTTTCTTGTCTAAGGGAGTTTGTATTGCATTATTTCTTCCCAATAGTCTTGCTCAGTTCCCTGTTAATATTCTATCTTTTCACTCCCACCGGGCTATACAATTGAGGTAGGTCATTCCATAGATAACGCCAACCAAATCCAATTAACCACCCCTCTTACTAAGAGGGTGATGTTACATGTTCATATCTGAGTGTAGCCAAATAAGTATAACAACTGAATATCACCCAATTTATTTCCAAGAAAACAGATGGGTTTCATCAGGTTGAAATTAGCCTCACAGATTTATTATATTCATAATAAAATTAGGTAGCAGACCAGCCTATGGTTTTATAGAAAATGTCGTCAGATTATAAGCAAGACACTTTATGGTGTGACTGGTGGATGCTGTATGACAAAAATGTTAGAGCAGATGGATCTCTGCAAAATTCAAAACATGTCAGATCAGAAAAAAAGGCTAATCAACACCTTTTTACAAACTTTAAAGGAAGAATATAAGAGTAATGAAATACAGCACTTGGGACTGAGCACTTGAATGCTCATTGAATGACCATACCTGTGTCCCTGCATCACCCTCTAATCAAAGTTGGTCTCATGAAAGTTGTAAGTCACATGGGATTGCATAAATGTCAACTTTACTCTTTGTTTTGAGAACATAACCATGTTGAGTGACACTGATTGAGATAGTTGGAATTTGAAACTGTTTGAGATGGTTGGAATTGAACACTGATTGAGATAATTGAATTTGAACACTGACTGGGATAGTTGGAATGTCACACCTTTCTATAAAGTAAGATGGTGAAATCACCATGATAACTAGAAATAAAAGAGGGCAGATGAAAATAATTGATAATATACATGCTGTTTTATCCACACAAAAAAATGTTATAATAATGATTTCATTTGATTCTCTATTAAGTGTTTGCTATTTGATGTTAAAGTGTGCACATGGTTATATTTATTGTTGGCTGTGACATTATGTCAAATTTAAGTATTATGTATAAATACCATGACTCAGAGCCTGATGCTGACTTAAAATATATCATTCCAGTTGTACTAATTCAATGTGGTTCATTTGGAAAGTCAGCCTACTGAATGTAAAAATTCCATTTTTCAAAGATTGCTTCGATGCATGTCACCGATTTTTTGTCAACTTGGTATTAATTGCTAAAAATGCAGCTCTTTAAATTTCTTTGACAGGTGTGTGCTGAAAAAAAAGGCTCTAATTGATAGTCATTAATTGATCAGAGGTTTTTGTTCCAGGCTTGATTGATATTAGGCGCTTATGATATGTTGTTTACATAATAATTACAGGAGACTTAATAGAAATGTCTTCATAGGCAATTAAATGGAAACAAATTTCACTTATTTGTATATTATATAATCATTCAGTAAATGTATAACATAAGTGTTCAAAAATCCTTTAGTTGTAAGTAATAATATATCATTATAGTTTTGTTTTAATTCTTTTCTCTTAGATATTTCAAACAAATTTCCACACATCTCTTTATCCGTCTAAATACTTGTACATGTATGTGTATTTTCTTCAAACTATTTCTGCATTTTAACTCCTTGTAATTTACATATATATGTCTGTTATATATATATATATATAATTTCAGATAACGTCAACTATTAGCATATAGTTGTAAGGTGTCGAGCGATACAAATGAAACAAAACAACCAGGAAATGATTTAAAACATGCAATATTTTTTCTTGTTGTTTTACTCGTGTTGGATATTATGTTTTGGGCAATCTTACATTTTCCAGCCATCTTTCATGGGGCAAGCTGACAGGTATAACATTTGTAAATCCCTGACATTAGTTTTGAAGTTCTTTATATGGTCAGTTTCTCAAGTACAGGTAGTAGTATGAGAATTTGTCTTGATGCATAAAACATATATCTCATTTATACTTCCTTCTTGTCATTTCTTATAGGAGACAAGATTTTATCTGGAGAGAGCAAGTTTTGTCTTACCACTGGTTCTATTGTTACGCTGAATGCTAGTTTTCGCCGCTGCAGTAGCCTCAACCTTGAGTCAGAGGAACAACCAAAAGAGCAAGCATGGAGAGATGATGTACATCTACTCTTTGACTTTGTTCGCAAAACAGTTGCACTAAAGGTGTTGTATGGGTCACACACTGACATTTTCTAGCTACAGATAATTCAGTAAATGATCATAATGTTCTTTTTCTTTGCAGGGATCAGCAGATAGTAACGAGAAGGTAACAATTATTTTTAGCTAATGGTATAGTCCTGCATCAGCCTTCAAAATATCATGTAATAAACTTAATGTAAATTGCTTGAAAGCTTCTTAGCAAGAAAGCATTTAAATTGTTCCAAAATAATGTCAGTTACCTCTTTTGTATAAAACCCTCCCAAAGCATCCAGGCATAAAAAGAATTTCAGCTTTGCATAAATAATGCCAATCTGAAATTAGAAATGGCTGCGGGTACTAAAATTTAAAAAACCCATTAAAAACTAACTTTTTGTAAAAGCTGCTGAATAGAATTAGAAAATTTCACAGAAAACATCCTGACATGAACGCCTTTCTGATTTATAGAAATGATTTGCACTTAACTGAAGTATTCCAGCTTTAAGTTTCTGAATGGCCCTGATCAGCTGTCAGATGTTTCTGCTGTTGTTTAAAATATAAAACAACTTTAAATATCTTCTCAAAAAATGCAGAAACAAATTTGATCAAAATATCAGGAAGCATCCTGGCATGAAGGCCTTTCAAAATCTGGTTACATTACTAAAAATAACAAATAAAACTTAAAATTACTTTTCTTCTCCCACAAATTTAATTAAAAAAATTGGCCAAATTTAAAAGAAAGCATGATTTAAGTTTGAACGAGTTCCAGTTTTGCACAAATTATGTCAATCCTCAGTTCATTGTGTTTAAAAAAAATTTTCATTTAAATGACTTTTTCTGACAAACAAAAAAGACTTTTCACAGAAAACATTCATGTTTGCACAGGTGATGCTGATCTGCTTTCCAAAATGACTGCCGTTAGTAAACAAATATAAAAGCCATGTAATATCGGAAGGTATTGTGCTAATCCCAATTTCTAGGCCAGCTGCCCTAACAACTGGGTTTTAGGAAGATTCATCCAGGTGGCTACCCCAGGTTATAGCTGAGGCAATGGCATCATCACCCTCTGTATTGTTATGATTTTATATTAATGTTTTCATGACTCAAAGACAGTTCCAGTTTTGACCTGCTGGTGGTGGCAGGGATAATACAGGTAAAATATTTAGCGATTCAAAATTTTGTTCTTTTCTCTTTGAAAAACATTGTCTACCTTCACCTTGCAGTAAACTTCATTTGCCCAACAGTACTTTTTAGCTCTTCTGCTCGTGGACATCCAGCAAGGCTGTCACGACAGCTGTCTTGAACATCTTGTTATCATTATTACTCCCGAATGGATAGTCATATCTTTATGGTGTTTTGGATATCTTGAAAATCATTTTATTATAATTCCTCATGTTAGTCCTTAATGAAAATAGCACCGTTCAGATTTCTGTTATGGACTCTACAAGGGTCATCTTGGGCATCTTTTCATTACTTCTGGTCTTGATTGGATGGTCTTGTCAACATGGGAGTCCACAATGTCCATCTTGGAAGTCTTGTCAATACGTCTGGTCTTGTCAACATAGGGTTTTCACTAAAAGACTTATGATTTTACTTGGTATTAAATCAAATGGTGCTGATCTGATCACCAGCATGGCCAGCAATATCATAAATGTTTCACAAAAGATTCCAGAAGCTGGGCCACTATTTCCTCCATACTCCAAATTTAGGAGACACAACTTTTTAGAGACAGAGGAATATAATAGTACATAATGCACTAATAGTGTCCTAAAGATGAGATAATCTTAATTGCTTTGGCAGATTTGCCACACTGTAACTTTATTGTTTGCACAGTAGTTATAGGTTACTGCATTTGTATGTAAAAATATGAACAAGTATTTTGGCTGGAATACTGCATGACCTTAGGAGTGGTGCAGTATATCCATCCAACAAAACAAGTTCATATTTTCCCATACAAATGCAGTAACCTTTTTATTATATGCTCATTTTCTTATTCTACCTAAGGCTTACGTATATAAACAAAATACACTACAAGAAACAACGTAAATGAATGAATGCCGTATTCCAAACTAAATACACAAGCGCAGATTTATCATTGCACAACAACATCACTAATGCGCACATAACTCCGCCCAGATAAATTTGAACTTAGTCGCGCGCTTGACATAACTTTCGAAAGAATATGGCGTGTCTAGTTAAAATTTAAACTTGCAGTCATATTGTGAATCAATGCGCATTGCAACAACTTTTCCATTTGATCTGGAATGGCTATATTTTGGTATTTTGTTTCGATTCGACGAAAGTTTGTGATTTTGGACTGGATTCATCTGTGCAAATTATACATGAAATACATAGGATTGAAGCGGTGCGGGAGAAGCGTGTTTCTGTCATTGAATGTTTGAAATCATAATGTGGGGAAAATATGAAGTCTTTCAGTTACAATTATCAAAAATATGCCTTGGAATTTAATGCTTATTTCATTTTGAGTGCAGTAAGGAGGAAGCAATTGCACTTATCATCGAAATTACAGCACAATTTTGAAATGTGTAATCCAGATTGAAAACCTATGACATGGCTCATGTAATTCGGATTTGCAGAATTAAGAAAATACATTTTGAGGAAATTCAGGATGTAAAACTGTAAGTATATTTTATTTTGCCATTCTTATCATCAGCTAAAGAAGAGAGTACAGTGGAACCCCACTATAACGCGATGATCGGGGTCCATAAAATCGGATCGTGTTAAAAGCGGGGTCGCGTTAATGCGGGGTTTTACAATATTTAACTTTTTTTCCGAGAACATATACGTGTATACATGTACATGATCAAAAGTCGGCTTATCATCAGATGAATATTAACTGGAATGCATTAATTAAGATATATTCAAAATAATCGATGGCTAATATATTTATAGGTTATTACTGTGCATTAAAAACATTTACTAATTTTTATTTGTTTGAACGATAATACAGATTGACCGATAATACCAGACTATCGCTATATCATGAAAAGTGTATCAACACCGTATGCTACCGTGCCGTCGTGGCATGCAGTTCATCCATAATGGATGTAATTTCATTGAAAATCGTACAGATTTAAAATATTCAATAATTTTGTAATAGTCTGAATTTGTCGTGTAAAATAGAGGATGAACAAAATATTGAAACCATTTACTTGCCGTCTGATATCGTACGGTCATTGCATGCAGCTATTCCCGGGTCTACATACGGTGTCTGTACAAATTTCATACCGCTAAAATTTTATCATATGCGACAACTGCAAGAATAATTAACAATCAACGCATGATTTCAGCGTGCAAATAACTTTTATTTCAGATTTTGTGAACATCAAAAGAAACATGTGAAAACTGCTAAAGTAATCGTTGTGCAAAGTGCAAAGTCAGTGTGGTTCCAAATTTAAATTTCATCATTTCTTGAAACATATATCCAATGACGTTTGCTTCTTTGCCGCGAACTGTTGGGTTCTAGCAAAGTCAAGAATGTTTCTTAATTGAAGGACTTTGACGCTGTCAACATCTTGTGTTTCCAGCCACCTTAAACTTGCTTCTAAATGTACTACTGCTTCAGACACTTTTGGTGGGGGAGTTGGGGTGCCATCGTCATCGTTATCATTATCGTCACTGGTTTCAGGTTCTGATTGTGCAGCTTCATTCTTCCTGCTGACATTTGTAACAATTTCGTCATCTGATATGTGTTCGTATATAGGGCAAATGTCATCTACTGAATACCAGTTAAGGATATCATGATGGCTGTGCTCGTATTTTTTGAGTGCTTCTTCTGCTAAACGTACGTCGTCTTCAGTGAATCCTGTAAATTCAAGCTCATCGTCACTATCATTTTGTGTCGAGGGCGTAAAAGCTGGCCCAAGACCCTTTATCCAGCATCGTTCAATGCAGCGTGCAGTGATAGCATCCCAGGCTTTACCTCCAAGGTGACATACTTCTTTTAAGTTGAGTAATGCCAATGATGTGTCGACGGATGCGTTATTATCTGCTACCATTCCCTTTATCATTTCACGGCGATAATTTTGTTTAAATACGGAAATTATGCCTTGGTCAAGTGGCTGGATTTCTGACGTAGTGTTTTTCGGGAGGTACGAAACTTTGATCTTGCCATCACTGCTGACAAGATTTTCCGCTGGGGGGTGGGCAGGGCAATTATCCAGCAGGAGGAGAGCTTTTTCCTCCAGCTTGAGTTTTCGTAAATGAGCCCGAACATCTGGAACGAATGTTTTGTGAAACCAGTCGTCAAATATGGAGCTATTCATCCAAGCATTCTTGCTGTTAGTGTACTGAAATGGAAGTGCCTTCATATTTACATGATGAAAACATCTGGGAGCTTTCGATTTTCCAATCATCAGAGGTCTGACTTTGTGGCTGCCAGACTTGTTAACACAAAATAAGAGAGTCACTCTGTCCTTCCTCTTCTTGAAACCTTCTCGTTTGTGACTGTCAGTCTTGGTTGCAAGGGTGCGATCGGGTAACATTTTATAACATAAACCAGTCCCATCGCAGTTGTAAACTTGGTCAGCTGTGTAGCAACCGTCCTCCAGCAACTTTTTAAGCCCAATCGGGTAGGAATTGGCAGCCTCTTTGTCAGCGGAGCGGATTTCCCCAGACACAAGAACTTGGCTGATAGCATGCCTTTTCTTGAATCTGTCTAGCCAGCCATTACTCGCCTTAAATTTGGAATCTTCTCCATTGATACGGCGATCAAATTTCTCTGCTTGGGCTTTCAGAATTGGGCCAGAAATTGGAACACCTTCTGAGCGAGCTTGTACAAACCATTGGTACAAAGCTGAATCTAGGACATTGTCATTAGCTAACTTAACCCTTTTACGCTGTAAACCAGTTTCCTCTTCAAGAATGTTGGGTAGACTACGGAGCTTTCCTTCATCTGTTTTCCACCCTCGCAAAGTGGACTCGCTGATTCCTAGATCTCTGGCAAGCTGAGTTTGTTGTTTGCCCTTCTTTAGTTGATCTAGGGCATACAGTTTCTCTTTAGCAGAAAACGACTTGCGTTTTTGAACTTGCTTTTCCATAACAGTAAAATATTTTTTTATATAAGCAAACAACGTACACAGATAAAGCTCGATAACTAAGTAATGAAGGCCTGCAGTGGTTACGAATCACTTTTTATATAAAACAAAATTAAGCTGAACGGATGTACAATTTCATACCCTTTTAATTTACAGATAATAAAGTGGATATTATTTACTTTCAACTGTTTGTTGTTTGATCACACCGCCAAGCACAGCATACATGTTGGCGGCTTTCGTCCTTTGATGTTTATTAAATTGTGCGACTCTTGTATCAACCACAGCTTTGTCTGCTGCTTGGCTGTGATTGCAGTTAAATAAGAAGCCCATGTCGGCTATTGTTTGAGCAATGACTGTATACAGATTTCATGGAAGACAATCACAAAGACGATTTACTGGCTTTACTCGTGGATCCGTAATAAGTAACACTTCCGATAATGTTTACTTCGGCTTAACAATTCAAAAACCTAATGAAACCAGTTTTCTCTTCTAGAGTAGAATACGGAGCTTCACCACAACCTGTTCAAATTGATAAATTTCAGAAGCCAAGCGTTGTACACACTATTTCTCGTACGTTATATATATCGTATTATTTTAGAATTCATACACGATCACTTCTCCAAAATCACTTAAAGAACCTGGATAAATTGTTAAGTTCCGATCGTTTATTATTAAAAGTCATACGCGAATTCTTCCACCAAATTATAATAAACGTTTTACACACTATTTCTCGTACGTTAAACAAATATTTTCACGGTCCGATAAAAATACACGTAAATGAATTTCAAATTTCAGGAACCATGCCACGATCATATTATTTTAAAAGTCACAACTAATCTCATGCCCAAAATGAAGTTAATTTCTTGTTTTGTTTTTTTTACTTTTCTCCAAATTTTTTTTCTCCATGTGTGAATGAATATACGAAATTTTGGGAGCCATGCTACGACCGTGTTATATCCGAATTCGCGTTATGGCGGGGCGCATTATAGCGGGGTTCCACTGTATATGACTTGTCACTTGTATATTATTTGTAAGGACCTTATCTTGCATCTGTTATATACTGTAGCTAGCCTAAATCCATAACATTGTATCAACGCGGAATGTGCCAAAGCAGCTGGTATGTGGCAGTCCACGAAACATCTGTTTTAGTTCATTCAGAAACAAATTTAAACAGCCACAACGTAAAGAGCCTCTTACGCAAGTGTACAAATCAAAAGTGCTGGCGTCTGCATCCATTGTTTGTTTATAATAGAAAGTAGTTCCTTTATGCATGTGAATGCTATATGTGTATTGTCGCGCAGATTCAATATCGGGTAATACTGCACGATTCTGACAATGTAAAGTTAATGGGGGAAAAAATGAGCATATAATAATATCATATTTTTCATGGACACTTACACTATTGCAATAAAAGTGTTTTTTATGGTCATGTTACTTATGAAGACATGTTTGAATATCAATTTAACCTGAAATGGGCTGTACATTGGAATTTTTCGTTCTGCATCCTGCTTTCATTTAACTTTACACATTATTTACCTGCATGTATTATAATAAATACCTTTGTTTTCTTTAATTAAATGACAAGAAAAATGTTGCATTTACATAAATTGTCTTCTTGCATTATTTCAACTGCAAAATAAATCTTCCTCACTATAAGGGTGACTTGAATGTCATAACATAAACCTGGCTGTTTTCATTACCAGATACATTGTTTTAAAATAGATATTCATTTCCATATTAGAGTTTGATCACCTTTTGCAACTTTGGCCATTGCTATCACCAACAGAGACATGGATGGACATCCATTAACATAAAGCTCTAGGCATAATTTTTACATTCTTTTTTAGCTGACAGAAACTTGGGACATGTGTGTATGTGCACAAGGTCAATATTTGTGACATAGGACAAAACATTGCATGAAACCTGTGAGCCTGCTGGGTGTGCAACATTGTACTGTTATTGATAATTCTCAGATGGGTGGCCATAGCTACATGAGCTATTCACTGAAAGACCTCTTATCATTTTTGGTTGGCTCTGAATGAAAATGATGCTTCTTCAGCACGATGGTAATTTTGAAAATTTTGATAGTGCTACTCCACCAGAATTGATGGTTGTATTGTGAAAATTTCTTTCAGCAGAAGACTTAATATGATCTCTAATTGGTCAAAAAATAAAAAAGATGCCTCTTAGACATCAAGAATGGTCACCTTACAGGCTGTCTTGAAAAACTTGTTATTATTGCTTTCATTAAGGAGTTCTTATGATATCTTCTGTTGATGGATGTAGCATGATATGCATTCTAGTGAAAGTTAACCCTTTAGGAGGTACATACAAGATAGCTATGTCTGTCAGGCACATGAACTGCACAATACCATCTTGTCTTTGCGATTTGTTCCATATGAGGGATACTGCTCTCAGATTGTGATTTGTTCCATATGAGGGATGCTGATCTCAGACTGATTTGTTCCATATGAGGGACGATGCTCACGATTGTGATTTGTTCCATATGAGGGATGCTGATCTCAGATTGTGATTTGTTCCATATGAGGGATGCTGATCGCAGATTGTGATTTGTTCCATATGAGGGATGGTACAAAGAATATACTGATTTGAAGTCAGTATATAGAACTTTCCTTTCAGGAACTGGTAACTACCCTTGTATTACCCATAAAACCCATGTGACTGGGCAGTCAACAGTTTGGAATACTCATTTCATAATTTATGAGACTAATCATATTTCTTTAAGATTTGGGATAACAACAAATTCATAAATTTAAGTTAGGTTTTTTTAAGGCTTTCAGCGTGGAAAGTGAATCTGAAAAGACCAAAAAGTTATTTTGCTTTAAAGGTTTCAGTCAAATTAAATATTTTAGCATGGCTGTAAATTTTGTAGTGAAAGTGGAGGCTTTATTCAGTAACTGGGTAGTGTTAGTGCCATGGCAATAATAGCAAAGCATCTTTAAAACCTTTTTGTATACAGGGATGAATGGTCACAATAAAAGTGTACGAGTTTATTGAATTTTCCCAGAAAATAAAAGCATTATTTTACTGAGGATTTTTTTAAATTCAAGATCAATTTTTTTCTCTCAGAGACTTCAGTAACCACTGGTGATTTGGTAATACAGAATTTTTTAGTATTTGCAACATTGACTTTTGCTGCTTGATGGTGAGGATGAATTTATCTGCTGTTAGGTGGAATCAGAATTTGGTTTCTGAGTGCACAAGGCATGATATTTGGGCCATGACTTCCTGTCATGTCTGGTTGGTCCTAAATTAAAAGGATGCAGCTCTGACATACGGTCTGCTATGGTGCTGTCTTGAAAGTCATGTGATCACTATTCCTCCTGATTGGATGGTTGAAGTCACTAGTTTGTCTCCAGATGATCTTTTGTTGGTCCTAAATGAACACATTGCAAGTCTGATAACTAATATTGCCACTTTGGCAGCTATCTTTAAAAATCTTATTATAATTACATGACCAGAGTGAATGGTTATATTGACATTGTATTTTTACTAAAAAGAAAAAAGTTAGTCATAAGTAAAAATGATGCTGATCTGACATCAAGTATGAACACCGTAGTGCCCATCTTGAATTTCTTTTAATTATTGTTCCTCCCAAACAGATGGTTGTATAGATATGTGGTTATCATTTAAAGACGTTTCATGATCTCTAGTTGGTCCTTAATGAAAACAGGATTCGCAGAATCTTGAAAAGTGATTGAATTTTGGTCTTGAAAAGTAATTGAATTTGAGCTCCAAAAAAAGTACTGGAAAGGTGCTTAAAACTTAACAGAAAATGGAAAATCCATTAAAACGTTTGAAAACCAGTCACCCTGAAAAAGACTTATGTATGCATTAAGACTACCAGGTGGGACACAAGACTTATGTATGCATTAAGACTACCAGGTGGGACACAAGACTTATGTATGCATTAAGACTACCAGGTGGGACACAAGACTTATGTATGCATTAAGACTACCAGGTGGGACACTTACATGTCTTCTGATTTCTCAATTAATGCCTATAAAAAATATTCTTATTGAATGTTAAATTTTGTTTACAGGTCATCCATGGAACATATACAATACGTGCGCCCATTCAGATTTCAAGGTTCAAGAATCTTCAATCCCTGGAGGTTAAAAAGGTTCCAATTCATATGCTGGAAGGGTTGCAGATTCTACGAGGCCAGCTTGTTACTCTAACAATATCAAAAAGTCTTCAGACTCTAAAGGTGAAAAGTTCATACCAGTTTGTAGTTTAATAAGAAAACTGTGTTTAACTTTTTCATTTTTATCTGTGATATATTTATGTATTACTTTAGTTTTTTTTAAATTAATAGCATACAGCTGTCCCTTGTTATAAAATAGTAGTTTGGGGTCCGTAACTGCTTCCCATGTTATTATGGAACTTTGTTATCATGAGAATATTGTTATGTAATGAATGGCTGATTAGAAAGAACCACATATGTATGGAATGGGGGTATATTGGGAATAATCAGATTTTCTCAAATAGTAATTTAAAAAAGAAAGAAATAAAGATGTAATTAAAGCTTCATGTTTTTGTCTTTCGTCCAACATACACTTGATATACAAATTTTAAAGCATTTGTTTGATATTGGTCTAGGGGTCCATAACGAAGTTTATTATGATGGGGAGAGCTTTATATTAGAAAAGAAAGATACTTTGTGAATTTCTCTTTATTTAAATTATTAATATCTGTCAAAGGTTAAAATTGTAAAAAAAATTTAATTTCTTTTAATAAATCACAATTTAATTGCAATCTTCCAGAAAAAAATCAACTGCCTTACTGAGATGGACTTGTCAGGGTTGGCACGTCTGCCTTTGTTTCACGTGCTCAAGAGTTACCTTCTTTCACTGATGATGCTACAAATAATATGTAATCTATATGTAAAGACAGATGTTTGATGAGTATCAATAAATATATTAGTCACATAGCCAGCATATATTCAGATACCTCATATATTTATTTAAAAATATCCATAATATAGGTTAAAATTCTGAACATAGATTGACTAGATTATCATCAATGCATTTTAGATTCGTGTTTTGATTTAATACAAAATTGTAATTTTCCATATTTTGCGTTTGATTTTTAAAAGCTGGTTGTTTGGGTGGCTCTTCTTTTGATTATGTTAAGTGGATTTATCTTCTGTTTTCTGACTGAAAATCCAGCCCAGTTATTATGTACTTTTGAGAGAGTGATGTATGGTGAAGTTGTTTGCATTTGAACTAGTCTAAAGTACACTACCTTTAGCACCTATTAAAATAGAGAAAATGAATTTTGTCCAACTAGACAATAACAGCTTCTGAAAGTGCAGTGGATGAATTACTACACATATAAAATGTAATAAAAGTTATCCGCTCTTTTTTAATACAATTTACCTCCAAGTCCAGGAAGTGAAAATCATTTTTGAAAGATGTACACCTGGAGTAAGGGCAAGCTTTATACTCTATAACCCATATTAGACCCATCAATCATAACCCCCAAAAAGTGAATTAAAGGTTCTTTGAACAATACCTAAGATATACAAGGTCTTTTTTAAATAGCCAGTATAACCAGTGAGGAACCCCAGGGAAATTCTTTCTCTTTAAAATTCTAACCCTATGCAAAATACGAAATAGTAGAGCACCACCTTCATTGTTTAAATGCTGAAACTGGTTTGGGTAAAGAGGGTATTTTGTTATATGGTAATGCAGATACCCCATTATTCTGCACCACTAATCCTTTATAACCTTTTGCCATGTAATATTAGTGCATTTACTGTAGTGGAGTAAACATTCACACTTAAGGTCACTTCCATCAAAGTAAATTATCACTCTGTCATTGCAATAATTTTGGAAGCACTATTTCTGAGACTTCTTTATTTTAAAGACATTAAAAGTTAGTGCAGTGGAGTCTATGATTTGAAATCAAGATATGTATTTCATTCAGTGCAAGTTAAAATCTTCATTGTGTTCATGTGGTGCTGACATGATGCAAACAAAGTCACCACTGTAAATGCAAGCGATGAACCAGATACTTTTTCTGTTGTTGGCACCACATTTTGAGTTGAATATATAAATTTGCAAGCCAAAAATGTAATTACTTGTGACTTTTGACAATTTTAATGCAGTCTTGCATAAACTGACAATAGTGAACTAGAGCAAATATGGGAGAGGTTACTGATAATATTATTACATCATTGTGCTATTGCTCAGTTCTTGTCATTGTCCAATGAAATTATACTTGTTTGAAATTAATGGAAACAATGATAAAACAGATGAATATAAAATACAGGGAAAAGCCACTTTAACGTGATGCTCAGGGTCCAAAGAATAACATCGTAATATAATCAGGAAAGCGTTAAAAAACTTTTTGAAAATCTTTTCCATAGAAAATGTGCATTTAAATTTCAGTGTCATCAGTTTTAACGTCTTGATCATACAGTATATAGTTCGTTTTGTTCGCCGGGTTTCATCCGACATCAAATATACTTCAGTTTTGAATTGTATACATGCCAATATGGCATAAACAGTGCATGGTGAAGTTAAAACATTAAACACAGTGCTGGGATAAAAAGTCTGCTGGGGATACAAATAATCAGCTATTCTGAGAACATATATTGAAGATGTTAAAAGGATGGGTCACCTTGAATTAAAAAATTGGAGTCATGCTGCCATCACATTATAAGCGGAATCTCATTATTACGAATCACATTATAACATGTTTTACCTGTATATTTATTGAATTTTCAAAATTTATAGTGCTTGTCTGACTCTGTGATAGATTTTTATAGTACTTGCCTGACTGGAAGAATAGAATTTTATAGTGATTTCCTGACTGGGAGAGTGGATTTTTATAGTGTTTGCCTGACTGGGCAAGTGGATTTTCATAGTGCTTGCCTGACTGGGAGAGTGGATTTTTATAGTGCTTGCCTGATTGTGTGAGTGGATTTTTATAGTGCTTGCCTGGCTGTGTGAGTGGATTTTTATGGTGCTTGCCTGGCTGTGTGAGTGGATTTTTATGGTGCTTGCATGGTTGTGTGAGTGGATTTTTATAGTGCTTGCCTGGCTGTGTGAGTGGATTTTTATAGTGCTTGCCTGGCTGTGTGAGTGGATTTTTATGGTGCTTTCCTGACTGGGCAAGTAATAGCTTTACTTGAGATATTTTGAAATAGGCAATTTTAAGTGGTAATATTACATCTTCTATTTTTTTGATTTACTGAAGTCTCATTATTACATATTTAAGTTTGTTTCCCCCATAAACCCTAAGATATTATACCAGGAGCTGATGAGAAGTTGAATTCTTGAAAAAAAGAATGTAAAAATGTTTTCCAGCATTTGTAGGACTGCAGTGTCAGCAAAGGGGAATTTGCAGATATGTTAGCATTTTTCACAGTATTTTAAATTAATTAAACGTTTTGATATTTCTACATTTCTTCAAGGGAATAAAAAAGACAGTGAAAATATGTATCCCCATGTTTTTCCTATCTTTGGAAATTTGGGGTAAATCATCCCCGAATGTATCTTAGAATTCACCTTGCACTAATTTATTTAAAGAAAAAGACAATCCAGCCAAAAAAAATTTTTAAAATGCATGTTACTGTTAATTGTTTCAGTTGCATGCATTCTTGTACCTGAAAATTGGGTAGTAAATTGAAAGTCAAGACAAAACTTGATGGGGCCCCGAGTGGTCTAAAGCGCTCTCCATTACAGATCACTGCCATCTCACCTCTGTCTGCATGGGTTTGGGTCTCGGATTCGGCTAATGTGGGTATGTGAGACAGCATGCCAGCAACTTCTCGTGGGTTGGTGGTTCTTTCTGGGAATTTCCCGGGTTTTCCTCCACCATTAATACTAGCCGCCATGTATAGCCTATCGTGTGCTGAAAAATAACGTTAAACCCAACAACAACAAAACTTGACGACACTCAAGAATATGAAGGGTTGAATCCATGTTTTAAGTTTATAGGTCAGTGCTAACAATTGCCAACGCTGCAGCCCAGAAATTTGTACCTTCTAAGCTAGTGACCGACTTATTTAAATTACAAATCTGGTGATTTAAAAGTTATGAAATTGTTATATGGTGTGTCGATTTTGGTCCAAAAGTTGAAATACTTGTGCAGTGTAACATATTTTTGAGCTTTTAGAATGATGTCTCTAACGTCTGCCATGTTGGCGTCTTCCGGTTTGGATTACATGACTGGCTTACTTAATTTAAAACTCAATTTCAAAAAAGTTGCATCAGTTAAAATTTTCAAAAATATCTTAATAATGGGTAAAACAGTTGCTCTCTCTAAAAATGTATATGTTAAGCACACATATAGCTGGATAAGAGGAACATACAATTTGAACATATTGTCATGCCTTTATTCACCTTACAATTATAATAAGGCCAGATATTCAAGATTTGGGAGTTTTGCTTTACATAAGGCCAATAATTCCAAGTAGGATGTTAAGACATGAGTTCAGTGCATGGTGCAAAAATAGACCTGTCTTATGTTAATTTCCAAAATGTTGTTTAGATTTATCCCACACATGTTTGAACATAGATACAAATAAAGTTATAGTGCTTGCTTGGCTGAGTGTGTGGATCTTTATAGTGCTTGCCTGACTGAGTGTGTGGATCTTTATAGTGCTTGCCTGACTGAATATGTGGATCTTTATAGTGCTTGCCTGACTGAGTGTGTGGATCCTTATAGTGCTTGCCTGACTGGGTGTGTGGATCTTTATAGTACTTGCCTGACTGATTGTGTGGATCTTTAAAGTGCTTGCCTGACTGAGTGTGTGGATCTTTATAGTGCTTGCCTGACTGAGTGTGTGGATCTTTATAGTGCTTGCCTGACTGAGTGTGTGGATCTTTATAGTGCTTGCCTGACTGAGTGTGTGGATCTTTATAGTGCTTGCCTGTCTGGGTGTGTGGATCTTTATAGTGCTTGCCTGACTGGGTGTGTGGATCTTTATAGTGCTTGGCTGACTGAGTGTGTGTATCTTTATAGTACTTGCTTGACTGAGTGTGTGGATCTTTATAGTGCTTGCTTGACTGAGTATGTGGATCTTTATAGTGCTTGCCTGACTGAGTGTGTGGATCTTTATAGTGCTTGCCTGACTGGGTGAGGGAAATTTTAGGAATTTTTAACCTCTGCACCTGTTTCACTTGCTTCCACATTGTGGATTATAGTGTAATGGTACATATTGGGAACACTTTAGCTATTTCCCTTATGAACTGTTGATGACATGCTGGACATGCAAATTGGAAGCAGGAATTTTGGGGGAATATTACTGAATTATATGATACAGTTTTATTCATCAAATAAATTTTAGTTTTTCTTAGTAGAATTGTTGAGAGTTAAGTCTAGCTTATAGAGATGGAGGAAAATGGTTGATGTTATTTGGAAACATTGGCATTGAGGTTTTTTTTTTTGTTTAATACTCAAGTTGATTTCATATCAGGTGACTAGCAATTCTAACCAAAATTGCTTTGGTAAACAAGAATGTGTGGCAAAGTCAATTAAATAGTCTGAGATTGTTTAGTTAGAAAATTAATTTTGCCTAAGTAAAGACATTGCAAACAGGTGATGTAGGTGTAGTGGAGGTAAGAAAACATTGCAGCAGTTGAGTGTGTGTATGTTATTTGGATTTTTAACACAGCTTTAATAATTATTCAGTCATTGTGGCAGTTTATAGTGATGTCTAGCACTGGGGCATGATGCTGCAGACATGTAACATGATGTCACACCCAATCAGATTATCCTGACACCAGACCGAGCAGTCCTAACACTAACCTCTTAAATTAAAATGCTGAGTGCCAAGTGAGGCATTTGTTAGTATCATATTTATAAGTCTTTGGTATGTTAGCCAGGGTTATAACTCACAACCTCCTGTTTCTAACTGCTTTAGGCCACCGGCGTGACCTTTCAAGACTAAAGTGTAATGCATCTACCTTGCAGTGTCATCCTAGGGAGAATTCTGATAAGTATAGCTCTTTCTCAATGGAATGCAAAAATTTCACATTACTTCATGGTTATCTAGTTTTTACCTTATGATTACAGGATTTGTTTGAGGTATGTGGAGGGGACCGAAGTTCTGGGATGTCCTGGGAGTGTTTGAAGTTTGCCTTCCTTAGCTTCAACAGTATAATAAAACTAGATGAATCTCTGGTAAGATATACTGATCTCTGAGTAAACCTCATAATACGATTAAATACTTTAATGTTGTGGTGCTGTATATAAATTAATTTACTCACAGCCGTGTTAAGAATTGTCATTATACTTGAATATACATAACTGCCTCATCATGATGCTGCCTTATAGTAAGATTGTCTGATAATGAAACATATGATACAGATAATTTACTACCCTGCTTAATGAAATGGTGTCCATGACACACTTGACTTTCAACAGGAACCTTGCTTTAATGAAGGGTCATATGGTGAGGAGGAAGCGCTAAGCAACCTTTTATGCAACTAATTTTCTTACAGTGTGGAATAGTTTATTTCCCATAAGGGCTGGTGAGAGTTTGTGGAATTTTGATTGTTTTCTAGAACATGTGATATTACTACAGATACAAAGTTTTGTAACCTTGTGACTTAATTGGAAAATATATGAAATTCATCAAGTATTTTGTGATAGTTTCATAATAATAATGACTTTGTATAGCGCCTAATTTTTAGAAGCTCTAAGTGCTTTACAACATTAGACAACATCTATAAGATAAAAAACATATAATGATATGATTACAAAAACAAACATCATGAAATTAGAAAACATAAAAAAACATGTTGAGAATATTTCAGGTAGGAAACATTATTAGGTCTTTAAGTTTGTTCATGCAGTCGAAATAAGTGAGTTTTGAGAGCACTCTTGAATGGGATCACTGTGTCTTTGTGTCTAGGTTCAGTGGGCAATTCATTCCATGTTGCTGGGCCCTGGTATGCAAAAGAACACTGTCCATATGACTTTGTATTCATAGTGGGAATAATGAATATACAATTGTCAGAAGATGAGTGTAATTATCTTGCTGGTGTGTACACATGGGTGAGGTCGGATAGGTATGTTGCACTAGAGTCTGACAGTGAAATGTAGCACAGAGAACAAATTTTGTGTTTGATTCTGGATCGAATGGATAGCCAGTGTAGGGTACAGAGCAGCCGTAAGGTGTGTTCTGATCGTGGTACTCAAGGTATGATTCGAGCAGCTGTGTTTAGAACTTTTTGAAGTTTCTCTAGCATATATTGAGATGAACCAGACAGAATTGAGTTACAATAGTCCAGTCTTGAAAGTACTAATGAACACACAAGTGTTTTAGTGGAATCAGTTGAAAGATATTTGCGAATTGAGCTGATGTGTCTCAGCTTAAGATATGCAGCCTTGCATATGTTCATGACATGGTGGTGCAATGTGACAGAACTGTCCAGAGTAACACATAGGTTTCATACTGATTGTGTGAATTCAATGTTGGTGTTGCTGATATTTATTGTTTGAGGTAAAGGATGTGAATGAGAAAGTCTTTGTGTTTAGATCAGAATGGCCTCAGTTTTATCATCATTCATCTGCAGCTTGTTACATGATATCCATGATTTCACATCAGAAATGCACCTCTCTACACCTTGGATAGTTGCATCAACTTCAGTCGGGTGGCTAGATTTATATATTTGGGTGTCACCAGCGTACAATTGGTCTAGTGTTGGTTTCTTCAGCAGAGGCTTTACAATGGCAGTTTTGAAAAATGATGGGAATTCCTCGGATGAGAGAGAGGTATTAATAACATCAGTTAGTGAAGGCAGTACTGGATCTAAGTACTCAAGCAGCAATGATGTTGGAATTGGATCAAGTTCACATAAACACAGATGTGGCAAGATTGCTAATTTGTCAAAGTCAATTTCCATAAAAATGTTTAAAGTACAGATTATATTGCCCTTCTTATCCAACTGATAACATTATTTTGTATAAACCTGACTCCCTCAACATAAGAGACAGAGCTAACGAACAGCCAAGTTCCCTCTCTTTCAGCAGACATATTGATGATAAATTACATGGATCAAACATAACATAATCCATCCAAACTGATGATCCTAATGATATCCTTTTCGCAATGACGGCCTATTTCTCTTGCAACTGTTCTAGGCCATATACAAGATATGATGAAGGGCCAAACATCTATATTACGGGCTCAATCAATAACAGCCAGCTTCCATTATGTTGAGCCTGACGTTTGCAGATATGTGCAGGGACCAGACTTACTCTCATACCACCTCGAGACATCATTCAGTATGATGCCATGAATAGTTCCACACACCTCAATAGACGTTGCTTTGCAATATCTCTACCCTCTGCCACGAGAAGAGCATTTTTACTGGCTTGAAGTCATTCATGGTTTCTAATTTAGGGAGTTCTACAAGTGTAGTGTGCAACAGACCTTGTCATTCTTTGCCAGCTAAGTCTCATGCATTACAGGGGACCTTAGCCTAACCTCAAACAACCAAGATGATGTTGCAGGACTGTCATATATTCTGCACTATCCAATGGCATGGGAAGATTCAGCCTTTTGAGCCTCTACTGAGGATGTCTTCCACCTCTGGAGCTTTGTCTTCCTCCTCCCACTCCATCAACAACATGTACCAGAGCTTCAGCATCTGTTGATCTTGTGAAGGAATGGTATATTCCAACTTCAGTTACTTTTGCAGTCTTGGCAAGTTACAGACATTCTGACTCGCTTTCATCATCTGTTCGTTGGTGGTTCTACCTTTGCACCCCACCAATGTTTTATTCGGAACCCCAGTAGTTGACAGTGGTATTGCTACTTTGGGGATGACAGAGTCACACTCCATGCATAGGGATTGATTTACCTTTGTTGACACTTGGCAGTTAGTGAGATATATAGTTGCTGTGATTTCGTTGTTGGACTCCAACCAATGGTACATACCTTATCTTATCCCACTCTGAATCACTCGGCAAGCATGGGAGTCAGTCTCAAGAATGGCTCGATTACTGAACAGAGCTGCTCAACACACTTTGGCCAATGCCATAACTGCAGCTGCCATTCCAGTTGGCACAATGCAACTCAGTGCCTTCAGCCTGCTATTTCCCGGAGGACAACTATACAGCCAAGCTAAGAGCACAGCCTTTATTCTCTATAGAGATAGTATGGGAAATCAACAAAAATCAACATAGACCTCTGAAAGCTGTCCTATTGAAGCTTTCCCATCGAAAGTAACATATTTTTTGCATGCCAAGCAGATATAGTACTGAGTGGGTTCGTTCCACATCTTTTCTTGGTCCCAATGGCAAATGACACTTTACAATCTGGTCATTGCCCTAAGCTCCCTCAATCCATTCATCCATGTACCTTGGTTCCCACTGGAAACACCACAGCACATTTTGAATGCCATCCACGAGGGAGACTTTGTCATAACTGCACATACCTTCATGTCTATTCACCATGCTCCCTAGACATTCCTGCAATTCGCCTACAACATTGTATACCAGTTCAGTGCATTCCCATTGGGGCTCAACAATGGCCCCAGGGTCTTCACTTATCTAACGAATTGAGAAATTGCACATCTGGGCCATTTCTGTTGTGGCAACATTGAGTTACCTGGATGATATGCTGCAGCAACATCTAACAAGACATGATGAGAAGTCCAGATTGGATACAAGGGTTATCAGCAAGGAAAAATTCTGACCTAGTACCATCTCAGTGATTTATTTACCTAGGTATGAGTTAAGGACACATGCAACATATTTAGTCTCCCTCTGGCATTGAAATGTGACCCATGGTAGTACCTTACTTTTGATGAAATTCACTCTGCTTGGTAATCCCTTCGCCTTCTAGGCTTGCTCAGTGCGGCAGCGGACTTATTGGTCTTAGGTTGCCTTCTTATGCGCCCATTGCTACTGTTTCCTTGACATGAATAGAGCCTTAAAGTTGACCCACTGGACCTGCCTCTCACCATCTGTATCCCACTGAGGCACCATCTGCGGGATTGGGAGCAACCTAACTTTGCTCATGGTGGGTATACATCTACATGTCCAACTCTTGAGATTACAGTCTGTACTGATGCAAGTAAAGAAGGATGGGGAGCCCACCTACTACCATCATTTGGGTTGTCAGCGGTGCATACTCTTCCCAGAATGACATCTTTATATAAGTAATTCTAGAGAAGACAGCCATTGTGAAAGCCTTTCACTGATGGCAGGAATATTTGGATGGCAAGTGAGTTTTCATTCTGTCTGACAACTCTACAGTGGTGACTTATCTCAAATGACAAGAACTCCAGTCCTCAGACCTTTGCATCATGGTGTGGGACTTTCTGAAGTGGTGTTATCATCAACAAAGCCACATACATGTTCGCTATATCCCATAATGTGTCTTTGTTGTTGTTGTAGGGTTTAACGCCATTTTTCAGCACATGATAGGCTGTACATGGCGGCCAGTATTAATGGTGGAAAACCCCAGAAAGAACCACTGACCCACGAGAAGCTACTGGCAAGCTTTCTCACATACCCACATTTGCCGAATCTGAAACTCGAACCCATGCAGTCAGAGGTGAGATCGCAGTGATCCATAACAGAGAACGCTTTAGACCACTTGGCCACTCGGGGCCCCCATCTTTGTCATGGTACAATCAACTAGCACAGATGGTTCAATGTGGGTAAGAAGCAAATGCTTAAGACTATAAATACTCTCAACACAATTACAGTGGTAATATTACAAACTCCTTAATTCATAATCATGACAGTACTTCTATAGTCAGCCCCTGTTTGGGCTGACCACCTGGATTCCGACCATAATGTGTTACAAATATTATGTAATATAAGGAAGAATTTGAAGAGAAAGTAACAGTCAACCTGTAAAAAGAGTGATCTTTATTATTTGACTAGTATATTTTAGTTTAACATTGTTTAGCAACCCAACCAGGTTGTTGCACAACCAACTTAGGTTGATGGTCCACCTAGTTCGTAAACCTTACACCCAGGTGCATAGTAAAATTTGAATGTGCACTCACTGCATAAGATTTGCAAAGAAGACACGGGTATGAACATTCTGCCCTGTAATTTCTAGTCAAATTAAGGAGTATTTTTCATACAACAATATTTGTTTTTATGTTGATAAAAAGGAACAACCCAGTATTATAAAGTTTGATGTATTCTATATTTCCATACAACCTTTAAATACATACTTAATTGTTTAATAAAATATCCTTCTTGTTGAACATTTATAGACTTTTTCATAGCTATTCTCTCTGTCTGCGTGGGTTTGAGTCTCAGATACGTCCAATGTGCGTATGTGAGAAAGCTTGCCAGTAGCTTCTCGTGGGTCAGTGGTTCTTTCCGGGGATTTCCTGGGTTCATCCTCCACCATTAATACTGGCCGCCATGTATAGCCTATTGTGTGCTGAAAAATGCCATTAAACCCTACAACAACAACAACAACATAGCTATTCTTGTGGTTATTTGACCACAATCCAACCAACAGTCGACCATCCCCTTGTGATAGTGCCCTGGCTCTTCACCTTGAAATACCAATAACCATGCATTCATGCACTCGCCAAAAGATTACTAAAGAATTCTGAAGAGTTGGGTTTTATATATATGTCTAAAGCACTTGCCTTTTTTGATCGCTGCCATCTCACCTCTGCATGTATGGGTTCAAGTCTTAGGCTCAGCCTATGTGTTATGTGAGAAAGCTTGCCAGTTTATTTCCATAGGTCATTAGTTTTTCCAGATTTCTTCCTTCACTGGCTACACTGGCCACCATGTATGGTCTGTCGTGTCTCTCATATGCTGAACAATGGCAGTAAGCCAATAACACACATACACACACACACGTGTGTGTGTGTGTGTGTGTGTGTGTCTATTATGACACATACAAGGATTGTTTTTGACTACTTGTTGGCTTGGAACTTCGTAATACATTTTATTCCTGTGGTCTGTACTTCATGCCTTGAAAGAGAAAAGTCTAGATATGTATAAAAGTTGCAAGTACAAGTTTCTTATCAAAGTTAGAGGAATAGAGAAACAACTTTTGATATGAATATATTAAGTATGTTTTTACTTGCACATTATTGTATGCAGCCATGAACTAACAGAAAGAGTATATTTAATTCAACTCCTATTCACAAGTGTTGAATATTCTTGTACAGCAGATACCAGCTGAGAACAAAAAAACATTGAATTGCAAAAATTGAACATTGAAAAATCTAATATGGTAGTTATCACAGCTGATGGAACTCTGGTAATTTATTTTGTGATATTTTGTCCATTATGTGAATAATTTCTATTTCGTTATTATTTGAATAAAAACATACTCGTAAGCTGATTTGGCAGATGTGATCTCAATTGTTGAAATGAGTATATAGAATATGAAGGAAGGCTAAGGTGTATGTTTCATGCAGTGGATGGCCATTTTGAAATTCTGTCACTCCCAGTACATTTGGTATTGTACCTGTTACATTTTTTTAAAGTTGTAAGTGTTGGTAGAACACATATTTCAGAGGTAACACCATTCACCAATTCAGAGATATATGATTGTCATTTTTGCACTGTTTGAACCAGATTTACCAGAACTTATCACAAAAAAGATTTTAAAAAATGTTTTATTAATGTTGAAGACGAAAGAATCCTTTTCATCCATGTTCCCTTCTTACCAATTTTCCATAAATAGTTATGAAATTTATCAAGGATTCCTTTAAGGGAGCTAACTCTTAATTTGTTTTCCAGAGACTGGTTCAAGCACTAGAGGTTTTGGATCTGAGCCATAACTCCATCTGGATTGAACTTGACAACAATTGTTTAGAGGTATAAAGAATGTGGAGGATGATCCCTTTTATATAGTGGTTATGTTGAATATATCATAAGATCCAAACATTACAGATCTGATGAATGAGTAGTGATTGAGTTGCTTGATTTGAGGCATGAGTGGATTTTCAGATTATATTGCTTGGATTCTTTTTATTATATATGCTGTATGATTGTATTCTGTTATACAGGTAAAGAGATTCATTGGTGCCCCTCTGTTTCTTTGTCAAGAAACTAAAAAAATGTAATGTAGATTGTTTCTGTGCTTAGAATGTGAATGCACACACCAGTGATAACAGTAAAATAGTAAAATAGGAATTCACCATGACATCATAATAGATGAAAAGTTACATCAGAATTTGGAATTGTGACATACAGCTGACATGCATATGTAAGCCCCATCCACATTTCAAGTAATTCCAAACAGAATATGCGTAGTCAATGGCAGAAGTCGTGTGACTGATGATTCATTAGTAAATTATTAAGTAAATCACCGGCTGAAATTATTAGTAATTAAGATGATATAATTCAACTTCCTTTTCATCCCAGAGTAAAAGAAAACCATTAATAAAGAAACAAAATGACCCTCCCCCAATCAATAAATATGTGCATCTAACTGAGCTGGTTTAGCCCAGTGCTCGAAGTGTTCATGTTTACTAATCATTATAATAAAATATTTTTAAAAAACCTACCTACCCTAATTCTAAAACCAGTGCAACAAGAAACAATTTCATGTAGGAATGTTGGTACCAGTCTTGAAAGTACATTTCTCCTTCAGATATGTACCCCAACTGCATTATGTTTGGAATATTAGCCACCTATCTCATTATGACTATTAGTCTATTACTTGCGAATCCAGCCATACTAAAAGACGAAAACCATCTTATACTGCCTATTTCGATAGACAAAGGGCAGTAACTCTTGCCCACGACCTCCCCCTCAGCACCGCCAGTTTTTAGATTTTCTGGTGCAAAGAACACACTGTGTGAAGTTCATCCTCCGACAATCCAGCCATTTTTGTGTTCCTGTGGGCCACTCCGTCACTCCTTTTGGATTTATTGTTTGGATATATCATTCTACTGCATGTTGTATGCATTATTTTAAAATTTCTGCGAATATTTGAGTAATTTTGTCACCTTTTGGGACTTGGTCTTTTAAGACTCCCATTCCACCACACTATTGCTGATCGATACAAGGTCATTTTTGAGTTAGCTTGACTTTGACTTGTTTTGCTTACTCTGTTCATGATGGAGCTTTTGTTAGCATAATTATATAGTTCTGCTTGATATTTATGCTTAGTTTTTTTGTATTTCTTGCTGTTTTGATAGTCTTGTGTTTAGTTATTAACTAAGCATTATGCATAAGTTCATAACAGTGCCATTGGTTTCTGATTCAACACTTAAACTACTCTGTTAGGTACAAGAGTTTTAGTGACTTAATAATTTCAAATACATTATTAGTTTCAGCTTTAATATTTGTTTGTTTGTCATTTCGTTGGAATGTCTTCCAAATGTCTGAAATGCAAGAAATTCAGTGCAGAGGAGGATATTCATTACCCTGCAGTGTATGCATGAAGTGTACTTCGACATCACCTTGTCAAATTTGCAGCATGTGCTCAGAGAACACCTGGATAGCAGTGCATAAAAATACAGCCAGGGGGAAATAAAAGAGGTCAAAATCAAGAAAGGACAGCACTGAAGTCCTCAGCCTTCACCCCAAATCCACTTCTGTGGGAAGTCTTGTGGGGGACACTGGCCTCCAAACCTACCAAAGTTTGTCAGCTGCAACCCATGGCCACAGCTACTTCAGGGGATGGAGAGGATACACGATGGGTTCAACTGTCGTTAGAACAAATGCATTGTCTGGTACAGGAAATGACAATGCACCTCCTTACATCTGGTGAAATTTTGCCCATTTTTCTTTCACTTGCTTCTATGGACACATTGGTATTCTCCAAATTTTAGGCAGCCCACTGCACATGAATCCCCCTGCGTGCCTGAGCATGGCCTTCAGTCTTGTAAATCAGGGTGCATGGGTTCTAGCCAGTTCCATTGGATCAAACTCTTAAAACTGCAGCATCCTTACCGGCGGTAATGACATCACCAGCCATTTAGTCAACACTGGCAGTCCAGCTGTCCCAGCATGGGGACATTTTTTTATGAAATGATCCAACCAAATAGTTTATATGGAGATCTTAATGATAGATGTGTCCATCTAGTTGTGCCATCAGCATCTTATCACTACTATAACGGAGATTTCAATGAGAAATCTGTCTGTTCAGCCAGTGCTAGTGATTGCCAGCATCCAGGCCAACCACACACCATTTACACCAGCTGGTAGGGTCGGCTTCTCTGGACTTTCGATTACTCAGTGCCAACCCTCAAGGGAGAGCTAGTGACTTTGCCAAATTCGACCTGCCAGAGTCATTGATGCCACCTGGCATGACATATGCATAGCTACAAGCCAACCCAGGCAAAGACCCATCACACAGTAAATGCGCTGAGACAACAGCAAGTCCATCATATTCTGTTCCAACTATGGAGCAGACAGAATTCAGCATTCAAGCTACCATAAAGAAACTTATTGGGGGTTGGCCATTTCGGAATGCCCTCCGACCCATATCACTACCCAGGATTACAAGTCAAGGTATCGTTTGGTCATGGGGAGGAGGATCAGATGCCATCTTTGTCTTTCTGGCTTCTTCCCCAATCAGCAAAGATTAAAGAGATTAATGACTGGCTATCGGGTCGGATTTGCGACCCAGGCAACTCTAAGGCATCCTTCTCAGAAAGCCAGGTTTCAGTGATTTTCTCCTCTTGCTGGTATCAGACACTCTCCAGCAGCTTAAGTATTGACCTTCTGACTGCCAACAAGAATTTGGCAGCCATCTACTTGTCGGCTCCATTGTAGTACAAAGTGAATAAGAACTTGTTCCATGCCTTGTTTAAGCTGGATCAGAACATCCTCTGTGTTATATTTGGCCTCACTGGCAATCTTCCAGCTCATTGAACAGTCCAACAATAGCCATGCCTACTCATGGGATGCGACAGCCAGGATTGCTTGTGTCCTTAACCAAGCAGGTCACCATACTTAACAAGATTGGCCAATTTAGACCTAATACGATGGGAAGCATGTCTGTCGTCAACATTGCTTAAACTGCACAATACTCTTGCTTTATGGATCACCCATCTGGGTCTCCATTGCTTTTTGAAGGATGATTCAAAGAAGTTCGGAGGCAGACAGCTCAGTAACTGCCTCTGCAACTTGCTGCTTCTCCCACACAAGCATTTGGACCATCTCAGCCCCCACCAGTTCAAATTGATGCTCAGAGCCCCCGAGACATAAGATTACCACTGTTGGATATACAGAAATACTGATCCCAATCCAATGCTAGGCGGCCACAGCCTAATCATACATAGTTGTAAAGAAAAAGACTTTCTCTGCCTTTAAGCCTCCAAACTGTAAGCATTGATGTACCTCCCATTTACCTGTAGCCAGCCAACTCCTGCATTGTCAGACTCACTAGATCTCCCTCTTCCCTTAAAATGGGTTGGTGATCCAGATCATTTCTGAAGAGCATCCAATTCTTCCAATGCACTCCCCTCTCCTCCTCTCTCCTTTTTACGTAAGTCCCGGCAGATAGGAGATATGGTCACTTGTCTCAAAACAGGCAGTGGAGATTGCATTCACATCTGTTTCTAATTTGGAAAGCAAATGACAAGCTGAGGCCCATCATTAACTTGAATCACCTCAGCCAATTCATTGCAGCTCCAAAGTTCAAGCTGGAGATGGGAAGATCCATATGCCTGTCTGTAAGAAAGAGCAAGTATGCTGTCAGTCTCAACCTGACCAATGCATACTTTCACATCCGTATCCACCCTGTCTCCTGCGAGTTTTGCTGTTTCACTTACTGTGACACGATCCATCAGTTCACACCATTCTTTGCTTTAGCTTCAAAATCAGCCCTTAGGTTTTTACTCAGATTATGAATTGCGTCATCTCTCTGTTCATTTCAGAGTTATCTACATTGATGGCAACATACCTGGACGACATCTCCAGAAACACATGGTAAATTATGTCATACTTTATGGCAGGAATGATCTCCTTTCTTAGTTAGAACATCTGGGCATTTTAGTGAACTGGGAATAGTGAGACCTACTTGCATCCCAGAACTTCTGGATATCACGTTCTTAATGAACTGGAATCTGGTGCAGCTTCCTTGCGTTCACTTTTTCAGAATCATCAAACTCGTTGAGTCCATTTCCAACAAGGACCTGATCCTGCTTGGCTGTCTTTTTTATGTGCCCCTTACAGATGACATTGTTGGCATTATGGTGCCTATTTTTGAGACCCCTTGATCAAGCAGTCATGATCACACATTAGATTCAATCATTCCTATGTCACTGGAGCAAACTAGGTTGGCTGACCATAGGAATCCTGTTGGGGCAGCCCCAAGCAGAAATAATGGTATGCACTGATGCCAGTGCGTATGTTGCAACTTCACAACAATCAGTGGCATGTGGGAGCCAAGGGAACGGCCTCTGCACATCAACATCCTTGAAATGAAGGCTATCATCAAAGCCTTTCACTTCTGGGAAGATCATCTCTCAGGGAAAATGGTTCTCATTATGTCCAACAACTTGGCCATGGTGTCCCATCTCCTCTAACTGGGGCTCCAAATCACCCGACCTGTGTGTTCTGATATTTGTAGTTTCTATGTTGATGTGACAGCCTCCATATCAACATACAAATCAGAAACATTCCTAGCAGACTCATTGTCTTGGCTGACACACTATCCAGAAGAGGCCAAGTACATCACATAGAATGGTCTCTCAATCAAGCTTCGCTCGGATCTGCACACTTTGGGGATGTCCAATGATTGACCTTTTTGCAATGAGATGGAATCACAAGTTACTCACCTTCATCTCTCCCATTCCAGACCCAGAAGCTTGTGCTGTGGATGAATTGTCAATCAGTTGGGAGGTTTTGTGGGCCTTTCCCTACCCTCCCACTGTCCCAATACCGACATAGTGATTGGTGCAGCTTATCAGCTCTCCAGCAGTAATATTTTATTATCAGATTTTAATCAGACTGGATCAGTATTGTATTATCAAGTTTTTGGATGAGTTTTATTATGAGTAAATATTTTAACATATTTATAAAGTGATCTTAATCTGATTGGCTGAGCTTATTACCCTCAAAGAGACAAAATTTCAGTTGGATTTTGGACTTTGTACATAGCTCATGTAATCAGTATCTTAGACAATTTGTATGAATTCATGCACTTCAAGAGATGCACAATTTGTTTGAAGTTGTGCATATAAAAATGTTCATTAGCCTTGAGGCAAGGTAACTCCCGCTGCCAAGAATCTTTGGACTCGTGTTTTATTTTGTTGGCTTAGTCCAGTTGAGTTTTAGCCAGTTTTGTTGACTTTTTATTAGATTTTTTGCCATTTGGCTGTAACTTTATAAGAAAATGAACCATTTAGATGCATTCCCAGAAAAATCCAGTTCAGTTGCACATGATGGTTTCAAGGAGTCCAGCAATTGGTTCAAAACAACAGATTGCTCTTGGCAGCCCTATCCTCCTGCCATAAAATTTGTTCTGATGTAACCATTCAAGATATGGCCTAAATCAGTACTGTCTGCGTGCGTTGGTTATATCCATAGAAGGTGTGGCTGGTTTCAGTCCTGATCGATAAATATCAGCATACACTACATAAATATATCATGTATCCTTATGGTGTTCACTGGTAAGTATGAATGGTGCTTGGTGTAAGCATTGCTCAAGTCAAGCCACAATTTAAATTTACTCGTCTGTGACAAGTAACCTTGCAAAAGTTGCTCATCTGTAAGAACAAATTTCTGACTTAGACGATATGAACAATGGATTTCTTCACCCCTGTTAGGTAAATATTGAACTATGGCCATTTCCCCCACTGTCACCATTTTTCAGCTACCCCCCTTATTCCAATTACAAGCAGGAGTTGTCTCCTTTGGATAAAATCTTGGCAACATCTCTGAGTGAGATTTGTACATATTAATTAGTACCTCTCAAAACGTAAGCGCTATTGTTTAGATCAGCTACATGGATGAGTTTAATTATGAGAAGGAGACTATGCATAGTAATTATGTCTTTATCTTTTATCAGACCATAGTAAAACAGGTAAAATCGACACAATACTTTCTCCAGGTCACAACATTGTAAAATTTTCATTAAAATAAATGCCTACTTCCTACTTAAACATGAGTGTGTGTAGAATTTGTGTAGAGATAATTTGCTGTAAACCTAAGAAAACCTCAGACTTTTATTAATCTTAAATGCTTAATCTGGTCATTAAGGGCTTTATCTGTAGAATAACTGCAAAAAAACATATGCTTACTAAGTGACTGCCAAAAAACAGATGCTTACTAAGTGACTGCCAAAAAGAGATGCTAAGTGACTGCCAGAAAACAGATACTTACCAAGTGAATACAAAAAAACAGATGCTTACTAAGTGACTGCAAAAAAACATGCTTAGTAAGTGCAATTGAGTAATCAGATACTGTAATAGACCATCTTGTTTTGTAAATGTTTTGCCATCTGTTTAATTATCTGAAATGTGAGTTTCGGTATAGTATGTGTGTGCTTTTATTATATGCTCATTCTTTTCTCCATTTACATTGTCAGAATCATGCAATATTTTCTCCATATTGCACAGCTTCATACTGCATGTCACGCACATCTAAAATTAGTGTCTTAGGAACTACTTTGTAAACAGATCATGTACACTCATGTGGTAGACACTTTAGATTATAGTTTTAGATTTGTTTGTATATGAATAAAAGAAGCTTTTTCATCTGTTTGAAAGTAGAGATGATAAAGTGAATGATGTGGATGAGTTTACAAATGAAACTTTCAAATAAACAAATGATGAACATGCTATTTACAGTGTCCATAACAAATGTGAGAGATGCAGTATTCTGATCATTTAAAGAGTTATTTAGCAGAAACGTTCGTAACTTTTCGTAAATGGAATGGTTCAGACTATGACCACTGCTCCCTGGGGTATATAAAAATAGCATAGAAAAGTATATTGAGGTTAGGACTGTCACATATTTATCAGAGATATACCATTTTATAGTCAAAGTAGTAAATTCATGAAAAAAACGTAACCAAAGGTTTGATTGAAAGTAAGGCCCTCAGAGTCAATAAGCCAAAACAATGAAGAATTCTTATTTCATCTGGCTGAATGGACAGTCACATACCAGCTGCTTTGCAATTTTCCAAGTTAACTTTTTGGATACAATGTCAAACTGTCAAACTTTGTTTTTGAGCAGATATTGTATTGCAGATATTATTATTATTATTATTAATACTTTAATAAATTTTATTTTATGATAAATCATCATTAAATGCATCAGTAATTCCAATTTTTATCAATTGACTGCGTTTTCTATGCTTTGATTGGATGTAAATGGTCACACATGATACTGATCTGGAATTTTTTACACATCGATAAATTCTGCGAACAACTATTGGTTCCCTGTTACCAGATCATTTGATGTGAAGTTTTATCTATATCAACACCTTACACACTAATAATAAAAACAACAAGTTCCCACCCACCCACTCCGGTGATTTCTGATAAAAAATGACATGCCACAGCTTAAAATCGATCATTAGAAGTTAAAACAATGTAATTGCACAGACCTTCCTGCACTCCAACACTTACCCCTTTTGCCGAAGAAGCATATTGTAGGCTTTAGATGCCAATCTTCGCAAATTATTGCATTTTACCTCGACAACATGTTACAGCAGAGGTTATTAAAGGTCAGGGTCATATGTCAACCAAGGGATGACACTAAAAATGGACACGAATTTGCTTTTGAAAGATCGAATTGCGTAGAAAATAATGATGTTGCTATAACAACATGTGCCATACGCAAGCGTAATTTTAAAAATAAAGGAATATTCCTAGTTTAACAGCAAAAACCATTTTTTTAAATATGAAAATAATGATCATAACAGTATATCACTGGCATGACCCGCTATGACATTCTACCCAGTATTACTATAAAGAATCAGTGAACCTTGGCTAGCAAAGATAGGGCTATATATTCAATCGCAGTTGAGAGGCTAATGAAAGAAAACTTTGATGTACATATAAGTGAATGTTTTGTTCGTTAAATCTCCTGATCTGATGTTAGGAAGGAAGTAAATTGGAATTACAAGGATGAAATGATCATGGTTGGGTATTTATCAATGTGTAGATTTTACCTAATCATTCACAAGGTTTACATAAAGTCCTTTGGACTTTATTTACATTGTGAGTGATTAGGTAAAATTTACACATCAATAAATACCCCATTATGATCATCTAATCTTATATTAAAAAATGTGAGATTTGAAAAAAATTATATTTGGGGAAATTTTTCAGGCAATTGTCATCATCTTGTCAAATAATTGTAAATTTATCATTTTTAAATTATGATGAAAAATGGCTTAATTCTTTCATTTCATAATGTTATCATGCTGCTTTTCATATATGTGTTTGCTTACATACGATGTGTGGAGGCAGCTAGCTCAGCTGCATGTATGTTGTAGATGGAGTTGGATGCCTCAAAAGAGTCAACCCAGGTATTGACATGTCGCCATTTTAAGTTAAAACTTAAGGCCATATGATGCATTTACTTTTTGTCATCAGTTCTATGTTCTTGCAAAATTTACGATAGCAATCATTTAAAATTTTGAACCAACAGAATATCTTAGGTCAAACAGTGCTTGTAATGTTAAATCCATTATCTGTGTCTGGATTAATAAGGGTAACCTGATGATTAAGTGATTTTCAACATTTATATCTTAGACATGGATGGATATTTAATGAAGATCTGCATTGTACATCATAACTATTTGTTCTTCTTGGATCACTTTGCATTTTGTGCATATGGATTTATGCAGGCTTATCAGTACTAATATACTGCTTCATCAGTTTTCTTGTTTACTTACAGTAATTACACTGCACCTATTGGACAGAAGTGAGCAATGTATGACAACTGAAGTTTGGTTTTTCACATAATAAACAATAGATAGGAATGGCTTACCATGATCTTGATCTCCAAATTATTATTATTATATGTTCACTTTTTTTCTCCGTTAACTTTACATTGTCAGAATCATTCAGTATTTTACAATATTGCATGCCTGCATATTGCATTCACGTGCATTAAGGAATACTTTTTATTGTAAACAAACAATGGATGCAGATGCCAGCCCTTTTGATTTGTAAACAAATCATGTACACTCACGTGGTAGGCACTATATGTTTTGGTTGTTTAAATTTGTTTCAGAATGAAGTAAAGCAGATGTTTCGTGGACTGCCACATACCAGCTTCTTTGGCACATTCCGAGTTAACTTTTTTGATACAATGTTTCAGATTTAGGCTTGTTATACAGTAGACGCAAGAAAGGGTCCTTACAAATAATATACAAGTGACAAGGCATAAACGTAGTGATATGATTGAAAAATTGTTAAAGCTGCGTTAAAAATCCAAATCACACACACACCTATACTGTCTTCTTTAGCTGGTAATAAAAATGCAAAAAAGTATACTTACAGTTTTAGATCCTGAATTTCTTCAAAATGTACTTTCTTAGTTCTGCAAATCTGAATTACATGAAACACGTCATAGGTTCTCAATCTTGATTACACATTTTGAAATTGTACTGTAACTTCGACTATAAGTGCAATTACATCCTCCTTACTACACTCAAAATGAAAAAAAACATTAAATTCCATAGCATCTTTTTGATAATTGCAATTGAAAGACTTCTTGTTTTTCCCACATTATGATTTAAAACATTCATTGACAGAAACAGAAGCACATTTGCAGATGTCAACTTGCTTCTCACTCGCTTCTTCAATCCCATGTATTTCATGTGGAATTGTCACATATAAATCCAGTCCATAATCATGAAATTTCGTAGAATCGAAAAAAATACCCAAATCTATTCATTCCAGATCAAATGGAAAAGTTGTTGCAATATGCATTCATTCACAACATGATCCCAAATTTAAATTTTAACTAGACACGTCATTTTCTTTCGAAAGTTATGTCAAGCATGAGACTAAGTTCAAATTTATCTGGGCAGAGTTATGTGCGCAGTCATAATGTTGTTGTGTAATGATGAATCTGTGCTTGTTTATTTAGTTTGGAATATGGCATACATTCAGTTACTTTATTTCTTGTAGTGTATTTTGTTAATATAATTAAGCATTAGGTAGAATAAGAAAATGAGTATATAATGAAAAGGTTACTGCATTTGTATGGGAAAATATGAACTTGTTTTGTCGGATGGATATACTGCACTCCCATGATCGTGCAGTATTTACATCTGAAACACTTGTTCATATTTTCCGATACGAATGCAGTAACCTATTATGCATAGTAAACACTGATAAAAAATTTTTTTATGTTAAATTTGATAAACTAAAGCCAAATATATATGTATAAGCCAGTTGAATGTTACACTGATGGATTAAATTGAGTATAGCAAATATAAGCTAGTTGAATGTTACACTGATGGATTAAATTTAATATGGCAAATATAAGCTAGTTTAATGTTACACTGATTGACTAATCTGAATATAGCAAGTGTAAGCTAGTTGAATGTTACACTGATTGACTAATCTGAATATAGCAAGTTTAAGCTAGTTTAATGTTACACTGATTGACTAATCTGAATATAGCAAGTGTAAGCTAGTTTAATGTTACACTGATTGACTAATCTGAATATAGCAAGTGTAAGCTAGTTTAATGTTACACTGATTGACTAATCTGATTATAGCAAACATAAGCCAGTTGAATGTTACACTGATGGATTAAATTGAATATAGCAAACATAAGCCAGTTGAATGTTACACTGATGGATTAAATTGAATATAGCAAGCATAAGTCAGTTGAATGTTACACTGATGGATAACATTGAATATGGCAAGCATAAGCCAGTTGAATGTTACACTGATGGATAAAATTGAATATGGCAAGCATAAGCCAGTTGAATGTTACACTGATGGATAAAATTGAATATGGCAAATATACAGCAGTTGATTGTTAAACAGATGGATTAAATTGAATATGGTAGTATAAGCCAGTTGAATGTTACACTGATGGATAAAATTAAATATGGCAAGCATAAGCCAGTTGCATGTTACACTGATGGATAAAATTGAATATGGCAAGCATAAGCCAGTTGAATGTTACACTGATGGATAAAATTGAATATGGCAAATATACAGCAGTTGATTGTTAAACAGATGGATTAAATTGAATATGGCAGTATAAGCCAGTTGAATGTTACACTGATAGATTAAACTGAATATTGCAAATATAATCCAGTTGAATGTCACACTGATGGATTAAATTGAATATGGCAAATATAAGCCAGTTGAATGTTACACTGTTGGATAAAATTGGATATGGCAAATATACAGTAGTTGATTGTTAAACTGATGGATTAAATTGAATATGGCAGTATAAGCCAGTTGAATGTTACACTGATGGATTAAATTGAATATGACAAATATAAGCCAGTTGAATGTTACACTGATGGATTAAATTTAATACAGCAAATATAAGCCAGTTGAATGTTACACTTATGGTTGTTGTTGTTGTTGTTGTGGGGTTTAATGCCATTTTTTAGCACACAATAGGCTAGGCATGGCAGCCAGTATTATTGGTGGAGGAAGAACCTGGGAAAACCCCAGGAAGAAGCGACTGGCAAGCTTTCTCACATACCCACATTGGCTGAATCCTAGACTCGAACCCACGCAGACAGAGGTGTTTCACTGATGGTTTAAATTGAATATGGCAAATATAGGCCAGTTCAATGTTACACTGATGGATTAAGTTGAATATAGCAAATATAAACCAGTTGAATGTTACACTGATGGATTAAATTGAATATAGCAAATATAAGCCAGTTGAATGTTACACTGATGGATTAAATTGAATATGGCAAATATAAGGCAGTTGAATGTTACACTGATGGATTAAATTGAATATAGCAAATATATAAGGCAGTTGAATGTTACACTGATGGATTAAATTGAATATGGCAAATATAAGCCAGTTGAATGTTACACACTGATGGATTAAATTGAGTATAGCAAATATAAGCTAGTTGAATGTTACACTGATGGATTAAATTTAATATGGCAAATATAAGCTAGTTTAATGTTACACTGATTGGCTAATCTGAATATAGCAAGTTTAAGCTAGTTGAATGTTACACTGATTGACTAATCTGAATATAGCAAGTATAAGCTAGTTTAATGTTACACTGATTGACTAATCTGAATATAGCAAGTGTAAGCTAGTTTAATGCTACACTGATTGACTAATCTGAATATAGCAAGTGTAAGCTAGTTTAATGTTACACTGATTAATCTGATTATAGCAAACATAAGCCAGTTGAATGTTACACTGATGGATTAAATTGAATATGGCAAGCATAAGCCAGTTGAATGTTACACTGATGGATTAAATTGAATATAGCAAACATAAGCCAGTTGAATGTTACACTGATGGATTAAATTGAATATAGGAAGCATAAGTCAGTTGAATGTTACACTGATGGATTAAATTGAATATAGCAAACATAAGCCAGTTGAATGTTACACTGATGGATTAAATTGAATATAGCAAACATGAGCCAGTTGAATGTTACACTGATGGATTAAATTGAATATGGCAAGCATAAGCCAGTTGAATGTTACACTGATGGATTAAATTGAATATAGCAAACATAAGCCAGTTGAATGTTACACTGATGGATTAAATTGAATATAGGAAGCATAAGTCAGTTGATTGTTACACTGATGGATAACATTGAATATGGCAAGCATAAGCCAGTTGAATGTTACACTGATGGATAACATTGAATATGGCAAGCATAAGCCAGTTGAATGTTACACTGATGGATAAAATTGAATATGGCAAGCATAAGCCAGTTGAATGTTACACTGATGGATAAAATTGAATATGGCAAGCATAAGCCAGTTGAATGTTACACTGATGGATAAAATTGAATATGGCAAATATACAGCAGTTGATTGTTAAACAGATGGATTAAATTGAATATGGTAGTATAAGCCAGTTGCAAATATAATCCAAATCGTAATAAAAATTTGGCACCGTTTGGGTCAGAAATTCTGCGCATTAAAAGTAAATACGGTTTATCGGCAACTTTGAAATTCCACAAGAAACGATTATTCGCACTTAATTGATAATAATATAGCGTAGAATATCCAAAATATGGTCTGGCAAGCCTTACATAGAAAAGGAGTCACGGCGAGAGTCTCGCGTTATCTGTCATGGCGGACAGGATACGGTTAGAGTAACCATGCCAATTTATTTTATTGTGTAAGGGCTTAATAAATTCAAAATAAGCCAAACTTCTTTCACAACATGATTATACTTATGTAGTTGATTTCTACACTGTTTGTTTTTCTGACTTTAGTGATGATTGTTTTTTTGCTCCATTACATGATATGGGATCAGTTCGTAGCCTCAACCACAACAAATCAAGTTGATGCTACGACATCGTAGCTAGGCAGCCAGTATTATTGGTGGAGGAAGAACCTGGGAAAACCCCAGGAAGAAGCGACTGGCAAGCTTTCTCACATACCCACATTGGCTGAATCCTAGACTCGAACCCACGCAGACAGAGGTGTTTCACTGATGGATTAAATTGAATATGGCAAATATAGGCCAGTTCAATGTTACACTGATGGATTAAGTTGAATATAGCAAATATAAACCAGTTGAATGTTACACTGATGGATTAAATTGAATATAGCAAATATAAGCCAGTTGAATGTTACACTGATGGATTAAATTGAATATGGCAAATATAAGGCAGTTGAATGTTACACTGATGGACTAAATTGAATATGGCAAATATAAGCCAGTTGAATGTTACACTGATGGATTAAATTGAATATAGCAAATATAATCCAGTTGAATGTTACACTGATGGTTGTTGTTGTTGTGGGGTTTAATGCCATTTTTCAGCACAATAGGCTATGCATGGCAGCCAGTATTATTGGTGGAGGAAGAACCTGGAAAACCCCCGGGAAGAACCACTGACCCACGAAAAGCTACTGGCAAGCTTTCTCACATACACACATTGGTCGAATCCTAGACTCGAACCCACGCAGACAGAGGTGTTATACTGATGGATTAAATTGAATATGGCAAATATAAGCCAGTTGAATGTTACACTGGTGGATTAAATTGAATATAGCAAATATAAACCAGTTGAATGTTACACTGATGGATTAAATTGAATATAGCAAATATAAACCATTTGAATGTTACACTGATGGATTAAAATGAATATTCCAAATATAAGCCGGTTGAATGTTACACTGATGGATTAAATTGAATATAACAGATATAAGCCAGTTCAATGTTACACTTATGGTTGTTGTTGTGGGGCTTAATGCCATTTTTTCAGCACAATAGGCTATGCATGGTGGCCAGTATTATTGGTGGAGCAAGCTTTCTCACATACACACATTGGCTGAATCCTAGACTTGAACCCACGCAGACAGAGGTGTTACACTTATGGATTAAATTAAATATGGCAAATACAAGCCAGTTGAATGTTACACTGATGGACTGAATTGAATATGGCAAATATAAGCCAGTTGAATGTTACACTGATGGATTAAATTGAATAAGGCAACTATGGGCAAGATAGACATCTTTGTACATTTATCTTTACCTAAACACTGCTTTTCTTGCAAAGTTTCCAGAGTTGGGTTGCCCTTCTGTGTGAAAATCCTAATGAAGTCACTGGATATCATGTATGTGATGTAGTGTTTGTAGGCTACTTTCAGCCAATTCTTCCTTATTTTAAGTTATGTAAGGTAATTGAGCTATAGCAGGCCCTGTTGGATTTCCTATTCTTTCTTTCTTGTATGCTTGCATCTTGTTTGCATTAGTAAATTGCTATTTATTTTCTCATTTCAGTACCTGACAGATACTAGGAGAATTAACCTTGGTTACAATTGTTTAACATTGGTACCTACATTTTCCTTCACAGTCAAGAGCCAACTGAAGACATTGATCTTGAGGAGTAACAGCCTTGATAGCCTTGCAGGTATCATTGTGACCTTATTTTGGAATTACGCCAAGATCTTGGAGAATTGGAGAATTATTACAAATGTTTAGTGAATATTCTTCATTCTGTATTTAATTTTTTGGAAAAATCATGATTTTGTGGGATACGATTTTGAACAGACATTTTTAATGTAGAGAGTATTAGGCAGAAAACCAATATATTAGACTGGTACATAGAATATAGTTCTTCTATGTAAAATATAGGATGCATGAAATTAAATGTGTAACAAATGTCAGCAGAAATGATGACATTAAGTTGCATTTAATTCATTAGGAAAATTAATATTTATGGTTCTATTTATGCCCAGAAGTGTTATAGTATGTAAGATTCTGGGATGGCAACACCATTTACTTTCATTAAATCATAACTGTTACTGTGTACAGGTATATGCAGTATGATTGCTTGAAGGTGCTCCCTTTATCAGAAATGTTATCTATTCCATATGGGATGCCCAGATTCAGAAAAATATATGCTAGGAGTCCTGATAGGCATTTTCGTGGGTTGTAATGTTCACAAAGAAGGGGAAAAAAAATCTTTCTGAGAATCAATTTTAAAAAGAAAATAAGAATAGTAAATGTAAATAATAAAGACATTATATATATAGTCAAACCAGTCCTAACTGTCACCTGAGTTAAATAGTCACCTGGCCATTCTAATATTCCCACAGCAAATTTCCTGTAATCAGCAGTCACCTATCTTCCATGGCCAGTGGCCAAATTTTTCGCAGTAATGCATTGGTTTCATCCTGCCTTCTGTGGTCACTAGAGCATTTCAGCAGTGACAGCTCCAAGTATGGAAATTATACTTCTTTTGTTTGATTTGCAAGGCATGGTATATACAAATGTAGATTACCTGTATCAATGTTTAAAGGTTTCATAGTTCTGTTGTATTTACCATAATCCAGTGAAACAAAGACAGATTCATTAGGCAGAGAGTGCTTGTCAACAGGGTAGTCATGTGACACAACAAAATCATCGTTGACACATGCTCTATTCTTGATGAATCTCTTTCTCCAAGTTTCTGTGACAGTGACAGGTTTCTGATTGTTGTTCTCAGAATAATATGTTGAGAATTATTTTGTTTGTTTTAAAAGTGGTATTTAACTTTAATTTGATGTTTTCTATTTTTATGCAGCAATATTGGAAAGGGTGTGTGTTCATTCCTTTTATTTATCACTGAAAAACAATAATAAGAATAATTGTGCAAAGTGTACTTGAAAAAGATTAGGAAGTTTCTTTAGTTTTTGTTTCATTTTAAATAGAGAATTCAGGATGCAGCAGAAACCAGTCGACCAGTTTGAGATAAATGTAGAGATCAAACTAACTTTTATCAACTGGTTCATACAAAACATGCTACATGATATATATATATATATATTTGGTTCTGTGCAGATTGGTTCATTACCATTCAGGTGGCCTAATGGTTAGAGCATCCACCTCGGATGCAGTAGGTTGTGGGTTCGATTCCTGGCCTAGTCATACCTAATACCTCGCTTGGTGCTCAGCATTAAGAGGTTAGTGTTACGACTGGTCGGTCTGGTGTCAGGATAATGTGACTGGGTGGGACATCATGCTACATGTCTGTGGCATGATGCCCCAGTGCTAGACATCACAATAATCTGCCACACTGCAGACGTCGTAGCGATATGACTGAAAAATTGTTAAAGCTATATTAAAATCAAAATCACACACACACACGCACACACACACACTTGGATTGGTTCATTATTGTACTGTATATAACACAGATTCAAACACTTGCTGAAAATAAAAAGCTTTATTGCTTTTTGGGTAAAGGAAATTATAAAGAAAATTGTATTATTGCTATTGATAGGCCTTGTATTTGTGTAAAATGATTGCATCATGTTAGAGAAGTGTAAATTTAACATCTGCCATTGTATCCGCAGACAGTGGGAAGGGAGAGAGTAATAGAAGCCATCCACGTTTTTGTGAGAGAAATTACAAGCACATATAAGCATTAACGAGAAAGAAAGAGATATGAGGAACCAATCCCTTATCCTACTCACATTGATTGCAGATGACAACTCTCAATCATTTCTCACTCTCTCTCATAAAATATGTAATCCAAATCACTAATGCACAAGTTATCATACTCAGTTGCATTTATCACTAGAAACATTTTTGTGCATGCTTGAGTAACAGTTTAAGTATTTCCTGACTTAAAACTTTCTGCAATTAGCAGCCTTATCTTGCACACCAAACCAAACAGACATTTCTGCCATGAAAGTTCTTTTGTGAATGTTTTGAAATTTTTTTCTCGCCAATGTTAGTTAAAGAAGTAATGCTACAATAATTATTAATGCTAACCAAATTTTACTTTTTTTGATGTATGACATCTTGTAGGGTTCTTACAGTCTTTGAAGGTCTTTGACATTTTGGGGAAAATGAGGTAGCATTTTCAAGGTCCTGAAAGTTTGGGAAAATTGAGCGGATTACCCTGGGGTCTTTAAAAGTCTTTGAAAATTGAAATAAACCCAAACATTTTAATTTCTTTCCATAATCACAGATAAAATTGTCCAAGGTTGTTAGATTCGATGTAGTCAAGTTTTCCTGGTTTCTTTCTTTTGATAAATTATAGTTTGAATTTCATCATTAAACAATATTGTAGTATTTTGCATTCTTTGTTTTCTCATATAACTTGTATACAGAATGTTTGCAAAAATAGGTCTTGGAAATCTGTGTTTGTGGTCTTTGAAAGTTTGGGAAAAGTCTTTGAACTTATCATTCAGAATTCTGTATGAACCCTTTCTTGACATTTTTAGGCAGTCTTTGGATTAAATATGTAAATTCTTACAAATTATAAATCTACATGTACAGAAAGTGAAATTTGGAAAGGTTCATAAAGTGGTAAGAAATAATACCGTACTGGACATTCTAGCATTATGGAGGAAAAAGAAAGAATGAATATTCTCGCCTTGTGCATGTGTATGTTCAAGTGGCCACAGTAACTAACTGCAGAGCTGTATACTGTATACAGAAACACTAAATACTCTTGGAGAAATTATTGGCATTATTTTTGGTCTTCTTAGCCATCCAACAGTCACAAACAGAAAACTGCATACTTTAATATAATTATAACAGATCAGTGTTATGATTGGTGATTGAAACATCATTTCCATATGCATGATTATTTTTTCTATGCTGATACAGATTTTGTTTTTGTATTTTCCCTTACAAAAATGAGCAAATAATAGAATACATTTGGAGACATCCATGCAAAATGCTCTAAATGTTTGTAGCAAATTAAAATCTCTAAACATTTAAGATTTGACAATTTCCCACATTATTATTCATTTCATCAATAGGTTGAGGTCAGATTTATTAGGAACAATTTCCAAACTTCTGTTGTTAATGACAGGATCATAATTTGAGCAGTTAATTACAATATACTAAGTTGAATGGTCTCATGTGATATAGACACATTTCTCAAGCTGAAATTGAGATCATCTTCTGAGGCTATCGTTTTATATCAGTGTTTGCATTGGTTACTGCCTTGATATTTGCTGAACTTCCACTGAGCCATGTTTTTGTTTGGGAGGGACCATTTAAATTTCTAAAAGGGGTGGGTAAATGCTTGAAAACTGTTGTCTTGTAATGATTTGTAGTATAAAAAAGGTCACCATACCATTATTTGTTTTAAATGAAACAAATTTATCATATGACGACTGAAAGAATTAAAAAAATACCCCAGTTGGAAAGGACAATTTAGCCACATGAATTAAATGGCCAGTCCTTTACAGTAGTACATGTGCAGTCACAATTGAGATAGTTCCTAGTTGTGTACATGTATATTCAGCTTTGGGCCATTACTACCTGAGGTCTAAACATGTGGTTTACATTTATGTGTAAATTCAGTGTGTTTTTTTTCTTTTCTTTTTCTTTTTAAACAGAAGTAGCTGCTATCTGGAATTAATTGGTCTGTACCTATGAGGATTACTTTTCGTGTTTAAATATGATAAATTTACATTGTTCAAGAGAAGCTAAAAAAGATGGGCCTCTCGTCAAGTCAATGAATAAGTTTGTTCAGATTTCTTTAATAAAGTTACAGCATTAACTTACTGCAAAAGAAGTCGATCAGCATTTCCTGAATGTACTGAATATTCAAGACTTTTGAAAATATTTTTTATTGTCTATGTATGTGATGGCAATAAAGATCACTGATTGTTGAAATGGTATCGGATTGTAAATCTCTTATGATGTCTCAGACTTTCCATAGTTGGTCTTCACTCATGGGCTGTTCAAATGCCAGTCAGTAAAGTCAGCCAGTCCTTCTATGGTGGATATGCCATCGGTGTGCCGGCCAAGGTATGGTGGTGATTTATTGGTATTTATTGCTTTGTCATGTAGCAAAAGTGGAGGGGATTAAGTCCCCCACCGGGATTCCAGAAGTCATAAGCTGTACTATAGCTCAGTCACTAGAGCATCTGACTCATAATCCAAGGGCCATAGAGTTAATATCCACTTTGGTCAGCCACCAGCCACCAACTAAAATTACAATGCCAAAATATTTGATTTTGAATCTTCATATTCCAGTCTTCACATACTTAAATTCCAAGATTGCTTCTTACATAGTTTGGACAGCTCTGGTGGCCTAAGTGGTTAGAGTGTCAGCCTTAGATACAGGAGGTCACTGGTTCTAACCTTGGCTGAGTCGTAACAAAGACATTAAAAATGGTACTAACAGCTACCTTACTTTGTGCTCAGCATTAAGAAGTTAGTGTTAGGACTGGTCACATTGGTGTCAGGATAGTGTGGCTGGGTGAGACATGATATATGTCTGCAGCATCATGCCCCAGTACTTGACATCAATAGAAACTGCTGCACTGTACACATCCTAGCAATATAACTAAAAATTTTAAAGCTATGTTAAAAATCTAAACACACTCTATCATAGTTTGTATTATCTGAACTACTTCTTATTAACTGCTGGACTAATTTTAGCCAAATTAGGCAGAGAGCTTTCTGGCTTAGAGGCCTGTCCAATTTTTACAAATAATGTTAATCCTCTACCATATGGCCACCATGTCTACCGTTTTTGCTGGCCTGTAAGTTGATGCGGAGTACAAGTCAAAGGAGCAAATTTGGCAAATTTTCCATCCTTCATGCATATAACAAGTTGATGCTGGGTAAAAGATGAAGCCAGATCAAGACCTCTGCTTCATCGTTTTCACTTTGTTCCACACAACATCACAGATATTTATCCTATCTGTAACTCAGTAACCTCTCCAGTCTGGGTCAAAAAATGTAACTAAAAGTCCCTAATTTGTTTCACATGAAGTGTTTTAAATGTATTATGTACTTTTAGCTGCATATAATGATGCTGACCTGAAAAATTATGTGACATGATAAAGCGATTTGGATGACCAAATCGATATATGAGTTGATTTGGAGTATAAGACAAAGCTAAGATTTCTTTTCAAAAAGTATCATTTTATAGGCTGGCAAATATGGTATATATAGAAACACCTTCAAATGCCTTATACTGAACAGAATTAGACAAATTTGATAAAAAGCATCCTGGCAGGATGGAATTTGGACATTTACAGATGCCAATATGTCACCAAGCATGCTCATTAGTAAAAAATACAAATGTTTAAATCACTTGTTCTATGAGAAACCACTGAACTAAATTTAACCACATTTGATAAAAGCATCTTTGCCTAATTGTCTTTCTAGGCATGATCAGCCATCTGATAAGGCAACCATTACTGAAACTAGATAAAACCTTTAAATGAATTTCTAAAAAAACTACTAATTAGAATTTGACAGAAAACATCCTTGTATGACGGCCTTACAGATTGTTATAAATGATACAGATCTAACATTTAAATTGTTGATATTGCTAAAACTGTAAGGATGTTTCCAAAACTGCTTAACGTAATCTAACAACAAAATTTGATGATAAGGAAATCCTGGCGTGAAGGTATTTCAGATTTGCTAAATATGACCATCATGACTAAAAATATAAAAACCATTGAAGAAAATATACTCGAAACTGCTAACAGAATTTGATCCGATTTCTCAGAACACGTCAGTTTTTGTACAGATGATGTAGAACTGCTTTCAAATATGGCCACCATTACTTACAAGAGAACAATTTGAAAACAAGTTCTCAAACATGGCTGAATAGAAGTTGGCCAAGTTTGATGAAAAGGATATGGCATAAAGGGTTTTCAGATTTGTGAAAATGATGTCAAACTGACCAAATTTTAAACCAAGCATTCTGGTAATAAGGGATTTTAAGTTTATACAAATGATCGCAAATTGCCATTAGCTACAGCCACTGTTACTAAAAATGGATGCTGTTGTTGTTGTAGGGTTTAACGCCATTTTTCAGCACATGATAGGCTACACATAGCATAGCAGCCAGTATTAATGGTGGAGGAAGAACCCGGGAAACCCCGGAAAGAACCACCGACCCTTGAGAAGCTATTGGCAAGTTTTCTCACATACCCACATTGAATCTGAGACTTGAATCCATGCAGACAGAGGTGAGATGGCAGTGATCCTTAATGGAGAGTGCTTTAGACCACTTGGCCACTCTGGGCCAGCAACAACAACAACTAAAAGTGGAAAATCTTTAAAGCAACTTATCAAGCCTATTCATCAGAATGTGACAGAATTTTACTGAAAACATTTTGGCATGAAGGGTTTTTTAATTTATCCAAATAATGCCATACTGTCATCAAATATGGCTGCTGTTACTAAAAGTGAAGAAAATGTTACCGATTTTGTCCCAAGCCTGACTTAACAGATTTTGAAAGTGTCCTAGCTTGAATACCTTTTAGACTTATACAAATAATAATGTTCTGCCATTAACTATGGTTGCTGTAAGAAAAAAAAACAACATTTATACAACTTTATTTAATAAAAAGGTGCCGTTCCAGATGTGACCAACTTTGATGGAAAGCATCCTTTTCAGTATTGGACAAATGATGCTAATGTGTCATTAGTTATTCATGAAGGTACGAAAACTCGATAAACCTGGAAACAATATAACATATGCAATCAATACAGTTTCAACAGAAAATGTCCTATTGACCCAGATTTCCTGATAGAGTAAAGCCAGATTAGTGTAGAAATCAGGGTTCCCATGGTACCGGGAAATCGGGAAGAAGTTGGAAGAAATGATAATTTTTTTCCTGACCGTGAAAAGTCCTTGAATTTTGCAAATATTGACGAAAGTCACAAAAGAACTGGGAATTTTCATCCACAACTTGATGCCCAAAACAATTACATAATTAAGTCGTAACCAAACTGAGCATGAGTTAAATTTATCGAGTTCGAACCAGAATATTAGGAGGTTGCAGTATGGATCATTTGGGTGCTTGGTATAAATATATTTGTTGAGACAATCCAAACGTTTAATGGATTAAATTCGTCTAGTAGACTTTTTGTTTCACAGACAGTTCGATATCCGTATCTTTTTTATATATGGAAGGTATGAAAACCAGGCTAGCATCACAAGAGGATAACATGGTGGCATTATAGAATATCTGCTTAGCAGATGGGCTAGCAAACGTAAACCTTGTTAAATCGAGTTATACCTGCATAAAATCGATATGAAAATTATTTATTTTCTCAGAAATTGCAAGTATTAAAATCGTTATGTCTTTAATCAGCTGAAAGACCATAAAATTAATGCGTTGATAAAATTTGAGCAGGTACTAGCGATTTCAGTTTTTTTGCTGGTTGCATGAGCACACAGAATCTCACAACTGTCATTTTCATATATTGTAGAAAATTTTTACAAAATGAAAGTCGTATACTGGTTGTAATAAAAATACTAAAACGAAAGAGCACAAAATTCTCATTATTTATTCCAAGACCTACTTACAGAGTTTTGTTGTATCACGTGACTACCACGTTGACATGTGCTTTCTCACGTAGGGTGCATACAAAGCAGGGAACCAGACTACACTGCTTGATGACTCAGACTGGCCAAGTTTCTTGTAGTTATTCTTGAAATAAATATGTTGAGAATTATATGTTCTTTCTGGTTTTTACAAAAGGTATCAGACTTTCATTCAGTATAATAGAAATTTTGTACAACAACATTAAAAAGGAGTTTGTTGTTGATATCATGTGACTATTGGACTTCATATGTCGTTGTTTGAGAGTTGTGAAGTCATGTGACTATTACCGCAAATGGCAATTATTGGGTCAAGTTTCATCTATGGTGAGTTTTGTCTAGTCTGTCAATGGATTAAAAACATAAGAAAAAAAATAATTTTCATATCGAAAATTTGCCAGGCCCGCTGGTAAGCTATCTGGTGGTGGCAAATTCAAATTTTTTATATGCAATTGTTCTGAACCCACTCCATCCTAAATGTCCAAATGTGAAAAAATGGGGTTGGAATATTAGGATGAAACCTGGATTAGAAAAATATTGAATCTCTGAGCTGAACTTTGGTGTGGAACTATTACACAGTGACATCTAGCTTGAAGCATTGGTTTCAGATCTTAAATATAACACAGAAGAAATGGGAAATTGTCGTCCCTTTTATTATACAATGCTGTCGGGCATTTCTGCACACTTAAGGTTTCTGTCTCCAATATTGAAGCAAAATGCATACCGAATTTGACCAATTAAAATAAAATACAACAATGCTTACCATTTGAAAAGAGATTGCCAGAATATTCTGTTCAAAATAATATTAATTTTGGACACAGGGATACAACCCCCATGTTTTCCTGGCTCGCGATATGTCGGCCTATTCTGCGTACAGCGTTGAAAAGATGTAATATTTATTAATCTGACATTAGAAATGAAATGCATTACCTTGGACTGTTTCAGCATTTCAGTCGAGTAATTAGGTCAGGTTTGTAGCTAGTTTTACAAAATTCAACTTAATAATGCCAATAAATGGCAAGATATATTAAGCAAACAAAACCGATCTTGTAAAAAAGTAACGTTCGACATTTTATATAAAAAAAAAAATCTATTATGTGGAAGAGAAACAACAATGGATAGGATGTAATGTGTTTACAATGTCTTGCTGATGGGGAAAAATTACTAAAGAATTTAGAAACAGACTACGCCGGTGAATTTTTTGAGAATTTGTATTCTAGTGGCAAGTTGACACGTTGGGTAGCAGACGATTTTGTATGTGTGGGAGAACTTCTTGGAAAAATGTAAACTTGGATTAGAATGCAGTATTGTTTTAAGGTATACATTTCCATCTTTTATATAATGTATTTATTTTTATGATTCTAAAAGATACATGATAGCAAATCGGATTTTCTGGGTTACCGGTTCAAGAAGATCATGGAGTGGGTCTTCATGTTGACATTTAGTATCACATTTTCATATGCTTTTTGAATCGAAATACTGGATATTTATGTACACTTTATGAATATCACTTTTCTTAATTAAATTGTGATCATTCTTTCTTGATACAGAATGGATTTTTGACCCAAAATAACACGTGATCCAGTCTTTACAGAAATGGCATATTGTTGCGCAGAATTACCCATCGTGCTGAATTGGCCGACATGGTGGTATATTAAGAAATGATAAGAGCCCATGTATCAATACAGGTTTTGGGACTGGTTTATTGAACTACAAGAAGACAAGATGATTTTACAGAAAAGTCAGTCCTTGTTTGTACAACAGTATATAATTTGTAAGGTCTTTGTTAAAATTCAAATCAACCCTTTTGTAAATGTCTTTAAATGATGGAATTTTTAACCAAATCGTCTTAAGGAGTTTAGGTTGGTTGAAAAATCTTGTTTGAGATTTTATTGGCTCACATAAATTCAGGGTTAAAGATTTTGTGTTACAAGATAAAATTCAGATACTTTGCATTATTGTTTTTTTCTTCATACTGTGAAATGAAATGTTTACTTTGTTTAACATGCACATATATTGCTCAAGAATTCTTTAAAATTAAAGGTTTGAAAGGAAACAAAATAATTTATGCTCATTATGTTGTTTCCACATAGGAACATAATGCAGGTTAGCAAAGTAAAGTTAGGATTTGTATTCTGTACATTGAAATGGCTTTAAATGCCAATTATAGGAATATAGTCAGATTTGTTTCATGTAACTCATTTTGTGGTTTTGTACATGATCATCTTTTCTGACTTATATGTTTTCGAGAGTCTTGAAAGAGAAACATCTTCAGATTTGGAAAATGCATGTTTTATAATCCAAAATGTTCTTTAATTCCATTCAGTAATGGTCATATGTTAACCTTGAAAAAATTAATTTCATCCTGGAAAAGACCTGGAAATTTTTATTTAGAAAAGCAAGGGAACCATGAAAAATGTTATTGGTAGGGCCTTGAACAGTTTTTAAGTTTTGAATTAGAGTCATGTTCCCATAGGCTGGGAAAGATCCTGGAAAACAATGGAAACAATGCTGGTTATATAAATATATGTGGTCTTGTGTGTGTGTGTGATTTGGATTTTTAATTTAGCTTTAACAGTTTTCAGTCATATCGCTACTATGTCTGCAGTGTGGCAGTTTATAGGGATGTCTAGCACTTGACCATCATGCCGCATGCATGTTGCATGATGTCCCATCCAGTCACATTATCTTGATACCAGGCCAACCAGTCCTAACACTGAGCGCCAAGTGAAGCAGCTGTTAGTACCATTTTTGTATGTCTTTGGTATGACTCGGCAGGGGATCGAACCCACGAACTTCCACATCTAAGGTGGATGCTCTAACCACTAGGCCACCTGAGCGGTTATATATGGTCTTGAAAGCAGCATAAATGATGCCAACATTAATATACAATGTAGCAACTCAGTGCTCCAAGGTCTTCTTTCCCTTTGGTACTATCAATATACCCACTTTGACCTTTTCTGTATTTTTCCAGGTGTGGAAGAGTTGTCTTCCCTTGAGGAGTTGGATGTGGCAGATAATCTGTTGAGTGATCATTCCTGTCTTAAAGCTATCACAAAGTTACACAGGCTGTATATTGTAAGTTTTATATTCCTTAGGATGTTTATTTCTAGTTATTTTCTTTCTTTTTTTCCTATGTTTAAAATGACATGTATTATACTTGATCCGTTGTAGTAAAAACTATAAGTTATAATATTTTAGCACCTGTGTGTGTGGTTTTTCAGAATTCATTAAATTCTTTTCTGTGGAGTAGGAAAACTTTATTGATCTGCACAATGGACGTAGTTTGTTACTTTGTTATTACATGAATACTAATGTTTTGAAGACATTTTTAGCTATACTGGTTCATAGGTCAGGAGAGTTTATTGGGATGATCTGTTGTCTGTCAGTCCAATGGTTTGTTATCTCTACACTTCCTAAACTACTTGGAGGGTTGCCGTGAACTTCACACACACATAGTCATCTCATGGTCTGAATATGGTGTAGCTGTAACATTCAATATGACTGCCAAAGCAGCCAGTCTTTAAAATCTCATTATAGTTTCTTCTCCTGAATGGATGATCATATCAAAATTTGGTCTGCTCTAAATGACTTACTATGATGTCTGTTAGGTTATACATAAATTTATGGTGTCATTCTGATGTCCAGTGTTGCTGCCACAGCAGTTTTATCTTGAAACTCTTGTTGCTGTTACTCCTGAATATTTGTTCACACCAACATTTTATGATATCTAGTTGGTTCTAAATGAAAAATGTGTTGCTCAGACATCCATTATAGCATTCACACTGACCATATTGATAATCAGGTTAGCACTACACCTCCTGAGCAAGAAGTAACATTGCCACTGGTTTTCCACCAGAAGACTTGTTGTCCATTTAGTTCTCAATGAAAATGGTGCTGCTTAGACATTCAGTATGCCAGCAGTGATGGCCATCTTGAAAATCTTGTTATTACTACACCTGAAAGAAGGGTCATAGGGCTTTCAATGAAAGTTTTGTTATGATGTCTAGTTGGTCATAAATGAAAATAGTGCGTCTAACATTGCAGCAAAATGGACATCTTGAAAATCCTATTATGGCTACTTCTCTTGGCTGACTGGACATATTGACATAATGGTGTCATCAGAAGGCATCTTATGATCACTAGTTGGACCTAAATGGAAATGGTGCAAATCTGATATTCACTATGGAAGTCATCCTAAAAATCTTGTTATTTCTTCAAAATGGAAGTCATATCAACTGGGAGTTTTCACCAGAAGACTTCTTATAATGTCTTGATGGTCCTAAATTAAATAGTGCTGATCTGACACACAATATAGCACCATGGCAGCCATCTTGAAAATTTTGTTATTTTTATTCAAAGGTGCACTCTACAGATATTATGAACTAAGGTGAACTTGTTTAAATTTGCAACATGCACAGTGGAGAGAATGTTGGTTTATCTGTTACGCTCACATACTGTGGCTGAATTTTCTTTGGATATATACTTTGTTTTTTTCTTAAAAATCTAACCTTATGCAAAATATGAAACTGTAGAGCACCACCTTAAAACAAATCTGAAAATTATGCAAATATTTTTCTTATTTTCATATAATCATGCATGATGTTCTGAATACAATGGTACATTAACATTGTTGTTATGCATGAAAATAAGCTAATTACACTCAGTCTTGAGGCACTTTTGTGTGTGTAATGACCCTAATTATGGGCAAATCAGAAGTCTTAGAAAACAGGAGTGAAGCCAACTTAAATTCAAACTGTTGTATTTAAGTGAAAAGAAATATTTTGTGAAAATGTTTCTTTTAATTCATTTGTAATGAAATTAAGAATAAAATGTTGACAAAGCAAAATTGCTATCTTCCACATTCTAGTGTTAGAACAATGAGCAAATATTTTGACCTTTGACCTCCATGAATCTCATCAGTTCCATCCCTTTTCAAACTGTACAATTTGTTGGTGACATCGTCTCGGGAATAATTATTACATTGATAAAAGATAATATTAAAATAGCTCAATTTTCATCATACGGGAGAGGTGAGGCTGGGTTTGTGTGGGATTTGGACACTAATAAATGCTGCTCTATATGGGGAAATACAGGAGAATTATTTAAAAGGACTCGTTGATGCTTGTGACTTAAATGTTTCAGCCATACAAACAAATTCAAATGTTTTATGTTGGTATACAGCTATATTACTTCTCGGACAGCTCTGGTGACCTAGTGGTTAGAGTGTTCGCCTCAGATGTGGGAGGTCATGTGTTTGATCCCCAGCCAAGTCATACCAAAGATTTACACTACTGAAAGTGCAATTAATGAAATACTAACGTCAGACTAGACAATACCAACTACTGAAGGTGGAATGAATGAATTACCAAATATAGAACATGTTAAAAAAAGTTACTAGCTCTGTTTTTTAAATGCTTTACCTCTGAAGTCGAGAACTGACAATGACTAGCATTTTTTTTTAATGGTGCCCATCTGGAGTAAGGCCAAGCTGTATACTCTATAACCCATATTACGTGCATCAATCATGCACCAAAATAAAGGGAATTAAAAGTTCTTTGAACAATGCCAAAGATATACAAAGTCTTTTTTTTAAGTAACCTTTAAATATTGAACCCTATGCAAAATATGGAACTGTGGAGTACCACCCAGGACTGAAATTCATGTCCACATTGGATTTTCACCAGAAGACTTCTAGGAATGTCTTGTTGGACTTAAATTAAAATTGTGCTGATCTGACATCCAATATGACTACCATGGTAAATGACTACCATGGTGGCTATCTTTAAAACTTGTTCTTGCAACTCCTACTAAACGGAAAGTCATTTTGACTGGTTTTTCATTAGAAGACTTGTCATGGCGTCTCGTTGGTCAGAAATATGATATAAAATGACCCTCAATATGGGCTTCATGGTGGCCATTTTAAAAATAATGCTATCTCTGCTTCTTCCAAATGCTGTCTATGCCAGTATGTGGTTTTTGCAGTTAGACTTCATATGATACCTAGTTGGTCCTAAATAAAAATGGTACATATCGACATTGAATATAGCTGCCATTAGGGCTGTCTTGAAAATCTTGCTGTCACTACTTTCCTGAGTGATTGGTCATATTGACATGGGGTTCTCACCATAAGACTTCTAATGATGTTTGCTTGGTCCTAAATGAAAATGGTGACAATCAGATATCCATTATGTCCACATAGCATCTTATTTTAAAATCATGTTCACAGTTAAGAATATTAGAGATGGTTTCCACACTCAGAAGTTTAAATGAAGACATGGTCTTATCTTGAATTCTTGTTTGGCCTGTAGAGCATCAGTCCCTTCAAGCTACTTTTTAAGAATTTTGTGCTCCCATTAGGAGCCAGTTGAAATTTGATATTTCAGAAGGCCAAATGGTTATTCAAGACAGTAATCAATGAAAGTAAGGTATAATGGAACATAATGATTCATCTATCAAAAATACAGTTTAATAGAATGTACTATTTTCCCTATCAGTCTTTTTGCTATTTGAAATTGTTCATTTAGGTATCAATGACTTCTTACCTTGTCTAGATTATTGTCCACCTGAACTGAGATTTTTTAGCAGTAGCATTATTGACCTTGTCATTAACATATATTGTCATGTCCACCACAATGAAAAGTCAGTATACAACTTTTCCCAGACAGTGGGAACAGAAATGATGTTATTGTCATCAACAGATTTCTGAAGGTGTAAGCAAAAATTATTATTATTATTAACGTAACCTATTTATTTGTACCCCAAATTAATTACTTTGTCTATTTTCAGCTTTGATTTTTGTGTTTACTTTCAGCTTTGTCTTCAGGGAAATCCAATATTCTTCCATAACAACCACAGGTCCCTTGCTCTGCAGTACATATCAGCATCATGTGATTTAGTAAAGGTAAATATTTGCCTTATTTACAAGTCAAAAGTATAGAAGAAAAGAAAACTGTACAGTCAGCATTGCTGCCTAGTTTCTTCATCAAACATGTTACCTGATCATAATACCTTAGGAGCACTACTACCTCGCAAATCCAACCCTTCCAGGCTAGAATATTTAGTTACGAAAGATAAACACCTGCCCACGTGGGTCAGACAGAGTGATCTGCCCTTGGTATAAGGATTGGCACCAATCCCATCTCCCCCAGTTATACTTCTGCTTGTGCCAAGTAACGCTGACTCTTATGATAAGAGACCTTGCACACAATCTTCAGGAATTTTGGAAAAGATATTCAACATTAAAGCAAGTTGGAGGAGTTTCTCTTCTCAAGGAAGTATTCTCCATCTATATTTTTTAATATTTTCTTGCTTCTTCCATTCACAGACAAAGTCTTACTATCTGTTGTAGAATTACACCTTTGATGTAAAATGCAGGTGCTTTTCTGTACTTACCTGCAATTTTTGCTATTGCATCCTCTTGGCTTGTTTCAGTTGGATACATACAGGTAAGTTTTCTATAGATAATACATAGTCATAGCATCCACTTCATAGTTATTAAAAGTGATGCTTCAGGGACTTTACCTGTATATGCCATCTCTTGGGCCTTTCCTTCAGGTAATTTGACACCAAATAATTTAGATAATAGCATCCACTATCAACAGAATTATTTCTGTGAAAAACACCTTGGTGAAATCCTTGATCACTGTATTGATCTGACTGCTTTTGATATTTTTTTTCTAGATGGTACTTAATGGACAGAGGATATCTGCTACTGAAATGATGGTGAGTTACATGTATGCTTTTTTAAAGAAATCAAGGACAGGGTTCGATAAGGGTTGATTTGGGGCCCCGGTTAGTGATAAATTAAAGAGTATGTAACAGCACATTCAAAAACACATTTGATGTTTTGATGGAAGATACATTTTGTAACCAACTAACATATATGCAATGTTTACATGTGTTCTATACAAAAAAACTGAATTGATCACTGATCTGAACATTTGCATATGGCTATTGCTACTACACAAAAGATCTGCACAGGTTTTGTGTGTTTATTTATGGTAAATAAATACACAAGTCATTGTTCAACATAAACATAGCATAACTTTTAAATAAAAATGAAGTTAGGTGTCTGATTTAATCAACTATACTTGTAATATACACATCATTTTGACAATGATGCAAAGTAAAAAAAATTACTACATTTTTTTCTCCGTTAACTTTACATTGCCAGATTTGTGCAGTATTTTATGATACTGAACACATTTATACTGCATGACATGTGCATCAAAATATAGTATAATGTTTTAGGAACTACTTTGTAAAACAAACCATGAATACTTGTGTAGTAGATGCTTTAGGTTCTGCTTTATTCAGGGATGGTGCTAGGCCTCGCCAATGTGACAAATTGTGAATTTTTAAAACTTATTGGTGATAGAATATACCATCTGGTGATTATTTTTTGGGCAACACTTTTTGGTTGTTTAAATTTGTTTATGCAATCTTAGGTCTGTGGTAGTGGAATTAAAAAAGGCACCATGAAAGGAAGCCGCAAACTTGGATATAAAATGCACTGGGAGCTATCTATGGTTACATAAACAAATCCTTTGTTCATATTGAAAAACGCATCATAGCAGCATATTTTTTAAAACATATCCGATTGTGCAGACATCTTCTCTGGGTACTGTATGCTCTGATACACTCAGATAGTCACACTACCACATTTGCTACAATGGATTAACCTCTGAAGGTAGGAACAGGAACTACTGCAATCAACCAAGAGATGTTTATTTATTTTTTAAATGTACCCAAAAAATAGTTTTGCTGAAACTTTTAAAGAAAACTGATTACCTTTGAAGCAATGATTGTTCTGTATAAATACTAAGCAAATGAAACAAAACAAAATGGTCTCAATCAATGCTCTGTTAGAATTATTTGATATTATTGCTGCAATAACTAATTGGCATTTACTTGGTCCTCGAAAGGTTGCATTTAGCAGTGACATCAATAACACATGCACCCTTCATCACAGTAAGCCAGCTACAACAATAAAAACAAAGCATCTTTTCATCAAAGGAAGTCGGCACAAAACTTAAATAAAAGCAATGGAATCTGAATGATTGTTGCATTTTCCAATGTGATTCAAACACTTTTATTGTGCCATGAAAGTTTCTACTTTGCAGGAAAAATGTTTAGGCTTATGATCGCTACCACAGGCGGTATAAAACACAAATTAAATTTTGAATCTTTTGAAGCCTTACATATTTGGTCACAAAGATGTTTGTTAAACTTTTTATTTTGTTCATGTGTCATGTTTTCATTTCCCTATTAACAGCCTCATCCCCTTGGTCGCCTCGGCAACATGATAGCTGTCTCCAGCTGATCAAAATCTATGCCATGTACATGTGGCATGTAAACAACTATAAAACCACATGCTACTGGCAACCATGTATATCTCATTGAATTGTTTAGTGATGTGTTTGTTGACAGTGGGATATAGATCAAACAAGGACTAACATTTTTGTTTTTGACATGCGAGTTATTTGTGCTTTCTATTGTGATGTGAATGATATATACATCTGTACTTGAATTTATGTTTTTTTTTCATATACATGTGCATTACTTTATACATTATGGATTCTTCTACACAATTTTCAGTACACACTTGTATTTCATATTAGTTCTGTCTTCAGTTCATCAAAATTTTGATTATTTATTTTCTCTCAGTGTAAATCCTACTCACTGACATCAGGTCACCTCTTACAAATTTCACTTGTATGTGATTTTTTATTTTTTTAGCCCTTTCCCACTTTTCTCTACATCCACTTAAGTCAACAGTATTGCCTTGGTAACAGAGATATAGATATAAATGGTTAGTACTCGATTATGAAAAAGGTGATATTTTTTGAAAATTGGTGACAAAATATTGAGATTGGCGATTTTTGGGGCGACAACTTTGTTAATGCCAGAATCATTCAATATTACCCGATACTGAAAGGAACCATCCCTGTTTTATTAGATCTCTTTGTGGATGAAGTAAAGAAGCTGTTTTGTCTGTTTGAAAGTAGAGATGATAAAGTGAATGATGTGGAAGAATTTGCAAGTCACAAATGAAACTTTCAAACAAGCAGATGAATGAACATGATATTCACAATGTCCACAGTAAATATGAGAGATGCAGTATTGAAAATAGTGTCTTAGGAACTACTTTGTAAACAGATCATGTACACTCATGTGGTAGACACTTTAGATTATAGTTTTAGATTTGTTTGTGTATGAATAAAAGAAGCTTTTTCATCTGTTTGAAAGTAGAGATGATAAAGTGAATGATGTGGATGAGTTTACAAATGAAACTTTCAAATAAACAAATGAAGAACATGCTATTTACAGTGTCCATAACAAATGTGAGAGATGCAGTATTCTGATCATTTAAAGACTTATTTAGGAGAAATGTTCGTAACTTTTCGTAAATGGAATGGTTCAGACTATGACCAGTGCTCTCAGGGATGTATAAAAATAGCATAGAAAAGCATATTGCGGCCAAGGGCTATCACATATCTAGCAGAGATTGCCATTTTACTTGTTAATCAAGGCACTATATTTGTGAAGAAAAAAATGCAACTGAAGGTTTTGATAAGAAACTAAGAGCCTCTGAGCCAATAAGCCAAGACAACGAAAAAGTATTTCTGCTGGCTAAATGGACTGTCACACAACAGCAGCTTAACTATTTTGATGTAATGTTTGGTTAGTGATAGAAGACATACACTCTCTGATACAGCTCATTGTACTAAATAGATCCAATAAATCCAGTCTATCATAAGCAAAAAAGTGGAATTAACAGAAAAACAAAATCCATCCATTCCAAACCAACTGCAAACGGTTTTTCAATGCAAGTTCATTCAGTAATTATAGGTTACTGCATTTGTATGGTAAAATATGAAAGAGTTTTTCAGATGGAATACTGCACGACCTTGGGAGTGCAGTATATGCTTCCGACAAAATGAGTTCATATCTTCCCATACAAAGGCAGTAACCTTTTTATTATATGCTCATTTTTTTTATTCTACCTAAGGTTTAATTATATAAACAAAATACACTACAAGAAACAATGTCAATGAATGAATGCCGTATTCCAAATTAAATACACAAGCGCAGATTTGTCATTACACAGTGACATCATTATTAATGTGCACTTAACTCCGCCCAGATAAATTTGAACTTAGTCGCGCACTCAACATAACTTTTGAAAGAAAATGGCATGTCTAGTTAAAATTGAAATTTGCAGTCATATTGTGAATGAATGCGCATTGCAACAACTTTTCCATTTGATCTGGAATGAATATATTTTGGTATTTTGATTCGATTCGACGGAAGTTTGTGATTTTGGACTGGATTCATCTGGGCAAATTATACATGAAATACATCGGATTGAAGTGGTGCGGGAGAAGCGTGTTTACATCTGCAAATGTGTTTCTGTTTCTGTCATTGAATGTTTGAAATCATAATGTGGGAAAAATATGAAGTCTTTCAATTTGCAATTATCAAAAAGACGCTATGGAATTTAATGCTTATTTCATTTTGAGTGCAGTAAGAAGGAAGTAATTGCAGTTATCATCAAAATTAAAGCACAATTTCGAAATGTGTAATCCAGATTGAAAACCTATGGCATGGCTCATGTAATTCGGATTTGCAGAATTAAGGAAATACATGTTGAGGAAATTCAGGATGTAAAACTGTAAGTATATTTTATTTTGCTATTCTTATCACCAGCTAAAGAAGAGAGTGTATGACTTGTCACTTGTATGTTATTTGTAAGGACCTTATCTTCCATCTTTTATATAATGTAGCTAGCCTAAATCCGTAACATTGTATCAACGTGGAATGTGCCAAAACAGCTGGGTTTTTTTGCAGTCCACGAAACATGTTTTAGTTCATTCAGAAACAAATTTAAACAACCACAACGTAAAGAGCCTCTTACGCGAGTGTACATGATTTGTGTACAAATCAAAAGTGCTGGTGTCTGCGTCCATTGTTTGTTTGCAATAGAAAGTAGTTCCTTTATGCACGTAACTGCTACATGTGTATTGTCGCGCGAGTTCAGTATCGGGTAATAATGAATAATTCTGACATGTAATGTTAACGGGGGAAAAATGAGCATATAATAATGACAATAAATTGCAAGTTTAAGTAGACCAAAATTAGACATTTTTTTTTAAAGCTAATGTCAAGCACGTGACGGAAGTTCAAAGGTCACTGTTTGGTGCTATGTACACATGAATATTACTGTGTATTGATGAATCTACGGTTGTGTGTTTATTTTTTAAATACAGCATAAATTGATTTATTTTTTGTTTCTTATTGTGTATTTCTTTATTATTAAGGCCTAGGTAGGAAAATAAAATGGATCTGTAATAAAAAGGTTACTGCATTGGTATGGGAAAATATGAACTCATTTGTTTTACTAATACTGCAGTCCTAAAGGTCATTCATTATTACTCAGAAAAACAAACTTGTTTATATATTTCCATACAAATGCAGTAACCTGTAAATATGTTTACATGCTATCATTGACTATTAGGCATATTGTGTGGAAATGCAGAATTTTAAATGTACCTTTTTTTAGCAGTAAGCTTCATAGGCTTTTTAATAGCTGATTTTCTTTGTTAAAAGTGACAAGAAGTTAAATCCATATTTTGGAAAGTGATGGATCTCTTTTATTGGTATCAGATTGGGCCATATCTTTTATTTAATCCTAATGTCAAAGTTATCATGGTCTGTACAAGACAGTAGTATATCCCTTATAACGGTTGCTTTGATTTGATGCATACAAAAATATTTTTATTTGTGACATAATCATTTTTACTTATGTCTTACACCAGTCTTTAAATAGATAGGGGAAAGCCCATTGACAGACAGGGAGACCTGCTAATCCTTATAATTGTGCCATGCTGTAAGGAAATGAGCCTTAAAATACAGAGTTTTGGAATAAAAACGCAAATTACAGAAATGTGATTGTGGTGAAATCCAGATACTGGCTTGTTTGTATTTGATCTGGATCTGGGTTTCACATTAGATTCATTGGAGTTGGTCAGGGAACCAGACCAACCTTACAGGAGTGGTTTAGATGCTTTAAACAGCATGCATTTTGTGATGCAAAATGACTGCATGATCACGCTGTTGCTTATTTGTTTTAAAAATTGTGTCCATCAAGTGATACCTTTTCAAAACGAAATGGACAATAAACCTCTTAAAAGGTTTTGATAGTGCAGAAAAATAAAAAGGAATATTCAGATTCTTGGGTGAAAAATGCAATAAGGATAACAATGAAACAATTTTAGTATGGAACATGGTAGGAAAGATGATTGCCATTGCCCATATGAAACTTAATTTGAGATATAGCAGCAAGCCATTGAGTTCCTTAGGGCTTTGAACTGCAGTTTGTGAAACTGTATTGGAGGTAATTAAGGTTCACATTAATTTTACAAATTTGTAGCCTAATTTAAAACAATGTTTACTGTTGCTGCCTCAGTCTTGAATCACACTTCTGTACATTTAAATGCATGTTTTCCAGCTTGACAAGAGCAGTAAATGATACTTTGTTAAACTTTAATGAAAACTTGTCAGTCTTACAGAAAAATCGACTGCCTCACTGAGGTCTTGTTAGGGTTGGCAGGTGTTTACAGGAAATAGCAGCAGTGGTTGACTTTGAATTTGAACCAGTGTCCTAAACTCAGATCCAAGTAAAATCTTTTAAAAAATGACATTAATCAGGTAGGCCCAAACTCCAACAAAAATTGCAATCAAGTCACCAAGGATGCCTTATTTCCAGTCCTCATAGTCTCAGCTACAGTGGGCAGATTTGTGGGTAATCAACCAAAGATCATAGGGACATCCATAGAGCACAGGCCTACTGAATTTACACCCATCAAAACTGCAGTTCTCCCAAACTAAGTGGAAAAAAAGGGCAAAGAGAAGGCAAGTTGTTTTGCCATTGTTTCTTTCAATGAGATCCTCCCCATCTAAAATTACATCACTTTCATGCCCCCTTATCACAGATGTTGGATGGGGGAAGGCTCCAATATTTCATTTCTGAATGGGGAAGATTTGCCATGAAAACATATGGACCCAATAAGTGGTTCTGGGGGACTTGGTATCATATAAAGCTTACCTTCTTTGCTCAATGTTTCTTCAGCTACAAATGTGGCATTCTGTATTTGGTCATCAACTGAAGCACATTTTCAGTCCACTCTTTTACAATCTTGGGTCTGTCAGCACATTCAGTCAACTCTTTTACAATCTTGGGTTTCCTGATGGAATGCAACAATGGGTTCTAAATGCCATCCATTGGGAAGATTTTGCAATCAGTGTGGACTTGCAAGAGACACAACTTCACATCCCCACTCATATGACTTCCCAGAAGTCTTGTGATTTGCCTTCAACAACTACAAACTAGTTATATCCTGGATCAAGACATGATGCAACTAGTTATCCTCCTTCTCTTTCTCAGTCACCTTGCCAACAAAGATATCTCTGACTTCATACCATTTCAGTGTCTTGGTCATCTAGGTCTGGAAATCAACATTCAAGTAAAAAGTATGTCTCCAGAAATGAGAGCTGAATTTAGAACGTCGGTGCTGGGTTTGCTCAATGTGGCAGCAGACTTCTTAGCCATAGGTCACTTTCTTGGGCTTCCATGACAATTGATTGTATGGTCCAAATAGATCCTGAACGTTTGACAACTGGACCAACTTCATAATCTGCATGATATGAGGTTCCATATTGAGACCCAACTGGACTTAAGTTGGGAATACCTCTACAAGTACAACCTCCAGTAATTATGATCTATACAGATGTAAACAGAAGGGGGTGGGTGGCAAGGCTTCTGTCATTTTGGGATCCCAGTGGAGTGTGGTCCCATCAGGATCATTTCCCTTTCAAAGCCACACCCTGACATGCAGAATCTATTTTTCAAATCGGGTATCTACAAGCTGTCCATTAGGTGACTAGAGATGGCCTCTTGGGGGTAAGGGGATGTATCTCCCTCTACTTTTTACCTATTCTCCTTAGATATTATGATCGGTTTAACAAATTTGAATAAGAAACCAATTTTTTCTAGTGAAATATATTTTCTTGATAATGTCATTTTCACTAGCCAAGGATCTGATATGATAACCCTATCTTTGCCTTGGTCTATCTAGCAGTTATTTCTGTGCTTCAGATCTGTGAATTTTATTGGATGCAGTGACTTGCCACTTAAGTTGTTCAGATTTGGACAGTGTTCATACATGAGTGAGACAAGAGGAGCACACAGCTTGAATAGACTGATAAATAAGCAATTTTCCAGTGCCGGTGTGTGTTTGTACAAATACCTTTCACTCATACATCTGTAATGGCTCCCCTCTGGTACATAGTCATACTTTCGATGTTAAACTTACAAAATATTCTTTTTAAAACAATTGCCTCTACCATTTTCAGCCAATGTACAATACAGCACCATTACACACTATTGGTTAGTTGGCATTACATACTTAGGGAGGCAACTCATGACATCCAATAGATGTCACTAGGAAAAAGCACTAAAATATCTTTTTGATCTGCCAAGGTGTAGTGAATATACAATAATGCTTACCAGTCATAATACTTATACACCTCCCAGCCCACCTGCAGTTGCATCCATACAGAGAGTGTCTTTTTCAATAGTAACTGATGATTTCATGGGATTTGATACCAATCCCAGCATCATGAGCAGACCACTCCAACTGCCAGGAGGTAAGCCGGTAACTTTTAGTTTTTTAACTAAACAGTTTTAATCAGAGAGGGCTGGATTTGCAAGGTAGTAGTTCTCCTGAAGTATTATGATGGGTAAGTATTGTTGAAGAAACAGTTTACTCGAAATAATGGTCTCTGCTCAGATCCATAGATGTTTCTGATGGTGCAACCAGGATTCATGACCTCTAACCAGTTGAAATAAATGGGTAATCAAAAGTGATCATTCCTTCCCTGTCCATGCTGGATCCTGTGATTGAGGCAAGATTTCCGATTCCCAGTTTGTGCTTTCCATTGTGATCTGAAATGTACTGAAAACATTCACCAGAGATGGCAAAGACTTTCTCAGTAAATAGAGACTTTATTTTCCAAACCTTTTGGTTAAAAAGGATTGTTTACTTCCAGTGAATGAGAGACTTTATTTGCCTAACTTCATGCTTCAAGATGGGTGATTTACTCATAGTAAATGTGAGACTCTATTTGCCAGATGTCTTGGTTATGATGGGTGATTTACTCTTAGTGAATGTGAGACTCTTTTTGCCAAATGTCTTGGTTCAGATGGGTGATTTACTCTTAGTGAATTTGAGACTCTATTTGCCAAATGTCTTGGTTATGATGGTTGATTTACTCAGTGAATGTGAGACTCTATTTGCCATATGTCTTGGCTCAAATGGGTGATTTACTCTTAGTGAATGTGAGATTTTATTTGCCAAATGTCTTGGCTCAAATGGGTGATTTACTCTTAGTGAATGTGAGACTTTATTTGCCAAATGTCTTGGCTCAAATGGGTGATTTACTCATATTCTAAGATCTCACATTATCAGATATGTATCATGAAAATATCAGTTTGTAAGGTTGAATTTATCTCAGTGAGCATTGAATGCAAATTCACTTTTTCAAATCAAAACATTATCAAGATTATCAGCTGACATCTACAGTCAACTTAAACTTTTATGTTGGTGATTTTATCTCATGGAAATGAGAACTGAATATGGTGGGTACTCTGTTGACTGCACAACTGTCCACTGGACCTTGTTAAGGCCAGCACAACTTTGTCAGGGGCATTGGTCTAATGCTGGAATTTCACTCAGAATTATTCTTTGGTAAAGAAATGCTATATTTTTTCCTTACCATTATCTATGGCTTCACAGCAATCATGATTCTCTAGAAAATATTAAGGGGCCCTGAGTGGCCGAGTGGTCTAAAGCGCTTTCCGTTAGGGATCATTGCCATCTCACCTCTGTCTGCGTTGGTTCGAGTCTCCGATTTGGCCAATGTGGGTCTGTGAGAAAGCTTGCCAGTAGCTTCTCGTGGGTCGGTGGTTCTTTCCGGGGTTTTCCGGGGTTCTTCCTCCACCATTAATACTGGCCGCCATGTATAGCCTATCGTGTGCTGAAAAATGGCATTAAACCCTACAACAACAACAACAACAACTAGAAAATATTAGTTGTGCTGCCTGTTGTTTGGAGAATGGTGTCATCCCTCACAGGAGAACCCATGCCCTGACATTCTTCAAAGAAGACCAAGGCAGAGATTGGATTCTAATATAATTCCTCCTCATACTTACTCTCTTAACATTGATGTGATCAGGTAGTGTATTTGATGAAGAAAGGAAATTTGTATCGTAAATTATGTTTCTCTTTAGAATACTTACCCTCACATTATGATTGAGCACTCCCACACCTCCCTCATTATTTGTATTGCTCAAGTTTAAACTGATGAACAGCTGGTATATTGGTAGTCACCTAATGGTAAGAAAATGTGTGTGTGTGTGGGTTAATTATAATAGTATATTAAAAGAGTTGCTTCCCATAGCAGCAGGGAGGGCGAATCGGACATTTTGTCCAATCGTCATTTGGCTTAATTAATACTTTCTGCACTCAGCGGATCCGGTGTCGTCAGCGCCCGGTAAAAAAAAACGACGTCGTCGTCGGGGGGATCGTCCAATCGTCATTTGGTTTAATTAATACCTTCTGCGCGCCGATCCCAGTGTCGTCAGCGTCCGGTAAAAAAGCGCGACGACCGCGTCGATGTCATCGCCCTCCCTGCTGCTAAGTGGCTACTTACAATTTAACCGAATATTTGGTCAAGTCCGATACGATATCGTGTCCGAGGATCATGTAAATTTATCGTTACAAATCCATGTGGGGTCGACTGAGCATGACTAAAAAAGTTTCGAAAAACATTGAAGTCCATGTCACCGCCGCACCATGTCTGCCAAATATTTCGTAGCGTGTGTGTATCAACGCCGTTGAATACAGCAAGAATATTACAGTTGTCTCTGATTACTTTTGGAATCTGAGTGTATCGTTGAGTGACATATATCACGTCGGTGTTTTTATGCCTACCTCTGGAAAATATCCTAGCTGGGTTTTTTTGATTGTCTAACATAACATCATCGTACACGACTAGATTGTTAACGTCGCCATCAATATCATCGATACCTGGTGCATCATTGATATCTGTAATAAACTCAATAACATTTTTTTCAGCGATCGCTGATGCATTCTCGTTGAAATCTGTCAACACCTCGTAGCATCGTTGATCATCTACGCTAGGGGCGATTAAATACAACTTATCCCACTTCATCCATCTCATTATTAAATTAAGTAACAATTGCGTCTTGCCGGATCCAGATGGTCCGATGATAATCATCCGGATCGAGTTTGGTAACGCTGCAACATGCTTAACTGGTTCTCTTGTTTTAGTCGCCGAAAAATCAATTATATTCATATCTCTATACATAAATTATGGATCTATATTGTGTGAAGTGTAGAGTGCATACTGGCACAAATGATATGACAACCGTTACAACAAGAAATAATAGATCGGCACTTACTGGTAAGTGTGTACAATGCGGTATAAAGAAGTTTAGATTTATTTCTAAAAAATCCGGGGATGTTTTAAAAAAAAGCGAGGAGGTGATATTGCAGCCAAGTTATCAAAACTCCCCGGAACACCGTGGGCAAAGTATCCAGGAGAAAAGCACCTCCCAGGATATAGCTACTGTGGCCCCGGAACACGATTAGATATCAGACTCGATGATCAAAATCAGCCCAAACCCGGTGAGTATCCAATAAACGCTATCGATAAGGCGTGCCATGCTCATGATGTTGCTTACTACAAAAGTAGCGATCTGCAACAGCGTCATATCGCGGACGTAAAATTAATTCACGCGTTAAATGCTATTCCTGATAAATCATTCAAAGAAAAATTGGCCTCATGGTTGGTAAAATCGGTTATGAAAGGTAAATTAATGATTGGAAGCGGAGCTTCTCGCGCTGGTAATTGAAAACGCTAGCGTTTATAATAACAACATGGAATCCGTCTATTATTCTCCGAGAGGATACTGGAAGGGGAAGGCCGCAATTGGTAAGCTTGCAAGCGCTGCAAAAGTAACGAGGGCCGTTGCGGCTAATTGGTTATCCAAACAGGCTATATGGCAAATCTATCTACCACCGCCTAAACAAATCAACTTTTCGCGCTTTGATGTCAGCGTACCTAATGAAGTTCATCAGGCTGATATACTATTTCTGCCGCATGACAACGGTTACAAATACGCGCTAACCGTAGTTGATGTTGCGAGTCGATACAAACAAGCGGAACCGTTAAAAACAAAGTCAGCAACTGAAGTAGCCGATGCGTTTGAGCGGATTTATCGAAGAGGCCCTCTGCGCTGGCCAAATCTGTTACAAGTTGATCCTGGTAGTGAATTTCGCGGCGCTGTTTTATCAACGCTGAAACATCATAGCGTCGCGATACGACGAGGTCATACTGCGCTACATCGTGATCAGGCAATTGTTGAACGATTCAATCGGACTCTTGCTGAACGGTTATTTGGATATCAGTACGCGAAGGAATTCATCCAAGAAAAACGATCTCGTGAATGGGTCAAAAGGTTGCCAGGCGTAATTGCCGCGTTAAATAACGAGATTACCCGAGCAATCAACATGAAGCCCAGCGACGCGATTAAATACGAGTATATACCCGGAAGATCAAAAATAGATAGCGTTTCCAAGCCGATTCTCGGCGATGTCACTGTTAGATATCTATATGAACCAGGAGAGCTTGAAGGCGGTAAAAAAAGAGCTACTGATCCTATCTGGAGTGTTACCACACATAACATATCAACGATAACACGATCAACTGATAGACCACCGATCTATAGACTGGATTCAACTGCCCCACAGCGGGGGTTTACACGCGAGCAACTACAAGTGATACCTGACGATACTCAATTGCCCCCGCGTGGTCTTAACTAGCGCCGTTGCGTCTATTGCACTCAAGACAGGTTAATCTCACATTGTTTTTGACATGACCGAGACTGTTATCGATCCTGTCCACGGTAAATTGGCGAGCGTCTTTATCCGAATAACGCCAACGCATTACACAATTACAACTCGCGCAGTGATTATTCTGTTGTTGTCGTAACGCAATTATTAATTCGGCATCAATATCAAAACGCCGCTGTTTTTTTTTATCCTGTTGGCGGTAACCCGAGAGTTTTCTATCAATGACGCTTGCATCGATGACCCCGTCGGTGACTCCGTCAATGACTCCGTCAGTGACTCTGTCAATAACAATTCTTCGAAGCTGATTTATCCTCCGTACTCGGGACACTGCAAGTTAGACTAGATTTGACCATTCGATGCGATTATCAACTATCCAAACAATTGTATCCGTGATGGTTAGTCCCTGCGAGGAATGTATTGTCGTTGCGTATCCTAGCGTCCACGGGGATTTATCAGCACGTAGCGCGTCCTCGACGACGCTGATATCAACGAGCACGATATCATTCAGCACGAGAATTTGTTTTTTTGTCCCCGACGCTGTCGGGCCTGGGATTTCAACTTCAATGTTCTGCCGCCGTGTGTCCGCAGATCTATAGCATAACGGCACTGGGCGCATTGGAAACTTTTCCTTATGCAACGTAAACAACTTTTGCTGAAGTGTGTCTCTGACTATCTTTCTACTCGCTACAATCAAATCGTTTGGTCTCCATGTTTCCCAGAATTCATTTAACGGCGTTTCCGGAATCACCTCGCGGATTATTTCACACTGAATTCTATCCGGCTGTAATCTGATTAATTTTTTAACCTCGCGCAGTTGTTCATCAAGTGCTCGGTAATCAGTATCGGTTTCTTCATAATAGTCCACAAAACCCTTTAACCAATCATGTGGGCCCTCGCCGACAAATGGTGGTGGTTGACCATGATCTCCGCACATTATCACCGCTGTATTCGCGAGCAGCAACCAATCAAGAAACATTTGTAAAACATCTAACGAAACAGTACATATCTCATCCCAGATGATAACCTCAGGAATAAATTTTTCACCCATTCGATCAGGCGTCCACTCACCGCCGCTGTATCGAAAAAAGCTGTGATAAGTAACGGCGTCAACATTTCGTTGTTTTATCTCTCGCGCTAGTCTATGGGTCGGTGTAAGCACGATTATACTTGCCCGCGTTCGAAATAATTCAATTTCCCGAGTCGTCTTTCCTGACCCGCCACAGCCGCTTAAATAAACTGTTTTGTGCCTACAAATTGGATCAGAACACGGTGGTGCATTAGACCATTCTGACAATTTATCACCGCGTAAGTAGTTGTTCTCAACGGTGACATCTGCTGACGGGGAATAATCGCGTCGTATTTCATTTTTAATTCTCCATGTGCCCCAACTCTCGTCCGGACTAGTAAACTCGGCTATGTTTCCCTTATACTTTACGTCAATATAAAATGAATCAATCGCAACTCTAACTGCGGTGTCGGGAAATCTATTTATCATCGAGAATAAATTTATGCAAGCATAACCCAGCATAGATGCCCTCAAATGTGGATATGCCGGGCTGTCTCCGTCGCTGTAAGTAACAACTGTACCCAACCTTGTTCCATTGGACAAGAAAGCTGTTTTGCAGTTCACGTATTTATTTTTCGCCACTGCGTCCTTGATTACGAAATCATATTCTGCGTCATCTATAATCAGCCGTGAGCAATATCGTTTGTAGTCGCAGTTTTTTCCACCTTGTGTGAACTTACCAATTATTCTTCTACCGAGATCTTTTGCCTCTCTGTTTCGTTGGTTGAATATCTTTTTGGACCATTCGACGATATATTCCTCGTCGGCATCAATGTGTTTTTTGGACTCGTCAATTATGCTATCTAGACGCTCCGGTTCTGGTAACCAGACTTCAGTCTGCGCCCGGTATGATATAATCGCGTCACTGACAATCAACGAAACTAGCATTTTACAATCAATCATATACCGTAGCAGCGCTATTGGCAACCACTTCTTTTCAGCCATGTGTCTACCGATCCAAATATAACAACAGCGATGAAGTCCTGCTGCGAATTCAAATGATACTATGCGAGCGAATCCGGTTAAATCAAAATCAGGCAGTGGTCCATTAATAGCAACACGAGTCATTTCATGTCTGGGGTGTCCAAATCGTTTAAAGTACTCAGCGGCGGATCCATACCCGAGAAAACTCGCTGGATAACAGGCAACCATATCAACGGAAATCATAGCGTCGCGGTTGTATTCAGTGTTCCATAGTCCACCGTGATAGTATTCCAAACAACTGGATTGTACATCCGGTAGAAATTCCTTGCGCGTTGGGCTCCACGCATTTTTCCTTGCTGCAACATGAGCCGCAACCGATGGAATCGTAAAACAATTTGTTAGCAGTTGTTCATCATGCTCCTCAAATTCCATGGCGGTTTTTTTCATCTTGTTGTGAAACGCTTCAGTTCGGTATAATTCACCGTTTGGTCTTACAAACTGATCAAAGGTATCCGCATCGTTTTCAGCGCTGCGAAGTAACCACACTGATACAGGGTCGTTTTTACAGAAACAAGCAATAACATCAAATAGTTTCCTCTCCGCGAGAAAACCATCCCGGGAGAATTCTTCTCCCAAAAATTTTTCAGGTATATACTTTACTGTTCTATCCCGTGGAAATACTGTGATCGCGGGCGTCCACGCGTGTTCGTTATGATCAATAATTTTAATTGGGGCTCCCTTTGATTTATGCTTTGATTCGTGTAATACTTCACCGGTTATCGTTGTAACGGTTATTGGAATACTTCATACTAAATAACACACTGCGCGGGGGTTCATTTTGTAAAATAATTTTTTTTTTATTTAAAAATAACATGTTTTATAAGAATATGAATATCGAAGACATCAATAATATATTAACCGAGATTTCAAAATTAAAAAATCAAGGAATTGAATTATCTGATGGTCTCAACAGCGAAAGAATATTATCCGATTATGAGATTATTAACGAACAATCGAAACGGGGGCGTTTTACCCTGGCCCGCGAGTACTTTTTTATAAAACTATTACAACATACGATTAATGAGAACCTGTACCACAATGACGTAAATGCATTCATTGGACTATTTACTGCCGTTGAAATAATACGAAAAAAACTTGGACGTGTTTATGAACGACGCCGGGAGATTTCTAGTAAGATCAAAAACATTAGAAGGATTATAGACGAAAACTCCGTGGAGCCCCCGATGGCACATTAAATGTATACATATTCCTGCCACACTCGGCGGGAAATTAGAAATTGCGGAGCAATTGCAATAATGGTAGGCGAATCACTTACTACTCGGCTAGCCAGAGAGCGGCTAGCGGCGCTTAAAAAGTTCATACCGTTACGAGACAGGGTCCGAGAACAACTTCAAACACGGCAGCAACTACAAACTGATTTTACTGTTGGAAGTGAACAACTCTTTGCTCCGATAACGAGTGCAACCAAGGATGTAAAAACAGCGATATACGGGGATATTCCCGACGAAGAAAGAAAGAAAAAGGCGCCACTGCTTGGCGTACTTGAAAAGATAGCGGCTCAGACCGAACAAACAAAAAGGTCTTTAGAAACACCTCCTGCGGAAATAGCGGTTGCTACAACACGGAGGCCACCACCACTCGCTATAACGGACCCACAAGAACCTTATGTTACAATGGCCGACGAAGAAGAACTAGGTGCTACTGCGAAAGAACCAGAAGAAGAAATACCGGAAGAAATACCGGAAGAAATACAGGAAAAAAAAAGAGAAAGGGGAGAATATACCCCGTAATGTACTTAAAAAGGACACAATAGATAAAATTAGAGGCTTCAGCGGGGAAGAATTAGTTAATTTTACTGTCACAAATTTTGCTAAGAACACACGAGATAAGAAGCATATCAATAGCGGTTACGAGGAAAATGTAAAGGAGTTAAAGGATTGGGCAAGAATAGTGTATTTAGCAAGTATACACAAGGACGAAATACCACGTCGTGGTGGTCCCAATTACAAAGCATTCCTCGATAAGGTTAAAAGTGCAAAACCAAAAAAAGGAAAAGGATACAGCGGTGTGGTTGAAAACGCTTGTCCTGGTAGTGTTCTCAGTGATATATCACGGCTGGAAGTACTAATCGGAGGAAAACGAGCCGGAAATAACTCTCCGGAAATAATCAATGAGGCCGCTGATATTTTCAGGCGTTTATTTGCAGGCGGTATCATGGACATTAATGCATATCGAACGCTCATAGACGAGCTCGTGGATGATTAATTGGAAAACTGGTGTTTTTATAATAAAGATGATCATACACTACAACCATGATAAACCAGTACTCGTCTACGTGGTAAACTCGCGATTGCCTGTTTACCGCGCGTACTATGGAGATGGTCTCGGTAGCACCATTGCGGGGTTATTTACAAGAATGGCTCCAAAAGTGGCGTCGTTAGCCAAACAATTAGGAATGAAGGCTATTGATGTTATTCGTGATAGGGGTATTAGTGCTATTGGAGATGTTGCCGGAAAGGCGTTTTCTGCAGCAAAGGACAAACTAATGTCGTTGGTGAGAAAAAGAAAACAGAAACCACCGGTGATGCCATCAACGACAGTGATGCCTGCAAATGTCAGTAAAGTAATAAATAACGCCGTGGAAGAAAAATTAGAGTCGTTGGCGGCTCAGTCATCCACCGATGCAACAACCAACGCGCTCATGAACGCAATAGCGGGAAGTGGTCTTAAACAGAATTCAAAGAATTTACGACGAAAGCGACGTTGATGAATTGCAATTGAAAACATCAACATGATAAATAATAAAATGTTTGCGCGAACCGCTGATCCCGCGTTTGATATGGACGCCCCAGTGCGCAGGGATGATTCTGTCCGTGATTATCAATATTATTCTTATCATGCAACGCAACCGAATCTACGATCGCGAATTGAACTTCAAGTCCAAGATACCAGTAAATACTTTTTGCCGTGTGAAGCGTTTATCGAAATCGAAGGGGAACTTGTAACAAATGCTGCCGATAATGCACCATACGACAACAACCCGACTATCCGAGTTGGTTTCGTCAACAACGGCGTAATGGCGTTATTTGAGAGCGCAAAATATCTCATTGACGGGCGAGAAATTGAATCAATAGAACGTGATGTTGATGTTGCAACGACGATAATCGGGCTAGCGAGATACTCAGATGATTATGCAAGGTCGGCTGGTCCGTCTATGATGTTTGCGAAGGATATTACCGATAACGCTGAACACAACCAGTTTTCTAGGGTAAAGGCAGCACATGCCGCCTCGGCTGATCCAGCACCGGTCGGGTATGTAAGACCAGCCGGGAATTTTGATGTCATAAATGTTATCACTAATTACAATCTAGGGTTTGCAACACGAGTAGGAATGTTGCAAGGACAACACCGACAGTTTTCATGCGCGATTCCACAGCATCATATATTCGGATTCTGTAGAAACGTCAGAAAAGTCATCTATGGGGCTAAGCATACAGTAGTACTCGTGCGGAAGGGCAATGATAATGATGCAATCTGGCATGATGCTGGTGTTGCTGACGGTAAGGTCAATATAAAGAATATAGTATTGTGGATGCCAGTAATGACCCCATCAATCACCGCAGAACAGCGATTACTCTCATTCATGGAGGCAGGTGGTAAATCACTGTTGAGTTGGCTTACAGTAACCACTGATGCTAAAGAGGATAATATGGATGGTATATTTACATGGCACCTGGCATCCAAACAGGGTGTTTCAGCCCCGCGTCATATATTTGTAGCGCTACAGAATAAGGCGCGATTAGGTTCCCAAGAACGCAGCCATATGATATTTGATCAAATCGTGTCAGTGAGGTCTCGTTGAGAATAAACGGACAGCAGGAACCATCCGAGGATATACAACTCAATTACGGGGGTAACCAGATTGCACGCGTGTATCATCGATTGCTGTCGTATATGGGCCGCGATCAAAACGTCGATACCGGTTTACAAATATCGCAACTTGATTTCAAAAACCTGTATCCGATTTATTACTTTTCGCTGGAACATCTCGATTTAACGAGACAATCCGTCGTTGATATACACTTCCGAGCTCGTGTGCAACGTCCTGGTGGTATTGCCGAATATAGAGCGGTTGCTGTCATTCTCAGCGATAAATCAATGCTGCTAGAAGGTGTTGGTGGACGAATGAGAATCGTTGATGCGCCAGTGGAAAACATGTAATTGAAAACACAAACGCGTTTACAATAAAATGTCGTATAGTGTTGTCGGCGTTACACTAACTGATGGTCAAGTCAAGAAATTACGATCAAAGTCGGCTAAACAATGCAGAACCACAATAACGCTGAAGCCGTCGCAGATGGCAGGTGGTAATCATAAGATATCGTTGACGGCGCGTCAAATAAAACATTTCAATGATGCGATGAAGAATAAAAAGGGTATTCAAATAGATTTCTCGGCCGCAGCGATTAAAAACATGGAAAAGACCGGTGGGATATTTCCGCTGTTAGCTGCGATTCCAGCGTTGATTGCCGCGGCCGCACCAGCAGTGGCTAAGGCGGCGGCGTTAGGAGCCGTTGGTACCGCGGCGGGGATGGCATTGAAGAAGGCAACCGGGAAAGGCTATAAAAAAAAACGATCCGTGGCCGGAAAGGGTCTAAGACTACCGGGAACCCCGTATTCATGGTACTCGGGAAAGGGTCTAAGACTACCGGGAACCGTTTAATGACTCCTATGTCTAATTTTGATTTAATAGACGCCGCCGACGCGTTAGCGATAAAAAACTTCAGGGGTGTTTTTATGAGGGATCAATTACCGGCGGCACCAAGGAATATTGAAACCGGCATAATTAACCTCGATGGGTCCTCCGGAGCGGGAACTCATTGGGTTGCGTACGCGATTGATCCGCTTGCGATCGTCTATTTTGATTCATACGGGTTAGCCCCGCCGAACGAGTTCATGCGGTATATCCGGGCGTGTTCAGCCCCGGTTTTTTATTCCACGCTGCCAACACAGCAATTAAGTGACCCACCGATATGTGGCCGTGAGGTATTGAACGTACTCGCGGCGATTTCATCATCGTGGAAACCACCTCATGTGGTTGTAAGCGAATACACTAGTGGGGTCGTAGAGGCCCGGCGGGTTAATTAAAAACACCGTTTTTTTTTACAATAACGATGATTGATATTTGTAGGCGACCTATTTCGGCGCTGAAAGAATCCACGGAAACGCCCGCCACCGATGACATAAAAAAACTAATCGAGGATGAAATCGCTGAGACGTTGAACCTAACAAGTGTTGACCCGGGCGAAATAGTTGTATTTCAAGACCGCCAGGGTAAATTGAAATCCAGTAATGTGTCGCTGGATGACGTTTTAACACGACAGCGTGATGCCGCCGAGAACGCTATCGCGCTGTATACCAGCGATGGACGACTTAAACCGGGTGAACATCTACTAACGATAACGAATAGGGTAACATTAATCCAAGACGGTTTTATAAGGTTGGATAGATTGGTGACCGAACTTGACACGCAGGTGAAAAAATCTGTCACCGAGGTGAAAAAATCTGTCACCGATATACAACTCACTACCGCTAGTTTGTTTGGGACCCCGACGGTAACCGAACCAAATCTTGCAGGGATAAAAAGTACTATTTCGGAGTTTACAACGCTGTCGGGCCAATTTTACACGTTACGAAAAATGTTAACAGGAGCGATGACAACTTTGATAAATTCTTTGGTAAAAAAAATACCAAGCTGGATGAGATTACAACAACTATAAATGATATCACTGCGTATGGACAGGAAATAAAAACGATCAAAACTGATGTTGCAGCGAACAAAGGAAATATAGACGCGCATACAGGGGAAATAAGAACAATCAAAACTGATGTTGAAGCGAACAAAGGGAATATAGACGCGTATGGAGGGGAAATAAGAACAATCAAAACTGATGTTGCAACGAACAAAAAAAGTATACACGCGAATACAGGGGAAATAAAAACAATCAAAACTGATGTTGCAGCGAACAAAAAAAGTATAGACGCGTATGGAGGGGAAATAAAAACAATCAAAACTGATGTTGCAGCGAACAAAAAAAGTATAGACGCGTATGGAGGGGAAATAAAAACTATCAAAACTGATGTTGCAGCGAACAAAAGAAATATAGACGCGCATACAGGGGAAATAGGAACGATCAAAACTGATGTTGCAGCAAACAAAAGAAATATAGACGCGCATACAGGGGAAATAGGAACGATCAAAACTGATATTGTAGCGAACAAAAAAAGTATAGACGTGCATGAACAGAGAATAGGAACGATCAAAACTGATATTGTAGCGAACAAGAATAATATAGACGCGCATGGATGGAGAATAGAAACAGTCAAAACTGATGTTGCAGCAAACAAAAGAAATATAGACGCGCATACAGGGGAAATAGAAACAGTCAAAACTGATGTTGCAGCGAACAAAAGGAATATAGACGCGCATACAGGGGAAATAGAAACAGTCAAAACTGATGTTGCAGCGAACAAAAAAAGTATAGACACGTATGGAGGGGAAATAGGAACGATCAAAACTGATGTTGCAGCGAACAAAAAAAGTATAACCGAGAATACACAGGAAATAAATACACTCATTACTAAGGTTACAGCGAACAAAACAAGTATAACCGAGAATACACAGGAAATAAATACACTCATTACTAAGGTTGCAGCGAACAAAAAAAATGTAGACGCGTATGGAGGGGAAATAAGTACACTCATTACTAAGGTTGCAGCGAACAAAAAAAATGTAGACGCGTATGGAGGGGAAATAAATACACTCATTACTAAGGTTACAGCAAACAAGAATAATATAGACGCGTATACACAGGAAATAGGAACGATCAAAACTAATGTTACAGCGATTAAAGACAGACTACCTAGAATGACAGAGCAATTCGAAAAAATGAAAACACCTCATGGGAGCATCGGCAATAGCGTATACACGGTTCAACACGGATCATTCGATTGGACTCCTACGCATAATATAGTAAATATCACCGCAACTGTTAAGGGCATTTATCGATTGACATTGATTTCAGCAATGCAGTTTAATATATTATCGCCGAGTTCATCCGGGTTTAACAATACAATATCAACAATCTTTGACAAGAATGCAACCGAACGGTTTATAATCAGAGCCGTTGATAGCAATCTATTTAGGATAAACATCACATGGTATGTAGAATTTGTAGTGGATCTAAGTGAGTAATTGAAAACACTAGCTCTTTTAAAATAAAATGACCACCAGGGTAATTGAATCAGAGGTATCACCGACGTCACATCAATATCGATTCGATACCGCAAAAGAATTCTCCGCGAGCTTAAAAACGCTTTCCGAACAATACCGCGCAAAAATAAAAAAATGCCGTCGTAAAATAACCGCCATCGACGTGGCCGTGTACTCGGTGTCCGGTATAGTAGCCGGTACCGGTGTCATTTTATCCACGGTGACCATGATAGCCCCGATCACCATTCCAATCGCTATCTCCGCGGCAACAACAATTGCTGGAGTTGCCAACGCAATCACCAGAAAGATATCATCGTGTTCTCAGAAAAAACTCAACGAGTATACAGTAAAACATCAAATAGTATCCGACGCGTACTTGAAATTATCCGGGTTGATCTCGTTGTCGATTGATAATTCGTTCATATCCGATGTTGAATTCTCCACGATGGTCCAGTTGTATGGCTCCGCGATGTCAAAAATCGAAAATTTTCAACTGGAAGCTGGAAACCACGTCGCTGAAACCACTTCAATGGGCTTAAAACATTCTCCTGAAAACAAGCAGGTTGTTAATATTCGGTGTCAAAATTAAACACTAAAAACAACGAATAATAATAATGTCGCTGACCCCCGTAGGGTTTCAATTACTTCAACGGATCGCGGAGAACACCACTCCGGTACAAACAAGTATGATATCAATAACATCAACGAAACCCGAATTCAGTGTGAACTTCCCATCACCGGTTCCAGTGAAGGAAATAGCGCTGGCAAAATTGCGAATATATCACAGTTGGCCTAATATCCGAGCGGACGCATTTAACGGACAACAACCTAATAACTCGCTGGTTTTTGCATGGACAAATAAACCCGATGGGACCCCAGACTGGAAGGAGGTTACAATACCAACTGGGTCATACCAAATAGAACAAATCAATAAAGAATTTCAACACAGGATAAAATCGATCACAGGAAAAGAATCAAAAATCGCTATTACGGTTCATGAACCGACGTTATCGTCGACGATTGAAATAAGCACACCGGGGTATATGGTTGATATTTATAACAGTTCAATAAGAACCATACTAGGATGGCCTAAGAATCCACCTCATGGAATCGCCGCGGACCTACACACGAATGCGCAATCGTATCATGAGATTACCCCCCGGTATCGAGATGATTTGTCTGTTATAAAAAGCACGTTATTACCCAGTAGGTTTATATTTCAAAACAGGAATACCATGCAATGGTATTTTCCGTATAAGGAAACTCCTGAATCATCCGCCGTGGTCACAGTTAGTTTAAATGATATCACTGATGTTTTTATCGAGATTAATCGTAATTACCAATTACAACTAGAACAGCTACGGAAAACAAAAGCACGAAAACACGTTGAGGTGTTAAATCAACTTATATCAGACATGGAATATATTAATGAACGAATCATTAAGACAATATCTGCTAACAGCAATGATAATAAACAAAAATTCCTAACCGAGTATAATATCACAGAAGCCAATTTACCCGATTTCAAGTTTCCAGGATACAACGCACCAGAACTAAGAAAATCTCTTAATGATTTTCTCGCCCCATCAACTATCCTCAGACACGATAACGGAGAGGATGGTAGGCATATTGCTCCATACAACGTAAATATTACGTCTGTGATAGCAATCAATCTAGTGTGTGATGTTATCGAAGGGAATTACCAGGTGAATACCAAGCAATCAAATCAGGCTCAACAGGGGTATATCCTTTATTCATTTTCACCAACAGCCCCTCCGGGATTTTTAATCGTTGAGAGTCCGATTAATCCGGTCTATATGCGATGCCATAATCGGTTTTTAACAAGAATTAATTTTAAACTTACCGATCAGTCAAATAACCTAATTGATCTACAAGAGGAGGAGTTAGTGATCACTCTGTTTGTAAGATCATTGTAAGTAGCCACTTAGCAGCAGGGAGGGCGATGACATCGACGCGGTCGTCGCGCTTTTTTACCAGACGCTGACGACGCTGGGATCGGCGCGCAGAAGGTATTAATTAAACCAAATGACGATTGGACGATCCCCCCGACGACGACGTCGTTTTTTTTTACCGGGCGCTGACGACACCGGATCCGCTGAGTGCAGAAAGTATTAATTAAGCCAAATGACGATTGGACAAAATGTCCGATTCGCCCTCCCTGCTGCTCCCATAGAAAGTATTTTTGTAGTCTTTATTGTATAAACAATGGAGGTATTTGAAAATTAATAACCAGCATTATTTCTCAGAGAACATAATTTATTTAAAAAATTTCCTTTTGCATTATTTTTTTCCAGACATGTTATTCTATATATGATTTAGTCATTGTCATTAAGCTCTTGAATAGAAATAATCTAATGATAATGTATAATTACAGCATGTGTACAGACATAAGTGAATAATAATGTATAAAATACAGCATGTGTAATGAAATAAGCTAATGATAATGTATAATTACTGAGGTGTACTGAAATAAGCTAAAGATAATATATAAATACAGCATGTGTACTGAAATAAGCTAATGATAATGTAAAAGTACAGTATGTGTACTGAAATAAGCTAATGATAATATATAAGTACATCATGTGTACTGAAATAAGTTAACGATGATATGTAAGTACAGCATGTGTACTGAAAAAAGCTAATGATAATGTATAAGTACAGCATGTGTACCGAAATAAGCTAATGATAATGTATAATTACTGAAGGTGTACTGAAATAAGCTAAAGATAATATATAAGTACAGCATGTGTACTGAAATAAGCTAACGATGATATATAAGTACAGCATGTGTACTGAAATAAGCTAATGATAATGTATAATTACTGAAGGTGTACTGAAATACGCTAAAGATAATATATAAGTACAGCATGTGTACTGAAATAAGCTAATGATAATGTAAAAGTACAGTATGTGTACTGAAATAAGCTAATGATAATATATAAGTACGTCATGTGTACTGAAATAAGCTAACGATGATATGTAAGTACAGCATGTGTACCGAAATAAGCTAATGATAATGTATAATTACTGAAGGTATACTGAAATAAGCTAAAGATAATATATAAGTACAGCATGTGTACTGAAATAAGCTAACGATGATATATAAGTACAGCATGTGTACTGAAATAAGCTAATGATAATGTATAATTACTGAAGGTGTACTGAAATACGCTAAAGATAATATATAAGTACAGCATGTGTACTGAAATAAGCTAAAGATAATATATAAGTACAGCATGTGTACTGAAATAAGCTAATGATAATGTAAAAGTACAGTATGTGTACTGAAATAAGCTAATGATAATATATAAGTACGTCATGTGTACTGAAATAAGCTAACGATGATATGTAAGTACAGCATGTGTACTGAAAAAAGCTAATGATAATGTATAAGTACAGCATGTGTACCGAAATAAGCTAATGATAATGTATAATTACTGAAGGTGTACTGAAATAAGCTAAAGATAATATATAAGTACAGCATGTGTACTGAAAAAAGCTAATGATAATGTATAAGTACAGCATGTGTATCGAAATAAGCTAATGATAATGTATAATTACTGAAGGTGTACTGAAATACGCTAAAGATAATATATAAGTACAGCATGTGTACTGAAATAAGCTAATGATAATGTATAAGTACAGCATGTGTACTGAAATAAGCTAACGATGATATATAAGTACAGCATGTGTACTAAAAAAAAACTAATGGTAATGTATTTTAGTACAGCATGTATACCGAAATAAGCTAATGATAATGTATAATTACTGAAGGTGTACTGAAATAAGCTAAATATAATATATAAGTACAGCATGTGTACTGAAAAAAAACTAATGATAATGTATAAGTACAACTTGTGTATTGAAATAAACTAATGATAATGTATAATTACTGAAGGTGTACTGGAATAAGCTAATGATAATATATAAGTACATCATGTGTACTGAAATAAGCTAATGATAATATATAAGTACATCATGTATACTGAAATAAGCTAATGATAATGTATAATTACTGAAGGTGTACTGAAATAAGCTAATGATAATATATAAGTACATCATGTGTACTGAAATAAGCTAATGATAATGTATAATTACTGAAGGTGTACTGAAATAAGCTAATGATAATGTATAAGTACAACATGTGTATTGAAATAAACTAATGATAATGTATAAGTACAGCATGTGTACTGAAATAAGCTAATGATAATGTATAATTACTGAAGGTGTACTGAAATAAGCTAATGATAATATATAAGTACATCATGTGTACTGAAATAAGCTAATGATAATGTATAATTACTGAAGGTGTACTGAAATATGCTAATGATAATATATAAGTACATCATGTGTACTGAAATAAGCTAATGATAATGTATAATTACTGAAGGTGTACTGAAATAAGCTAATGATAATTTATAAGTACATCATGTGTACTGAAATAAGCTAATGATAATGTATAAGTACAGCATGTGTACTGAAATAAGCTAATGATAATATATAAGTACATCATGTGTACTGAAATAAGCTAATGATAATGTATAAGTACAGCATGTGTACTGAAATAAGCTAATGATAATGTATAATTACTGAAGGTGTACTGAAATAAGCTAATGATAATATATAAGTACATCATGTGTACTGAAATAAGCTAATGATAATGTATAATTACTGAAGGTGTACTGAAATAAGCTAATGATAATATATAAGTACATCACGTGTGCTGAAATAAGCTAATGATAATGTATAATTACTGAAGGTGTACTGAAATAAGCTAATGATAATTTATAAGTACATCATGTGTACTGAAATAAGCTAATGATAATATATAAGTACATCATGTGTACTGAAATAAGCTAATGATAATTTATAATTACTGAAGGTGTACTGAAATAAGCTAATGATAATATATAAGTACATCACGTGTACTGAAATAAGCTAATGATAATGTATAATTACTGAAGGTGTACTGAAATAAGCTAATGATAATTTATAAGTACAGCATGTGTACTGAAATAAGCTAATGATAATATATAAGTACATCACGTGTACTGAAATAAGCTAATGATAATGTATAATTACTGAAGGTGTACTGAAATAAGCTAATGATAATTTATAAGTACAGCATGTGTACTGAAATAAGCTAATGATAATATATAAGTACATCACGTGTGCTGAAATAAGCTAATGATAATGTATAATTACTGAAGGTGTACTGAAATAAGCTAATGATAATATATAAGTACATCATGTATACTGAAATAAGCTAATGATAATGTATAATTACTGAAGGTGTACTGAAATAAGCTAATGATAATATATAAGTACATCATGTGTACTGAAATAAGCTAATGATAATGTATAAGTACAACATGTGTATTGAAATAAACTAATGATAATGTATAAGTACAGCATGTGTACTGAAATAAGCTAATGATAATGTATAATTACTGAAGGTGTACTGAAATAAGCTAATGATAATATATAAGTACATCATGTGTACTGAAATAAGCTAATGATAATGTATAATTACAACATGTGTATTGAAATAAACTAATGATAATGTATAAGTACAGCACGTGTATTGAAATAAACTAATGATAATGTATAATTACTGAAGGTGTACTGAAATAAGCTAATGATAATATATAAGTACATCACGTGTACTGAAATAAGCTAATGATAATATATAATTACTGAAGGTGTACTGAAATAAGCTAATGATAATATATAAGTACATCATGTGTACTGAAATAAGCTAATGATGATATATAAGTACAGCATGTGTACTGAAAAAAAACTAATGATAATGTATAAGTACAACACGTGTATTGAAATAAACTAATGATAATGTATAATTACTGAAGGTGTACTGGAATAAGCTAACGATAATATATAAGTACATCATGTGTACTGAAATAAGCTAACGATATATAAGTACAGCATGTGTACCAAAATAAGCTAATGATAATGTATAATTACTGAAGGTGTACTGAAATAAGCTAAAGATAATATATAAGTACAGCATGTGTACTGAAATAAGCTAATGATAATGTATAAGTACAACACGTGTATTGAAATAAACTAATGATAATGTATAAGTACAGCATGTGTACTGAAATAAGCTAATGATAATGTATAATTACTGAAGGTGTACTGAAATAAGCTAAAGATAATATGTAAGTACAGCATGTGTACTGAAATAAGCTAATGATAATGTATAAGTACAACATGTGTATTGAAATAAACTAATGATAATGTATAAGTACAACATGTGTATTGAAATAAACTAATGATAATGTATAAGTACAGCATGTGTACTGAAATAAGCTAATTATAATGTATAATTACAGCATGTGTACTGAAATAAGTGAATAATAATTTATAAAAAACAGCATGTGTACTGAAATAAGTTAATGATAAATAAATAGGTACAGCATGTGTACTGAAATAAGCTAATTATAATGTATAATTACAGCATGTGTACTGAAATAAGCTAATGATAATGTATAAGTACAGCATGTGTACTGAAGAAAGCTAATGATAATGTATAATTACAGCATGTGTAATGTCATCAGTGAATAATAATGTATAAAATACAGCATGTGTACTGAAATAAACTAATGATAATATATAAGTACATCATGTGTACTGAAATAAACTAATGATGATATATAATTACAGCATTTTTACTGAAATAAACTAATGATACTATGTATAAGTACAGCATGTGTACTGAAATAAACTAATGATAATGTATAATTACTGAAGGTGTACTGAAATAAGCTAATGATAATATATAAGTACAGCATGTGTACTGAAATAAACTAATGATAATATATAATTATTATATGCTCATTTTTTCCCGTTAACATTACATTGTCAGAATCGTTCAATATTACCCAATACTGAACTTGCGTGACAATTCACATATAGCATTCACGTGCATAAAGGAACTACTTTCTATTGTAAACAATCAATGGACACAGATAACAGCACTTTTGATTTATACACAAGTCATGTACACTCGCGTAAGAGGCTTTTTACATTGTGGTTGTTTAAATTTGTTTCTGAATGAACTAAAACATGTTTCGTGGACTGCAAAAAACCCCAACTGTTTTGGCACATTCCACGTTGGTACAATGTTATGGATTTAGGCTAGCTACATTATATAACAGATGGAAAATAAGGTCCTTACAAATAACATACAAGTGACAAGTCATATACTCTCTTCTTTAGCTGGTGATAAGAATGGCAAAATAAAATATACTTACAGTTTTACATCCTGAATTTCCTCAAAATGTATTTTCTTAATTCTGCAAATCCGAATTACATGAGCCATGTCATAGGTTTTCAATCTGGATTACACATTTTGAAATTGTGCTTTAATTTCGATGATAAGTGCAATTGCTTCCTCCTTACTGCACTCAAAATGAAATAAGCATTAAATTCCATAGCGTCTTTTTGATAATTGCAGTTGAAAGACTTCATATTTTTCCCACATTATGTTTCAAACATTCAATGACAGAAACAGAAACACATTTGCAGATGTAAACTCGCTTCTCCCGCGCCACTTCAATCCGATGTATTTCATGTATAATTTGCCCAGATGAATCCAGTCCAAAATCACAAACTTTCATCGAATCAAAACAAAATACCAAAATATATTCATTCCAGATCAAATGGAAAAGTTGTTGCAATGTGCATTCATTCACAGTATGACTGCAAATTTCAATTTTAACTAGACACACCATTTTCTTTCGAAAGTTATGTCGAGCGCGCGACTAAGTTCAAATTTATCTGGGCAGAGTTATGTGCACATTAATAATGATGCATTGTGTAATGACAAATCTGCACTTGTGTATTTAGTTTGGAATACGGCATTCATTCATTTACGTTGTTTCTTGTAGTGTATTTTGTTTATATAATTAAACCTTAGGTAGAATTTAAAAAATGAGCATCTAATAAAAAGGTTACTGCATTCGTATGGGAAGATATGAACTCGTTTTGTCAGAAGGATATACTGCACTCCCAAAGTCTTGCAGTATTCCATCCCAAAACTCGTTCATATTTTCCCATATAAATGCAGTAACCTATAAGTACAGTATGTGCACTGAAACAAACTAATGATAATGTATAAGTACAGCATGTGTACCGAAATAAGCTAATAATAATATATAAGTACAGCATGTGTACTGAAATAATCTAATGATAATGTATAATTGCAGCATGTGTACTGAAATAAGCTAATGATAATGTATAAGTACAGCATGTCCTGATATAAGTGAATAATAATGTATAAAATACAGCATGTGTACTGAAATAAGCTAATGATAATGTATAAAATACAGCATGTGTACCGAAATAAGCTAATGATAATATATAATTACAGCATGTGTACTGAAATAAGTGAATAATAATGTATAAAATACAGCATGTGTACTGAAATAAGCTAATGATAATATATAAGTACATCATGTGTACTGAAATAAGTGAATAATAATGTATAAAATACAGAATGTGTACTGAAATAAGCTAATGATAATGTATAATTACAGCATGTGTACTGAAATAAGTGAATAATAATGTATAAAATATAACATGTGTACTGAAATAAGCTAATGATAATGTATAATTACAGCATGTCCTGATATAAGTGAATAATAATGTATAAAATACAGCATGTGTACCGAAATAAGCTAATGATAATATATAAATACAGCATGTCCTGAAATAAGTGAATAATAATGTATAAAATACAGCATGTGTACTGAAATAAGCTAATGATAATGTATAAGTACAGCATGTCCTGATATAAGTGAATAATAATGTATAAAATACAGAATGTGTACTGAAATAAGCTAATGATAATATATAAGTACATCATGTGTACTGAAATAAACTAATGATAATGTATAATTACTGAAGGTGTACTGAAATAAACTAATGATAATATATAAGTACAGTATGTGTACTGAAATAAGCTAATGATAATGTATAATTGCAGCACATATACCAGAGTAATAAAGGAAGGCTTTCTGATGACAATTTTGTCATCATCACCATTGAAGATGTGGATGGTAGGAGTACAAATAGCTCGCAAGGAAACACATCACCTGTAAAATCTCTTAGCAGCCAGAGGACCAGAAAAAAGAAAAAAGGACATATACGTCGCCGAAGCCGTGATAATATCATAATATCAGATTTGGACACTTCAGCTACAGAGTGCTCTTCAAGTCTTGGCTCAAGAAGTAATCAAACAGTAACCCATTTTGACCACATCTCCCACAATTATAACAATGCTGAAGAAGAGAATCAGTGGCTAGTACATTAAAAAAAATACAGTATCTTTCACCCTAACTTGTATTTTGCAAGATATAAATTTGTATGGTTTGATGACTTTCAGTCACGTAGCAGTCATTTTGTAAGAAATATCTATGATAATTTGACTGTGCTGATGCCCACTGCATGCAGTACCAACTAAATCACATATATATTTTGGAAACTGTACTAATGACATTTAAGAGATATCAGAATGATTCTCTTCTTGCAGTGAACAAACAGTAAAGACATGTAAATGTTTAAATGTAAAGTGGTGAATGTATGCTGCATAAACAGGAAATTATTTACAGGTGCTCAAAAAACAAAATGTAGAGATAGTTCTTCTTTAAATACGTTACCCAATCTTAATACTCCAGGAAAACTACTACTGCCTTACAATTCCAGCCCTCCCAGATGCTACTTTAAACTAAAGGGAGCTAAAACTTGTCTGCCGACCTATGTGATGGTCGGGCAAGTGATCTCCCCTTACATATAAGACTTGGCAGCAGAGTCTAAAAATACACCAGATACTACTTCCACTTGTGCCAAGTAACATGCTCTTGTTATTAGAGACCTCACAAAACCCAGACTCTATTTGAAAGATATACCATTACAAGTTAGAGGAGTTTCTCACTTCTTAGGAAAATATACTCCATTTATATTTCCAACTTTTTCTCTTCCTATCCCGACAAAGTTCTGCCTTTACAATTTGCAAACACTTTGTCATCGTCACGCATTAGGTAATTGCACTGGGAGCCTTAGCAGCTTCACCTAAAGTTTGGGATATAATTATTTTATGTACATGCAAGTCCCTACACTTATAAAACTCCTAATATATGTGTGATGCCATAACAAATGGGTACATCAGGGGTCAAGCTAGACTTGAATTTTAGGGAGATGTGATTTCTCCTCTTGGACAGAACAGGGAGGAGTGAGACCTGAACAGGGAGAATTGGGATTAAAGCAAAACATGCAGTATGTGTGTGTGGGTGGGGGGTGGGGGGGGTGGGTGTCATCAATTCCCAGTACACATATTTGCATTTAACATTGGTTTAAAGCAAAACATTTTTCTATCTACATTATAAACACATTTATTTTCATATTCAGTGTATTTTGGCAGTATGACTTGAAAAGAGAACAAACAGAAGCTATACATTGTAATGAATTTAACTGAGTAACTTGATTACAGTATGTAATTGCAGGTTAGTACAAATGCTTAATCAACTACCCTTAATCAAGATATTCTTTTCTTTTAACTTTCTGAAGGTTGATTATAAAATGGCATTTTGATAACATATTTTGTCTGCTTTCTTTCACGTTGTTTATTTTCCTGAATATAATTGCCCAATGTTTAGAAAAAGAGACAATATAATAAAACAGTACATCCCAGAAAACGATATCTGCCATTACGGTTCCAAACAGATTTTTATCAAGAAAATAATGCACACGCATCAGTTAAAATATTCATGTTACCAATTCTGTTTTTAAAACTCAAATTGCCACTTACCTAAATTTAAGTTTGTATGTTTTTATCATCAAAGGGATAACTTGCAAAAATCGGGCACTATAATAGTTGCTAACTCACACAGGCAGTGATTAATGGTCAGTCAGCTATCAAAACACATGCCTGTGAAAGTGCAAGAGTTTTTCAGCATAATTGATATCAGCACCAACTGTTTGATGGCTTGAAGCGTACATTTTGCCTTGAGCTATATATATATATATATATATATATAACATAACACTGGAACTAACCTGGCCAAGGTGAGGGAGCATCTCAAAATGGATGGTAATTCAGTGTTCCTAACAAAATCACAGGGCAGAGTTGTTTTCACTTTCCTAACAGAAGAAGGCAAAGTTTACACTTTTTAGGTGATTTTGTTGCCCACTTCTGGTAGTGTGACCCCTGTACATATTGGTGTTTCTATTCCAAGGCATTCACAGCTTCTGGGTGCCAACTTCAGTGCCTTTTACTTGTACAGGCAGTCTGGGGGCTTTTTTCCCTATAGGTAATTGCCTCATTTTGCCACACCTACTTTTGTAAGTATCTATAATGGTGCCTCAGTTCCTTTTATGTGAAGGTTTTGTGTGTAATATAGACACTTGTGTACATTTCTGTATTGCTTCTGCTCTGGTTGGACAAGTACAGGTAAGATTTCTATACATGGTTTCCTCAGTTGCATCTTGCTCATGCATGTCTCTATGGGTGACATATGAGTTACATTTATCTGCATTCATTCCATCATATTTAAAGGGTACTTAGTCACTCACACAGGTAGCCTATATGACTTCACAAGATAGGTTCAGGCTACAATATTTATATGTGTGCAGGTCTTTATGCCCATAAGAAACTACATATATATGTATAATTGCATCATTTCTGGTTTATACAGGTGAGTTTCTTTACCATGGCATCCTTTGCTTTGGAACGTTATGCTTCAGTGACTCTATCTTTACATGTTGTCCTTGACCTTCCCTACAGGTAGCGTTGTAATTGAGATCATCTGCTATCACTTTTTTCCAGGTAACCATCATTTGGCAATGTTTTGCACCCACACTGTATTCAAACATCACATGTACAGGCCCACAGGTTTATACTTCTCCTTACATGCGATATTGTCATTATATTTTACCTGTATGCTTCATTGCTTTTATTAGACTGTCTGTTATCAATTTCTGGGTCAGCTTATTAAGATCTAGCTTTGCACAGATGTTGTGTTCTACACGACAGGTGCAGGGCTACAGTTTTATATGTTTTACTCTGTATTACAAAAACACATAGCTCAGGATGAATATGTCTTCAGTATGCATGCTGACCTTTCCTTAGTGTGAAAATTTCTGGTGGACAATGGAGATAAGTCAACTTACCCTTAAGCCACGAAGCGTCAGACATTGCCATGTTCTGAAACAGTTGTAACACCCAAGTCACCACCACAGGGCTCAGCATTTTTGCCAACTCCATCCACCTTGCCCTTCGGGGTTCGTCTTGATTCCTATTGCAGAATGAAGGACATAGCTAACAACAGCCAAGATCCCTCTCACTCAGCAGACATTTTGGACAGGTTACATGGATCATACATCCCACAACCTGTCCCAACTGATGATTCCAATGATCCTCACATGAATGGCTTATTCCACTTCACATGCCTATGGATCACAAAGGGCTAAAACATCAATATTATGGGCTCAATTACTAACAGCCCAGCTTCCAGTATGTTGAACCTGACTTTTGCAGACATGTGCAGGGACCATTATAAGCATCATACCACAGATCTGCCAACCCTTAAGTCTTATGAAAATGGCCTTAAAATACAGACTTAAGGAATAAAGCAAAAACAAAGGAAATGTGATTGTTGTGGTGAAATCCAGATAATTGAATTGTCTGTGTTTGATTTGGATTCGGGTATCACTTTAGCTTTAGTAGAATTAGTCAGAAAACCGGACTAACTTTATAGTTGTACCTCAGATGCTTTAAACTGCACACTCTGCCGATACATGTTAAAGATGAAAGGAAAAATAAGCCTCTTAAAAATGTTTTAAGAATCAGTACTGAAGAATAAAAATGAATATTCAGATTGTTCTGAATAAAAGCAGGAAGGGACACAATTACATTTATTGGACATCACATGTTGCTTTGAGTATATCACATGTTGGGAGATACTTTTGCTTTCTGGTGAAATAAAGAAAAATAGTCCAAGAATTATGTCTAATTGAGAGCTAGCAACATGCCTTTGAGCTTCATATTGGAAATGAATTTTTGTACTAGAAGTTAATAAGGTGTATATATATGTATTTTACAGACTTTTCAGATTAACATAATTCTTACTGTCGATGAATCAGTTTGGAAAACCGAACTTTTAAATACACATTTTTCGACTTGACAATAGCAGTTCATATTTTGTTACACCTTCCTGAAAACTGGTCAACCTTATGGAAAAATTCAGTTACCTTACTGAGACGATCTTACTAGGGATGGCAGGTCTGATACCACCTCAAGATATTCATTCAGCATGATGCCATGAATAGTTCCTCATGCCTCATTAGATATCGCTTCACAATTTCTCTACACTCTGCCATGGATGTCACTTCACAATTTCTCTACACTCTGCCATGGATGTCGCTTCACAATTTCTCTACACTCTGCCATGAGGAGAGACTCTTTACTCAGCGACTGTCTCAAGGTCATGGTTTCTAATTCAGGGTGTTCTGCAAGTTAAGTGAGACAGACCTCATCACTCTTCACCAGCTAAGTCTCGAGAATACAGGGGACCATAACCTCACCTAATGCAACGTAGATGTTGCTTGTTCTCCAGTGCTGTCATTTATTCTATGCTATCTGTTGGCATTTGAAGATTGAGCCTTCTGCGCTTCCATTGAGGACATTTTCCACCTTCAACCCACAGTTTTGTCTTCCTCCTCCCACTCCATCAATAACCTGGACCAGAACTCCAGCATCTGTTGATCTTATGACAGAATGGAAGAGTCCGATTTCAATTGCTTCTGCAGTCTGGGAGAGTTACAAACATTCTGAACGTGCCTTCATCTTCAGTTCGTCAGCCATTCTACCTTTGCCACACAAGAGTCTTTCATTTGGAAACCCTTTGCAGTTGACAGTGATATTGCTGCTCTGGGGATGATAAAGACACAGTCCATACATATGGATTAGATGGCCTTTGATGGCACTCAGCAACTAGTACAAAATATAGTTGCCGTGGCTGTGATTTTGGACTTTAGTCTTCCAACAGGCAGAGCATAGCTTATGTTTTCCCACTCCGAATACGTCAGGACATGCATGGCAGGTTGTTGTGTTTGCAAAGGTGGAGGAAGCTGATATGAAGGTTCTTGGTTTTCTAGCCCACTTTTCAGTTCCTCCTTACTTTTTTGTATTAATTTACTCATTCCTTGTGTCATTTCCTCCTCTTCTTGTGTCATTTTTTCTCTTTTTTGTTTAATTTTTTCCAACTTTTCTTTTTTCTTTTCTTCCTTTTCTTTTCGTTCAAGTTTTTTTTTGTAATAATACTCCTTCATTAAAAGCATCATAAAAACTATCTTTAGTTATCCGGTGTATACCCCTGTTTATTGTATACACCCAATCAATCCATGTTTTACGATTAGTACTTTTAAGATATTCGGGTTTTAAATAATTATATCTGTATGGAAAACTTGAAGTAGCAAACACACCAAGGTTCATATGGGAAATCAACAAAAGGACCTGACAGCCACTCATTGGACACAAACTCTGGAAACCATCCTATCGGAGCTCCACTCAGTGAAAGCTGCAGTTCTTACATACCAAAGTGGATAAAGCACTGAGAGGGTTCTAACATTTATTCCAGACTTTTCTTGGTCCCAAAGGCAAATGGCGCTTTGCATCTGGTCATTGACCTAATGCATCAATTCATCAGTACCCCTTGGTTTGCATTGGAAACTCCAGAGCATCTTGAATGCCATACATGAGATAGACTTTGCCATCATTTTGGATTTAAACAGCTCATACCTTCGTGTCCCTGTTTACAAGGCTTCCAGGACATTCCTGTGATTTGCCTGCAACATATACCAATTCAGGACACTCCCATTGTGGCTCAATATCGGCCCCTGGGTCTTCACTCGTCTGATGAATCAAGTAATGGCACACATTTGGACCATTTCTGTGGCAGTTACCTGGATGACTTCCTGCAGAAACATCAGTGAGTTAGATCTAACAAGATATGATAACCCTTGTTACCAATATGGACTTCTTGTCAACAAGATAAAATCCAACCTAGTACCATCAAAATAATTTGTTCACCTTGGTATGGAGTTCAATACACAGGCAACAGATTTCCTCTCCCTCAGGAGTGTGATTGAAATCCAAGCCATATTAGCACCTTTACCTTCAAGGAATTCTATCCACATGGGAATTCCTTTGCCTACTAGGATTGCCCATCACGGCGGTGGACTTCATGGTCCTAGGTCACCTGCCTTTACACCCATTGTAAATGATTCTTCTGCCCAAAGTTAGGCCTAAAGTTTGCCCACTGGACCAACCTCTCACCATCTGCACACAATTGAGGCACCATCTTTGGAACTGGGGCAACCTAATTTGACCCACGGTGGGTATGCATCTTCCAGTAGAACCGCTCAAGATTACAGTCTGTACCGATGCAAATACAGAAGGCTGCGGAACCCATCTACTGCAGTCCTTTCGAGAAGACAGTAGCGCACGTTCTTCCCAGGAATTACATCTTCATTTTAAAAAATTCTGGAGTTGACAGTCATTGTGAAAGCCTTTCACTAGTTACAGGAATATTTGCATGGCAAGGGAGTTCTCATTCTGTCTGATAACTCTTCAGTGGTGACTTATCTCAAATGACAATGGGAAACCAAGTCCTACAGTGGTAACTTATCACAAACAACAAGGAGGAACCAAGTCCCAAGACCTTTGCATCCTGGTTTGGGACTTCCTAAAGTTTTGTTGTCAACAGCAAAATGATGTTCAGATATGTACTCATTGGGACCGACTGTTGGGGAACCTGTTTGTGACAAGGTGGAATACCAACTCCTAACCTTCGTATCTCCAGTCCCAGACTCAAAACCCTGGCAGTCAATGCTCTTTCGATAGATTGGAAGTGGCCTGGATTCATTCACCTGCCCTCCAACACCTTTGATTCCAAAAAGTGATACAGAAAGCACAATAATCAGAGGGTCACCTTTTCCTCATTTTATCACTTAGGAGAAGTCATGGGTCAGCGACCTCATCAATCTTGCAACAGAGACTCCTCAGAGATTTCAGACTTCCCTCATCTACTCCTACTCATCATTCCTACTCACAGCTATTGAACCTGCACATCTGCATCATATCTAACAAAATAAACAATTCTCACAACTGTCATGGCAGAGAATCACTCTAGCAAGAAGGTCCTCCACTTTGAAAGCATATGAAGGCAAATGGCACATTTTCATCCAGTGCTGCACAAATGAACACGTAATATCACTCCAGGCATCTATATTGCAAATAGCTAATTTCCACTGGCTCTTTATAGAGAGAAAGTTTGCGCTGAATGGGATAAAAGCTTACAATTCCACAATCGCTGACACCTTTTGTATCATGGAAGAGAGGATATCAGACAAAACAAGCATTGATCTGACCTACTTTCCAACTTTGGTTATACACAACCATAAATATTAGCCTTATGCCCAGTGTGGAACCTGTATTGGATATTAACTGGCTGAACAAGACATTTGATCCACTTTCATTGGCATCTCTGGTGCACCTTTCATACAATATATGCTTCCTCGTGGCTTTAATTAGCAATATACATGCTCTATCACCAGACCCAAATTACATGCAGTTCCGACAAGACTGGTCAGTCTTACTCGTGACAGTATTGTCTTTCATTGCCAAGAACCAGCTTCCTTCAATGGGTAACCAGATTTTCATCAGGATACCTCTTTCTAGTCTGGACACATCAGCTGAAGGCCACCTGCAAGATCCACTTCTGGCTTTCAAGTGGTAAATTAATAGAACAGAACCTTTGTGTCGAGAGAGATCATGTCGCTTTCTATTTCTCAAGAAAGACAGGAGGATATATAAAAACTGACTATCTCATCCTGGTTATTCACTAAGCATGTAGAGAAATAACCCCAGCTGTGTCAGATGAATTTATTCCTCATTTCGGTTATCAAGTCACCAGCCTAGCATTCAAATGGACCTGTTTGCTAACTGATATCATTCAGACTTTGAGATGGAGATCATAGTTCACATTTTCTCACTTTTATCTCTGAGATCTGTGATCCCAAAGGGCCCAGTTATATCTGGTAGGACCTATATCCGCAGCTCAACAGATCACTCTTCCAGATCTATTGACAGCCTCTTAAGATGCAGCTTCACGACTCCCACTGGATTTGCAGGGGAATTTTTTTTCCCTATTTGAAGCTGCGGCCTAATAGATGGAGTCCTCTCCAGTCATGTTACCTAGAAGTTGTCTCGCATACCTTAGGAGACCAGAGATGGTATCTCCAGGGTAAGGGTATGTACCGCCCTCTATTTCTTACCTATTCTTCTAAGGTATTATGATTTAAAATTGGTTTCAAACTATTTTGATAAGTGGTGTACCTTTTCATTAAGGTTCCATGGGAATGGCTATATCTGAGGATAAAAAACATTATGTCAAATAAATTAACCAATCACATTAGCATTAGAAATTATTTCTGCAACATCCTGAATCACCCCCGTCTGTACTTGTATAGACAAAGGGTAGTAACTGTTACAGATTAAATCTCCTTACCCCACTAGGTGGCACCATGAAAACTGGATATTGCCTGTTTTAACTTTAGCCGCAAACTGTCAACAGGCCTCCAAGAACTTGTGAATTTTTCTTTTCAGTTAGCCATCTAACAGTATTTTGTGGTGGTAGAGTAAGTCAGTCATACTATATAGTGTATTTTGTGTTAATGATCTAGTAATCAGCCTTGGAATCAGCTTCAGTAGTCTCAGCAGCTGATATGGTAACACTCAGCAGCAGTGAGGCTGCAGGACACACTGTTAGTAGTAGAGGGTTAATGGCACAAATGGGTTTCATCTTTAAGAACAGGCTTCCATCTACAGGCAACCTGAAAATAACTTTACAGCCCCTCATGCCAGTCAATACAGGACCAGTAAATACTCGTTGAATTTATCTGAAGCTCAAGAAGTCCATCCAGGTCAGATGCCAGAGGTTTTCCCTCCATACTAAAATCTGGGATCGAGGACATAACTCCAGAAACATTATGATCATTACTAAAAGGGAGTCATTCAGCCAGTAACTCTGATCACTCACTAGAACAGGTATGTTTGATGAGGATTTTGGCTCATGAAGTTTCTATGAGCAGTTTCTATCGGCACTGTCTTTCAGCGCAATTCTCATTAGAGGGATGATGGAATCAGTCAGTTGGCATGCCCATTCCACTTTTCCTCTTTCTATTTGCACAATATGGTCTCACAAAACACATACAGTGGAACCCCGCTATATCGCGATGATCGGGGTCCATAAAATCGGATCGCGTTAAAAGCGGGTTCGTGTTAATGCGGGGTTTTACAATACAGTGGAACCCCGCTATAACGCGATGATCGGGGTCCATAAAATCGGATCGCGTTAAAAGCGGGGTCGCGTTAATGCGGGGTTTTACAATATTTAACTTTTTTTCCAAGAACATATACGTGTATACATGTACAATGATCAAAAGTCGGCTTATCATCAGATGAATATTAACTGGAATGCATTAATTAAGATATATTCAAAATAATCGATGGCTAATATATTTATAGGTTATTACTGTGCATTAAAAACATTTACTAATTTTTATTTGTTTGAACGATAATACAGATTGACCGATAATACCAGACTATCGCTATATCATGAAAAGTGTATCAACACTGTATGCTACCGTGCCGTCGTGGCATGCAGTTCATCCATAATGGATGTAATTTCATTGAAAATTGTACAGATTTAAAATATTCAATAATTTTGTAATAGTCTGAATTCGTCGTGTAAAATATAGGATGAACAAAATATTGAAACCATTTACTTGCCGTCTGATATCGTACGGTCATTGCATGCAGCTATTCCCGGGTCTACATACGGTGTCTGTACAAATTTCATACCGCTAAAATTTTATCATATGCGACAACTGCAAGAATAATTAACAATCAACGCATGATTTCAGCGTGCAAATAACTTTTATTTCAGATTTTGTGAACATCAAAAGAAACGTGAAAACTGCTAAATTAATCGTTGCGCAAAGTGCAAAGTCAGTGTGGTTCCAAATTTAAATTTCATCATTTCTTGAAAAATATATCCAGTGACGTTTGCTTCTTTGCTGCGAACTGTTGGGTTCTAGCAAAGTCAAGAATGTTTCTTAATTGAAGGACTTTGACGCTGTCCACATCTTGTGTTTCCAGCCACCTTAAACTTGCTTCTAAATGTACTACTGCTTCAGACACTTTTGGTGGGGGAGTTGGGGTGCCATCGTCATCGTTATCATTATCGTCACTGGTTTCAGGTTCTGATTGTGCAGCTTCATTCTTCCTGCTGACATTTGTAACAATTTCGTCATCTGATATGTGTTCGTATATAGGGCAGATGTCATCTACTGAATACCAGTTAAGGATATCATGATGACTGTGCTCGTATTTTTTGAGTGCTTTTTCTGCTAAACGTACGTCGTCTTCAGTGAATCCTGTAAATTCAAGCTCATCGTCACTATCATTTTGTGTCAAGGGCGTAAAAGCTGGCCCAAGACCCTTTATCCAGCATCGTTCAATGCAGCGTGCAGTGATAGCATCCCAGGCTTTACCTCCAAGGTGACATACTTCTTTTAAGTTGAGTAATGCCAATGATGTGTCGACGGATGCGTTATTATCTGCTACCATTCCCTTTATCATTTCACGGCGATAATTTTGTTTAAATACGGAAATTATGCCTTGGTCAAGTGGCTGGATTTCTGACGTAGTGTTTTTCGGGAGGTACGAAACTTTGATCTTGCCATCACTGCTGACAAGATTTTCCGCTGGGGGGTGGGCAGGGCAATTATCCAGCAGGAGGAGAGCTTTTTCCTCCAGCTTGAGTTTTCGTAAATGAGCCCGAACATCTGGAACGAATGTTTTGTGAAACCAGTCGTCAAATATGGAGCTATTCATCCAAGCATTCTTGCTGTTAGTGTACTGAAATGGAAGTGTCTTCATATTTACATGATGAAAACATCTGGGAGCTTTCGATTTTCCAATCATCAGAGGTCTGACTTTGTGGCTGCCAGACTTGTTAACACAGAATAAGAGAGTCACTCTGTCCTTCCTCTTCTTGAAACCTTCTCGTTTGTGACTGTCAGTCTTGGTTGCAAGGGTGCGATCGGGTAACATTTTATAACATAAACCAGTCTCATCGCAGTTGTAAACTTGGTCAGCTGTGTAGCAACCGTCCTCCAGCAACTTTTTAAGCCCAATCGGGTAGGAATTGGCAGCCTCTTTGTCAGCGGAGCGGATTTCCCCAGACACAAGAACTTGGCTGATAGCGTGCCTTTTCTTGAATCTGTCTAGCCAGCCATTACTCGCCTTAAATTTGGAATCATCTCCATTGATACGGCGATCAAATTTCTCTGCTTGGGCTTTCAGAATTGGGCCAGAAATTGGAACACCTTCTGAGCGAGCTTGTACAAACCATTGGTACAAAGCTGAATCTAGGACATTGTCATTAGCTAACTTAACCCTTTTACGCTGTAAACCAGTTTCCTCTTCAAGAATGTTGGGTAGACTACGGAGCTTTCCTTCATCTGTTTTCCACCCTCACAAAGTGGACTCGCTGATTCCTAGATCTCTGGCAAGCTGAGTTTGTTGTTTGCCCTTCTTTAGTTGATCTAGGGCATACAGTTTCTCTTTAGCAGAAAACGACTTGCGTTTTTGAACTTGCTTTTCCATAACAGTAAAATATTTTTTTTATATAAGCAAACAACGTACACAGATAAAGCTCAATAACTAAGTAATGAAGGCCTGCAATGGTTACGAATCACTTTTTATATAAAACAAAATTAAGCTGAACGGATGTACAATTTCATACCCTTTTAATTTACAGATAATAAAGTGGATATTATTTACTTTCAACTGTTTGTTGTTTGATCACACCGCCAAGCACAGCATACATGTTGGCGGCTTTCGTCCTTTGATGTTTATTAAATTGTGCGACTCTTGTATCAACCACAGCTTTGTCTGCTGCTTGGCTGTGATTGCAGTTAAATAAGAAGCCTATGTCGGCTATTGTTTGAGCAACGACTGTATACAGAATTCATGGAAGACAATCACAAAGACGATTTACTGGCTTTACTCGTGGATCCGTAATAAGTAACACTTCCGATAATGTTTACTTCGGCTTAACAATTCAAAAACCTAATGAAACCAGTTTTCTCTTCTAGAGTAGAATACGGAGCTTCACCACAACCTGTTCAAATTGATAAATTTCAGAAGCCAAGCGTTGTACACACTATTTCTCGTACGTTATATATATCGTATTATTTTAGAATTCATACACGATCGCTTCTCCAAAATCACTTAAAGAACCTGGATAAATTGTTAAGTTCCGATCGTTTATTATTAAAAGTCATACGCGAATTCTTCCACCAAATTATAATAAACGTTTTACACACTATTTCTCGTACGTTAAACAAATATTTTCACGGTCCGATAAAAATACACGTAAATGATATTCAAATTTCAGGAACCATGCCACGATCATATTATTTTAAAAGTCACAACTAATCTCATGCCCAAAATGAAGTTAATTTCTTGTTTTGTTTTTTTACTTTTCTCCAAATTTTTTTTCTCCATGTGTGAATGAATATGCGAAATTTCGGGAGCCATGCTACGACCGTGTTATATCCGAATTCGCGTTATGGCGGGGCGCGTTATAGCGGGGTTCCACTGTAATTGGATTTAATTGGACCTGTAGTTGCTGCCCAGAAAGTTACCAGACCATCCCACTTCTGACTCAACCATATCTTTGGGTAGGACCTGTGAGCTTTAACTTTGCCAAAAGAAACCCTTCCTTTCTAGTTATTATTGAGTGCAGGTGTCCATAAGATAGTTCTTCGCATATGTATATATGCTTATATTCAGTTTTGTCAGCTGTGATTAGTAGAGTTTTACCCCTAAAAGTGGAGTCTCTTTGACCCAGAAGAGTGCTTTTAAGTAGAGGTTGGATGATTGGCATTTTCTCCTCCTCTTGCCTATTTTCCTAGTGTTGATGTGATTGAGTAATGTATTTGACAGAGAAAGGAAATTTTATAATAAATTGTTTCTCCAAAAATACTAATCACATAAATTCCTCCCTGCAACCTGAGCATCCTGTTGCAGATATTGCTTAAGCTAAAACTGATGATATCCGGTATACTGAGAGCCTCCTAGTGTAGTGAGTGGGGCATAGTCTATAGGAGTTACTTCTCTATACAATTATTGACATATAAACTTTTTCAAGGCTATTGGAGGGCTGGATTCAGAAGGTAGAAGTAATTTCTAACATTGATTGGGTATGCATCTTCAGAGAAACATTATTTACTATCAAGTTTCCTATTTTTGAAGCATGTTTCTATCTGCAAAAGCCAATAAAACTTAATCAACATATTTTATACCAGCCTTTCCTGTTCAACTTTGTATGCAGATCATTTCCAGTTAATAACTCAATGAAATGTCCCCTAGTTTTAAGTAACAGGTTCTGTAGAGGCAGTAACTGCTCCGGTAATTGGCCTAGTGGTTAGAGCATCTGCCTCGGTTGTGGGAGATCGTGGGTTTGATCCTCTGCCAAGTCATACCAAAGACTTACAAACATGGTACTAACAGCTGCCTCGCTTGGCACTCAGCATTAAGAGGTTAGTTTTAAGACTGGTCGGCCTGGTGAGAGGATAATGTGACTGGGTGGGACGTCATGCTACATGTCTGCAGCATGATACCTCAGTGCTAGACATCACTATAAACTGCCACACTGCAGACATCATAGTGATATGACTGAAGAATTGTTAAAGCTATGTTAAAAATCCAAATCACACCCACCCACACACACTCTGGCTTTAAGGAAGATTTCTTTTGGAGAGGCAGTTAAAAGACTACCCCTCCAACTTGCCACGCCATGCAGATTCTTATTTTAAAAAGAAAACTAAAAGCCATCCCTGTGACAGGGGAGGGATGATAGGCAAGACAAGCTAAAAGGGATCTTTTATGTCTTAAGTGTCTGTCAGCACTTAACCTAATGCCAGTCTAGGAGGAATTTTTACAGAGAAGGTAAGAAAACAAATTTATCCACCATGAAGCCTCTTGTTGCCCACAAATGATTTAACACCCACCTGCAGTCTACCAGGAGGCGCCAGACTCCTTCAGTTACGATCTTGTTGGATAAGCCTATTTACACAAAACAAATTGGTGATCAGAGTCATTTCAGAGGGGGTTTGGATCTCGTTATCCAACATTCCTCTTTTGTCCCCTTCCCTTTCCAATGGATAAGCCATCAGATTGGGAGGACAATATTCTTCAGCAGGAGATTAGTCACTATCAGTAAATGGATGGTGTAGATCAGGGGTCTCAAACACATAGCCCATGGGCCACATGCGGCCTGCCAAGCCGTATCATATGGCGTGCAAAATGATTGGCATTACAAGGTGTCATGAAAGATAACAAAGGTGGTGTGGCCCTTGGGCCATCAAAAATGCCCTCATGTAGCCCTCAGGGTGGTTTGAGTTTGAGCCCCCTGATGTAGATTGTACAAAAAACAACAATCTCTTTGTTTCTATTCATGGCTGTTCCTTTTGAAAAAAAGTATTCAAACAATTTGTCATTGTTGCCACAGGGAATTTCATTTCTGGAAATAGAAGCAGGGAATTTTCATGTTTTAGTAAGACTGGATTGGGGAGGTAACCCTAATGTTACTGTGATTGGGTAAGTATTCTCAGAGAAATAATTTTAATAAATTTACTATTCATAGCCATATATGATAATTAGATTTTCTGGCTATTACAGCAATGGTTCCATTTGATTTTTCTTTACACATGTTTGAACTTGTAACTTATGTGGACAAAAACCTTGTTAGCACTATTTAGCAAAAACCAGGCAAATATAATGTTGGCATTTGTAGGTGCATGTAGATAACTTTATTTTATTATGATGCCATTATAACTGTACTTAAGCATCTTTTTATTTCTTTTTTCCTTTCAATTATTTCTTCTGTAGAGTTCATACAAATACAAATTTATTTGGGGGGGGGCCAAGATTTTAGTCTCCTCACCTCTATTTTTATACTTGGATCAATGATCACACATGCCAATTCTCAAACAAGTAAGACAAATAAGTTATTTTAAATTTATGTAAAATTACGTATTTCCCACTATGCCCACCACAAAGGCTGAAATAAAAATTTCCAAGCATGTTGGCATAATCTACACCTACAGAACTACCATTTCTCTAATTTATGGTGTCCAGCTTTCATGGTTTTAGAGAAGTTTAATAGATGGTGTGTATCAGATTATATCAATGCTTCTTTTAAAGTTTATGGATAATAAAAAAGCTCTCAAAGGGTCACATTGTTTCAAAATTTGGAAATTGATTTAATTAGTTCTTGCTACCACTTTTAAATATAATAAGTCGAGACTGAACAAGCATTTGAAATTTGCAGTGTTTGTATTCTTCAGGTTTTGACAGTTATAAATTGTTAAAATTAAAGATTGACTTAATATAGAGACATTAAAATGTTGTATTTATCTGATTCGTAGAGAGTACTTTGAAATCAACTAACTTCACTCATGATTTGTAAAAAGTAGAAGTATGATTATATTTGTGTGAAGTTTAGGAAGTTTTTGGTAATGATTTAGTCCTTTTGTTGCATTGATTTTGAAAGATATCATTTGCATGCCGTGAAATTACTTTAATTTAATCCCAATTTAGGATTCTCTATATTGACATAAGAACCTCTGTATCTTATAGCTAGTTCACCAACTGGGTCATTGACGGAAGGTATTGGAACTGATGATATTCTTGAAGAGAAGAAAAGAATAGAAATTTTACGAAAGCACTATGGGGATGATTGGCTTCGAGCATTTTCTGCAGAAAAATATGGTCCGCCTAAAAGACATGAAGAGACATGTGACAGAAAGAAATCAGATCAAAGTGACATACCTGGAGATGTTGAAAATGAAAAATTAAACATAACAGATGTACCGCGGAAAACACAAGATGTTCAAACAAAAGCATCAGATGTTCCAGGGATAACACAAGATATTCAGATAAAAATACCAGATGTTAATAGGACATTGGATGGCACTTTGCACCAGAACCATGCTAACAAGAGAGAAGGTATTGTTGAATATTTAATTTATATGAACGTTTCCATACAAAAAACATCTCAGAACCAAAATCCTTAGTTACCAAAACAATTTTAGACTTTAAATTTTCATTAAGAGACTTGTAGTGTGTCAAAAACTATATTTATATTTAGGTTTAGTTGTCCATAATTGCTTTTAAATGAATTTATTGTTTCAGGTTTGTTCATAAACTATCCAGTCTTATAAATTGATGTTTCATTAAAACAAGTGGCTGTAAAATTACACCTATTGCAATAAATGTTTGAATATTCTTTTGATGGTAATAACAATGTAGAATATTGCATCCAAATGGAATTTAACATGACTAATCAAGCTTTTTACTGTGGTTGAAGCTGTCAGTTTCAAAATTAGCGATAGAGCACTAACTTCTTGACTAGTATGCATCTTTCCCAGTGGCTTTGTCCCAAGCAGATGCAGCCAGGGAATTTATTTTTAGCCCATAATGTAAACATGCCGTATGTTAGACCATGCTCTGCAGAGTTGTTTTAGTAATAACTATATACTTGTTAAATTCATTTTAAAAAATTGTCAAGATTGACCTGACACTGATGTCTGCATAGACATAACAATTTGTAGGAGAAACAGTGCAAGAAATAGAGTACTGTATTCAAAATTTGTTACTTTATTTCTCGCACCACTTTCTTCCAGTTTGTGAAGTCTGCTTGGGCTTGGCCAAAATGGATTTGTGAGAAAGCTTGCCTGTAGCTTCCTTTGTGTCAGTGGTTCTTTCTGGTGTTTTCCCAGTCCTTTCTTTGCCAGTTATACTGGCCACAATGTATGGCCTTTTTGGGCTGAAAAATGGCATCAAACTTCAGAATGACAACAACATAAATCGAAATTTCCATTCTTCAGATTGGAAGAGAAAGGGTGCAAGAAATGAATACTGTATCTAAAATTGCCACTTTTTCAAGTGTGTGTTGGTATTAGCTGTGCCTTTTTATTACAAATTAAATTGAATTTATCATGTTTGATTAGAGACATTATTGAAGCAGTAAGGGGGCATGCACAATCAACCTTCTTAAACTTTAGCTTTGATACCTACATACAGTAAAACCTGTTATAAGCGACCTCTGCTGTGAGCAACCATCTGTCATTTCTGACCACAATCATAATGCATGGATTGATTTTATTATATAAACACTCTGTCATGAGTGACCACCTGCTGAACGCGACCAGCAACCACAATGTCTTGGCAAAATATGCATTTTGACACCGCTATGATTGACTGCATCACAAAAATGGGGATACCGACCTTTATTTAATCCCTGTAACAATGATTGCTTATACCAGAAAAAAACCACCAAAAAAACCCAAACAGGCTGGCTACCATTTATATCAGAAATTTGTAGATTTGTTTATAGTGTTTTATATTTTCAGTTGTAAACCAGACTAAAGTACAACAATACATGTAGATTATTCCAACACTTAGCCTGGTTCCTGGTTTCAGTGTAGCTCTTGGCTACATGTACAAGTAGGACCCAGTATCCCTATCAACAACTGAATCACAAGAACAGAAACAGTTACCGCTGAATTTTATGTAATCATTTGTAACAATGACCACTTGAATAGTAAAGATTGTTCTGATAAAAAACAAACATAAAAGAACAAGAAAAAGGGAGTCTGGCTACCGGTTTATAAAGGGACAGACAGTACAGTCTGTAAACTAGGCTAATGTACATGTCACGAATTGCCATTATAGCGCCAAAATTAAGGTAGTGGTCGCATATATTGTTTTGTCATTTGCATTAATCTGTATTGCTTGGGGGTGAATAAGGTCTTTGTGAAACCACCAAGTGGGAATTATTTGCAGGTGTCAGTTAAAAGTGTTAAAGGCTTGTGATGTTTATTGGGTTTTTTCCCCCGATGTTAAAGTGATTTCATCCCAATCACATTGTTTTGTCTATTCAAGTTGGTGTAAACAGGTTACACACTTTGTTTATAGAGTTAATCTCTGTATATCTTCTTTGAATTAAACCGTTGACTTTTGTCTCTAAATAAATGATTCTATTTCTGGATGAGATAATTGTTTTTTTTTTTTATTTCATTAATTGTTAGATATGCAATGCACATGTATAGAGTTTTCATATTTTCCCAAAGCCTAGTCAAAACTCTTTACAGTCAGTATTACAGCTGAGCACTGATAGTGTTAACACCCAGTACCTTAATAACAATGATAGAAATTCCAATTAAAAGGAGACAGATTTTATTGCTGGAGAATGGAGTATATGTACAGTGATTATGGTTATTTTTCTTCATTTGTTCTAAAACTGGACCTTGGAAACTGGTCTTTTTGTACAATCCTTTTATGAGAAACCACCTGTCTTGAGAGATCATTGTTTGGTGGCAGAAGGGGTGGTTTCTCATAGCAGTTTTTATTGTAATTACAAATTCTGCTCTTTGGCATCACTTTAAACATTAGTTACTGGAAAATTTAGTCTGTCATACAGTTGAAAAATAGAATATGTTAAAAATGGTCAGGACATGGGACAAAATCTGTATAGTCCTGCATTTTCTGGTCATGTTGAGTAATGTTTAGAAGTAACAAACTGAATCTAGGGTGTGCCATCTGGTACCAAAATAACATTGACCAAAGCACCGTAACATTCATATTTCATATTTAAATACAGTTAAGTTTAAAATGACACAAGAAAAGGAATCAAAGTCTCTTGGTCAGTCTTTATAAATCTAAGAAATGAAATGACCTGGTTTTGTTTGCAATGGTCTCCTTACCAGGTTGAGTGGTATATTTTTATATGATCTAAAATGAAGATCAAATGCCAGTGATGTGGCTTGGACAAATTTATGTGATGTTACCTTAGAATAAAATTATTCTGTTCATTGACTGATGGTGATAAAACATTTAAGGTAAATAATATAGATTGAAGACAAAAATGTCCTTCTGTTTTATCAGTACTATCAAACTATTGGATTGTACATTTTATGGTACACACTGTTGACTTCAGCTCTTTGACAAAATCGACATTTAGATACTTACATTTGATATATTTGATTGTTTATGATATAATGGTGCTGGTTCTTAACCAGACAAAACAAAATCCAGAGTATCAGAACAAATGTTTGAATTTTAAAAAGTTATAGTTTGGAGAAATAACAGCCCCTACCTTTGAAAATGTTTTTTTTTTCCCAAAATGTTATACCCCCTTTTTAAAAAGTTCCAGTTATCACATGTTTTACTATGATTAATATTTTGAGATTTAACAGTTTTATCCATTTTCATCGCAGCTGGAAAATTGTAACAGTACTTATGATTATGTGGATGGAGAAAAAAACCGGTGTTCTTTCATTATTATACTGTCCATGGAAGCAATGGATTATACTGCCTTACAGTGAGACTGCCTTGTAATGAAGTACATGTTATAGATAATTCTACTTCCACATAATGAAACTGGATCCATGACCATACTCCCCTTATAACAAGAACTGTGCTATAATGAAGGACCCTGCAGTGAGGTAGTGCTGTGTAGTTTGGCATCATATGAATCTTAATGAATACACACTTGAATCGGTTTAATAAATATCATCAAATTTATCACCTATTAAAATTGCATATGAAAACTTTCAAAAATGAGGGGCAGTTTCTGATGACAAATTTATGCAAGACATTTTGTTTATGAAAGGTCACACTGATAATAATTTTGCTGACAAAACATTGTAGATTTTTCTGTAGCAAAATTGTGATGATCGTCATGTCAGATTGCACATTATGTTTGAATATATTTATCAGAATAATTGATAGCAGATGAACTAGACGAGAATCTAGGGGTGAAATGATTCATCAACATATCAGTGCGTCTATACTTTTGCTGAAACGATACACACATCGATACAGGAGATGGAGAATCGATACAAAATGATACTTAGCGTATGCATGTTATTTTACTCTTTGGCAATCATGAATAATTATTACTAGTTGCCTTGTTATTCTGTAAAATTATAATCTGTCTGAAACAGCATTTGCAGTCACAGGCACTCATGTTCATTTTAGTAAAAACGGAAAAGATCATTTGAGAATACCCACTTGCCATCTACAAGTTAACACATGGTGACATAGTTTGTAATCTGGCCCCCCCCAATCCATGCTAATTATCTTAACCCAGAAGTATGTTAAGCTTATACTGTACATTCCAAATGTGTTCCACATGTTTAATGAAGTACTTTACTCATTATTTAGTAACCTCTTTCACGCGAAGTTTCTACTTTGAATTATATCGTGACTCCTTTGGTCGATTTGAAAGCTATGCTACTGGTGTGTTGCACATTGAAATATGTTACATTGAATTCTCGTTTGTGGTTATTGCTTGTTTCATTCCAGGTTAAAGAATAAACACCAATCAGAAATCAGTGTAGCTTATTCTCTGGGTGACAAACAGGATGTAATGGCAGAGCAACAGGGAGACTTCTATGTCAAGAACTTAAGCAAAGATGCTGACAGGGTGTGCCATTGCATGAACTGTGTAAACTTTGTATTAATTTGCACACTTGGAGAACAGTGAAACTTGAAAACTCCCGTAATTTCATTGAAAGTCCCACATATGAAAATGTGCTTGGCAAAGTATACAATGTTTATTTAACCGTTCTTGTTGCAACACCTGTTTTTCAGGTAGCAACTGTTCCACATCTGGGTTCTTCAAGCACGACATGAATGGTTGTGAAACTAAATTTTATTAGAACAATGTGTCCAGGAATAAAAATGATGGCGTAGTTTGAACCATTCATGAAGAAAGTTTTACAAATGCAAGTTTTAAATATGGGCTACCAAGAAAACCCAAATTCTCTGATTCCTGGTATGGTTCATTACATCTTCATTTGGCAAATACTTGCTGATGATAGTGATGATGACAATACATTTTTAAATTTATGAAGTATATCAGATTGTTGGAGCTGGGAAAGTGTTAATAGAGATACCACTGAGTAATTTTGAGCCTGAAATGGTGTTAAATATGAATCAAATGTACATGCTGGATGGACAAAACAATAGATGGCGTGACCCTTTCAGTGGTATTTCAAAATTAAATGGACGAAGGGCAGAATAATGAGCCTAATTAAAATACAGGCAGTTTAAAAGTATAATGCAATTTTCATTTTTTTTTTTAATTAATAACATTCGTGCAGAGGATCATATGCTACAAAACCATACACATGTATCCATATCAGGGTCAAGATAAATTTAATAAAATAAGGGTTAAAAAGTGCAGTTAAGAAGTACAGATATTTATTTTAATACTTCTATCAGCACAATCATTGATGGACTAAATACCCTTTTACAGCATTATGAAACAGACAAGAAAGTAGTAGTCAGTGAACCACTGATTTAACAAAGGAAGTTTATGTTAGTGAAAAATCCTATTTTGGAGCAGATGTATCCAAAAGATAATATCTGTGATCTCTGGAACAGTCACAAGAATCAGTTTCCCAACATCTCCAAGCTGACAAAGCTAACTATGTTTATACCCCTTCAGAAAGAAGCACAGAACAATATTAATACAAAGAAAATGAGCAGAGTATGCTCAGAATTAAACAACTTGAGGTGACATCTGTCAAAGATGTTGATTTTAGTAGAGCTATAAGAAAGTGGAGCAGGAAGAAAGAGAGACAGATATTGAAGTTTAGATAAATATTGACCTACGACCATTTCTTCCTGCCCATCTTTTTTCTTTGATAAAGGGGGAGGTTACCCATAAGATAAAATCCTGTCATCATTTCTTCTTAAATTGTACATGGAAAATAAATTTGGAATTTCTCTTATGCAGAGATATTTAACCATTGAATGAAGATGCTGTAACCATTGAATGAAGGTGATGTAGCCATTGAATGAAGGTGATGTGACCATTGAATGAAGGTGATGTGACCATTGAATGAAGGTGCTGATGGAATCAATGAAATTAGCATAGAAAGAGCAATGGGGCAGATTTCAAACTGCTCAAGTTTATCACCTTGTGTAAATTTTAAAAAATTGTAGAATAGGGCTGGGTTAAGTCAATAGTTTTCCTTTTCACGAGCAAATACAAGTACCTGTGGTGTAACAGTCTTTTCACTAGCAGATACAAATACCTGTGGTGTAACAGTCTTTTCACTAGCAGATACAAGTACCTGTGGTGTAACAGTCTTTTCACTAGCAGATACAAGTACCTGTGGTGTAACAGTCTTTTCACTAGCAGATACAAGTACCTGTGGTGTAACAGTCTTATCACTAGCAAATACAAGTACCTGTGGTGTAACAGTCTTTTCACTAGCAGATACAAGTACATGTGGCTGTAGCAGTCTTTTCATCTGCAGGAAATAAAATGTGATAGATTTTGTTGGTATTCAACTTTGTTCCCATGCCCAGATTTGTTCAACATGAGATTTTCTTTGCATGAACAAATTGCATTTTTCTTCTGTTTTGAAGATAACAATATAATGTCTTCCAAGTGAAACTGAGACACAGAATTAGTAATAATATGTTTTCAAATCATTCTTGTTGTACAAAACAAAAGCCATTAAATGGAGCTGCCATTAAATGGCCCAAAATGTTGGATAAAAGTCACCACATCCAACAGGTAGTCTGTTTGAAAGTATTGTTGTTATCTTCTCATCAATGAGAATTGCATATAAATATATGATAACTCTATGTCTATCTGTAGTCTGGAAATAGGAATAGAATGTCAGCATACATGAAAGGGCACCAACTACTTTCCAAAGATGGAAAGACCATGAAGTTCATATGTATATCAATTTATATCAAATCATGAATCATATCGATATGTGGCACAGGTGTATCATTTCACCCCTACTTGAATCTGCTTTCAAACAATGCAATTATATAACAAACTGTGACTCATGCATGGACCAAACTTAATTATTTTCAGAGGAAAAAGTAGATTTAGAAAGCCACCAAGGCCAATCATCTGATAGCAGTCCGCTTGAAGAGGTACAAAAGTCAAGCTTGTTAACAGACATTTATGCTTCAGCAGGCACGATTAACACATGGGATTCGACTGATGAGCCTTCAGTAAAAAAAGTTCTAACAAAGCAAGAGACACTTGCAGGCTTTGAGTGGACACGCACACAGAGTCAACAAGAAGAGCTGTATGGTGAGATTATGTTAATTTTGTGTAATTTTACATGAGACTTCATTGTTTTTGCTGTAATTCAGCTCAAGACCATTGTGGTGTATTTGCGTGGTAAATACCTCTGATTATAATCAAGCAGATATATCTCATCTGCCTGACCCAGATGTGCCATTGCATAATGTGATGGCAGATTATGTTAATTTTGTGTAATTTTACATGAGACTTCATTGTTTTTGCTGTAATTCTGCTCAAGGCCATTGTGGTGTATTTGCGTGGTAAATACCTCTGATTATAATCAAGTAGATATATCTCATCTGCCTGACCCAGATGTGCCATTGCATAATGTGATGGCAGATATATCTCATCTGCCTGACCCAGATGTGCCATTGCATAATGTGATGGCAGATTATGTTAATTTTGTGTAATTTTACATGAGACTTCATTGTTTTTGCTGTAATTCTGCTCAAGGCCATTGTGGTGTATTTGCGTGGTAAATACCTCTGATTATAATCAAGCAGATATATCTCATCTGCCTGACCCAGATGTGCCATTGCATAATGTGATGGCAGATATATCTCATCTGCCTGACCCAGATGTGCCATTGCATAATGTGATGGCAGATATATCTCATCTGCCTGACCCAGATGTGCCATTGCATAATGTGATGGCAGATCAGGCTTTGTGCTGTTTGTTCATAAGATTACTGCAAATAAACTACATAGACCCAGATCTGTCAGTGCATCATGTGGCATCAGACCTGGGTCTGTGGATTTTGCACTAGGACTTGACTTTTAACAGAGTACAGTATATGCAGAACACATTTTGTTTATTAGCTTTCCATAAATGTATGTTTTAGGTTAACTTTATGTTTCATGAAAATAAGAACAACCTTGTTATTTTTGTACAACAAAGCAATATTTGGTAATTACACCACCCTCGAAAACTCGCATATAACATGGGGTCAGTTGTTGATACCATTTTTAAAAATTAGAAATTACCAAAAATTTGACCCCTATTTGTTGAAAATGAAGAAAATCGTGATAAAAAATTGGTAATTGAAACCATGATATATCGCTCGTTTTATCAACGAAAAAGTTGAAATGACCTGGAAATTTTGAATCAACATTATCAAATTATCAACTTTTTCTTGAGGTAGCACTATAATAAATATATACCAATTAAGTACATTTTTTAATCAAGTCGGATACGTGTTTTAGTTATATCTTTAAACTCTGTTTACTTGTAATGATCATAAATACAATGTGCCCTGTTGTATTCAGACATGAAATGTCAGTCTACCATAACATCCAAGTCTGCGAGAACTTAATTCAGTGCTGATGGTGTTTTGATACCTAATTTGCATAAGTATTTGTTGTATTGTTGCTCTGAATTTTAAGCTGACCTCCTTGTATTACCACAGTAATTAGACTTTTGTATCAAAAAAGGGGGTGGAATAAATGAAAAGATAAAAGGCATGCCAATCCAGCAGCCCCAGCTGATTGTCAGATCAACTCATTAATTGAACACCGTTATAATTTTTTTGGGTGAACATGATCTAATTAAACTACCTTAACTTAGCATACTCATTCACAAAAGTGACCAAATATAGCAAGACAACCAAGCGAATACTTAATGACATACAATTCTGTTTCACAGATACGTTTTATTAATGAGAAGCTAGTTTCACAGTATGTAATTAATTTGTAATTATTGAATTGGCAATCAGAGATTTCCACATGGATGAGAAGAAGTTTCACTATTACTTGCAATTAAATCATGGCATCAATATTTTACTAATAGAACAATAACAAATTGATTGTTGACAATGAGGACTGTTTACGAACTAAATGTTCTGGGTTGTTTTCTTTTAATAAAAGGATTCTTGTTTAATTGTGCATTTGAATCAATAATTAGTCTGGTTTCCTGCTTAGTATTGCATTGCATTCCACTATGTTAGAGAACAAAGCATCAAACATACGGTTCAGAGAACCAGAATACTAAACAGCAACATAAAGCAGTGATGTAATACACATTGTTTTCACTTAAACGAGACGTTTGTTGAAACCACTTGGAATTATGTTAATGATCTCTCAGCAGTTGGGCATCTTGAAAATATAAAGGTCATTTTTACATAAAAATGAATAAGAAACTTAGTTAGAAAAAAGCGCTTTATTGACAATTATTCCCATTGTGATTTTAAAACGATGTAGTCAGCCATTAAACAGACCAGTTTGCCCCCACCCCATTCACAGTTTTCTTGATGTCAAGTGAGGAAGGCATCATTTCATTTTGTTTTTGAGGTCCCTAGATAATTTGCATTCTCGCTTATTGTGTAGTCTTTTTTTTTGGACCCTGTTGTGCGCAAGTTATCAAGGGAGTGGTGCAGTCGGAATAGGGAATAAGATAATAAAGAAACATATATGTTTATAGTTATCGTTATTTATTTCCCAGTTTCAGAACTATTTCCAGATATTTCTTTATGCACCAAAGGTCTTTTTGTAATAAACTTTTCTTGGATCTTGTTTGGTGATTTTAAACAAATTTTTATTTATAATTTAAGGAGAAGAGAGTGAACCATTCATTGTGATGTTGCCAGACAACAAACTAGAAACCATAATTATAACATTGAATGATCGATACATTATTGAGAAGAAAGTGGATCTCACAGTCAGTGAAAAGCTTGATGTCAAATCTCTCCAAAACTACAGGCGTATAGACCATGTAGCTAAGAATCAGAATGTGGAAGTAGACATCTCCTTTCCCACAATACACTTGAAGTTTGACTCTGTGAACAAAAGAAAGAGGGAGAGATTTTATGCTATGGAGGACAATACTTATGCAGAGGTAGGTTTTTTTATTTTACATAACAAAAATACATACACATTGTCAAGGTCAGCAAGGTCACATTGGGTGCTTGTATCACATTGGGTTGATATGGAAGGACATCAGATCGTACAGGAACTGAAGGGTCAAGCATGATTCTTTGTCCTTTGCTATCAAACGAGTCATCACCGCTCCAGTGGCCTAGTGGTTAGAGCGTCCGCCTCGGATGCTAGAGGTCGTGGGTTCGATCCCCGGCCGAGTCATACCAGAGACTTAAAAAATGGTACTAACAGCTGCCTCGCTTGGCGTTCAGCATTAAGAGGTTAGTGTTAGGACTGGTCGGCCTGGTGTCAGGATAATGTGACTGGGTGGGACATCATGCTACATGTCTGCGGCATGATGTCCCAGTGCTAGACATCACTATAAACTGCCACATTGCAGACATCGTAGCGATATGACTGAAAAATTGTTAAAGCTACGTTAAAAATCAAAATCACATCACATCACAAATCACATCAAACGAGTCATCATACAAGCAACCAGATCAACTTACCGTAGTGATGATGTGTTTATTATATACCCTAAATGATCATTTCATAATAAAACGACAAGTTTCTGTGTTTTTTTTATACTTTGATTCTATCCAAGTACTCCCTAAATGTTGTCATTGTTATAGTGGCCTAAGTAGTTGGAGCATCCGCCTCTGATGCAGGAGGTCAACTGTTTGAACCCCACCTGAGCCATACTAAAGACTTATAAAAATGGTACTAGCAGGTGCTGTGCTCGGTGCTGTTCATTAAGATGTTAGTGTTAGGACTTGTTTGCCTGGTATCAGGATAATGTGACTGGGTGGGACATGACTGGAAAAGTTGTTAAAACTTCATTAAAAATACAAATCACACACACACAAACACCTCCTTCACTTTATCACCATTAGATGGTATCATCCTTGACAGAAATCTATATCAGATGTCCATCTAATACAGGGTTTCAGATCATCATTGAGCAAAATAGATTTTGTCTTGATTTGTATAATGATGGTTACATAGTAGATGAGAATTATTTTATATGTTGAATGTATCATGATATTTCAACAAGAACATAATTGTCAGGTAAAAATAAACACTTTGAAAAACTCCTGAATAATTATGACAAGACATTCTGTTATTTAGATTTATTAAAAGTGAGTTTTAGGAAGAATTAAATATATTAATTGATGATCAACTTATGGCAAGTTTCATGCTATCAATAAATGGATGAAAATGCTCTTTAACATTCAAGTTGTAAACAAAAATTAATTACATACATAAAGAATCAGATAAATTGAATACTCCTTTTATAATTTCACATTTGGCATATAAAATTTTATGACATAGCATAGAGTTACCTTAGGTTAGCTTGGCTTTCAGATACTCCTATTATTTTGACACAAGAGATAACTGTATTCAGGCTGGTTGTACTTTTCACTACTAAACTCGGTGATTTGGAACAAGTAGATCAGGTAATGTGTATGTTAAGAAAATATTCTGACTCGTATCTAGATAACCTTGTCCTATTTTTTAAATTCATAATATATGTAAAAAATGTGGCTGTAAGTTCATTACAAGCTCAATCATGGCCTTGTGATGTTCTCACTTATCACCATCAAGATGTATTAACATCACATTTAGCATGACAAATATCCATTGCCGATATCATATACTGTATATACTCGCGTATAAGCCGAATAATTTAGGAAAAAATAATAGCCTGGAAGATGGGGGGGTGTGTGTGGTTTATCTGCGGGCCAATGTCCAAACTTAACAATTTTTAGTTTTTTTTGTTGACTGCTGTAATGGCTGTAAATCTTGGGACACGAAACAATAATTTTTTCCGTGTCCTAAGACATGTGCATGTAAAAAAAAGATTAACTTTCAGTGACCTGACAGTTATTAAACTGTTACACAGTACACTGCTCCCTTGATAACTCGTGCCCGGATAACTCGCGATCCCGCTTATAACGCGGTGTTCGTCTTGGCTTCCGATTTTTTCCAGAGAAAATGTATTTAAAATATCTTTAAAATATGCTGAACATGAAAAAATTACGATAAAAATTGATAAATTAAACCTTGATACATTGCTCGTTTTATCATCGAAAATGGTGATTAATGCCCGTAAAAATATAATCCATATTTTGAAATTTGCAAGTTCTAAAGAAGAATTAATTTCAGAGATCTCGAAAACGCTTAGTTACGCATATTTGGATGCCAATTTTTGATCTGGGACGCAGAAAATCACTGAGGCTGGAGTCCTCCGTACGCATGTAATAGGTGTGTGGGAAAATTCAAAGATTTGCCGGTCGTGTTTCAGCCACCTGCTTTGTGGGAAAATGTGTTGATCATTTAACTGTGCTGATATTTACAATGACAGAATTCAGTGACTGAAAGACTCTTTGATGTACTGTTGCCATTTTATAAGAGTACATTAAAAAAAAAAAAAAAGAACATGATGCAACAGCAAGGCGGCTAGTTCAAAGGCTTTGACTGGTGGCCGAGTGAGAAAATGTACTGATATTTAGTGATTGAATTCAGAGGCAGAAAGACCCAGTTTTAAAATCCTAGTGAGACCTCTGTTTAAAGATATCATATATTATGTAAGTTTTTATGATAAATAGTTGTCAGTATACTGTAAATAAACAGTCTGGTGAAATAGCGATCAATGAAAACTTTTGGTAAATGCTAACAGGTGGCAACAGAGAATAAATAAACACCAATTAAACGTCTTCCTGTATGAAAGTCAAGTTCTAATCTTTAATTCCGTTTCAGTGTAAACATTATAATCACAACATATTCTGTTTATTGAAAACATGAAAAGAATCAATCGACCGTCACATCAAAACCCGTGAGTACTTCTGTGAGAACCTAATTACATGTACATGCCAGCTTTGTTTTGATCAACAACTTGGGGAACTGTTTGTTGCATTAAAAAAAAAAATCGATTACAAGAGACCGCGGGTGCTGGATTAAGGGTCTTGGAGCTGCCTTTGACGTAAAGCAAAACAGTAACAGAGACAACGACGATGATAGTGACTTCGAATGCTTCAGTGAAACTGATGTTATTAATGCCGAGGCTGTTTGGGAGAAATTCGTACAGACTCATGGTCCTGAGATGGGCGTTTCTCTTGATGATATGGAGGAGTGGATTTGTGCTGACAATGATTGCCCCACAGCTGAATACATGTCAGATGTAACTATAATTATTTCTATAGCGAACAAATTTGCAGCAGAAGACGATTCTAACTGGAGTAACACAATTGTTGAAAGTGATGCAGACGCAGATGTTGCACCCCCACCCCTCTGCACAGGAAGCAATCAGATATTTTGATATTGCCATAAGGTGGCTGGAGACCCAAAATGTTGACTACGTAAAGCTCATGCAGTTGAGAAATCTGAGGGATTTTGTTCGGCGGCAGAGAAACCAAGGAGTAACACACACAAAAAAAAATAACTGATTTTTTCAAAAAGTGAATTGATATTTGTCAAGCGTGGCACAAACGGCAAGTATTAACTTGTTCTAATTTACGTTGTTTTAAATTTGTAGACCAATTAAATATGTTAGTACTGATTAACCCTTGGTTTTTTTTGTTTTCCATTTTACTTCTATCACATTCAAATCTATCTATCGTTCGATCGACACTGTTTCTCGAAAAGAGTCGATCTTTTGTATAAAAAAAATCGTCTAATTTGGCTCAAACAATAAAACTAGAATGTATCCAATTCAACATAAAAATTAGTGACGTAGTACACAATGTGTGAAGTGGTACACATGTTAAGCGAACGTAAACCACGTGGAATAATGTTTTCGATGATTGCCTCAATATACTGTAATTTATCCTGAAATTAATGTTGTCCTATGAGGAAATAATAAAGTACACCGTTATGAAGAGATATTTATTAACAGTTAATCTCAGAACGATTATAAAGTGAGTATTCAACAGTATAATCTGCCTACCCTACCCCCTTATTTCTCCATTATGTCGTCAATCACTTTATTGGTTTTGGGCTTATTTTATAGGGCCCTCGATAACTCGCGCCTCACTTATAGTGCGGTCGATGTTTCTGGACCCCGATGTGTGCGAGTTATCGAGGGAGTGGTGTACTATGATTGATTTTGTTATTATTTTGCATGTACATATTTTCTGATTTCTCCAACATGAAGTTAATTAAAAGTAAATATAGATTTCATAATTTGTGGGCCGGTTGAGTTTACCAGGGAGACCATGCTGAATTATAATGAACAGTACTTACACAATGCAAAGAGTACATTGCGTAACTTAAATCCTAACTTATTCCCAAACATATTAAATGCAGATTTTGCTTTATTCATTGTTTCGACCAAATTGCATTCTTCCAGTTAACATTTTAGCAAATCCTTAATAGCTGATTCATTTACGTTGAATCACGTGCTCACGAGTTACTCATTTTCAGTGAAATAAGTGATCCCATAAATTGAGGTAATATTTTTAAAAAGGTACGCACATTTAATTGTACAAGGCACATAACCATCATAATTTACATGTTCGTGAAGAGTGGTAACAATAAAGGCTAAAATTCTCATATAGTTCAACTAAGATCATCATCAATCAATTTTAGTTTTGTGTTTTAGCTGAACAAACATCATAACTTTCCACACAATGGAAAGCCTGATATTTCGGCATCTCCTATGTTGATAGTCGGTGAATTTCTTAAGTTTTGCAACAGAAATTCAGGCCAGTTAATCATTAAAACCCTGAAACTGGCTTGTGATAACAGGGAATTTTGACCAGTAACTATACAAGTACATTGATGTGTAGTTGCCTTTTTTCCTTCATATTAGCACGATTACCATAGTTTTGTAAAATGGGGGCAAAAGCATACCAAAATAGCCAGCCTTATGGTACCATATATGTAGCAACTGTTTTCCCCTCTTTGTATATAATAATAATAATAATAATAATAATGAGGACTTTGTATAGCGCCTAATCTTTAGAAGCTCTAAGCGCTTTACAACATTAGACAACACCTATAACATAAAAAACATATAATGATATGATTATAAAAACAAACACCATGAAATTAGAAGAAGAAAAAAACATGCTGAGAATATTTAAGGTAGGAAACATTATTAGGTCTTTAAGTTTGTTCTTGCAGTTGAAATAAGTGAGTTTTGAGAGCACTCTTGAATGGGATCACTGTGTCTTTGTGTCAAAGTTCAGTGGGCAATTCATTCCATGTTGCTGGGCCCTGGTATGCAAAAGAATGCTGTCCATAGTGGGAATAATGAGTATACGATTGTCAGAAGAGGAGCGTAAGTATCTTGCTGGTGTGTACACATGGGTGAGGTCGGATAGGTATGTTGGACTAGAGTCCGACAGTGAAACGTAGCACAGAGAACAAATTTTGTGTTTGATTCTGGATCGAATGGATAGCCAGTGTAGGGTACAGAGCAGCGGGAAGGTGTGCTCTGATCGTGGTACACTAAGTATGATCCGAGCAGCTGTATTTTGAACTTTTTGAAGTTTCTGGAGCAGATATTGAGATGAACCAGACAGAATTGAGTTACAATAGTCGACTCTTGAAAGTGCTAATGAACACACAAGTGTTTTAGTGACATCAGCTGAAAAATATTGGCGAAATGAGCTGATGCGTCTCAGCTCAAGATATGTAGCCTTGCATATGTTCTTGATATGTTGGTGCAGTGTGAGAGTACTGTCCCAAGTAACACCTAGGTTTCGTACTGATTGTGTGAAATTAATGTTGGTGTTGCTGATATTTATTGTTTGAGGTAAAGGATGTGAATGAGAAAGTGTTTGTGTTGTGATCAGAATTGCCTCAGTTTTATCATCATTCATCTGCAGCTTGTTACATGTCATCCATGATTTCACATCAGAAATGCACCTCTCTACACCTTGGATGTTAGCATCAACTTCAGTCGGGTGGCTAGATTTGTATATTTGGGTGTCATCAGCGTACAATTGGTGAGGCACTGGATGATGATCTATGACACTTGAGAGTGACAGTGTATAGAATGAAGAGAACAGGTCCAAGAACATACCCCTGTGGAACACCACAACATGGATCAACTGGGCAGGAGTGCATTCCATATGCAGATACAAGTGTCCTGTTGACCAAGTAGGACTTGAACCACAACAAGGCTGTATCATGAATGCCAAATACATGCTGGAGATAGTGAAGTAATATATCATGGTCTATTGTGTCAAATGCTGCAGACAAATCAAGGAGGGTGAGGACTGTAATCTTTCCACTATCCAGCGCAGAGAGAATGTCATTAACTACTTTTGGAATAGTAGTTTCAGTACTGTGGCAAGGGCGATATGCAGATTGTACATTGCTAAAGAGACTGTTTTAATTCAGATGAGATACAAGCTGGGATAGAACAACCGTTTCTAAGATTTTTGATATGAATGGGAGATTAGAAACTGGGCAATAGTTCTTTAAACCGTTATGGTCTAGTGTTGGTTTCTTCAGCAGAGGCTTTACAATGGCAGTTTTGAAAATTGATGGAATTCCCTGGATGAGAGAGAGGTATTAATAACATCAGTTAGTGAAGGCAATACTGGATCTAAGCACTCAAGCAGCAGTGATGTTTGAATTGGATCAAGTTCACATGACTTTGGTACACTCTTCATCAGGATTGTACATACGAAATCCATAGAGACATGTTCAGATGCTGCTAATGGTTGCCACTCAAATTCTGTATCTCAACTGTATGGTGACGACAAGTCAATTGAAATTATGGTGTCAAGCTTATCTCTAATGGTTTGTACTTTGTCACGGAAGAAATTTGCTAACATGTCCAGAAGGTCAGCTGGAGAGAAGGTAGTTGGAAGTGGTGTAGATTTGTTCCTTGACATTAGCTTGTTTGTAATCTCGAAGAGCTTTTTGCAGCTGGAATTTTCCATGATCTTAGTAGTGTGGGCTGATTTTGCTGCATGGACTATATTTGTGACATTCTTCTTAGCCGCTTCATAGATATGCTTATGAGTAGTGAGTCTGGCGGAAAGCCAAAGCCTCTCAACTTTACGGCGTTCTCTTTTAGCAGTGCGAAGCTGGTCTCAAACACTGCTATACCATGGAGAACACTTTTGAATTGATCCTCTGCACTTGGTAGCTGGGGCATGTTTGTCAAGCAATAAACGCAGGCAGTTATCAAGTTGTTCACTCGTTAAGTTTTTTTCATGGGAATGGCGTTATAGCATATGAAGTTACAGCATTCGTAGTGATCATTCTTGGGATTGAAATTAGTTGTGGATGATTTTATTGTTGTGGTTCACTTTTTTGTTATGGTTTATTTTTTGTTATTTTTGTATTATTTTAGAGGTAAAAGAAAATCATTAATTTACATGAATAATGTTTAAACTTAACATTCTGTTTAGTGAAGAAGCAAATTCTTTATAGAAAAGAAATTATTAAGTGAAAACAATAATTCACAGGTGATACAACAGAACATGTGGGACTTTTCTTGTTTAGAAGAAATGAAATTTGAAGACATAATGTAATAATCGTGAGTTCTCAGCAAAAATCGGAAGATATTATGTAATTGGGAGGTAGGTGTGGAGTGACCCCAAAAATCTAGAGTTTTTTTAACCTCCGGCGTGAAAGGTGACAGGTATGGTGTATGGTTGCTTACATCAAAGCAAACTACAACTAAATTTTTACGGTATTAGCATCGAACCGTATTGTTTTTGTTCATTGTGTTGTCATACTGGGATTACATTTTAATGAGTTAGGCACTTACAATTTCAAAGCAGAGTAAAAACATAATTACCAGTGCACTGATATAAAATGTCCAATGCAATAATGCATAAACAAACAATAATCGAGTTAAAAGTGAGAGGTTGTATTACAGCAACTCGCGAATGCTGAATTCTTGTCATCGTTCGATCAAATTATACACAAATCTAAATTGGGCAAAAACAATAAGAAAACAGAAAGTTAAATAAATTACTTTTCAAACAAGTTTATACCATTTCTTTTTAATAATCATGCACACTAACCTTGAGACAAGTATACATGTAATTTTTTTAAAATATAACTTTGCCTAAATAGAACTTACCATGTGCAACTTGAGATGTCTCAGTTGTAGGTCAGCTTATACGCGGGTCATGCACTTTTTTAATGTTTATACCTGTTCAGTTTGGGGGTCGGCTTACATGCAAATGGGCTTATACATGAGTATATACAGTAGATTTGAAATAGACACCCCCACCCCACCCTGGGATATGTAAATCCTTTTGCCTGTTCACTGCAGTACTACTACAGAGGATCATGTAATCTGATGAATTTTGAAATAAACAGCAACAGCCAGCAGACAATGGTAAGTGGCAGAAAAAATGGAATTTTCCTCTAGCGATAACATTGGCCACGGCACTGCAGAAGACACTTGTCTTCAATGTATTTTGTAGAGAATGACTTGCTGTTGATATAAACATTATGATATTATTATGCTGATATTGTAAAAATGTAATATAACATAATATTAACTTGCCGGTATCATAAAGAATTGTGACATGATAGTTACTTGCAAATATTGTTAAAAAATATGCCATTATATTATCATGCCAGTATCTTAAAAAACTAATATAACAAAATATTAACATGCCATTATTGTTAAAAATAATGACATGATGATATTAATATAGAAATATTGTAGAAAAATATAACATTATGATATTAACTTGACAGTATCATAAAAACTAATACATCATTATTGATATTAAAAAATGGTGATATCATGATATAAATTTAAGCTTTCAATGAAACCACTGCTGTGAATGGTGCAAGTGAAGCTTTCAGTGAAACCACAAAATGAATGTTAAAATGTTTAAACTGGTAATGAAACCACTGCTGTGTATGATGCAAGTTTAAGCTTTCAATAAAAGAACTACAGTGAATGATACAACTTTAAGGTTGAAAGTGATATCATTTATGATATCTCGGCAAGGTGTTGAAAAAGTCTGAGAAATTGATAAAATGTTGTAAAAATGTCTCGGCAGAGGCAAGTCTCCCATGGAATTCTGTTTAAATTCTAATTGAAATGGTCATGTATCATTGATGTCAGTAGCAGGCAAAAATCATTTGTTGACTCCCTCCACCTACACTTTAAAAACATCATGTTAATATTGTCTTCAAATTTATTTTTATTGCAAACATTTTCAGGATGTAAATCATTTGAATATTCATTTCTTTGATAAAGTAAAGTTGCAGAATAGTTTCATTGCCAGCACTATTACATATATTACATACCTTGGAATCAGGGGAGATAATCTGTGGCTGGTAAGAAAAAAGAAATTATTTTTTCAGACTCTGTAAAAGAATCAGCATTATGAGAGCAACATTGAAATTTGTGAATGGGTTACAAATAACTGTTATAGAAAATGGTGATGAAAAATAGTTTGGCCATTATATATAGGTGGCGAGTATACAGAGGTTGTATTAAATTAGAATAAATTGCTTTGGACAAGAACTTAAGGTCAGTTAGCATAGAAACAGGTGTTATAGCAGGCTTGATCTAGTAAAGTACTGTCATAGTGGTACTGGTTTAAGGATCTACACTTACAGAGGAAGTACTGTTACATAGTGGGCTAGGGAAGTACCATTGGAGAATCGGCTGGTTTAAGGAACTGAGATTACAAAGTTGCTGGTTTTGGCCCATCTTTAGTCTCTGATGACCTCTAGAATGCCTTATTATCAGTTATAATTTTGTTTCTTTAACTTGTTCCAGCAATTCATGGCACTGCTTACAGAAAGACTACATAAGCTGAGAGCAGAATGTGATACAGAATCCAGGCTATTATATGAGGTACTTGTTTGCATTTATTATTATTTATAAATTGATGTAAGTTTCTAAGACACTGCAAATGTATGACAAAAGAAATTGTACAGCTCAGAGTTCTAACTGTAATTGGGCCCATATTTGCTGAATAGAAGCGCTGTATAATGAGAATGATTGAAATTTTTTTTTTTTGTTGCTTGTGTCAAGAGGAAATGAACAAAATGCAAATCAAACATATAGTAATTTAATTTATGTAAATTAAATATATTTGTTCACTTTTTGGTATTTGTACATTTGATTTTGCCAGATAATATTGTTTACCAAAAAGGTAATCAAAATTTAATACAAAAAAATAAGAAGCTACATGACGTTTTCCATCAGCCCATATTGTGTCATACATATGATGACCAATTCATGAACAGTGGTTTAATTTTGGTCACAGGGTACGTAGTGGTACTGTGTTTTATCTGGAATCATGAAGGGCATTATAAGAAGTGGGAGCTGTATAACTTCCTAACTGCCAGTAATGATAGTCTAAGTGAAATTTATGCCAATTGAAAATTGCTTATGCAATATACACTCAATAAAATGCAGTAAAATTTCTCCTAGGGATGACCGTAACTTTGAAAGCACCTCATTAAGATGATAAAAAAATAAAGAACTCCTTGAATACCTATTACCTGCAGTTGGGTTGTCTCTGTCTGTTAGAAAGCTTGCTTAATAGCATGATTGGACAATAACCTTCAACATAGACTGACGTAATTTTGCTTGCATTTTTGTACTGATTTGTAGATGACCTAATTAGATTTTCATGCTATTAACAAGAATATTTCAATATTTTACACATTTTTGATCTTCTGGAGAACTGCCCTGTTGGCTTGATTAAATAGAAATTCAGGTAGACAAATGAAACATTTTTGTATGCATATATAGATGTCCTGATTAGACTATTGGGACATTACAGTAATTTTAAACAATTCTTTAGCACATTTTTTATCTCTTTGGACAGAGACTTTTTGAAACTGTCATTTTCTGAAAATAAAATTCTGTAAATTCTTGACATTTATGGTCATTAAATTATGGCTGTAAGTATTTATTGTGCATCTTTACATGTTATCATTATTACTTTATGCATGATTCATACAATGTCTGGAAAAAAGTATGGCTTGGTCTGGTTTATTGCCAATTTTTAGTACATGATATGCCACATATGGTGGAGGAAGAACCTGGGAATAAGCACTGTTCCACAAAAAGCTACTGGCCAACTGTTTCACATACCGCCGTTGGTGGAACTGAGACTTGAACTGACATGGCCAGAGGTGAGAAATGTGAGTGATCTGTCTGGTGAGCACCTTAGATCACTTGGTCACTGGGAAAAATGGATGAAATTTTGGGTTGCTGTATTCTGTTTTTGTGGTTGCTTGAATGCTTATCTTCATGGAGTTGGATGGGGCATTGGCTGCTATGGTTGGCAAGACGCACATGACCTATCACCCACTCATGATTGATGGATACTATTTTAGATCATGTGGAAACCACGTGCTGATTTATTGTTACACAGACTTTAATACCTGTGCCAGAAAGGTCTAGAAAAAATTGCAAACCAGTCTGGATATGGTATGGAAACTTTGTTACAAACAACTGTATGAAATCAAACCTGGCATATAATGTCATCAGTATGGTGTAACATATTATGTAAGTCTATCATAGAGCTTTGAGAGATTGAGCGTTAGTAATGTGGTTCCAACTGTCTGTTATTAATTACTGAAATTAAAGATATTTGTACTTTTTTTTAACTCAAAATAACATTTGTGGGAAAGAAAATTTTGATGTCATTGAAAAGAAGATGAGACCTTTGGAAATCTTTTGTGATTTATGACTTGTCTTAAATTGAATGTACAAAGCCCCATTGCTGAAGATCAGTGAGATATCCATAATTGTAAAAACATTCACTGACAGTTTTCTTTGCATACTTGACAACGGGAATCTTTGTTCCTTAGTCTTTGAAAATTTGATGAATAAAGATGCTCATTTAGTTTTTATGTTGTATACAATTAGTGACAGGGTACTTTTTTCCAGACCTTTCTTTGTAATAACTTTTGCTTGGGAATGCATATTCCACTAAGAGTAGTGCAACAAAATCCATACTAACCTATATATTTTTAAGAGCTGTTTGATTTCTTGGACTCCTAGTTCTGTAAAATAATTGCTTTTAGAAACAAGATAAATACTCCATCATTTTTAAAGTGATCATCCTTAATTGAATGAACAGTATTTGATCCTGCCTTGTTGTATTAGTCTGTATATTCATCTAAATTATTATCTTCTTTAAATATATTCCCCAACTGCATCAACAGTAAGGAAAATAAGCCTGCTATCTTCTGAATCTACTCCTGCCAACCATTCTGCCTCCTGCCTGTCCCACAATTGGACCAATTTTCTCAGAGTAACCCGCCATCTGCTCAGGTGTGACAGTATTGCCTGACAGAACTGTCTTTTCTTATTTCACTGCCTACCTGCAGGGTATTAGCATTGGTTTATTTAGGGACAATGACAGATATACGTATAAAGGCAGCTTAGTAGCATCAGATCTGCTGCATTGAGTAATTCGAGGAGTTGCAAGAATTCTCTTAATGAAATCCATGTCTGAGTTCAACAATCTGTTGGACAGGGCATGAGGGAGACATTTAAGATTGAGATTGGTTATAAACTCAATATCCATCTTTCAAAATCACTCAAATGGGGGAAGATTGGATTATTCCCAGTTCATTAAAAAACTGACATGATTAAAAAAGAAGTCCATCCAAATATAGACCTGCTAACCCTAACAAGACCTTCTCAGTAAGGAAGTTGATTTTTTCCCATAAGTTAGAGACCAGTTTTCATTAAGGTGTAATAAGATATCATGTACTGCTGTCATCAAGCTGGAAAACATGCCTTTAAAAGTAGGTCTGATTCAGTGACAGTAAACACTGTGTTCGTCTATAAAGTTTGTTAAGTATAGCCAGGAGCCAGGTGATTTACATGGCTACTTTTACTGTACACCCAGCTACTTAAAAAAAAATACATATCCCTATTTCAATCAAATGGATGGTCCTGATACTTGGACTGTAATTATCTTCAGTACAAATTCACAAACCCAATGGAGCTCAATGACTTTTTGCTCTCAACTTGATGTAATCAGTAAAAATAATTTAAATTTCATGTGGTGATTGAAATCATCTTAGCTGCCACGAGACATACTCAAATCAACATATGATGTCCAATAAACATTATTGTTGACCTTCCTTCTTTTTTCTCCAAGAATCTAAATATTCTTTTTTTTCTTTATTGGCAGTTAGAACTTTTTGTGAGGCTTATTGTCCTTTTTGTCTTGAAAATGTATGATATCACTTGTTGAATGCTATTTTTAGAAAACTGTAATAAGCATCTGCTTTCATCATGCAGACATTTTGCATGTCAAAACTCATGCAGTTTAAATAGTATGAGTTATTCTGTCAAGTTAGTCTGTTTGCCTAATCAAATCCACAAGAAGACCATGCTGTCCCCATCTTAAAACTTCATTGATGTGACTAGGTATATGATCTGCCTCAACTTGCCAGTGACCTTTTTGATAAGGAACACCGGTGAATAGAACCCTGGAAATTATTGCTTTTGTACAATCCCCCACCCAAACATATGTCGGTGAGCAACTCCTGCTGAAGAATAAGGTCCTTCTCCAAATCTGATGGCATGTCCATTAGAAGGCAAAGGGGAGAAAGATGACAGGATAGTTAAACAAAACTTGAAGCCCCTTTGAAATGACAAGGTAACGTTATGTTTATAGAAGAAATAGGTTGATCCAACATGATCAGAATTGCAAGAGTCTTACACCCACCAGTTGGCTGTCTACTTGGTTTCTTACCTCCCTTGTTGTTTGCTGGCATACGGTCAACATCTAAACTACCTTGGAGCATAAAGATCCCTTTTGCCTGGCTCGCCTTTTGTCCCTCCATTGTGGAAGGGATAACAGGTTGCTGAATGAGGATACAAGTTGTGTGGCCAGTTGGAGGGGTAACTCCTGAGCTGCCTACCTCCAATTTCTTAAAATTTTGCCCCCCGAATAGCAGTGGTGGGCCAGATGGAGTCATCCTTAAAGGCAGGGCATAATGCTGTTTAGCGACATTGTGCGTAAACATAAATCACGATATGTCAAGTCAGGACTGGCAGAGGCCATTAGCCATTGTATGGTGAGCTGCTCTGTTAATGACCAAAGTAATTTGAACCATCAGCTCCCAGGTGTGCTGGTTAGCTGACTTTTCTGCCAATCAGAAAATCACTTAGTCCAGATCCAGAGTCAGAAATGTGGCTTAAACATTGTGAACCAGTTTTGATCTGGCAAGAAAACACATTCTTTTTAATCTTATAATATTATTGTGGTTGACGTGTTAACTGCTGTTACATTCTGATTCAATGGATGGAATTCAGTAGACAGTCAGATGTGTCCTATATTATCGCAGTGAAAATATGGCTGGTATTTAGATTTTTTTAAAAGGTGGCTTTACCATTCCTGGTTCACACATACCTTTGGACAATCAACCATTGATCCCCTTGAGTTTTGCTTCACTTGGGAAGCAGACACAACTTCTTTGTGTTCTTTGTATCCTTCTGATGCTCATCATCAATGTCAACCTAACGCATTAACTTTATAATAATGCATGGTTGTAGAGGGTGAAGTGTGCTCTAAAACCAGTAAACTTCAAAATATCTCTTCCAATACAGTCTGAAAACTAGGGCTATCTTGACACTCACTGAATAGTCTTGGTCCTTGTCTGCGTTCATTTCAAAATAAACCATGTCCTGAGGCAATGATGACAGTTTTTCCAATTTAATTCAAGAACCATATTTTTTTGTTTTCTTACATGCTTGCTTAGCACAGATTTGCAAGTGAATGCAGTAACACAAAATGCAGTAGCATTATTCAGGCAAAGACGGGTGTATTTTTCCAGTGAGAAATAAACTTCACTTTGCCTTAGATATTTATGTCCTGTTCATAATGGCACTAAATGAATAGTACTTGAGAGTCAGTGTTCGTAAATGTATTGATTCCACTAAAGTAAACAAAATTTGTATCCAGTGCCCAGAATGTACATACAACAAAATTTGTATCCAGTGCCCAGAATGTACATACAACAAAGCATGCAAAATCTGCTGTTATGTTTGATGCTTTAGCTTTAAAAAAAACACTTAAATAAACAGTAGCCTCATCTGTTGTTTTCTGTGTAAAATATGTGGTCAGTCAGATCAAAGTACTAAAATTAATATTGACCCAAATTTCAAGTTTGATAAAAAGGTATGTAGACCTGAACTTTTATTTTTAGAAATGTATTTTTTTATAAAAATGGATATTGAAATGTTTCTCCAACAAAGAAAGCAAAATGTGCGGTGCTATTTGAAGTCTTACAAGATAACATCAGTTAGAGATGTTGTATTTTTCAAGTAGTATATGTTATAGTGATTATTTTATTTTTTCATTAGGTATTACTGTATTGCAGTATGTATTGCAATATTTATTTGGTATATTGTATATATTGCAATTTGCAATACAGTTTTGGGCATATCATTGCAACCCTACATGACCAAAACAAATAAAAATACATACTCTAGTGGGTCTGCCAAAATAATTTATTATATTTGGTTTTTCCATCTTATTTCCCTTCCAGCAATGGCCAGTCGATTTTCATCAAAGATCAGAAGACATCCTGATTACATTTTATTCCTTCAAAAGACATTCCTTGTTTAGCCTTAAACTTCCCATATTCCAGTCATGAGGGAATCAGTTAACAGCTTGTTGTGTGTACACGTCAATTTTTTATAAACAATGAATCTGCCATGCACCGTCATTCTGGTAGTTGTACTGGTGAACATTTCTGGTCCCCAGTAGACTGGTTCTTTATGGTTTCTCTAATGCTGTGATAGAAAACTTAAAAATACCATGTTTGGGTTTCTTAATTAAATGTTTTAAAAAATTATTGTAATTTAAACAGTGGTAGATTGAAACTATAGAACTGTATGTGCAGTAGATGGCCTTTTAAACTTATATTTGCATTACTGCTGGTAGATTAATATGACTTTGTTGTCTCCAAGGTGCTTCTTTCAGTCCACTTGACCTAAAGGTCAATACCTTGAATAGGGTATGATTATCCCTTAGTTAGGTTTGCAACCATGGTTGGCTCACAACAGGAATTTTTCTGGGGAAACCCCAACTAGATAACGATATGTATAGATGCCAGTACATACGGTTGGGGAGCCCACTGGTCACTGGGCTTTGATATGGTCAGCGTTAAATTAGCAAATGGGGAGGACCAAATCACCCAACCTGAATATGGTGGTTTGGCAGTTTTTATGTTGGTGCTACCAACTTAAGATCGACCAGCAAAGTAGACACATTACTAACAGACTCAGTGATCTGGACAATGTTCTGTCCAGACAGGGTCAGGTTTTTGGGGTGTAAGATGATTTACCTGTGTGTGAGAAGGTGGAACAATGATTTTCCCACCTTTGTCTCATCAGTCTTGGATGCAGAATGTTGGGCCATGTGCTGACAATCAGTTGGGAGGGTTTATAGACCTTTGCTTACACACCCCACCCCCATGATCCTAGTACCAAAATTAAAAAGAAAATATGGGGTCTGAATTGCAAGATAATTCTGATAATCCCTCTCAGTTGTGGAGAGACATAAGAACAAGAAGGCTAATGAGGGTAAGTGGCATGTTTTCAGGAACTAGTTTAAAGTCAATTTCAGAATCCCTTTGAGTATTTTGATCCATCAACTAAGCATCTTTTTCTCTGGCTCTTTTAGGAGAAAAACTTGGTATCAGTTTTCATAAAGGCTACTGCTCCATGATATCTGCAACGTTCAGGCACCTTGGCAGAGGAGATATCAGCCATGATAAAGATCTATCAGACCTACTAGCCAGTTGTGATGTGAATAGACCAAAATCTGTCTCCCTGTTTCCAAAATGGAATCTGTCCTGGGAACTAATATAGCTTAGCTGAGACAAGTTCAAGCAGTTAACCATGACTTCAGTGAAGCTGTTACATTCAAAATCTGTTTCCTGATAGCTATAGCTTTGGCTTGCATGATGGTTAGTTACATGACCTTTCAGTCTTTGGTTGACCTGAACAATCTTTAGTTCAGATTGGATAGTTTGGTGATCCTCATGACACACCCTCATATGTTCCCTCTTGTTCTCATCGATAGATGAGAGCATTGACTATGCAACATCCTGTCCATGCCAATTAAATCACAACTTAAAGTGTACAGATATGAGTCATAGCAACTGCAGAAGACTCTTTTTCTCCCTTAGGGCAGGAAAGCAGGACATCACCTATCTTTGTGGGTTATACAATCTGCATACTCTCACATGTCAAAAGATCAAAGTCATCTCATGATGATTTCATATCTTGAAATTAGAGCAATCTCTGCTAGCCTTGCGTTGAAATGCAGTGTTTGACCCAAGACATAGAGGCTGTTGGCTGCCATGCAGAATGAACCTTGAGTTTTATATATCATGGATTTAGCTTTGCAGAGACAAAAATCTGAATCTGATGGGTGTGGGGCAGATGACCACCAGACCTAATTACACCAACACATGGGTCCATTGTGTGTGCGTGGCTGATGACTGCTAGACCTAATTACACCAACACATGGGTCCATTGTGTGTGTGTGGCTGATGACTGCTAGACCTTATTACACCAACACATGGGTCCATTGTGTGTGTGTGGCTAATGACTGCTAGACCTAATTACACCAACACATGGGTCCATTGTGTGTGTGTGGCTGATGACTGCTAGAACTTACAACACCAACACATGGGTCCATTGTGTGTGTGTGGCTGATGACTGCTAGAACTTATTACACCAACACATGGGTCCATTGTGTGTGTGTGGCTAATGACTGCTACACCTAACTACACCAACACATGGGTCCATTGTGTGTGTGTGGCTGATGACTGCTAGACCTAATTACACCAACACATGGGTCCATTGTGTGTGTGTGGCTAATGACTGCTAGACCTTATTACACCAACACATGGGTCCATTGTGTGTGTGTGGCTAATGACTGCTAGACCTAATTACACCAACACATGGGTCCATTGTGTGTGTGTGGCTGATGACTGCTAGAACTTACAACACCAACACATGGGTCCATTGTGTGTGTGTGGCTGATGACTGCTAGAACTTATTACACCAACACATGGGTCCATTGTGTGTGTGTGGCTAATGACTGCTAGACCTATTTACACCAACACATGGGTCCATTGTGTGTGTGTGGCTGATGACTGCTAGAACTTATTACACCAACACATGGGTCCATTGTGTGTGTGTGGCTAATGACTGCTACATCTAACTACACCAACACATGGGTCCATTGTGTGTGTGTGGCTAATGACTGCTAGACCTAAGTACACCAACACATGGGTCCATTGTGTGTGTGTGGCTGATGACTGCTAGAAGTTATTACACCAACACATGGGTCCATTGTGTGTGTGTGGCTGATGACTGCTAGACCTAATTACACCAACACATGGGTCCAGTGTGTGTGTGTGGCTGATGACTGCTAGACCTTATTACACCAACACATGGGTCCATTGTGTGTGTGTGGCTGATGACTGCTAGACCTAATTACACCAACACATGGGTCCATTGTGTGTGTGTGGCTGATGACTGCTAGACCTAATTACACCAACACATGGGTCCATTGTGTGTGTGTGGCTGATGACTGCTAGACCTGATTACACCAACACATGGGTCCATTGTGTGTGTGTGGCTGATGACTGCTAGACCTTATTACACCAACACATGGGTCCAGTGTGTGTGTGTGGCTAATGACTGCTAGACCTAATTACACCAACACATGGGTCCATTGTGTGTGTGTGGCTGATGACTGCTAGAACGTATTACACCAACACATGGGTCCATTGTGTGTGTGTGGCTGATGACTGCTAGAAGTTATTAGACCAACACATGGGTCCATTGTGTGTGTGTGGCTGATGACTGCTAGACCTAATTACACCAACACATGGGTCCATTGTGTGTGTGTGGCTGATGACTGCTAGACCTAATTACACCAACACATGGGTCCATTGTGTGTGTGTGGCTGATGACTGCTAGACCTAATTACACCAACACATGGGTCCATTGTGTGTGTGTGGCTGATGACTGCTAGACCTAATTACACCAACACATGGGTCCATTGTGTGTGTGTGGCTGATGACTGCTAGACCTAATTACACCAACACATGGGTCCATTGTGTGTGTGTGGCTGATGACTGCTAGACCTAATTACACCAACACATGGGTCCAGTGTGTGTGTGTGGCTGATGACTGCTAGACCTGATTACACCAACACATGGGTCCAGTGTGTGTGTGTGGCTAATGACTGCTAGACCTGATTACACCAACACATGGGTCCATTGTGTGTGTGTGGCTGATGACTGCTAGACCTGATTACACCAACACATGGGTCCATTGTGTGTGTGTGGCTGATGACTGCTAGATCTTATTACACCAACACATGGGTCCAGTGTGTGTGTGTGGCTGATGACTGCTAGACCTAATTACACCAACACATGGGTCCAGTGTGTGTGTGTGGCTGATGACTGTTAGACCTTATTACACCAACACATGGGTCCATTGTGTGTGTGTGGCTGATGACTGCTAGACCTAATTACACCAACACATGGGTCCATTGTGTGTGTGTGGCTGATGACTGCTAGACCTAATTACACCAACACATGGGTCCATTGTGTGTGTGTGGCTGATGACTGCTAGACCTAATTACACCAACACATGGGTCCAGTGTGTGTGTGTGGCTGATGACTGCTAGACCTAATTACACCAACACATGGGTCCATTGTGTGTGTGTGGCTGATGACTGCTAGACCTAATTACACCAACACATGGGTCCATTGTGTGTGTGTGGCTGATGACTGCTAGAACTTATTACACCAACACATGGGTCCATTGTGTGTGTGTGGCTGATGACTGCTAGAAGTTATTAGACCAACACATGGGTCCATTGTGTGTGTGTGGCTGATGACTGCTAGACCTAATTACACCAACACATGGGTCCATTGTGTGTGTGTGGCTGATGACTGCTAGACCTAATTACACCAACACATGGGTCCAGTGTGTGTGTGTGGCTGATGACTGCTAGACCTAATTACACCAATACATGTGTCCAGTGTGTGTGTGTGGCTGATGACTGCTAGACCTAATTACACCAACACATGGGTCCAGTGTGTGTGTGTGGCTGATGACTGCTAGACCTAATTACACCAACACATGGGTCCATTGTGTGTGTGTGGCTGATGACTGCTAGACCTAATTACACCAACACATGGGTCCATTGTGTGTGTGTGGCTAATGACTGCTAGAACTTATTACACCAACACATGGGTCCATTGTGTGTGTGTGGCTAATGACTGCTAGATCTTATTACACCAACACATGGGTCCAGTGTCTTTGGGGCAGATGACCATCAGACCTAATTACACCAACACATGGGTCCAGTTGGTGTGGAACAGACGACTACCAGACCTAAGTATGCCAACCTATGGGTCCAGTGGGTGTGGGGCAGATGACCACCATAGTTATGCCAACACAGTCTCTTAGCTTCATTGGATTCACCAGTGAAATTTTATGGTACAGAGATTTCAGCAATCATTCTTAACATGATGGAAAGGTCAAAGATCCAGTGATCAATGGGTGTGTTGCTTTAAGAATGATAATAGGTAATAGGTATAGGTAATAGGTTGTAGAAGGATACCTCAGGTATATATTGGATGCTCAGCTTAACTATTATCCTAATGTTAATGTGATTAGTGAAATTAGTCAATTGAGAAACCAGATTGTATTATAAGATTTCTCTGAGGATACTTACCTGATCATATTACTAGAAGACCCTCCCAAAACCCTGCTATGTGAACATCCTCACTTTTAGGTCACTCAGCTTATTAACTGGTGTTATGTGTGTTTAATTTATTTTGTGTGTGTGACTTTTGTCTGTGAATGCAGGTAGAGTAGGTATGGCGATCTGACTTTTATCTTTTTTTTATAAAGTGTTTACTGATATTTGATCTAGCCTTATTTACAAACTTAAAATGTTCTGAAGAGAACTTTTGACCCATATTCATTCTATCTTAAGATTAGTCTGTGGAATTTTTTAAAGTTGTGTTCAGATATAATTTGAGAGGAGTCATTTATTTGAAAATTATTCTTTGGCATTAGTTCTCATTGACATTTTTGGACAAAAACACTATTTTGGGATTATTGTGAATTCATTCAAAAACATTCTGGATGTTATCATTATTTTAGATGGTTGGTACTTGAATCCATTAAAGACTTGGCACATCAGCACATTCAAGATTTTTTAAATTCATTCAGAACATTCTTTACTTTTGGATTTATGATAGAACATTTAACATTATTTAGGATTGAATTCAGAATTCTGTAAGTTCCTCTTAAATTTTTACTTTGTAACAGAGATAAATAGATTTATTTGTTGATTTTCATAAACTTGTTGGCTTCAGTATTTTCAGTTACTAGTTTAAGACAATAGAGTCTCAACACTGGTGACACCTAGTGTTGGAAGGGGAGGTAATGGGCATGAGTTACTACCCTTTGTCCATATGATGCAGACAGAAATTTACGAATTTCAGTTTATGTTCCCTAATGTTAATGTGATAAGGTAGGAAGTCTCTGATAAGCAGAATTTACCTTAAATTTCCTGTTCCAAGCCTTGATTAAGTGTATATTCTCATTGCAGTGTTACAGCTGTTCTTACCAGTTCTATAATGATGAACCAAGTTTCAAGGCAAAAGGTATACACCCATTTTACATGTAGGTCTACTGGTCTTAGACCAGAAATGCTTATTGTCCATTGATCCATTAGCACAAGTTTGCTATCACTACTCATTATTATGTACTATATTTAGGACAGAGATTCATCCCAATGTGTAGTTGGTGCTAAAAGAAAATGGTGCTGTTCAGAAAGCCAGTATGACCACTACAATGGCTATCTTGAAATTTTGTTGTCACTACTCCTCCTGAGTTGTATCAACATGGTGTTTTCTCTTAAAGGCTTTTTATGATGTCTTGTTGAAAATTGTGCTAATCTGATATACAGTATGGCTGCTATACCTATATCCCTTGAACGGAAAGTCTTATCAGCATGGAATTTTCACCAGAAGCTTCTTTGATGTTTGTTCATTCTAAATGAGAATCATTCCCTTTGGTTATTCAATATATCTGCCACATTGGTCTCCTTAAAAATTGTATTGCAACACCTGCATGGATGGTCGCATCATCACGGTATTTTCACTGCAAGACCTTTCTTGATATTTAGTTGGTCCTGTGCTGATCTGCTGTCCAATATGGTCACTAAACAGCCATCTTGAAAGTCTTGTTTTTGCCATGCTCTGAATGGAAAGTCATTTTTGTATGATTTCACCACAGAAGTTCTTAATGAAATTGACACCCATTATCATAATTGTCTCCACATCAGTCGTCATGAAAAATTTGTTAATGCTACTCATTCTTAGCAGAAAGTCACATCAGCATGTGTTTTTTTTCCTCAAGATTTATTGTAGTATCTAAGAAAAATTTGATTATGTGATATTCTGTATGGCTGGTTGGTAGTAGATGAAAATGGTGCAGATATGATATCCAATGTAGCTATCATAGCAACAATCATAGAGGGAAGGTCATATTGACATGAGATTTTCAGTGAAATACTAAAATTATAATTTCAAGATGGTCCCAAATAAACATGACACTGATCTGACCAAAATTATGGCCTTCACAGTGGCCATCTTGGAAATCTTGTTATGACTGCTTCTCCTGAATGGTCATGTGGTTTTCTTCAAATCATGTCTAGTTTGTCCCAAAAGGGAAATCGTGACAATCTCATAACAGATATGTCTGCCACTGTGGCTAACTTGAAAATCTTATTGCTCAAGAATGTCAGACATGTTTTCAGCTCTCAGTAGTTTAAAAGAATAAATGATCTTACCTTGAATTCTGTTGAGGGACTCTTATTTATGCTTCACCAGGATTTTGGTACAAGCATATATATAGTTACCCTTGTTTATATTTCTCTCCATCTGCCTGGTTAAATTTTGTTATTAAGTCAGTTTGGCAGGATCTGTGATGCGGCATTTAACTTCATGAATACATGTATAGTTTGTTTATATTTATGGGTGAGTGGTATGTAAGAATTTCTGTCAGTAGCTGAAGATGGCAGGTGACAACACAATAAAGTCATCAGGTGGAAGAAGTCTGGAAACTCATTGTCACAAAGAAAATGGATGAAATAATAATAATTCATCTATACAAAAGTCTCAGTATTTTATAAAGAACTTTTCTCCACTCTTTTCATAAAGATCAGGTACTAACATTAACTGCCATTTCAGAAATATATTTTGTTTAATTATATAAAGGTCAGTAAATGGAGACTGACCTACATGTAGAAGTACCAAGGATTACTCATTAGTAATTGCATTTTAAAAAAGTTAAAACTGGATGCTGTAAATCTGCCAAATGAAATGATCTGAAGTTAGTATTTATTGTTTCAGAATTTAAGCCACAGAAATGTCCAAAATGCATGGGGAAGATGATCTTCGAGGTATCAACAAAAGATGTCCCAGATGGAGCAATCCTGACTGCTACAGCGACCCAAAAAATTGCCTCACCCAATGTCATTCAAAAGGAAACACAGTTGTGAGTTTTTATCTTGCTTGCATCATAGTCCAATGGTATAAGATGCTGACTGGATATCTATGTCGGAATGAGATAATGCTGTATAGCATGTTCCATTGGCAGTCAACGTTCGAACTGGAGGCTAGTTTTCAAGAATATCTGATGAATGGCAGCCCCATATTGACACTGTTATACTGATTAGAGTCAAATTGCTTTTGTTGTTGTTGTTGTGGGGATTAATGCCATTTTTCAGCACACAATAGGCTATGCATGGTGGCCAGCAATAATGGTGGAGGAATAATCCGGGGAAAACCCCGTGAAGAATCACCGACCCACAAGAAGCTACAGGCAAGCTTTCTCACATACCCACATTGGCCGAATCCTAATTGCTTTTGTCTTACTATACTTACTCTTGTGGCTTGTTCCTTACAGAAGTATATACAGACACATTAATGTGTCTTTTTTTTAAAAAAGAAGTATATCCAGACACATTAATATGGCTTTTTCCTTACAGAAGTATATCCAGACACATTAATGTGGCTTTTTCTTTACAGAAGTATATCCAGACACATTAATTTGGCTTTTTCCTCACAGAAGCATATCCAGACACATTAATGTCACTTTTTCCTCACAAAAGCATATCCAGACACATTAATGTGGCTTTTTCCTTACAGAAGCATATCCAGACACATTAATGTGGCTTTTTCCTTACAGAAGTATATCCAGACACATTAATGTGGCTTTTTCCTCACAGAAGCTTATCCAGACACATTAATGTCGCTTTTTCCTCACAGAAGCATATCCAGACATATTAATGTGGCTTTTTCCTTACAGAAGTATATCCAGACACATTAATGTGGCTTTTTCCTTACACAAGCATATCCAGACAAATCATTGCGGCTTTTTATTTACAGAAGTATATACAGAGACATTAATGTGACCTTTTTCTTACAGAAGCGGGGCCCCGAGTGGCCGAGTGGTCTAAAGCGCTCTCTGTCACGGATCACAGCCATCTCACCTCTGTCTGCATGGGTTCGAGTCTCGGGCTCGGCAAACGTGGATATGTGAGAAAGCTTGCCAGTAACTTCTCGTGGGTCGGTGGTTCTTTCCGGGGTTTTCTCGGTTTTTCCTCCACCATTAATACTGAACGCCATGTATAGCCTATCTTGTGCTGAAAAATGGCGTTAAACCCTATAACAACAACAAAAATCCTTACAGAAGCATATCCAGAAAAATCAATGTGGCTTTTTCCTTACAGAAGTATATACAGACACTTTAATGTGGCTTTTTCCTTACAGAAGCATATCCAGAAAAATCAATGTGGCTTTTTCCTTACAGAAGTATATAAAGACCCTTTAATGTGGCTTTTTCCTTACAGAAACATATCCAGACACATCAGTGTGGCTTTTTTCTCACAGAAGTATATACAGACACATTAATGTGGCTTTTTTCCTTATGGAAGTATATCCAGACAAATCAGTGTGGCTTTTTCCTTACAGAAGTATATACAGACACATTAATGTGGCTCTTTTCCTTACAGAAGTATATCCAGACAAATCAATGTGGCTTTTTCCTTACAGAAGTATATACAGACACATTAATGTGGCTTTTTCCTTACAGAAGTATATACAGACACATTAATGTGGCTTTTTCCTTACAGAAGTATATACAGACATTAATTTGGCTTTTTCCTTACAGAAGCATATCCAGACACATCATTGTGGCTTTTGTCTTATAGAAGTATATACAGACACATTAATGTGGCTTTTTCCTTACAGAAGCATATCCAGACACATCAATGTGGCTTTTTTCTTACAGAAGGATATACAGACACATTAATGTGGTTTTTTTCCTTACAGAAGTATATCCAGACACATTAATGTGGCTTTTTTCCTTACAGAAGTATATACAGACACATTAATGTGGCTTTTTCCTTACAGAAGCATATCCAGACAAATGAATGTGGCTTTTTCGTTACAGAAGTATATACAGACACTTTAATGTGGCTTTTTCCTTTCAGAAGCATATCCCGACACATCACTGTGGCTTTTGTCTTACAGAAGTATATCCAGACACATTAATGTGGCTTTTTCCTTACAGAAGCATATCCAGACACATCAGTGTGGCTTTTTTCTTACAGAAGTATATACAGACACATTAGTGTAGCTTTTTTCCTTACAGAAGTATATCCAGACACATTAATGTGACTTTTTCCTTACACAAGCATATCCAGAAAAATCAGTGTGGGTTTTTCCTTACAGAAGTATATAAAGGCCCTTTAATGTGGCTTTTTCATTACAGAAGCATATCCAGACACATCAATGTGGCTTTTTCCTTACAGAAGTATATACAGACACATTAATGTGGTTTTTTCCTTACAGAAGTATATACAGACACATTAATGTGGCTTTTTCCTTACACAAGCATATCCAGACAAATGAATGTGGCTTTTTCATTACAGAAGTATATACAGACACTTTAATGTGGCTTTTTCCTTTCAGAAGCATATCCCGACACATCATTGTGGCTTTTGTCTTACAGAAGTATATCCAGACACATTAATGTGGCTTTTTCCTTACAGAAGCATATCCATACACATCAATGTGGCTTTTTTCTTACAGAAGTATATACAGACACATTAATGTAGCTTTTTTCCTTACAGAAGTATATCCAGACACATTAATGTGACTTTTTCCTTACACAAGCATATCCAGAAAAATCAGTGTGGCTTTTTCCTTACAGAAGTATATAAAGGCCCTTTAATGTGGCTTTTTCATTACAGAAGCATATCCAGACACATCAATGTGGCTTTTTTCTTACAGAAGTATATACAGACACATTAATGTAGCTTTTTTCCTTACAGAAGTATATCCAGACACATTAATGTGACTTTTTCCTTACACAAGCATATCCAGAAAAATCAGTGTGGGTTTTTCCTTACAGAAGTATATAAAGGCCCTTTAATGTGGCTTTTTCATTACAGAAGCATATCCAGACACATCAATGTGGCTTTTTCCTTACAGAAGTATATACAGACACATTAATGTGGTTTTTTCCTTACAGAAGTATATACAGACACATTAATGTGGCTTTTTCCTTACACAAGCATATCCAGACAAATGAATGTGGCTTTTTCATTACAGAAGTATATACAGACACTTTAATGTGGCTTTTTCCTTTCAGAAGCATATCCCGACACATCATTGTGGCTTTTGTCTTACAGAAGTATATCCAGACACATTAATGTGGCTTTTTCCTTACAGAAGCATATCCATACACATCAATGTGGCTTTTTTCTTACAGAAGTATATACAGACACATTAATGTAGCTTTTTTCCTTACAGAAGTATATCCAGACACATTAATGTGACTTTTTCCTTACACAAGCATATCCAGAAAAATCAGTGTGGCTTTTTCCTTACAGAAGTATATAAAGGCCCTTTAATGTGGCTTTTTCATTACAGAAGCATATCCAGACACATCAATGTTGCTTTTTCCTTACAGAAGTATATACAGACATTAATGTGGCTTTTTCCTTACAGAAGCATATCCAGACACATCAATGTGGCTTTTTCCTTACAGAACTATATACAGACATTAATGTGGCTTTTTCCTTACAGAAGCATATCCAGACACATCAGTGTGGCTTTTTCCTTACAGAAGTATATACAGACACATTAATGTGGCTTTTTCCTTACAGAAGTATATCCAGACACATTAATGTGGCTTTTTCCTTACAGAAGCATATCCAGACAAGTCAGTGTGGCTTTTTCCTTACAGAAGTATATAAAGACACTTTAATGTGGCCTTTTCCTTACAGAAGCATATCCAGACACAGTTATGTGGTTCCATTTGTCAAAATTAATTGACTGCCACTTATGTTGTTAAAAAGTGATGGTAGAGCAGAAATGCCAGTTTTTATATGAGAACAGGAATGTTTCAACAAAGGCATTTGGTAAAACATTCAATAGATAATGATAAAATTTACTATTGTTGTTTATTTTCATTGCTATTGTTTATTCATCATGTGTCATAACAATGGAATATGTCATTCACTAGAACTCATATAATAGCTGAGGCATTGTCACTTAATGCCAAAAATAGCATGTCTGGCATTTTATGCCATAGATAATCAATGTAAAATCTTTCTGTTCACTTTCAAAATGTCACCTAGTGCTTGATTATGGCAAGTGCTTACATCATTGGTTTGAAGTTTTTTAATATTAATAAGGTTTCATCTTTTTAATGCTTGAAGCAAAATTGAATATGTGCCATTTCCATGCATTAACTTCTTTTTAAGACCCTGTGGGTGGGTGGGAGAGATTTGTTACAGTTAGAAAGATTTTCAAAATCATGCATCCTGGAGAAAATACTATTACATTAGCATGGTAGGAAACTCAAAGGAAATTGCTTTGTAATTTTTGCTGCAGTTGGATACTTATTTTTCTAATCATAATTTGTAATCATAGTGTCCACTTCATAGTTATTTAAAACAATGCTTGGCCACTTTACCTATGAAAGCAATTTATTTGGCCTTTCCTACAGGTAAGTTTATATTAGAATTTGTTTTATAGTATCCACTTCATAAGTATTGTTTGTTATGTATATCTATATTGTGTAATTGATTTGTCCATAATTGGTGGTAGGAGTACCTGACTGATATCGTGTTTTCTGTAAACAACATATTAAAATGATAAATTTTCTTTATAAATTAATTGATTATATATTAAAATTATTATTTGTTGGTAAAAAGTTTTAATTCAGGACACTGATATTTCCCTCAGAAAAACATGTTACCTGCCCTTTCTGATGTAGCTTGCTAAATTTTGGTAAACAGACCTGACCTTGTTTATGAAATTTGATGGAAAATTCCATTATGATGACAGTGTATTTTCAGAAAATGATTATTATGACAAAGGTCACGTGGACAGGTATATAAGATTGTTTACATTGGAATCTACTCATTCCATTCTTAACTTCAGTCTTAGTGAAATCTATTTCAGTTGTGTTTCAGTTAATATTTGAGAGGATTTATTATTTAAATTATTAACTGGAATACAAAGTGCTCATTAACATTTCTGGTCAAAATGACTAATTTGGAATTATTGATAATTTACTCAAGGACATTTTGGATTATATCAGTACAGTTGGCACATTAGGACATTCAAAACTGCTGCCACAGCAGCACATTCATTATTGGAATTAGTTTGGAACACAGGTGGAACTCATTCAGAACCATACTTTGGAACTCTGTAATAGAACTTTTAGGACTGTTTGGGGTTTAATTCAAAATACTGTAAGTTCTTTTTAAAGTTTCACTTTGTATGATAGGAAAATAAATTATTTGGTTTTTTTTCTTTCTTTTCTGTTACTTATTTTAAGACCTTTGAGTCATAACATGATAGTGATGCTTCAGTACTTTTACCTATGTAGGCTGCCACATGGTCCTTTCTTGCAGGTAAATTTTCACATAGGGTGTAGCAATGTATATCCTCTGAGTTCATAAAGCAGACCATTCCTGGCTATACCTGTATATAATATCTTGTCTCACAGATTTAGACTATATATAGGCAGGATGAAGTGTAAGCTTTGTAAAAATTGGAAATATGGAAGTGACAGCCATTCTTAATATCTACCTTGCTGAGGTTGACACTTTATGAATATGCATCAGATATGTGCCTGTTGGACTGAAGCTTTGCAATGTGCAGTACTGGGGACCCCAAAAAAGGGGATGTGCAGAATGGCACATTCAGAGATTAAGCTAATGAGCTACTTTTTGAAGAGTATCATTCTCCAGAACTCAGCTGCCTCAACATGACAAATCTTTTTTTGGTGAAAATGCATGACACTGATGGCCATTCTCTATCATCTTTATTTGAATGAGATCTATATCAAATCAAGCCAAGTCAGATCTATATCAAATCAAGCCAAGCAAGATCTATATCAAATCAAGCCAAGTCAGATCTATATCAAATCAAGCCAAGTCAGATCAATATCAAATCAAGCCAAGTCAGATCTGTATCAAATCAAGCCAAGTCTGATCTACATCAAATCAAGCCAAGCAAGATCTATATCAAATCAAGCCAAGCAATATCTAGATCAAGTCAAACCAAGTGAGATCTAGATCAAATCAAGCCAACTAAGACACTGTCTCACAAATTAGAAGTACTATTCTGTTTTGACTGGATGCTGCAATATGTCAGCCATACATCCCAGATTGCAACAAGTCAACACCACAGTCATTCTTACCCTTTAAGTAAAAGGATGGAAAGTCTTTGTTAGGTTCTTCTACTCCACACCACTCAGGACTCCTGTAGATCAGCATTTCTCAGCATAATGCCAAAAGTCACTCAATGTTCTAACTGTCCACATCAATGCCACTGTACAGACAGGATGTGGTTACACTGCATTCTAATGCCTTTGGCTCTCAAAAAGTGCATATAGTGATCATCTGGAAGTGACCATGTTCCAAAATGACCATATTCCAGTCAGGATGTTCTGTGAGCATTGTGAGCCACCCCTTCAGACAATCTTCAGCTATGTCTCAGATTGTACAGGATTCATTGGCATTATCCCATTCACCTAGAGACAACAAAGTATGCTCACAGGCTCCATCATCTTTGACAGATTGCACTATGAAAGAAAACTCTGCCTTTTGGGCATAAGTCAAGAAAATCTTTCACTTGTTGCCACCGAAGTTCTCTCCTCCTCTTCCATCATCGGCTTGTTCAACATCAGCTGACTTACTAATCAAGATGGACAAATTGATATGCAAACTGTTACCAGATTCTGGGCAAGTCGTTTACTCTTGGTTGTTTACACAGGCAATTTACAGGACCCTTGCATCCACAGACTCTTCCTTCCATCAATTTTAGTAGAAGGTTTTATAAGATCCACACTCCAGAGACACTTTAGCCTTGGGGATTTCATAACCCTACTCAGTACAGATTGATTGAAAGTCTTTTAATGACACTGTATGTTGGACTTATGGCAATCTTCCAACTAGCAGAAAACAGTTTATCAAGTGCCCGCTCAAATCCCACAGGACATGCATGTCAGTCTGGGTTTTTTTCTTCAGATTGTGTGCCTCCTAAACATATTTGCTTGATATACCCTGGCCAATGCTGTAACAGCAGTGACATGCTTAAAACTGGCAGAAAGAGATACAGTGCTGTCCACTTCACCACAGATCACAGCCAGTTCTTTTAACCTCCTCTTCCATAACCAGGCCCAGGAAATACATAAATAAGCTATTAAAAAGACAAATTTTCCTTATACACAGCATCAGGCACTGAGGAGGGATTTTCAGGGAAGTAAACATAATAATAGAAAGGCTGCCACTAGGACACAGCAGACTCCCTGTCCTACTAATCCTATATCTTGAGAAGGCAACAGTTCTCAAAAGAATGAAAGTGGACAAGAGGCAATGACAAGAAAATCATTTCTGCCCTAGTTTTGTTCCATTCCAGCCTCCCAGTAACACAAAATGACACCATTTTCATACTGCCTGTAATGGGTATCCCAGTGGCGTCAAGGCTTCTGTTCTTTGCTGTTTTTAGAAAAGAAATTACCATAACATTCTGGAATTGGCAAGTGGTTTCATTGTCTTTCAGGATCACATTCAGTACACCCCTTACGTTGTCCAGGGTCCCCTCACCTACAGTTGTTGCCAAAGACCTGTTCAAGTCAACAAGAAATAATCAGATTTTTTTTACTGTTGTTAAAAATTTTGTTGTCACATATCAAAAGCATTCACAAGTGGAATCTGTCATGGGTGCTAACCAGACTGAATGAAACAATGCATGAAATGATCTTGACACATTTAATATAAGACCTGTTCCCTACTCTACTGGCATTGGCAGAATCAGCAAAATACATGCCTTGTCGGTTGACTGAACTACAGAAAGTTTCAACTGAATGGATTAGTGTACTCATGATGGTCCCTGTTTTAATATCAAGAAAAGGCTCCCACTAATTGAAAATAAGTTTCTTTTGGTTACGTCACTTTTTTTATCCCAGACCATTCATCTTGAAGTTACTTACAGGACTATGAGAGAGCACTGAAGTGGTACCCGAAAAAACCAAACCATTTATTCTTACCTCTCAAAGGTACTCCTGTCCTTGATAAGGCACTCCTGTCCAGGATACGATTGATTTTCTGCTCTGCATATCAAGAATTAAACCAAGCACTTGAAGTTAGGTTAGTTATAGCAAGCAGTAAGATAAGGTAAAGTGAAACTGTTCCCTAAATGACATTATCGAAGCCATGGGATGGAGGTCATAGTAAACTTTTTAAAGTTTATTTTGAGTTTCTAACTCAGATATCTTTCATCCCAAATTGCTCAGTTTGACCTGGTGGGGCATATCACTGCAGTACAACAGGTTACCTTTCCAGGTCATTTGACAGTTTCCTAAGGACTCGGCTTTATGACTTCAGTTGATTTTGTGAGGGAAATTATTTTCTTTAATAAATGCTGCACATCAGCAGTCAATGTTCCAGCTGGGTTACCTATCAAGAAGCCACCTCACATACCATAGGAGACATGACCTCTCCTGTGTAAGGGGATGTAACTCTCTCCACCTCTTACCTGTTCTCTTAAAGTATTATGAAAAGGTAAATATCTGAAGAAGAAACCAAATTTTTCTTGTAAAGTATGTTTCTTTGATAAAATTACCTAATCATAATACATATATGGCCTCCCAGCCTCCGCACAGTTACATTCTTCTAAGAGAGCATTCATTCTGCTCCAGTAGTAACTGAAGTATTCTTGGGATTTGGCATTGATCATTATATAAAAGGGAGATCACTCTGTTTAACTGCCACCTAGGTGGGCAGTTAACTTTAATTTTCTTAATTAAAATGTTTTTCCTGGTAGAGCTGGATTTGCAAGGTAAGAGGTAGTAGTAGTTCTCCTAAACCATTATGATTGGGTAGGTATTGTCAAGGAACATATTTTATGAGAAAAAAAACAGTTTTCTTTATTTTTCTCAATGCATCAAATTTTTGTGCTACTTCACTGGTGTATTCACTTGCACTGTAAAAAAAAACAATGTTGTGATGCCAAAAATGGCTTGTTACACTGTAGGTAATTTTATAAAGTATTCTCATGCAAAGAGTTTTTAGTATTTAGGGGTACAGTTTGGGTTTTTCTCTTTTTCTTGATTCATTGGTTTTTGCTTGAATTCACATAGAGTTCAAATATGTGCATTATGTATTGAGATATAATGGCAGCACATTCTTACAGGAAATATTGTGATGTCAAAATGGTTTATTGACATGTTATACCTCTGGTATTTTTAGATAGTACTGTTACACAAAACTGTTTTATTATGTTTGGGTAATATTTTGTTTTGGGTTAATTTTTTCTCGAGTTTTTGGGAGGGAGGAGATTCGTTTGCTTTACTTGAATTTACATAGAATTCAAAATATTTTACTTTCTTTTTTCAACAGACTAAAAAAAGAGCCTGATCAAGTGACCCCCCCTGCACTAAGAAGACAAAAGAATATTAAGAAAAAGAGACATGGTAAATTCATTTGCGATCAAAATATTTTAGCCACTCAGAATCGATAATTTACTGAATTTACAAAATGAATTTCATTTCATTTTATTAAATTAATATTCAAATATAGTATCTCCTAATAGATTCACTTATAAAAACAATTCTTGCAGTATAAGATTAGTGTTGTACTTTGTACGCCACGGAGATCTAACAATTCTCTTACTGTATATAGTTTTCACATGCTTTCTTTATCACGTCATTTAAATCTGGCTGTCTGATGTTTGTTCCTCTAACAAATGTATGGAATAAGTAGACTTAACAAATGAAACATTTGAAATTTGCAGTCTTTTATTCTCCAATTTTTTAAAGTTATATATTATTTTAAGTGAGGGGCCCTGAGTGGCTGAGTGGTCTGAAACGCTCTCCGTTATGGATCACTGCCATCTCACCTCTGTCTGTGTGGGTTTGAGTCTCGGATTCGGCTAATGTGGGTATGTGGGAAAGCTTTCCAGTAGCTTCTCATGGGTTGGTGGTTCTTTCCGGGGTTTTCCCAGGTTCTTTGTCCACCATTAATACTGGCCACCATGTATAGCCTATCATGTGCTGAAAAATAGCATTAAACCCTACAACAACAACAACATTATTTTAAGTAAAGATTTAATTAATTTAGAGACATTATGATATTGTATTTATCTGATTCATATAGAGTATTTTAATGTCAAGTAACTAACTTTATTATCATGAAGTTATGAAATCAATCTATGATTTGTATAAAAGGATAACAAATAGAATCATATGTATGATTATATTTGTATGAAGTTTATAATTCTTTTGGTAATGATTTTGTCCTTTGTTTGCATTGGTTTTAAAATATATCAGTTACTTGTACAAGTAAAACCCATAATAATGCAAGTCATTAAAATGGCAGCATGGCCCCCAGTACAGACAATGTATAATCAAGAGGTTAGTTAAACTGATGACATTGAAATTTCAATGCACTTTTTCTGTGGGGAAGTATTTTTTTTTAAATTTTAGTGCGATCCTGCTTATATTGTGATGTTTTTCTTTGGACCTGAGCATCTTGTTATAATGTGTTTTACCAGTATTTAACTTTAATTTATTCCAAATATGACGGAGACAATGGAGCAAAGTGACATACTTAGAGATGTTGAAATCTGAAAAAAATTTAAAGCAACAAATATTCCATGGGAACCAGGATATTGAGTTAAAAACACCAGAAGCTAAAAGGAAAACACAAGATATTCAGACAAAAAATACTATATGTTCCAACAACATTGGATTTCACTTTGTTCTAGGAACATTAATGCCTACAAGTTTTGTAGAATCACAATGAATCTGTTCACATGGTCGACAAAGACTGGCTTTCTAAACTTGGAAACATCAGGCCAGACAGAGTTGTTCTGCTGTTTGTGCTTTTGACATAACTTGCAAAACATCATATTCTGTGCTTTGTCATTTCTGTCAAATACATTAACATTAGGATTAGTCTCTGTTACCTCCAAATCCAGCTGAAAAACATCTTTCTGACTGTATAACATATTGATGAAGGGAAGTAACTCATTCAGGTTAAATCCCCTTCGTTCCAGTTAGGTGACAGCTGGTATCTTAGATTCAAACAGTTTCAGCTTTTGCTTCCTTGAATCTATTAAAATGTTTACTTAATTTTGACCATTCACCATTCTTTTGATTGGTAAAGTACATCAGAACACTGTTATACATTATGTATGAACATTTACATAATTTCTGTTAAATTCATTCATATTTTTGCAATTTTCATGCCATTCAGTATTGTCAATGTTGGTAGTATGCAAATTTCACTGGTGAAATTGCTATGTGCTGCTATATTTTAGTGTATTGCACTTTTATTTGCTGTATGCACATGTTTGCATTATATTTTATTCCAGAAATGGCAACAAAATGCAACAAGAGCATAGAATTTAAGATTGTAGAGGACAGTCATGAGACCTATTTGTCCTGTGCCATCTTCACAAACATAATAGGTGTTCACAGTGGGCAGAAGACATCTCATTCAACACATCTTACAAACTCAGCTCAAGGATAGAGAAAAAACAAGGACACTCAAAATCATAGGAGCATGACATTTTAAGTCTCCACCCCACTACACCTCAGAATGTTTAATGAGTTTTAAAGCTGTCAAATGCTACCTGCACCCTTTGTGAAGACAAAGAAAAAGCATGGTGGAAACTGCAACTGCAGACCTAACTGACACCATGACAAGTGATTACAATCCAGTATTGGAACTGCAAATACAGCGTGACCCTGCTATAACATGGTAGTTGGGAGCCATAAAACCCGATCGCATTATATACGGAACTGTGTTATATGCAACCAAGTCATTTAGCTGAAGAAAATATATCCCCCTCATAAAAAATGTGTTTGGGTGGGTAATAAATGCGGGCGGTAAAATACGCTCTTCATTGGCACAGTTACCATCTTAAATTGATGCATATTAAATGAGATATACACCTGTGGTGATAACAGAGAAGACATAATATAATAGTTTACTTTATTTAGAGAACCATGAATTGGTTCATATACGTGAATCCTGTTTATATATAAATGTCTAATGTATAGCATGAATAGAATATCAACACCATGGACTCACCTGCAAACCTCATCATATACATTGAATCCACAATACAAGTGATTCCATCGAAATATGCACACACACAGCTTTAAAATATTCATTGATTTTTGTAACAGGTCATATTGGTCTGAATTTAGTGGAAAAACATAGCACAATCATGTAATGAATAACAAAACACAGGTATGTTCCAAGTCGGTAAAAGTTAGTTTGTGTTTTAAGCCGCCGTTGGTAGCGTTTGTAAAAATAAACTTTTTTCCTACAAAAAGGAAACTTTCACAGCACAGCTAACGTGTTCTGGTCACGTTGGAAAATGCAAAAATCCACCAGATTCCATCACTTTTATTTAAGTTTGGTACTGACTTCCTTTGAAGAAAAGTTCTTTGCTGTTATTGAAAGATTGTAGTCAGCTTTCTTTGATGAAGGGTGCATGTGTTATTGAAGTCACTGCTAAAGGACAGCTTTGGAGAACCAAACAAATGCCCATTTCTTATTGTGGTGGCAGCATCAAATAATTGTATTTTATGATTGAGATTGGTATTTTTTCAATTTGCTGAGTACGTTTTCATAACAGTTGGTGCTTCAAAGGTAATCTGTTCCCTTTGAAATTTCAGCAAACTATTTTTTCTGGGTACATTTTTAAAAGGAATTGGCCGTCTTTTAGACTATTCTAGTTACTGTCCCTCCATGCCTACTGAATAAACCAGTAAGTAAGATGTATTTTTTTTTTTTTACATTTGTGGTAGCAGCATGATGCTGCCTTCCCCGCATGCGTCTGAAGATTAACAAAGGGTCAATGGACAATAGAGACACAGGTGTTCTGATGACAGGGATTATTACAGAAAATGTGAGTGTTCTGAAGGATTTAATTCTGAGTGAAAAGAAGAGGAATTTTACTTACCATCCACATACAAATGTCAGTCTTTGTAAATATATTAATTACTAGCGAGCGGTCGAAAATCCGATGAAAGATGGATTACGAGACAATGCTTCGTCCGGTTGATCTCCGTTACCAGAAATGTCAGCGACAAAAAAGTGGATATTTCACAACATACAGAACTCATGCTAGATGTCAAGATAAGCAGATTATGATATAACAATGCACTGTTTAGATGGTTTGTCAGTAATGACAAAGAATTTGTTTATGTAATAATAGATAAATTTCAGTGCATTTTATATCCAGTTTGCGGCTTCCTTTCATGGGGCCTCTGAATTTCTGCACTCCAAACCAATGTTGCCAATAAATAAAAAGCCACACGGTATGTTTTGCAGCCAATAAGGAAAAACAATCCAAGTTTGCGACATTGGCGAAGACGTATGCGATCCCAGAATAAATTTTTTATGCATTTTTTTTCTTCTTCTTACTTTTAAGAAGAAACAAATACTTCTTCATGTGCGAGAAAAATGCATATAAAATTTCAGGAGCTGAGCCACGATCTTCTTGCATTATTCATACGTGATCTCTTCCCCAAAATGATAAGCAACTTTTTATGGTTTTTTTCGTACTTTTTAAGATTATTTTTTTTTGTACACAAGAAAAATACATGTATATGAAATTTCGGGAGCCATGCCATGACCGCGTTATATCCGAATTCGCGTTATAACGGAGCGCGCTATAGCGGGGTCACACTGTAATTTGTATTTTATAATAGACATTATTGTCAGAGATGTTGGTGAGTGAATTTTTTCGATAAATAAACAGCATCCAGCTGGGGATAAGTCCCTTTCCCCACCTCTGCATAGTTTTGGATATTGAAGCTGGGTGTGTGGGTTTACCATTCAATTTTATGGGCCAGACTAGCTTGTAAGTCATCTATCATCTGGTGTATACTGTCTCAGCTACTTACCAACTGGTCCAGATGTCTGTCTGGACATTCCATGTATGGTTTTAGCAGTCATACTGCTGTCATATTTGGCTGGCTATGTCTCAACAGAACTAACCATGACAGCATATTACAGCCAGCACACTGCACAGCTGGACCCATCATCTCTGTGTTATACAGCTAACCTACATTATATTTGGAGCCATCTGACCCAGCCAAATTTTCCAGTCCAGACGGGCATTCCACAGCAGTTCCACATCAAAAGGGCGACTCATCAAGTGGTGGCACATGCATTTACAGCCTCTTGTAAGATTTGATTAGAAGAGATGCACTCCTGCTTATTTCTTGCATAAAATTTACATTATACAGCCACCCTGTGCTCTCACTCTCTCTATGTTCCCCTCATGTCATGGGGGCGATTTGAGAGGTGAGAAAGCAAGTGGCACAAGAGCTGCCCAATAATTTATTAGTTAAAGCCCCAGTTTCTCCAAAAACCTGTCAGGAAATGTATTATAGAAGAGATGATCAATGCCAGAGATTGCAGGAGTGTTTGTCAACAACAGCAGAATCTTCATGACCAAATGAACCTTCATAGGCAGGGTTCCTGCCAATCTCTGTGAGTCACCATTCCTCCAACTCACTGGTGATCCTCCTATGAACACCAGGCATCTTTTTAGCAAGACTCAGATTAGCCTGTCCTAGAAAAGATTGGGTGGTCTTAATTCCATCAGAGGATCCCAAATCTTGTTCATCCAGCCCCTTTCACTTTCATCATTCCCTTCATGATGGAACCGCCAGGTGATCCAGTGAAGGTGTATGTTCTACAGAGGGAATAGAACTTTTGCTTGTGAAACTGCTTGTGAAACTGGTGGTAGAGTGCCAGCAGAAAAATGAGACTTGGGACAGGCTCAATCAATAAATTTCTACCCCAGATTTAGAGATAGAGATGGTAAATTCCATCTGTCTTTTAATGGAACCCCATGCTACTCCTTGTCTTGAAGGGAGTGTTTGATCTCAGTTGAGATCTAGATAAAGTGGGCACATGTAAAGGTAGCCTTGGGGTAACTGGTCCACTGCCGCACTAAATATACCAAGGAGCTGAAGAAACATCCTTGATGAAACTAATATTTTGGCTGATGCCTTTTCCAATGAAGAACAATACTTTTGGTGCATTTGGGAGAAGGACACACCAATTTTGATTAGTGTTAGAAATGTGTTGTCTATACCTATTGGTGGAAATACACATAAATCTTAAAAATTAGAAATAATCTGTTCAGGCATCAGTCAGTCTCTTGGGTTGGGGACCATACTTGCTACTAGTCTTTGTTAGAGTCAGTGGCAAGTGGACACCACAAGAAAGGAATCTTTATATCTGCCTGTTTCAAATGAAGGTCGTTCTCAATGTCTCCCATACTTATGTGGAACACATTCCAGGAAAGACAGTACTGATAATGTCAGACAATTTAATCATATCTCTTCTAATAAGGAGAAATAAAATCGTCAGACCTTTATGATCTGGTATTGAATACTTTCATTGGTGTTCCCAATATCAGATAAATATTCAAGTCGACATGTCCTGGACTGACATTTCTTACTCCTCTCCAATTTTAACATATCCAGACCACATTCACCTACATTCCAAAAATGGAATTCTCCTTGGTGTTGATGTGGCTCAATTCCTCTAAGTTTGAATCAACTATCATATAAGACAAATAAACTATTCATTCTCTTTGATTGACCGGTAGAGAGAATCAAAGCTGCAGGACCCTTCTGTACTCTCAGATGCTGTCTGAGGCACACAGACAATATCCACAGTGACCATAAAAGACCATTCCTACCACATAAAGCAGGAAAGCAAGACATAATCCCATAAGTGCTAGCCAAGGGAATTATTAATTCAGCATACTCTGTGCTCTCACAGGATCAGATACAACTTTTAAAGATTTCAGCTCTTGAAATACGAATAACGAAAGGAAACAAAACTAATTTATGTTCATTATGTTGTTCCCACTTGTCAGCTTAATGCAGGTCAGCAAAACAATGTTAAAATTTGTATTCTGTACATTGAAATGACTTTAGGTGTTAGTTTCGTGTGATACATTTTGTGGTTTTGAACGTGATCATCTTTTCTGACTTAGATGTTTTGGGGAGTCTTGAAAGAGAAACATCTTTAGATTTAGAAAAGGCATATTTTACAATCTAAAATGTTCTTTGATTCCATTCAGTATTGGTCATGTATGAACCTTGAAAAGATTTATTTCATCCTGGAAGAACCCTGGAAATGACCAGGAAATTTATCTTTAGAAAAGCATGGGAACCATGCATGCAGAGCAGCCAACCATCAAGATTTTGGTGTGAATTTCACTACTCTTGATTGTGATTCATGGATTCACCCCACATTAAAAAAATCCAATTCTCAATCAGCTTAAATCTGGAATAAAATAACCTTTATTCTGTTAAAGTGCTAGTTGTGATATCAGTAATGATGCTGGTAGTAGCCATATACTGCTAGTTGTGATATTGGTGTAGTTTTATTGAATTGGTACAGTTTACCCTGTAGCAAGTATTTTAATGTATTTTAAAATATTTTTATATGAAAAATTTTGCAAATACTTGTGAAGAAAATGGGGGCCTTATTGGAACTTTTTTTAAAAATGGTGCCTATACACAGCAATTGTAAATTCTTTAAATGAACACTCAGTGAAAACAGCTTTTCAAAGAATTTGATTAAGATGAGATTATAATGTATGGGTAACTGTTGTTAGAAGTACCCATGAACAATTTCAAGCCTGAAACAAAGATTGAAATTTGGTGAAATCACTGAAGTATAGGTTGGTTTATTGAAGATGTATGACTTGCCATTTGAGTTATTTTTCACTAACTATTTTCAGAATTCATGAATATTTATTCCTCTTTTCACTAAATGCAAGTCAGAAGGGTTGACAGCTCTGCATCATGTTATAGCAGGGATTCACTGTATTGAGCACTTTGAGGACCTTAACCATCATGTTATAGCAGAAATTCACTGTACTGATACTACACCTTGGATGTGGGAGGTTGCAGGTTTGAACCCCGACCGAGTCATATCAGAGACTTATAAAAATGGTACTAACAGCTGTGTTGCTAGGTGCTCAGCATTAAGAGGTTAGTGTTAGGGCTGGCTGGCTTGGTGTCAGGATAATGTGACTGGGTGGGACATCATGCTACATGTCATGATACCCCATTGCTCAACAAGACTATAAACTGCCACACTGCAGTCATAGTAGTGATATGACTGAAAAATTGTTAAAGCTACATTAAAAATCCAGGTTACACACACACACAAACTGTACTGAGCACTTTGTGGACCCTGAGTATCATGCAGAGCAGAGATTCATGTTACAAGGCACTTTTTGTGACACAGCACAAATATAGTTTTGCTCTAGTCTGTATGTCATTCCACCCATCTGTTTAAGTTTTGCACTTAGTTTCATTCATCAGGCACTATTATGGTAGGATATTTGTGTTTTATGAACATTGTACTGATAAAAAACACCCCATTGTTTAAATGTCTTTTGTCTTTCAGAAGAATGTGAACAAGATTCAGTTATGGAGGACAACATCAGTACTCAACATCCCATTCACCCTGCCCCCAACCTTGTAGGAACTAACTTAAAGGTGGATCAGTCAACATCGGATTCAGGCAAAAGTGCTCAAGATTCACAAAAATTGCCTAGAAGTAATTCTGGATTAGATATAAACAGGCCAGTTATTTCAACATTCCAGACATCCAGAAATAGTGTTTCTTCTGTTGAGAGTGATATAATGGTTTTGAATACTTCAAATAAAGGCGAGGTTGAGACCATTACTGAAGTCATTGCTGATTCTACCCTAAATGAAAAAATAGAAGATGAAACTGTTTTTCACAGCTTCTTTAAAAATGAGAGTGGTCACTTGCCACGCATACAGATCTCACTAAATGGTGGTACTTCAAGTTCACCTTCAAAAACTGCTATGCTAAGGGGAAGTTCAGGTTCAAATGTCATTCCAGGGGAAACAACTCCAATAGGTTCTCCACTTTCCAGTAGTATATGTTCAAGCATGGTCTCAAGTGTGTATGAAAATACATTGCCTGGCAATAAGTCTCCTCCCACAGGGGAAGATGTAGGTGGGGAACCTAGTCCAGTTTCATCAGACGACCTCCTGACTCTACGAAAATCCAGTAGTAGTGAATCACCTGAAGACAGATACAAAGATTCAAAAGATGAACACATCCAGACACGGGAAAGCAACAGAAGAGGAACTCACATTAACAAAAGATGTGCAACAGTAATTGATATTGATTTTGACGTACAAAAACTTAATATAGATGAGGATCAAGGTCAAAGTCAGGATCAAGCAGCATGCAAGATATACCAAGACTCGATGTCAGGTTCACTGTACTGTGAGACAAATGGCAATGGCAGTGGTAGTGTTTATTTCACAGCTAAAAATACTCCAATTAAGTCTGACTCTGGGCAAAAGCCCATTGTAAGTATTTACAGCAGTTCTGGACTCATAAATCAGAAAGACATTGTCGATGAAAATGATTCCTCCATACTTGATACAACAGATGTTCCAGCACTTCAGAGGGATAAAAAGATGGGCAGGGCTTTCAAAATGCATGGGATGTATACTGAGCAAACAGATGACTCTGACTTTACATCAGTAGAAGTGAAAAATCAACAAAATGGAACAGGTTATTCTAAATCCCTGGAATCTGCTGAATCCAGCAAAGGTGAAAAAAGTGCAGGAGCAAATGTGTCAGTTGATTATAGCAATTTTACAAATATTGATCACAATCTGCAACTGTATTTGGAGCTGAAGCTGTTTGATGGGGAGGAAAAATGCCAAGGAGTTCTAGAGGTAAGCTAAAACTGTAATATTTTACATTGTCATTTATGAACATGATTTGTGGTGAAAGATTATTCGTTTTTTATGATTCTTTTGTAGGCTGCTGCTATCACAAGTCTCTGAATACGTGTAATGGCAATTTTGGGACAACATTTACAATGTACATAATGGTTTTGTTTTTTCTGTGAGAAGAAAGTGAGATGAAGTTACATTGTCCTTTCATCCATCTGTCCACCTCATGTCAAGTCATCTGTCTGTCTATCTGGTATTCAGTTCTTGGTTTAAATTTATAGGTAGGGCAGTTTCACCAACTTGACTGAGAGTTAGCATGGAAGGTAACAAGATCACATGGAGCTCATTTGGCTGAGAAGTCTGGGTGGGTTTTTTTTTTTACTGACTCTGTGTCATGTTTATAAGGGAGCTATAGTTTTCACACAGGGTAACTGATAGATTAGCATTCCAGCTACCTTAGACATGGATGGTCAAAACAGTTTACAAAAAATTATTTTTCTTGAATTAATTTAAGTTTGTTTTAATGCAGCAATATCTAATGATTGCAAACCTTGACATCATGAGAGCCAAGATATTTGAATCATTTATACGAATTTTCATTTCTGCTTAAAAGTATAATGTAGCTGATGATGGCAGACTTTCATATTCTTTTACAATATTCATTACTTTTCCAAGTCATTTTGGAATATTTTCTTTGCACCATCCTCCAGTGCATAGGCCAGAGCGCCATTTTTGAAGCCACACTATATAATGTCAATGTAACTGGATGAAACTAGGTTGCAGTCTGCATGTGGCCCATGGGCCATAGATTGCACATGCCTGCTTTAAAATAAGACTTATTTAACTTCATTAGTAATAAGTGTGGAAAGATCAGAAATTGTTAATTGTGTCTCAAAAGCTATTTATGTATTAGGTTATTATGCATCATAGAAATAATTATATTTGGGTGGCTCATTTAATGTCAAATGTATGAATGGAATTAGTGATCACGAACAAACTTTTTTATCTTTTGGAAAAATCTTGGGGTGGCTGTGGCAGCTGTACCTTGACATAACACCATTAGATAGGTAATTAGGTTAGTAGATATATTAGTTAAACAAATAATAAAAGTACTTTGTATTTGCAGTGCGATATTGTCCAGTATATGAATCCTGATGAATTCCCAGGCCTGATGGTGCTGACATCCAGTCGTATTCTGATTTACAAGGTTATTGGAGATCGAAACAGTTGGTAAGGCTTTTCTGGCTGGTAATTTTAAACTACAGTTTTACTGAAGTCTTGCATTTAACACAGATTAAGTGAAATGAGCATAGGCATAGTATAGTTTTCATTGAAGCAAAACTATAAATAGAAAATTTAAGTTCCAAAAGTAACAACAACAATAAAGACAACAAACACCCTAGGTTGTCAGCATCACTTGTTGCTGCAGGCAAAAGCAAATTTTATTATATGTTTTTTCTTTCCCCAGTGACTTGGATGATGACTCAGACTGGCTGATGTGCATAGATAATCAGCCAATCACAGAGTTACAACTAATCGACATTGGCATGGGATACCAGAGTCTGAGACTGGAGTTTGGAACAGAGTGCTCCAGCTTCACCTTTATCATCAGGGATGAAAAGAGATGCCAAAATTTCTTGTCATTTTTCACAGGTATTAAAATTGCATATAGCTCAGCTTTTTTACTTGAGTTTGTGTATTATTTTAATGAGAGACCAGATTCTATAGAAATTACTAGTTCTACACAGATGTTGGATTTAACAATGGAGCAATCAGCAGTGTTTCTTTCAAGGCTGCACCCCTTTTAGCACAGTAAAATTCAAAAGGGAAAACATCAACCATAAGATAAAAATGTCCATGGTCACAGAAAAAGTGGTTGGCTTTAAAATGACCAAAATGAGATATAAAAAAATCCATTTTTTTAAAACTGTGCAGCAATTTAAAAGAAAATATCAATAATGTAGTTACGTCGATGCACTGTAAAAATACTTTTTAATGTAATATTCATAATTTTGGTGATGTAATAAGCAAGTAATAAGTTCTTTGTAAATAATGAAAATAATGAAATATTAGGCAGCGCACCTGAATTCAAGCAAAGCCTGTATTAGTGGGAATAAGATATATTAATCACTTTTCCACAAACAGTTGCATCAACAATTGAAGGTTTTGGTTAAAAGTTTTAATTTGCCTTTATTTCCAAAACCATCATAGAGATGGGAGATATATTTATAATCATTGAATCCATCCATCTGTCTAACCATTGATGAATCACTTTGCTCCTTAAAGTTATTGCCCTTCTGGCAGACTTAAAGCTTAATGCATTGTTGACACTCCTTTCCATAATTAGCCACAATATATTGTTCATGCATGATGCACCAGCTCCCTGTTCTAGAGATTTCTTAGAACATGTGCATCAGTCTCATCTATGCCTTCAGCCCATGCACTATGGTGTGTCCTTATTCTTTTTCATACAACCTTTGAGTCAACATATGGAAAGAAACACTATGGAGGTAAAAAAATATCTACATTGGTTTTCCTAGTTATCACGGTTTGATATTGATAGAATCTGTGTTAGAGTTTGCTCAGAGAAAAGGAAATCCCATTGAGAGGGTGACAAATAATGTAACCCAGTGAATTTGATTTTCTTGTTTTGGTGCAAACCCCAACAAAGATTTTTTCCACCCAATCTGAGACCTGCCAAATCTTATGATTTTGCCATAAGTCTTAAAAAAATTACCCTTAAAATGCGGACTTAGGGCATACTAGCAAAAACAACTGAAAAATGATCATTGCCAAAAAATCCAGATAATTGGTTCGTCTGTGTTTTTATTTGGATCTGGGTTTCATCTTGGAATTAGTGAAATTAGTCAGGGAACCAGACTAACTTCATAGCTGCACCCCAGATGCTTTAAACTGCACCTATTTGTTCATGCGAAGTGTCTGCATGATCAAAACTGTTGATTATTGAATTTTTAAAAATGGCATCCAAAAAGAGATGCATATTTTAGACGAAAAGGAAAATAAGCTTCTAGAAAAGTGTTAATAATCAGCACAGAAGAATAAAAAGGAGTATTCAGACTCTTATGAATAAAAGCTGGAAAGGATTCAATTATGTTTATTGGACATCACCTGCCAATTTGAGTATGTCTTGTGGCGGGAGATATAATTGCCATTGTCATGTGAAATGGAAAAGAATTTCCAAGAATTATGTCAAGTTGAGAGATAGCAACAAGCCATTGAGCTGCATAGGGTTTGGAACTAGAGTTTGTGCAGCTGTACTAGTGGTAAATAAAGTCTATGCGTACATTACAAATTTTTCAGTTGATTATAATTTTTATTGTCGATGCATCAAAGTTTTAATCATGTTTTCCAGCTTTACAATAGCAATTATTGATATTTTGTTACACCTTACTGAAAACTGGTCAATCTTACGGAAAAAAATCAACTGCATTACTGAGAGGAATTAGTCAGGGTTGGCAAGTCTGCAGTTTTTTCCTTTAAAATTAAAAGAATCCATGTTTGCAAAATAGTTTTTCACATTCAACACATAGAGCATTCATCAGGTACAATTATTTTCTCAAAATTTTCCTTAGGTCATTTGGTTTTATTATAGTTTTTGAAAATCTAAATCTAAAAAGAAGGCCGCTTCTATCATAAAGGGTATTCATATTGCTGGGTCAGAGTGCACCCCGCAAGTATACGAGCTCAGGGAAGCACCATCCCAAGATCAACCACAGTAATACCACTAGTCACTGAGCACTAACTACCAGTCACTAGGCAGGAAACATCAGTCTTCATAAAATGCAGAATCTAGGTATAGTGCTCGGGATGGGTTGGAATACTTCCATTCTGCTACATTATCCATTTATCCAACCACAGGGACAGAACCAGCATGTATGCATGCTCCTGGGATTGGACAGCTGTCCCTTCATTTCCTATGTTATCTTTTAATCCTTTTGGTATTTGGAACTTTCTCCTCAGGGGAGAGAATAACCTATACTGTCATGGATATCATCTGTGTGGCCACCTCCATGTATGACACGGTCTGATGACCCTCAAGCTCTGCAGGAAAGGTCATCAAGGAATGAGCGGGTTAGTCCCCATTCCTCTGAGGCCATGGACACTTGTCAAGTGCAGTTCTGTTACACCCCATGCTGTATCACAGAATATCTATGTCCCTACTTTCCAGCCTTCCCTGCAGAGGGATTGTTTAGGTCCATTTCTCCTATTTTCCACTATATTTTGGATGATGATTCTTTGTCAATTCTCAAATATTCCCAAGAGTTTACTATATTTCTAGAAGATAGGGTATACCCTCTCAGACGAGGATCTCAAAATCTTTCTCACAGAGTGTCACAAGTGGTCAAGGAAAATGAGACTTGGTCATTTGACATAGCTGTCAATGAAGTCTAAAAATGTCTTTCACTAACATATACTCTTTTTCTTGCTTGGAAAAATGTCAGAGGCAATGCCCAGACCAGACTTGCTGCAACTTCCTCACTCCCTGATGGTCAGAGAAGTTGAGCAAAGGTCAAGAATCAGTATGACAATAAAGATTGGTCAGTCCTTGATACATTGAGACCCTGAACATCAGCTTTGAGTTACAAGGGTTCATTCATCAGCCTAGCTGTTGACCCTTTGGATGCTAAAGCTTCATTTCAGAGGGATGCTTTGCTTACCTCTGGGTCAAGTCCTTAGAGGTTTTGGAGTCAAAGGCCATGTTATCATACGCTGACAGTCAAGTCCTTAAAGGTTTTGGAGTCAAAGGCCATGTTATCATACGCTGATGGTCAAGTCCTTAGAGGTTTTGGAGTCAAAGTCCATGTTATCATACGCTGATGGTCAAGTCCTTAGAGGTTTTGGAGTCAAAGGCCATGTTATTATACACTGACCTGTTGTTAGCAGCTTTCTCATGGATGGCACTGGCATTAATAAAGTTTTCATCCCCCAAATTGCCACAATATTTTGTCGCCAATTTTCATCAAATGTTGCCATTTTCATAATACAAAACTTCCTGTTTTATCTCAATATCTCTATTACCAAGGTAATATTGTCAACTTAAGTGGATGTAAAGATAAGTGGGGGGGATGGCTAAAAGAATCAAATTTCGCATACAAGTGAAATTTGTAAGAGGTGACCTGATTTCAGTGGTTACGATTTACACTGAGAGAAAATATGCAACTGAAATTTTGATTAATTGAAGACAAAATTAATTTAAAATACACATCTCCCTTGATAACTCGCATACTACAGGGTCCACAAACATAGACCATACTATAAGCAAGGATGTGAGTTACGAAGGACCTCCGATAGTGAAAAAAAATCTGCTAATACATTGAGAAAACCATGGGGGTGGGGTAGGGAATTGGGCTGGTTAATGACTGAATCCTCGTTTAACAATCTCGTCAATAATAATTGTTAACAACATGCTTTTTCTAATGAAGTTGTTTGTTTTCTATATAAATAACATTTATTTTCAAAATGTCCAACATGTGAAAGATTGTTCCAACTCGTTTCAACAATCATCACGTGTGAGCAAAAACATCTGTGTATTATGTCACTGCTTTGTGTTTTGTTGATTAGTCTGGTTCCTGGGGTGGTATTTTATAGTATACTACCAAGTCGGGAATTCAAGTACCCAGAAACTAGACTATCTGTTGATAAACCACAAATAAGATTCCTTTTTTCAAAACCTAGCAACTTCTTTTACGTAAGATAAAATCTCCTATGTCGAAACTCAACTTTTGTAATGTTCAGTTAGTACAATATTGATGTCGTGATTTCATTAATTTAAGTAATAGTAAAACTTCTTATCATCTTGAGGATATCTCTAAGTGCCAGTTCAGGAATTCTCTGAAAATCACTTGCCAACAATCTGTGAAACCAAGCTCATTATTTTGCAAAGTATTCGTTTTGCTTGGTTGCCTTGCTATCTTTGATCACAGTTATGAATGAGTCGGTTAATTTAAGGTAGTTTATGTTACATACACAATAACATTTATAACTCTGTTTGATTGATCAGCTGAAGTGAGTTCACCTGACATATGACCGGTGCCGCTAGATTTTAAGTGTGTAGGCTCTGCATACCTTTTAAAAAAATTTTATTTCACCTCCTATAATTGATTCAAAAGACATAATTAATGTGATAATACAAAGGCGACCAGCTTTTAATTCAGTACAACAATAAAACAGTTGCTTCTGTAAGTTAGTTTTCAAAACACGGTTAGCACTTAATTAGGTTCTCAGAGAAATGCTTGCAGACATAGCTGGTACAGTAGATTGACACATTTTACTTTTAAATACACATTGAATTTGATGATTACACTTAAGAGGAACCAAAAGATAGAATTACAAATTTCACTTAATAAAAATTATTTAATTGGCATTTAAATATTAATGTACTGCCTACACTAGGCATTAAGTGTCATTTTCATTCATCAAAATTTCCTTGAATATCTTTAATTATGGTGTACTAAGAATGTCATTTGGGATGAAAATGTACCGTATTTTCGCGTATATAAGACGTATCTTATACAAAATTTTACTTACCCCGCACACTAAGTGTTTCTTATATTCGTGGGTGTCTTATCAAATTTTTTTTTACACAAACGAAAACTCGGTCAACAATTTTTATAATAAACATTTACTAAAAGTACTGTTTGTCTTGATTTAAAATCAATCTGTTCATCTTCATCGTCATCAGTTTCTGCTTCAAATCCATCAAAACTTTCCTCAAATTCACTCTCGTCACAGAATACCTCCACAGCCGCTGCTAAACAATCCCCATTGACGTCAGTGGTATCGGATGCAGCCGAGTCGTCATCTGAAGAACTAATATCGGCGGCTGGTTCTGGAATTATCCCACACTTTCTGAAGCCATTGATGATTGTTGTTGTTTTCACTTTCTCCCATGCCCGGAGAACCCAATTACACACCTCTACGTACGTTGCACGACATTGTCGACCAGCTGGCGTGAAGGTGTACTTGCCGCTAGTCATCCAACAATCCCATTCCTCATGAACAAAAGTCTTAAATGGATGATTGATGGCAACATCCAAGGGCTGGAGCTTACAAGTCAGACCACCTGGTATAATGGCTATGTGGGCTCCAGCACTGTTGATGTGTTTCTGCACAGTTGTCTCCTTATGGGCAGCCATCGCGTCGAAAATCAGAAGAGATTGCTTCTTGAAAAATCCGCCTTTTCTTGTTCTGAAGCACTTATCCATCCAGGTCTGCATCACCTCTGTATTCATCCAGCCTTTTTTATTGCAGACAACAACAACTTCAGCTGGCAAAGTTTCTCTGGGCATGGTTATCCTTTTCAAGATAACCATGGGTTTCAGTTTTCCTCCTGCAGCTGTGCAGGCCAACACAACAGTTAAGTTTGTTCATTTGTGTCCCGTGGTATCAACCGCTACTGTCTTTACTCCTTTCTCTGCCACTGATCTGCTAGCTGGAATATCGAATGACATTGGAACCTTATCCATGTTGATGATGTCATCATCTGTCAACTTCAGTTCAGTTATTTCCTTCTGAACAAAGGTGTTGAAAACATCCAGTTTATTCTCCCAACTGTCTGGAAGCTTCTGTCCAACAGTTGTACGTGCCCAGACTGCAAGGTTGTTCCATTTCATGAACTTATACACCCAGTTCACACTGCCACAAAAGTCCATGATCTTCATTTCTGTAGCAATAATTCGAGCCTTGAGTTTGATCGGTATTGTTGAAACCACACAGTTATTGTCACGTTGCGAACGTACCCATTTGGCAAGATTTTCTTCCAAGTTCGGCCATCTTGCCTTTCTACCTCTATGAGCTCGTTTCCTTTGATTCATCTTCTTAAGCTCCTCTTTCTCCAACTTCCAATCACGTACATTCTTCTCACTGCAACTAAATTCTCTTCCAGCAGCTCTATTGCCATGCTCCTTGGCAAACTTGATGACGTCTAATTTAAAATCGGCCGTATATGATTTTCACTTCGTCATCGTGAAAATTTTATGAATTTTATAAATGCTTAAGAGACTGATCACTCATTTATTTATAACAAGAGATTGATCCCACGTATACCCTATATACCATTATATACTAACCCCAGCTGCTGAAGCCTAGGCCTAGTGGCCTAGAGGAAGATAAGATCAAACAATAACCATTGCGGCCCTGCCTCAAACAATTTTTTGAACTCCAGCCAAAACGGTCAATGAAGCCTTGTTTACATCAGGTGAGTGATCGAAACATTGGAGATATTTGCGTTTATGACAAAGGAAAGTACCGGTAGCCACTTTGATGCACGTGGTTTGAAAACGGATGTTTACTGGTACATATTTGAACAAAACAACACACAGAATTATTCAAAAGATTTTATTAAACTTTATTGGAACAATAAATGTAATAGTACTTAACAAAATAATATTAGATAACGATCAGTACTTAAAAGTTATTAAAAAATCAACGCTATGTCATCTGCAGTCAATATAGGGTTTGCTCAGTTCGGCAGATGGAAAGGCCGAGAGCATCTTATATTCGTGGGCGTCTTATTTAAAATATTTTTTTACACAAATTGTCAAAACCTGTGTCTTGTATATGTGTGCATCTTATAATTGGGTGCGTCTAATATAAGCAAAAATATGGTAAGCAATTATATGACTTCTTATTCAAAGTTGATAATTTCAAAATGTTGATTAAAATTTCCATGTCATATCTACCATTTTAAACCATAAAACATGCAATATATCAGTGTTACAGTTACCAATTTTGATCGCATTTTTTTTTTCAAGTACAGGTAATAGGGATCAATTTTTGGGGGTATTTTCTGGTTTAAAAAAATGGGATCCACACCAGGCCCCGCATTATGAGCGGGTTCGTGAGTTATCCGGGTGCAGGTTATTAACAGAGTAGTGTAAACATATATATTGACTTACAATTGTGTAGAAGAATCCATACTGCATAAAGTAATGTACATGTATGTGAAAAATCCATAAATTCGAGTATGGATCACATATTGGAAAATTTATATATCATTCACATCACATTAGTAAGCACAAATAACTCATATGTACAAAAAAATTGTTCAGTCTCATTTGACCTATCCCAATGTTAACAATAACGTGCCAGTAGCAAGTGGCTTTATAGTTGTTTGCATGCCACATGTACATGGCCTAGATTTTGGTCAGCTGGAGACTGCTAACATGTTGCCAAGGCTACCAAGGGAATGAGGCTGTTAATAGGGAATGAAAACACATTAAGAAAGTAAAAAGTTGAATATCTTTGTGACCAAATATATATGGTTTTAAAAGATTCAAAATTTAATTTGTGTTCAATGCCACCAGTGGTACTGATCATAAGCCTGATAATTTTCCCTGCTGTTACTAGTCTGTGCTCTTACATTAAGTAATACAATAGATTGAAAGGCAAAAGGCTTTGCAAAATTCAACAGATAATTTATTTTCCTTGAATACATAGTGAAAATGAGAAAAAGAACTTACGGTATTGCGAATTAAATCCCAAATATAATCCAAGAATTACAGAAACAAGTCCTAATAATCTAATGTCCTGAATAAAATTCAACAGAGGTCGAGAATAAATCCAAAAACTGAAGGCAATGATGTGTCTGTGGTAGCCTATAGAGTGTTGATGTGTCAGCAGTCTTTTGTTGAATCATAGTAATAAAATTCTAGGCTTAAATTCACTGTAAATTCCAGTGAATGTCTCTGTCCAAGAATTTTATCAGAGCACTTTTGTATTTCCAGAGAAAATAACTTGAATGCAATCATTTGAAGAATTTCCTTCCCAAAAATGAAATACTGGACACAACATATAATACAGTTTGAAAGTACTAGATCTTAAAGCATGACTGAAAAAACCTCTCAGTTACAAGATTATATAGTTTTTTACTTGACCTCAGGTCACAATTAACATTTTCTAAAAAAAATCTATTAACTAATGGAAAATAACCTTCTATAATGATCCTGATGTTTACAGAATAAACACCATAACCTGGATTACGTAAAATACACTAAGGAAATCCCAAAACCTAGACCTAGACCCAAATAAACATATTTACTTCTATTATTAATAATTCTTATTTTAAACCCATACACATAGAGAAACACATAGAGAATAATTTAGCTAATAGTATGTATTAGTTGTTTACACAGAATAAAATAAAAAAGTTAATTCAGGTCAAACAGAAATGAACTCAATTTTGGACAAGGTCAAGTCCAACATACAATGTTACATTACAGTAGCATATAATGAAATAAAAAATATAAATAAAACTAACAAACATTATAAATTAAATATATATAATACTGCAAAGTAGAAACTTTCATGGCAAAACAAAAGTGTTTGGTTCACTTTGGAAAATGCAACAATCGATCAGCTTCCGTTGCTTTTGTTTAAGTTTGGCAGTGACTTCTTTTGAAGAAAGGTGCTTTGTTTTTAGTGAAAATTGTAGTTGGTTTACTTTGATGAAGGGTGCATGTTTTATTGAAGTCACTGCTAAATGCAAACTTTCGAGGACCAAACAGATGCCGTTTTGCTATTGCAGCTGTAACATCAAATAATTAAGTGGAATATTGATTGAGACCGATTTTTTGTTTCATTGGCTTAATATTTATACAGAACAATCAGTGCTTCAAAGGTTATCAATTTCCTTTGAAGTTTCAGCAAAACTATGTTTTGGGCACATAAAAATCAACTCATTGGTTGATTGCAGCCATTTCTGACTTAGGAGGTTAATCGATTGTAGCTAATCCTGTAGCATGACTACTGAGTGTATCAGAGTTTACAGTACCCAGGCCAGGTGACAGCCTAATTGGATTATGATTTAAAAACGCGCTTTTAAGACACGTTTGTCAAAATGAAAAAAGGATTTGTTTATGTAACAGTAGATAGCTCACAGTGCATTTTATATCCAAGTTTGCGGCTTCCTTTCATGGTGCCTTTGAATTTATCCACCCCAAACCCAAAATTGTATTTAAATGTTTAAACCACCCAAAAACTCTTGCTGCAAAAAATTTCGCCAGATGGTATATATTGATGCTAGTAAGTAAAAAGAATTACAATTTGCAACATTGGCAAAGCCCAGCACCATCCCTGCTTCCTTCAGTTTACAGAAAGGAAAAAATCATTATCACCATGCAATGACTAATATAGGCTGTGACTAAGACTTCAAGAAACACATTGTCTAAGTGTTGTTAGCAGAGCTTCCTAACTGCTGTCAAGATTTAGCTTTGGATTCTTCAGAGTTTTCGCTATAACAAAACAGGAATCATCTGAGGACTGTACCTCTTGATTCTGAGACCTTATTTTGCAGTCTCGTTCCTACTTTTGCTTATAAGGATTCTCGAGATCAGCGACATTGGTCCCTTGCGTTGGTTGTTGGCCTGTTGAAAATGGTCAGTATTCACACACAACCTGATTGAGCTATGAGTCAGCCACAGTTCCAGCAAAAACGTATGCAACCACAACAATAAAGTAGCCTGCTGCACAAATAAAATGGAGTGAGTGGAGAGGCAAGGGCAAGGCAAAATGTTTACTTATTACCTCTCAGATAGGTAAGGGAATGGAAGAGAGGCCGTCCCTAGGGACACCTCACCTCTCCTACATTGTATACTTCTTCCTTAAATTCCCTTTAGTTGCTCGACTGGCCCTCTTTTCAGAGGTCTTGTGGAAACATCACTTAAGATTGGTAGTGAAGGAGGGTTTATGTCAATGCTTCACAGAATTCCCTCTTCCCACAAGAACACCCATCTTCTTCCATCAATTAAATGTATTAAAATTAAAGGAAGAACTGCACAACCTTTTTCAGAAGGGTTGCAGCAGACAGGGTTCAGAACAGCAAGTCTCCAGATATTTCTGGTCACCCAGGAAGCTGAGGCTTATTCTAGATCTTTCTGACCTAAACAAATTCTGCTAGAAAAAAACATTAAAGAAGAAAACTGCAACTTCAATTCTGAATGCTATCAATAGGCAGTTGCTATAGAACTTCAGGATGCTTACTTCCATATCCTAATTTTTCCACTGCACAGAAAATCTTGTGGTTCTTGATCCGACGGGAAGTATTAAAATTTTGAGCCATGCCATTCTGTCTAGCCTGAGCTCCTCAAGTTTTCACCAGTCATTGAAGTAATAGCTGCACAAACAGTTCCTATTAGGTCACCTGACCCATAATTGGTCCTTAGTGACTCAATTGGGACTGATTCCATACCTAGTGAAATCGGATCTCATCCCCATTCCAGAGGAATGAATTTCCTTACCTCTCTGTACTGATTTTGTGTTCCCAAGAAAGGTTACACATAATCATGGAAATTCTTGTAAGGATGTTGCTGGCCAAACCTAATTGTAGGCTTGCTTTATCTCTCTCTGGGAACTTTGAATTCCATGGCAGACATGGTATCCCTAGGGAGGTTTCATTTGGCAGTTTGAAAACCCCACAAGGATGCACTGCCAGATCAAATTTCTCTAATGTTGACATTCCAGTACCACCTCAAGTTGTTGTACAGCCAAGAAAAGTCACCGAAGGGAGTTTCTCTGCATAACCCAGAACCACATTTCCATCTGTAAAAATACACATCAGATATAGGCTGGGGGCCACATTTAGAGCCAGAAGTACTTATTCATGGAAGACCACTCTGGTGGCCTAAGTTGTTAGAGCATCCACCTCGGATGCAGGATGTTGAGGGTTCAAACCCTAGCTGAGTCATAACAAAGATTTATAAAAAAAATGGTACTAACAGCTGCCTCGCTTGATGGTTCAGCATTAAGAGGTTAGTGTTAGGATTGGTCAGCCTGTTGTCAGAATAATGTGACTGGGTGGGGGCCCCGAGTGGCCAAGTGGTCTAAAGTGCTCTCCATTACGGATCACTGCCATCTCACCTCTGTCTCCGGCGGTTCAGGTCTAAGATTCAGCCAATGTGGGCATGTGAGAAAGCTTGCCAGTAGCTTCTCGTGGGTCGGTGGTTCTTTCCGGGGTTTTCCCAGGTTCTTCCTCCACCATTAATACAGGCCGCCATGTATAGCCTATCGTGTGCTGAAAAATGGCATTAAACCCCACAACAACAACAACTGGGTGGGACATGATGCAACATGTCTGCAGCATAATGCCCCAGTGCTAGACATCATTTTAAACTGCCACACTGCAGACATCATAGCGATATCAGTGAAAAATTGTTAAAGCTGTGTTAAAAATACAAATCACACAAACACTTCTCCTTGGCAATGGGTCACAGGAAAATAATCTCCTACACATCATCAATTTGTAAATGAAAGCTATGATATTTGCCTAAAATGGTACATAGAACATGTCAAAGGGGATTGAATCGTGGCCTTCTTATACAACATATCAGAAGTTGCTTACCTCAGATGACAAGTAGGTACTCATGCTCCTTCTATCAGCATGGAGGTCTGAAACCTTCATGGGACATTTTCAGAAGGGATTACACTCAGATTCGAGGGAAGAGAAACAGTCTTGCCAACTGTTTGTCGAGAACAGGCAAGAAAGACCTAATGGAGATTGTTCAGAAATGAACCACTAGATACACCACAAGAGATACAGATAATACTAGCAGTATTATTGCAGTGTTGGATAATCTCCAATCAGAATCAGTTGAATACAAACAAACTAAGGCACAGCTTACCATGTTATACAACCTACTGGACATACCAGGCGATAAGTTGAATTTGTATGTCTAGTAGGTCCTACATGAAAATGATAATCTGGTGTCCATTATTGTCACCAGGGCAGCTATCCTGAAAATCTTGTTTTTGCTATTCCACCTGAATGGAAATCATATCAGAATTGAGTTTTCAGCTGAATGCTTCTTACAGTTGTAGTTTGTCTTAAATAAAAATAGTCCTGATAGTATGGCTGCCAAAGCAGCCATCTTGAATCACTTGTCATTGCTCCTTCTAGATAGAAAGTCATATCACCCGAATACTTTTTAAATCAAGACAAACAGTATTTTTAGTAAATGTTTCACCAAATGGTTAATTATGATATCTAATTGGTCATGAATAAAAATGGAGCCATTCTGATGTTGCCACAATGAACATATTGATAAACTTGTGACTAGTTCTCCTAAATAGATCATCACATGAACATTGGATTCTCACTTACAGACATTGTATGATGGTATAGTTGGTCTAGTTGGTCCTAAGTGAAATGATGCTGATCTGATGTCTCTTTTGACCACCATGGCAGTCATCTTTAAAATCTTCCTATTGCTAAATCCACCTGTCAGAATGGTAATTCTTATCAACTATTGCTATTGCTGATCCACCTGAATGGACATTCCTATCAACTATTGCTATTGCTAATCCACTTGAATGGAAATTCTTATCAACTATTGCTATTGCTTATCCACCTGAATGGAAATTGCTATGAACTATTGCTATTGTTAATCCACCTGAATGGAAATTCCTATCAACATGTGGCTTTCACCATAAATTTCTAATATTATCTTGTTTGTTCCAGACTAAAAAACTGCTGATCTTATATCCAGTATTACTGCTACTGTACAGTGGCTGATTTGAAAATCTTATTGCACAAGAATATCAGAGATAGCTTCAACACTAAGCAGTTACAAAGAAGGTTTTATCTTGAACTTGTGAAAATTCTTTCCAGACTTATAATGGCAGTAGGTGATGTCTGCGCTGTTATATGTAGTTCTGATACACACAACACAATCATCTCTGCTGTGCCAATAATGAAGATAAACAACTGTTAAGTTTTATCTTTATTAATTGTGAAAGTTATTTATGTTACTCACATATGTTAAAACATTATTACCGGGTATGTTCATAAGTACAGTTCTAAGATAAAAGCTATCCCTTTTAAAAATTAAAATCTTCCCTTATTAAAGTTTCCACTGTGTGTGAAAATCATGAAGAAATCACTGACATGAGTATCACTTTTGGTAGTGGCAGTGGAAAATTGATACTTGAGCCAGCAAGATTAAAGTTCTGTGTCATATGCTAGTTGTTTTTTTAATAATTATGTGTATAATTCATGTGAGACACTTTTCTGCAAAATTATTCCATGTAAAGGCAGATTTCTTCCATTTTCTGATCTCTATAGGCATTGTCCAGAGCAGTACATTTAGCGAGCACAGCATGTTGCAGGGAATCACCAAGAACAACCCCACAACCATGGCAAATCTACAAAATTATGTGCTACAGTTGCTAGAGGAGGAGGAGGATGTGGTTGAGGGAGGAGAGGGAAAGCAGGGGGCCACTTTAGTGAAATATCTTACATTATGTTTCCAGGAGGATAAGGACACAGATGAAGATACAGGCAAGGCTTTTGATATGCACTACAAGAATACCCGTGGAATTGGGTTTTGGTGGGCCAAAGGCCAATTTAGACCATATGGAAGTGAGCAGTGGGCTGCTTATAGCTCTATATGGGTCAAAGAATAATGCACAAACTTTTTTGTTTGGCCTTATAGCATGGTGTACAGGAAGGGCACGTTAGGTACATTGGGGATACATCATAGCATGGTGTACGGGAAGGAGGACATGTCAAATGCAGTGGGTATGCAATACAGCTATAAAGTTGTTGCTGTATTTTTTTGTTTGCTTACCAATAGTTTTAAGTGCATGATAGGCTGTACATGATGGCCAGTATAACTAGTGGAGGAAGAACCCAGGAAAACCCCAGTAAGAACCACTGACCCACAAGAAGCTGCTGGCAAGCTTTCTCACATACCTACATCAACCGAGCGTGAGACTCAAACCCAGTGAACCACAAAATATTTTGTTCTGTGGTATTTCTGAACATACTGCAATAATATTATGGTATACTGTAATTATATTAGGAACCACTAGTTCATATGTGCAGAAAAATATTATCTTGAGATAAAAAAAAATGAAAATATTGAAGTTCAAAAGAAAATCACAGCCTCCCCCCACCTTATAGTAGAAGCTTAAACTATAGCTGATACTGCTCAAGACCAGACTGACACTCAAGAGCCTATTGATAAAAGTCTAAAGAGTTGATACTGAAGCCAGCAATTTACTAGCTACACTTTTGGTGCAAGAGGTAGTGAAACTTTGAGTGGGAACACGACATTCAGGCAAGATATTTATCAGAGAGGGCTTGCAAACATAAAACACACTTACTTAACAAACGAGAAAATATTTAGTCGACTTGAGAAAATTATGTAAAGTACAGACAGAAAACAAGTGTGTTTCTGAAAATTGTATGATGATTTGCAGCCTATGAGAGGAATACATATACTTAACATATGACCGCTCCGGTGGTCTAGGGTTAAAGCGTCCACCACGGATGCTGGAGGTTGTGGGTTTGATCCCCGGCAGAGTCATACCAGAGACTTACAAAATTGGTACTAGCAGCTGCCTCGTTAGGCGCTCAGCATTAGGAGGTTATTGTTAGGACTGGTCGGCCTGGTGTCAGGATAATGTGGCTGGGTGGGACATCATGCTACATGTATGTGGCATGATGCCCCAGTGCTAGACATCACTATAAACTGCCACACTGCAGACATCATAGCAATATGACTGAAAAATTGTTAAAGGTACGTTAAAAACCAGATCTCACACACACACACACATTCACATATGCTAATACAGTAGTCCCCCTCTTGAATGGCCCCCCTGACCAGCGGCCACCCGCTCCTTACGGCCAGAATCCATTGGCACCGACGAGTTTGTGTTCAAAAGTACCCCTCATGAAAGGCCACCCGGCTAATGCGACCATCGGCCATCATATTAGTGCAGTAATATAAAATTTACCCCTCACAAGCAGCCGCATTTTTATTTTGACATGTATCCAGAACCAGTATTTTTTATTCATAACGTGTGTTAAGTAATCCGATTTCTGTTTCCCGATGTCAGGTTGTCGTTACTGAAAGAAGTGTTGACTAAAGTACATGTACCACTAAGGTTAATATTATATCATTTACGCCTCACGGGAAGTTACATTTATTCCATAAAGCCGAGAAAGACTCAAATTTTAATCCATACAAAAGGGTAAGTACATGTAATCCAGTTACCCTTACTGCTCTGTTATCATAAGATGTCAGGTTTAGTCACTTCGATAATTGTTAAAATTACAATTATTGAACAGTAGTAACAGCTGAGAAGTGGCGGCATCGATGTACAATACACAAGTCAGCAGGAAAATGGTTTGATAGCCTTTATGGCTTCCCTTAGTAAGATGTTCACTTTGATAATTAGTGGCTATAACTAATGACAATAATTGTCAAAATTCCTAACATCCACGAGGTCAAATCTGCATGATGTTAAATGGTACATATCGAAGCCGTTTTGGCTTCTCTCACTTAGTGTAAAGAAATATATAAAAACAATAGGATACCAGACTGCGACTAACGAATCACGTAACAAGATCACTTTCTTTAAAAACACACGGCAGTTTGTTTAGATGCATAAAAAATAGTTTTATCAGTATTGTAGTTGACAACTTGAATAACTTACTGCAAAAAGATCAACATGTCATCGAGGAAATGAAAAATTCTCAGTATAGAAGAGAAAGTAAAAGTAATTCGACTGGCCGAGAGGTTTGGGGGAGGTCGAGGATCCTTGCAGAAAACTATAAAAATAATGTCAGAAAGACTCAGATAAACAGTATCGTGAAAGATAATGAAACAATTCTGCAGAAGTGGGAAGGTGAAATGAACGAAGAAAGGAAGATTGTTTGAGCCAGGAGATGTTTGTATCCTGATTTGAATGACAAGAAAAAAAAAAATTTTGTCAGCTGAATTGAGATATGACGACTTTACCGCAAGTAACGGATGGTTGCACAGATTTCAAGTGTGACACAATATTACGTGTTCTGTCCTTAGTGAAGAATCAGGTGATGTTAATAATGAAATTGTTGAAGATTGGGACAAAAGACTAAACGATATATGCAGGGGATATGACAGCAAGGATATTTTTAATTGTGACGAGACTGGTTTGTTTTTTAGACTGTTACCAACAGAGTGACAGATGATGTGATCTGTAACATAATTATAAAGACAGTTTTAAAACTATATCAATGGTTATTCATAACATTCTTTTGGAAATGGTGAAACAGTTTGTTTTTCATTTATTTCACAACATGCATGTGATATTTTAATGAATATATTCAATGTTTTAGAATTAAATGTACTTGTGACTTTCTTCATATGTATTTACTATTCACATTTGTCATCCCCCTCTAGAAAGGCCACCCTCATTATAAGGCCACTTCCCTGCTTCAGTAGGGGTTGCCTTATAAGAGGGGGACTACTGTACAGCACCTCTCCCTCGATAACTCGCGCACAACGGGGTCCGCAAACATAGACCGCACTGTAAGCGAGGCGCAAGTTACCAAGAGACCTCCAAAAATTGAAAAAAAATTGCTTTGACAGTGAGAAAACCGTAAGGGGGGGCCCGCGTTAGGGAACTGGGCTGTTTAATGACTGAATCCTCATTTTACAATCACGTCGATAATAAGTTTTAAAAATGCGCTTTTTCTAATGAAGTTGTTCATTATTCTGTTTAAATATAAAAAAAATCTTCAAAATATCCATTACATGAAAGATCGTTTCAGCTGGTTTGAACCATTATGTGTATGCGAAAAATCTGTGTATTACGTCACTGCTTTTTGTTTTCTTGATGAGTCTTATTCCCGTAATGGTGTTTAATAGTATCTTGCCAGATCAGTAGTCCATAATTTGGGAACCAAACTAACTGTTGATACACCACCAAACAAGATTCCCTTTTTTTTCCATCAAAAACATGCGACATTTATTTCATGAAACATCTACGTCGAAACTCAATTTTTTATTGTTCAGTTAGTACAATGTTAATGTTGTGATATCAGTGTAACTAATAATGAAATTGCTTATCATCCCATAGGATATCTCTAAATGCCAGTTCAAGAATTCTCTGAAACTCGCTTGCCCACAATGGTCCGTATCTGTGAAACCAAGCTCTATATTTTACGAAGTATTCATTTTTCGCTTGGCTGCCTTGTTATTTTTTATCACAGTTATGAAAGAGTCAGTGAATTTAAGGTAGTTTCTGTTACATACACAATAACGTTTATTACAGTGTTCGATTAATCAAATGAAGTGAGTTCACCTGACATACGACCGAGGCCGCTAAATTTTAAGTTAGTCCGATTTTTGTGCCTTTTAAATTTTCTTTTATTCCACCTCCTCTTTTTCTATTCAAAAGACATAATTAATGTGATAATACAAAGGAGGCCAGGTTTAAATTCAGTGCAACAATACAACAGATACTTCCGCAAGTAAGTTATCAAAACACAGTCGGCACTTACTTAGGTTCTCAGAGAAACGCTCGTGGACATAGCTGTTATGATAGATTGATGCATTTTATGTTTAATTGCAAGAGGACACATTGCATTTATGATGATTACACTTAAAAGGAACTAAAAGATGGATCTAGAACACAAATTTCATTTGATAAAAAAAATTATTTCATTTGTATTTATTTATGAAAGTACTGCCTCCACGCGGCATAAGTGACATTTTCATTGATCAAAATTTCCTTACATATCGTTAATTGTGGTGTACTAGGAATGTCGTTTTGAAAGAAAATGTAAAAAATTATATGAGCTATTTTTAAATTTGATATTTCTTGGTGTTGATTAAAATTTCCAGGTCCTATCTTCCGTTTTCAACGATGAAACGAGCGATACATCAAAGCTTCTATTACCAATTTTGGTAACGATTTTCTTCAAGTTCAACAAATAGGGATACATATTTGGGGTATTTTCAGGTTTAAAAAAATGGGATCCACGCCTGACACTGCGTTATAAGCGGGTTCACGAGTTATCAGGGCGCAAGTTATCGAGCGTGTGGTGTACATAACTAAAACATAACATGTATTTTTGTTTGTCTTTTAATCCAAAACTTTTCCAAAAGTTGGATTTGGCCCAAATATGTATCACAACACTCCATTTGATCACTGCATTGAGATATATGATACATGTCAAACATATGGTTAAAAGATCATCAATATATTGACAAAAGTAAATGTGTTTTGTTCCAAGTGGGCAGAAAGATTGAGTTTGATGTGGTGTAGGAATATGTTGAGGCCGTTAGGCCGAGATGTATGTTCCTATGGTATATCAAACTGGTTCTTTTTCCCCTTTTCAGAACAAAGCATTTGTGTAGTTTTGTATTTAATGCACATTCCCTTTTAGTTACACCTTCTTATCAATTTTTTTTGTAATGTATACTTTTAAAAATATGAATTGGGCATTTCGTGTTTCATGAAAGATATTGTACACCCTCTGAAAAATCCCATTGTGAGATACCGAGGCTAAGCCTAGATATGTACTTCACAGTTGTGCCATTGTTGAGATGGTGATTTACTCTGTAGCTTTGAATTTTTCAAAAATGTTGTATGGGATATATGAATGAATTTAAACTGCAGTCATTTGCAAATTGATTTTTCCTTACTTCTGTAATGGAACATAGGCTTCGGACCACAAGTGTATACATGCATGCATGCATACATACATACATGCATACATACATGCGTGTGTGCACACGTGCATGCATGCATACACACACATATACACACACACGCCAAGTGGCCAGTTGGTCTAAAGCTCTTACCTAAATACTGATCTCTGTCATCTCACCTCTGTCCACATGGGTTCGAGTCTCTGTCTTGGCCAGTGTGGGTATGTGTGAAAGCTACTAGTAGCCTCCCTAGGTTCGTGTATAGCTTGTCATGCATTGAGAAATGGCATTAAACCCCAAAACAACACACACAGATGAGAAGGTCATGTTGGATAAAGTGGGGATTCATTTTAGCTTGGTGTATAGGAAGGGCTTGTCAGGTACATTGGGGGTACATTATAAGATGGTGCACAGGAAGGGCATGTTGGATATGGTGTTAGAGGTGGGAATACATTATAACATGATGCACAGGAAGAGAATATCAGATACAGTGGGGTACATTATAGCAGGGGTCTCAAATTCAATCATTGCATTCCACATGAAATAACTCCACATACCGCATGCGGCCTGAGGGCCATGTCTTTAAGACCCCTGCATTATAGCATGGAACATAGGAGGAAATATCAGGTAAAATGGGGATACATTATAGCAGGATGCACAGGATGGGCTTTGAGTTCTGAGAATCTCTGATTGTATAATTTGATAGGTTACCAAACTGATCCACTTTGGCTGTCATGTGTGTTTAACATCTGGGCTTAAATATTTAATTTCAACCTAAGATGATCAGAAACTATCAAGAAGTTTCAAGTTTTACAGTGGTTGAATGATGAACAGTTATGGACCCCAATTACTGTGATTTGGTGACTGAGAATTGTATATAATAAAGAAAATATTTCACTTTTGATTTTTTTTATACGAAAATTATAAAATTCATTAATAATACAGTATGCTATTCATTACAGGCAGCTTTTGGAGTATATTATTATTCAACTCATTTGAAAATCCATACCTTGTGAAAACTTGTATGAATTACTCTACTTATTTTCAGATACCAGTACTGTGAAAAAAGTAATTAGGTCCTTAGTTATCACTTACTCCCATATCTGTCTTGTGAAGCAAAACTACCAGTGGCCACTGCCAAGATTACAAGCACCGCTGGATTCCAGCCTGATGGGGAAGGAATTTGAACTCCTGCAGAAGGAGAGGATAAACAATATTGAGACCTTTGTAAGTATACATTATGATATATCTTGACAAAACCTAGTTATCTTTTTACATACCGATTTAGTTGTGCAGACTCATTGCTTCCCATTGCCATATAAAACTTATTTTTTCTTCTTCAAATACATTACTCAATCATAATACCTGAAGGACCACTATATGATCAAGCTAAGAGCACAGCCTTTATCCTCTCATTGTTTAATGTCCAGATGGATGAAGTCGACAACATGCAATCAAGAAGACATATTTCCCTCCTTCCCACATCCTCAGCATCGATACAGGGATAATACAGGAAATCAGCAAAAGGACCCAAGGGCCACTCATAGGACACAAACCCCTGAAAACCATCATACTGAAGCTCTGCCCAGCAAAAGTCACAGTTTTTCACATAACAAAACAGATAAGCTCTGAGTGGGTCCTATCATTCCTTCCACACTTTTTCTTTGTCCCATTGGCAAATGACAGTCTGCGTCTGGTCATTGGCCAAAGCACCCTCAATCCATTTATCCATGCCACTTGGTTCCCACTGGAAACACCATAGCACATTTTGAATGCCACCTATGAGTGAGACTTGACCATCACTGTGGACTTCGATGGCACATACCTTCAGGTCTCTATTCACATGGGTCCCAGGACATTCCTGCGATTTGCCTACAACATTGTATACCAATTGATGGTACTCCCATTAGCGCTTAAAATTAGCGCCAGGGTCTTCACTCATCTGATCATTTGAGTAATGGTACATGTCCAGACCTTTTCTATAGTGGCAGCATCCAGTTACCTGAACAATATCATGCAGCAACATCAGTGAGTTATATCTAACAATACATGATAACCCTTGTTACCAATCTGGACCTGTCTTCAACAAGGAAAAATCCGACCTCATACCATCTCAACGATTTGTTCATCTAGGTATGGAGTTCAATACACAGTCAATATATTTAGTCTCCCTCACGATCGGGCATTGAAATATGACCCATGGTAGTACCTTACTTTTGAGAAAATTCTGTCTGCACAGGAATTCCTTTGCCTCAATGCAACAACAGACATCATGGTCCTAGGTCGCCTTCTTATGCTCCAATTGCAATGTTTCTGAATAAATGGACTCATACAGTTTGCCCACTGGGCTATCCTATCATCATCTGCACCCAATTGAGGCACCATCTGCGGAACTGGGAAATTTGCTCATGGCGGGCATACATCTACTTCTCAAAATTACAGTCTATACCATTATGGAAGGCTGGGGAGCCCACCAACTACCATTCTGTTGGGATGCAAGCAGTGCATGCTCTTCCCAGGAATGACATCTTCATGTCAGTGTCTGTGGAGAGAACCGCCACTGTGAAAGCCTTTTCACCAGTGGCAGGAATATTTGCATGGCCAAGTGAGTTCTCATTCTGTCCAACAACTTTACTGTGTTGACTTACCTCAAACACCAAGAGGAACCCAACCCTACAGTGGTGATTTATATCCAATGATAAGGAGGACCCAAGTTCCCAGACCTTCGTATTATTTTGTGGGACTTTCTGAAGTGGTGTTGTCATCAACAAAGTCGCAGACATGTTCGCCATATCCTTGGATGTCTAATGGACTGACTGACTCTTTGTCAGGGAACAATCAACTAGTACAGAAGGAATGGTCTCTCCATCCCTCTGTTCTCGCTCCGATCTGTACCAGATGGGCCTGTTTGTGACAAGGTGGAATGTCAAACTCCCATCCTTTGTCTCACCCATGCAGGACCAAAAGCATGGGCAGTTGATGCCCTGTCATTGGATTGGACCAACCTGAATGCATACACATTCTCTCCAACACCTGGTTCCAAAAGTGATACACGAAGCAAGGGAATTGGCCTGTTGCCTCATCCTCATTGCATTACTGGATGGGAGGAGTTGTGGATCGATGACCTCGTTAATCTTGCATCAAAAAACCCTGTGAAAAATTCAGGTTTTCATTCATCTACTCCAACAACCATGACAGCAGTTGTTTCATCCCAGCCCTGGCTAATGCTCCTGAATCTCCACCTCTGGATCATATAAAATAGGCCCTCAGACTTAAACAGTTTTCACAACCAGTCATGTAGAGCATCGCTCAGGCACAAGGCTCTCCACATTTTCACACAGTGGAGTTCAGACCAACATATTCTGCCTCTCCAGACATCCATACTGCATATAGCTTTTTTCCTCCTTAGACTCATCAAAGAGAGAAAGTTAGCACAGAGTACAGTCAAAGGTTACCACTCCATAGTCACTGACATCTTTTGTTATCATGAAAGAATGGATACAGAAGAAACCCAGGACCTATCTGACCCACTCACCAACCACTATGCCCAAAGCAGAATCTATCTTGGGTATTAACCTGGCTGAACAAGACACCTTTAGAACCAATTTCAAAGGCATATTTGGTGCTCCTTTCCTCAGAAGACCCGCTTCCTCATGGCATTAGCAAAGACAGGCTGTACTTGCAACATATGTGCTCTACCAGCAGACCCAAATTAATTGCAAGTTCCAACAAGACGGATCAGTCTTACTCATAATAGCATCCTCTTTCATCACCAGAAACTGACCCCCTTCCATGGGAAGCCAAACTTTATCATAAACCTTCTGTCTCATCTGGATACATCAACTCGGCCTTCAGTTGTTACCTTAATAGAGCAGTGCCATTACATTGAGGGAAATCACACCTCTTTCTACCAGTCTTAAAAAAGGAGAGGAGATGCAACAAAATAAACTATCTCATCCTGGAGTAAAGGGGTTGTTTACTCCACATATAGGGAAATAACCCCAGCTGAAATGAACTTATTACACATTTCACAAGGTTTGACAGTTGCCACCAACCAAGCATTAGACAGGAACTGTTCACTAACTGACACTATTTAGGCTGTAGGATGGGTATCAGAGTCCCCATTCTCTAGCTATTATCTCTGAGATCTGTCATCCCAGAGGGCCCTATTCAATCTGGTCGGACCTATATCCGTAGCTCAACATGCTACCCTTCCTGATCGATCTAGAGCTTCTTAAGACGCAATGTCATGACTTAAGCTGGATTTGCACAGGGGTGGGTAGGGTACTTTTTCCTATTGAAGCTGCAGCCCGATAGATGGAGTCCCCTTTCATTTGGGTTACCTAGAACCTGTCTCACATACCTTTGGGGACTGGAGGTGATATCTCCCAGGTTAGGGGATATACCTTCCTCCACCTCTTACTTATTCTCCTAAGGTATTATGATTGGGTAACATTTGAAGAAGAAACCAATTTTACCTAGTACAGTAAAAACTGTTATGAGCAACCTCTGCTACGAGCAACCACCTGTCATTTCCGACCACAATCGCAATGCATGGATCAAATATATAAATACTCTGTCATGAGTGACCACCTGCTGAACACAACCAGTGACCATGATGTCTGGGCAAAATATGCATTTTTCCACTGCTATGAACAACCGCATTGCAAAAACGAGGATAAACTCCACTGATCTTTACTTAATCTACATAACAACGACCACTCATTCCATTCTATTAAAAAAAATGGATGGCTACCAATAACTGATATTTTGTAGGTATGCTTATGGTGTTTCATAGTTTCTATTGTAAACCAGAATGAAGTACATCAGTGTATCCCCCAGGGGTGTAAAACTGAGGGTAAATAAAACCCCTTGGTGTCAGAACTGGGGGACAAAAAAAAAATGTGGTGGTCAAAAATCTACTGACAAATTTTCATCTGACTCATACTTTTTCAGCTTGAAATAGTATATTGCAAATTGCACAACATTCTCTCTCTCTCTCTCTCTCTCTCTCTCTCTCTATACATACAAATAAACTAACAAACAAATGCATTGCCCATTCAAAGAATAATTTTATTAGTTCATTTTTCCTTTAAAATCGTACTCTACTTATTATCTTTTTGAAGCAATATTTTAGACCAACACATTACATACAAGCCAATACAAAAAGCCTAATAAATCCATTTAACCAAATGGCAATTAATTTACTGCCTGTTATAAAATGTGTACTATCATCGATTTTATTGTACTTCGTCCTAGAACAAATTTATCCAAAAATCAAGGAGGCTAATCATTCATCTTGTTTCTAATAAGTTACACTTGAATTTTAAGATCTTTTGTTTATTGCAGCAAAGTTAAAAACCAACAAAATCTGCAATGACCCCCGACTGTGTAACCCATATAAACGCATTTGCTCAATAAGTTTACTGATTTCTTTGTTGTGAAAGAATGTCTTGGGTTATAATGTGTTCTCCAGATATCTTGTGGTGAATGAGGGCAGATTTTTAAAAATTCTTAAATCCTGCCACGAAAGGATTATTCACTTTTGCAGTCTTTGCAATTATGCAATCAGAAGTCACACCAGTAATCCTAATGGATGTGCCATATTCTAGTCAAGGGAATTATTTTCTCCATTTTTCATTAAAGTTATATCCACAGTTACTCTTTTGTGTTCTGCTTCTTTCACTTTCTTCAATAATGATTCTTAGTACATGACATTTTAATCTGGAGATTACTTTCCAATGAAACAAGCATTGAGGTTAAACATAAAGATGATAACATCTTGCAGAGCTCTATGGAAATCACGTGAGAGCTCGTGAGATATGGGGAAGCTACTCCGTCATAACATTACCTATGCTAGTCTGGTTCCTTATTTCATATGTTCCCAGCATTGTACTCTGCTATACGAATAGAGGAGTGCAACATAGGGAGTAAACAAAGCGGGGAACCAGTAAATGCCTATGCTCGAAGTATACGTGATGCCACCCCTCGTCCAATGCATTGGATATTAAATAAATCTGATCACATTATGCAAATCCTTTGTGTCAAAAAAACGCATGGCAACAAAATGTGTGTGTCAGTTTTCTCCAGCATGCTGCCCTGATGCACAAATGTGCATAAAGGGAAACACTGGTACATTTAGATTATTCCCAAGTCTGGTTACCTGCTTCGTATGCTCCATGCATTGTTCTCCACTAGCCTATTTGTTTAGGGGAGAGCAACGCAGGGAGCATACGAAGCAGGGAACCGGAGATTATTCCTGCACTTAGCCGCCTGCTTTCCAGCCTTATCATAGATCTTACGTATGAGTAGGACCCAGCATCCCTATGAACGACTGTATTGTAAGAACATAGACACCCAGCATCCCTATAAACGACTGTATTGTGAGACACCACTGACCTATATGTAATCAGTTGTTACAATGACCACTTGATTAGTAATGATTATTCTAATAGAAAAACAAACAAAAAAGGAAAAACAAAAGAGGATTGTGGCTACCAGTGATGGATGCTACAGTCCATAAACCAGGCTAATGTTCGTCACAAATTGAGATTGTAGTGCCAAAATTGACGTAGTGGTCATGTATATTGTTTGTCTTTAGAGTTAATCTGTATTGCCTGGGGGTGAATAAGGTCATTGTCTATTAAACCCGTGAGAGAGAATCATTTGTGGGATTCGATTGATAATGTTGAAGACTTGTGATGTTTGTTGGGTTTTCCCCCGATTTTAAGTGATTACATCCCAATCACAAAGCTGTCATCTATTCAAGTTGGAGTGACCGAGTTACACACTTTGTTTATAGTTAATCCCTGTAATGTATTCTTTGAATGAAGCCATTGACTTTTGTTTCTGTGTAAATGGTTCTGTTTCTGGATGAGATAATTGTTTCTTTTTATTTCATTAATTGTTAGATATGCAATGCACATGTATAGATTTTTCATATTTTCCCAAAGCCCAGTCAAAACCATCTTTACGTTCAGTATTACAACTGAGCATTAATAATGTTAACACCTAGAACTGTAATAACAATAGACAAACCTCCAACGAAAAGAGACAAATTTTATGGCTGGAGAAAATAATTATTGTAACTGAAAGAAATAAAAAGGAACAGACCACTTGCAAAAAAAGCAGTTTAAACGTCGGTAAAACAAATTTTGGATGTTATAAAGGAAAAAGAGTAAACGAGAAACGATTTCATAACGTAAAATATGTGATCTTTAAATGTAAATGTGATTTCATGTTTAATGATAGAAGTTTATCTTTATTGCTATATAATTTTGTTTTTAGATGAATGCATACAAATTTTAGCAAGAACTATTAACCCTTTACTTCATAGAGCATAGTGACAAAGTGTAGCATGCTATAAATAGAACACCTGTTACCTAGTCGACCCCAAATGCATAGGCCTGCCTGTGAACTGTTAAGCAGTGTAGTGTATGTTACGTTTAACAGCAATTTAACCATTTTACACTTTTGGTACACATCTATTATATGTGGAAAAATTTAAGAGTAAAGTCCGATTGTTATAGCTGTATAATTATTTATCATGGACATTTTTTTTATGTGCTTTAAAATCTTGAGAGAACTTGTTCATCGTCATGTCAGTGAGGCTGTGTGACGAACCGTAGCTGCCATTTCTCATGAGTTTTTCGTCTGTGTCTACATCACTAAGTCATCTGAGTTTGATAACTTATAAAAACTAATTGCTGCCTTTATAAAAACTAATTGCTGCCTACATCAATATCAGAGCCTTTACCTAGGTTATTGAATCTTTCATAGTTGTGATTCTAATCGTGAAAATTTCATAAGTACTGAATGAAATCTGCGACCGCCATTTTGGAGAGTGGAGATTACGACCTAGTTACTTTAAATAGCAGATATCAACCAGTGCATAAACAGTGACCACATGATCTGACGTGATTGTCATTCACAGAAATGAATGTAGTATCTAATAGGGGTTTTTCCCTGAAGGTGGCGCTATGAAAACCGGCTTAAAATGGCTGATGTTTACAGCCGACATCAAAAGGCACTTCCATGCGACTTGAGTAGAAGCGTCAAAAGGCGCTTCCATGTGAATGGTGTAGAAGTGTCCAAAGACGCTTGCATGAGGTAAAAGGTTAATAAAGAATAGAATATGTGTACAGAAGTTGTGGTTATTTTTATTTAAATTGTTCTGAAATTGGACCTTGGAAACAGGTCTTTTTGTACAAACCTGCTATGAGAGACCATCTGTCATGAGAGACCGCATTTTGTTGGCAAAAAGGGCAGTGTCATAACAGGTTCTACTGTAAATACTTACCAAATCATAATACACATACAGCTGTACACACTTTGGCCTCCCTGCAGTTAAATACATGGAGAACATGCTTTTTTCTCCAGTAGTAACTGATGTATTCCTAGACTTAGCCGCCAATTCTTTATACGTAATGGGGAGCTCACTCTGCCTGTCCGCCACATAGGTCAGCAGACAACTTTTAGCTCCCTTTAGCTGAATGTAGTATCTGGGTGGGCTGGATTTGTAAGATAGTAGTAGTTATCCTAAGGTATTGTGATTGGGTAAGTACTGTTGAAGAAACATGATTTACATGGAAAAACTAGTTTCCACAAACTAGGAACACAGACTTTATATATATATATTTTTATGCCACAACTTGACATCCTTTCTCAGACTATTACCCATTGATGGGATGCTTGAATTAGAATTCAGTCTCTTATCCATTGATGGGATGCTTGAATTAGATGTCAGACTATTACCCATTGATGGGAGGCTTGAATTAGAATTCACACTGTTACCCATTGATGAGATGCAATGACCCCACACCCAATCTAAATGTTCAGCTATGAAAAATGGAGTGGGAAAGAGGAAACTCAGATTAGAAAACAGACTGCTATTTGTTTTAAGCCAAATTTGTAGTCCAAATTGTTGAATCTCAAAGCTGAAATGAGAAATTGTTGTTCCTTGTATTACATCTTAAAAAACGATTTGAGCCCCTGTATCAATACAGGTTTGGTGATTGGTTTAATGAATTACAAAAAGACAAGTTGATTTCACAGAAAATTCAGTCCTTGTCTATACAACATATATAATTTTGAAGGTCTTTTGTCAAAATTTAAATCATCCCTTTTGAAAATGTCTTTTAAATGATGATATTTGAATAGATCTTCTTTAGGAGATTAGGTTGTTTGAAAAATTCTGTTTAGGATTTTATTGGCACAGATAAATTCAGCATTAAACTCTTTTTGTTACAAGACAAGATTCTGATTACACCGCTCCCTCGATAACTCGCGCCCGGATAACTCGCGATCCCGCTTATAACACGGTGTCCGTCTTGGCTCCCGATTTTTTCCAGACAAAATGTATTTAAAATATCTTTAAAATATGCTGAACATGAAAAAGATTACGATAAGAATTGATAAATTAAACCTTGATACATTGCTCGTTTTATCATCGAAAATGGTGATTAATGCCAGTAAAAATATAATCCATATTTTGCAATTTGCAAGTTCTAGAGAAGAATTAATTTCAGAGATCTCGAAAACGCTTAATTACGCATATTTGGACGCCAATTTTTGATCTGGGACGCAGAAAATAACTGAAGCGGGAGTCCTCCGTACGCATGTAATAGGTGCGCGGGAAAATTCAAAGATTTGCCGGTCCTGTTTCAGCCACCTGCTTTGTGGGAAAATGTGTTGATCAGTTTGCTGTGCTGATATTTACAATGACAGAATTCAGTGACTGAAAGACTCTTTGATGTACTGTTGCTATTTCATAAGAGTACATTAAAAAAAAAAGAAAAAAGATGCAACAGCTAGGCGGCTAGTTCAAAGGCTTTGACTTGGCGGCCGAGTGAGAAAATATACTGATATTTAGTGATTGAATTCAGAGGCAGAAAGACCCAGTTTTAAAATCCTAGCGAGACCTCTGTTTAAAGATATCATATATTATGTAAGTTTTTAGGATAAATAGTTGTCATTATACTGTAAATAAACAGTCTGGTGAAATAGCGATCAGTGAAAACTTCTGGTAAATGTTAACAGGTGGCAACAGAGAATGAAATAAACACCAATTAAACGACTTCCTGTGTGAAAGTCACGTTCTAATCCTTTAATTCCGTTTCAGTGTAAACATTATAATCACAACATAGTCTGTTCATTGAAAACATGAAAAGAGTCAATCGACCGTCACATCGAAACCCATGGTACTTCTTGAGAACCTAATTACATGTACATGCCGGCTTTGTTTTGATCAACAACTTGGGGAAGTGTTTGTTGCATTAAAAAAACTAAATCGATTACAAGAGACCTCGGGTGCAGGATTAAGGGTCTTGGAGCTGCCTTTGACGTAAAGCAAAACAGTAACAGAGACAACGACGACGATAGTGACTTCGAATGTTTCAGTGAAACTGATGTCATTAATGCCGAGGCTGTTTGGGAGAAATTAGTACAGACTCATGGTCCTGAGATGGGCGTTTCTTTTGATGGAGGAGTGGATTTGTGCTGACAATGATTGCCCTACAGCCGAATACATGTCAGATGAAACTATAATTATTTCTATAGCGAACAAATTTGCAGCAGAAGACGATTCTAACTGGAGTAACACAAGTGTTGTAAGTGATGCAGACACAGATGTTGCACCCCCACCCCTCTGTACAGGAAGCAAATATTTTGATATTGCCATAAGGTGGCTGGAGACCCAAAATGTTGACTACGTAAAGCTCAGAGAAATCTGAGGGATTTTGCTCGGCGGCAGAGAAACCAAGGAGTAACACACACACAAAAAATTAACTGATTTTTTCAAAAAGTGAATTGATATTTGTCAAGCGTGGCACAAACGGCAAGTATTAACTTGTTCTAATTTACGTTGTTTTAAATTTGTAGACCAATTAAATATGTCAGTACTGATTAACTCTTGTTTCTTTTTGTTTTCCATTTTACTTCTATCGCATTCAATTCTATCTATCTATCGTTCGATCGACACTGTTTCTCGAAAAGAGTCGATCTTTTGTGTATAAAAAACTTCTAATTTGGCTCAAACAATAAAACTAGAATGTATACAATTCAGCATAAAACTTAGTGACGTAGTACACAATGTGTGAAGTGGTACACATGTTCAGCGAACGGAAACCACGTGGAATAATGTTTTCGATGATCGCCTCAATATACTGTAATTTATCCTGAAATTTTTAATGTTGTCCTATGAGAAAATAATAAAGTACACCGTTATGAAGAGATATTTATTAACAGTTAATCTCAGAACGATTATAAAGTGAGTATTCAACAGTATAATCTGCCTACCCCCCCCCCTTATTTTTCCGTTATGTCGTCAATCACTTTATTGGTTTTGGGCTTATTTTATAGGTCCCTCGATAACTCGCCCCTCGCTTATAGTGCGGTCGATGTTTCTGGACCCCGATGTGCGTGAGTTATCGAGGGAGTGGTGTATTTGCATTTTTTTATATAAACTGTAATAGAAAATGTTACTTTCTATGAGATGCATATATATATTGCTATAGAATTCTTTAGAATTAAAGGTTTTAAAGGAAACAAAACATAATTTATGTTCATTATGTTGTTCCCACTTAGCAGCATAATGCAGCAAAATAAAGTCAGAGTTTTTATTCTGCACATTGAAATGACTTTACATGCCACTTTATAGGAATATAATCAAACTTGGTTCATGTGATACATTTTGTGGTTTTATACATGATCATCTTTTCTGACTTCGATGTTTTTGGAGAGCCTTGAAAGAGAAATATTTTTAGATGTAGAAAGTATATGGTTTCTAATCTAAAATGTTCTTTAATTCCATTTGGTAATGGTCATATGTGAACCTCTAAAAAAGTAATTTCATCCTGGAAAACCCCAGGAAATGACCTGGAAATTTATCTTTAGAAAAGCGTGGGAACCATGTAGAATTCAGACTATTACCTATCGATGAGATGCTTGAATTAGAATTCATCCTATTACCCATTGGGTGACACTCTACAGTTTCGTATTTTGCATAGGTTAGGATTTTTAAAAAAAAAAGAATTTCCCCGCTTTCCTCACTGGTTATACTGGCTATTTAAAAAAGACCTTGTATATTTTAGGTATAATTCAAAGAACCTTTAATTCCCTTTATTTTGGTGTATGATTGATGGATGTACTATGGGTTATAGAGTATACAGCTTGGCCTTACTTCAGATGTGTACCTTTCAAAAGAAGTGTTAGCTCTACTTGGTTATTTTCACTTCCTGAACTTCAGAGGTAAATTGTATAAAAAAGAGCCAATAACTTTTTTTTTACATTTTATATATTTGGTAATTCATTCATTGCACTTTCAGAAGCTGGTATTGTCTAGTCTGGCAAAATTCATTTTCCCTATTTCAATAGCTGCTATGTATAGTGTACTTTAGGCTAATTCAGGCTGATTTTTTAACACAAGGGAGCAGTCATTTTAGTTAGCATTGTGCTTAAATCATATAAAATTTCCAAAAGTACAATATCCAAAAGAAATATCCACATTACATTAATGTAGCATAGAGGTATGCCAACATTCTCTCCATTGTGCATGTTTTAAATACGAACTACTTGACCTTACATACGTCACTTTCTCAAAAGTAACATATTAACTGGTGAGCGCCCCCTTGATGGGATGCTTGAATTAGAATTCAGACTCTTACCCATTGTTGGGATTCTTGAATTAGAATTCAGACTATGACACATTGATGGGATGCTTGAATTAGAATTCACACTGTTACCCATTGATGGGATGCTTGAATTAGAATTCACACTGTTACCCATTGATGGGATGCTTGAATTAGAATTCACACTGTTACCCATTGATGGGATGCTTGAATTAGTGTTCAGACTATTACCCATTGATGGGATGCTTGAATTAGAAATCAGACTATTACCCATTGATGGGATGCTTGAATTAGAATTCAGACTATTACCCATTGATGGGATGCTTGAATTAGAATTCAGACTATTGCCCATTGATGGGATGCTTGAATTAGAATTCAGACTATTATCCATTGATGGGATGCTTGAATTAGAATTCAGACTATTACCCATTGATGGGATGCTTGAATTAAAATTCACACTGTTACCCATTGATGGGATGCTTGAATTAGAATTCAGACTATTACCCATTGATGGGATGCTTGAATTAGAATTCACACTGTTGCCCATTGATGATATGCTTGAATTAGAATTCAGGCTATTACCCATTGATGGGATGCTTGAATTAGAATTCAGACTATTACCCATTGATGGGATGCTTGAATTAGAATTCAGACTATTGCCCATTGATGGGATGCTTGAATTAGAATTCAGGCTATTACCCATTGATGGGATGCTTGAATTAGATGTCAGTCTACTACCCATTGATGGGATGCTTGAATTAGAATTCAGACTATTACCCATTGATGGGATTCTTGAATTAGAATTCAGTCTATTATCCATTGATGGGATGCTTGAATTAGAATTCACACTGTTACCCATTGATGGGATGCTTGAATTAGAATTCAGACTATTACCCATTGATGGGATTCTTGAATTAGAATAAGGCATCTAGCGAATCAATAAATATTTATTCAGTCTGATTAAAATGAGTTCCCCAAAATTCTAATATTCTTTGATCTTAAAGTGTTGTAAGGCATGAAATGTTAGTTATTGGATTTTTTATTAGATACAGTATTCAACTTTTTGAGACATTATTCTGCATGCTAGAGTGTAAAAAGAAAAGAATCTAACAAAATAAGGACAAAAGTCATGTTGTACTGCACATTTTTGCACGCATTGGGTCGAGTAATATACATGTATGTCTCAAGATGAAGTCAGTTACATAGAAAAATACCAATGTAGAAAATACTACTTGACATACTATCACTATGTCTTTCAAATGATTGTATTGTGAGGAAGAATTTAGAAGAAAAAATTTCTGCTGTTTAGGATTACTAATTAAATTCACTAAACACAGCAAACCTGTCTTCCTTAATAGAACTGGTTAAGATTACTAGTTCATTCACTAAACACATTATAACCTGTCTTCCATAGTTGGACTGGTTAAGATTACAAGCTCTTTCACTAAACACACTAAAACCTGTCTTCCTTAGTAGAGAGGTTAAGATTACTACCTCATTCACTAAACACATTAAAACACGTCTTCCCTGGTAGAGTGATTAATATTACTAGCTCATTCACTAAACACACTAAAACTGTCTTCCTTAGTCGGACTGGTTAAGATTATTAGCTCATTCACTAAACACACTAAAACCTGTTTTCCATAATAGGACTGGTTAAGATTACTAGCTCATTCATTAAACAAAGTGAACCTGTTCCCTAGTAGAACTGGTCGAGATTACTAGCTCATTCCTAACACACTAAAACCTGTCTTCCTTAGCAGAGTGGTTATGATTACTAGTTCATTCACTAAATACTAAAACATGTCTTTCTTAGTAGGACTGGTTAAGATTACTAGCTCATTCACTAAATATGTAAATTTTGACTTACTTAGTAGACTGGTTAAGATTGGTGATTAATTTTTCTAAATACAGTAAAACATGTCTTCCTTAGTAGACAGTAGCTGCAGTGGCTCATTTGTCAAAACCAAAATGATAAGGTTTCAGATCCAATCATTGGATCAGCCCAGATTGGTTACCATGGTGTGTCTCAGTGAAGTACTCCAGTTGCCACAACATTAAATAGCTTGTATGTGTTGCTGTGCCTTAAAACTGCCAGCCAATTCCTATTAGACCTCTCCACATAAAGGAGACTTAAAGACAAGAACTAAATGCTGCTTAGCCCTTTTCCTTTATTTACTTTTAAATTACATAGTTAATCGATATATGTTAAGGGCATCATTCCATAAGAGATAACATTATGTAGTTCCTTGAGTGTATTTTATTGACAGATTTAATTGTAATTTATAATATTTCTTCAGCATTCGCATGCAGATCACAAAAAAACACATGATGTAGTGAAAAAAATGAAAGGAAGAATAATTTTAGAATTTTTGTATATAGAATTTGACTAGTAGCAAGGAATCTGTAGTGGGTTAACTTGATGTATTATACTTCGGACTGATATTGACACATGCAGTAAGTAATAGGCATTGCCAGTTTACATGCCAGTAAGATCAACTTTTTATCATGTAGTTACAAAAGCTAAATATAATTTATTATGAAATACTTATTTGCAGGAAGTCAATGAGGAGGACCCCACAGAACTCAGAATAAGTTTCTTCAATGAAGATTCTCAGAATCAAGTCCGCTGGATCATATCCATGGCAACCCTGGATGGTGTTCAGTCATTGGTCAGTGCAATAAAGGACCCCTGGGAAGAGGAGTTTGGTGTATCCTTGGATGTTACTGAGGTCACCTTCCAGGAAGATTAAATTTAGTACAAGGGTCATAACTTGGAAACAGCTGAGATCCCCTACCAGTAACCATGCAAACTCAAAACTCATTTCTTGTTAGATGTATAGTGTATACGAAAATCCATGTATCTATGCTATTATCTTTGCAAACTTCAAAAGAAGTTCAAAACACAGCTGCTCGGATCATACTTAGAGTACCACGATCAGAGCACACCTCCCCGCTGCTCTGTACCCTACACTGGCTATCCATTTGATCCAGAATCAAACACAAAATTTGTTCTCTGTGCTACATTTCACTGTTGGACTCTAGTCCAACATACCTATCCGACCTCACCCATGTGTACACACCAGCAAGATACTTACCTCTTCTGACAATCGTATACTCATTATTCCCATTATGAAAACAAAGTCATATGGACAGCGTTCTTTTGCGTACCAGGGCCCAGCAACGTGGAATGAATTGGCCACTGAACTTAGACACAAAGACACAGTGATCCCATTCAAGAGTGCTCTCAAAACTCACTTATTTTGACTGTAAGAACAAACTTAAAGACCTAATAATGTTTCCTACCTTAAATATTCTCAGCATGTTTTTTTATGTTTTCTAACTTCATGTTGTTAGTTTTTGTAATCATATCATTATATGTTTTTTATCTTATAGGTGTTGTCAAATGTTGTAAAGCGCTTAGAACTTCTAAAGATTAGGTGCTATACAAAGTCCTCATTATTATTATTATTATTATACATGTGTACACAATTTTAAATGGAATGAGTTTACTTGATATTAGATTTCTTAATATAAGGTTTCACATTTGGGACTGTTACATACATACATACATACATACACACACACACACACGCACACACACACACACACACACATTAGTTCCATAAATAGGTAGTTGTAAAGTACCATTAGCTTCCACACCTTCTTAATGATACCTCAGAAAGTTAACTCAATTATATATCTACATTTTGCCTTTTATTCATATTTTGATGTTGTTATATATCTTATGAATTACCAATATGATCCTAAAGCCTGACACAATCCCTTTTTCAGGAACTTGTTGCTTGAAGTGTAGATGTCAGCTTCACATCCCTCATTTGTTCATGGGCCATTTGTGTAGCTGAATAGTGACTTTGGAACAGAACCATTTATGTTGGTGGGGTGGAGCAGTTTGATGATAAAGTCAAGTTTGCTACTCCCTGTTTTGACTATGCATTAATAGAAAAAAAATAATTTACATGAATTAAAACTTGAATAGGAAATATTTCATTTTTCTTTCCATTGTCTATTTGAAAGCAACAAACTATTTTTTTAAATTCCTCTCATATTCTTGAGATTGAATGTCTATTCTCAAATTTGATTTAGACAAACTAGTTGTGATTTAGACAAGGAACTAGACCATTGACTTAAGCCCAAAGGGATTTTCACTTCTGTTGCAATGTAAATTTCAGAAATAAGACTTGTTGGACATGCCTGGCATATATGACACATTTCAGAGGCCTGATATGTGAATGTGTGCTCTATCTCTTTGTACTTCTCCTTACTGTATTTGTAAGCCTTAAATAACACCTGAGCATAAGTTACTTTAATATTGCATAAATAAAGCTTTAATGTTGTACACATATGTTACATGCATGATGTATTGAAAAAATATCAAGAGCATCCTAGCATATAAGAAGCCTCATAAAACCTTTATTAATCACTCTCTCAAGCAATGAAATGTAACCACACATTACACTTGACAACAGAGTTGACAGTGTCATCAACTACCCATTTCATTTTGCATTCTTTATAACTAATAAACAAATTTGATTTGTTATATCTTGTATCTGTTTTTATGATGCATATTAGAGACAAATTCTGTCATAATTAGAGAGCAGAAAGAATACTACTTATTGGTGTGGTATGAAGAAAACCCACTCAAATAGGAATTCTTACATAATTAGGCATATTTCAAGTTACTGGACACCTGCAATGTTTGGCATCATCTGCACTCTGACTTTAGAACAGGATGTTTTTTATTTTTATAAAACACTTTTCTAGGTAATTCATAAATAATTTTGTAATTTTGTAAAAATAAGAATAAGGATCACAGTCAGTTTGGCTTTTTGGAGCATTTAGGTGAATGCTTGGGCTCAAAATTCATTTTGGGGGTTCTGGCATACCACAGAACTGGTCTAAACATATCATTCCAATTTTCTGAAAAACTACTACAACTACATAGGATGACAACAACAAGAGCTAAGTTAATTTGGAGCAGATAAATGTATGTCAGATTAAAGAAAGAAGTTTAATTTATACCAGACCATATATGCATAAAATCCTGTACATTTTTGACGTTTTTGCAAGTCATTGTGGGTTATTTTCGGCAAGGTATTATGAGTATGACTGATGTTAGATTTCTTCTTGGAAACGTTTTGATTGTTTTTTGGGAAGAATTTGTAACAGTATAACATTGTACCACTTTTACCCACAATGCCTTGGAGAAAATTGTCCATAGTAACCTCCTCAAATGGCCAGTTTGCCCATGAATTTCCATGTCTACTGTTGTCTGCTATAATTTATACTTCTAACTGAAACATTCCTTTACTTGCTCAAAATAAATGAACTATCATGAGCTATGTCAAGGTTTTTAATTATCATTTTTATTTGGCAAAGAATTATTTCAGAATACTGGCAGGGTATACCAGTTAGGGCATATTGAAAATTGACTTTAATAGAAGTGTCTTTAAGTGATAATTTAATTCATATGGTATTATTTAACATTGTTTCGTTTTTGTTTTTACTACAGGTAGCTTGATTCAGTTAACAATAATATGATTGGTTTATCATTGTGGTCATAGTTACACATGACACCACTTCAACCCGATGTGACAGTTATGACTTTGATTAGAAACCATGACCACTGCTTTAACTCATTAAGCAATACATAGTGAGTCAGTATGGATTAATAAATTCATTGGCATTGTGCAACAAAACAAGCCATACCAGTAGGTATTGTTGTAATAAATCTCTTTGCTTTATAAACAACTAAGCAATAGTAGATGATAAACAGTGATTGTGGGTGCTCAATTTTTTTAAATCCAAGTGGCTGCCTTTCACTTCCAGAAAATAACTGTCAAAGAAATCGCACAAATTATATTATTAACATTTAATAACACTGACTGCTGTATTGCTAATTGCCTGTTATTTACCTTTTATAGGCCTTTCATATTGATTAAACTAACCAGCATACATGTATTTCATCTGTCAATACCAACATTTTTCTGTTGTAAATATCTTCAGAATCATAATATTTCTAAATCTTTTTGTTTAATTTGTTTTCATATCTTATTAATGCTGAAATAAAGCTAGCATGCATTTGTAAGGTACTGTAGATTTTGATCATCACTGATTAGCCAGGGTTAAACATGAGATTGACAGATTACTAATACATGTATGACAGATTACTAATACATTTATGACAGATTACTAATACATGTATGACAGATTGCTAATACATGTATGGGGATCCAGAGTGGATGAGTGGTTTAAAGCGCTCTCTGTTACAGATCACTACCATCTCACCTCTGTCTGCATGTGTTCGAGTCTCGGATTTGGCCAATGTTGGTATGTGAGAAAGCTTTCCAGTAGCTTCTTATGGGTCGGTCGTTCTTTCTGGGGTTTTCTTGGTTCTTCCTCCACCATTAATACTGGCCACCATGTATAACCTATCTGTGCTGAAAAATGGCGTTAAACCCTACAACAACAACAACAACAACTAATACATGCATGAATGATTACTAATGTATGACATTACTAATACATGTATGATAGATTACAAATGTATGACAGATTACTGATACATGTATGACAGATTACTAATACATGTATGACAGATTACTAATACATGTATGACAGATTACTTGGAAAATACACCTATGATCATGGCTCTAATGCATACATTTTCTGGTGGATGGACAGGAATCAAATAGAAATCAAGTAATACCTGCTTTTCATTCATTATACTACCTGTCAGGTTGTTAAAAAAACCTTGTTTGACTTCATGATAGCACACATGTGAGCTATGTGGCATCATTTGGCATGTAATCTCGAGTTAGGTGATCTGTAATAACAATATATGCCAGTAGTTGAAAAAAAACACCTGGAAAATTTTCTGTTCTCTTGAAATATGTATAATTTATAATTTGTTAAATATTATGAATTTATTCAATAATGAAGATTATCAATGATCTTAGATTCAGAGCTTTTTTAGATATGTTTGCCAGTACACAAATGCTGAATCCGGTATATAATTTTAAAAAAATATCTTCTATTACAGAATTAATTCAGAATTATGTCACCTTATACAGTTATTGTATACAATATTTGGTCATAAGTTATAAAGCTAAATTTAACATTAATAAAATATAACACTGAAATATTGTTTTTTTTTAAATAAGTACTATTACAGAATTAATTTTGAATTATATCTCCTTGTACAATTATTGTACAAAGTTATCATTATTGTCATAATTTTTTTAATTGAATTTAAAATAAAAACTAATAACATAATCGTAATATTGCAATTCATTTAAATTTGCATGTAACATGAGAAACAATTATAGCTGTTGAAATTTATATAAATTTGCATGTATCTCTAGAAACAAGTATAGCTGTTGAAATTCATACAAGTATACCTTTTGAAATTCATATAAATTTGCATGTAACACTAGAAGCAAGTATAGCTATTGAAATTAATATTAATTTGCATGTAACACTAGAAGCAAGTAATAAGCAAAGATTTATCAAATACATTTTTGTTGTCCTTACATATCAAAAGAGAAAGGGGGAAAGATGAGCTGCATTATTTTTCTCTACATCACATGTGACAGACAACTGTCTCACATGTTGGCACAATGTGATACTAGACTGGTCAGAATACCATTTACACAAGTAAAGATACAAATATGCTGCTGACTGTTGTAACCAGCCTACTTGACCAGTTGGATTGCCTGGGTGCTTGGACTTGCTATACATATATATTTAGGGTCAGCATCAAAATGATCCATACTGCAATTGTACCTCAACTAACTGAACATTCCTGTTTTTTTTCCTGACTTTGATCAGTAGTTGTAAAATGAAAGGGTTTGTCCCATTAGGAACAAACCTATTCTTCCAGCATTTTCCTGATTTCAAAGTAGTGTGGGAATCCTTTGTATATTGCAAGGGATGGTTACTTTTTCAAGAACTTAATGCAGTATTATGCATTTACAATATATGCAAACTGTATATGCAGAGTATGGTGTATGGACAATATGTCTGTCATGGTATGTCTGGATCTTTGGATGATTGGACAGTCAAAAAAAGAATATCTTACTGTATTTCATTTAAATACGCTGTATATAGCTGGTGCCTCATGAAGTGTAACAATGTTGATATTTAATATCCTTCTTATCATGTTGGAAATGCACCTGTCCTCAACATCATTTTGATGCCCAACCATGAGTAGTTGGGGTCATATACTGATACACTTGTATGTACTTCACACCTAGGGTATGTTTTGTGTCTAGAGGTCATTTCAGGCTCTGTGATGGGGCATCTGTGTTTGATGAAGATATTTGATTATAGTAATTATTTCATTCATATGCTAATTCTTGCATTATATTGGTTATATTATCTGACCGCATGTAACTTTTGAGCATTTGTTAACTGTTGAACTTGGTGCATCCTATTGCAGAGTCCACAATTTCTTTTAAATTTTCAAGTGAGCAGTTGTGTTCATCACCTCATGAATGGTTGGAAAGTTACATTCATTATTTCTATGTACATTTTTCTGTATTACATTTTTTCAAGTCCACATTTGTGGTGAGCCAGACATATCATAGACTTTTCTACCGTTGTCAGCATGAACAATAGTTTGTTACAATTTTGGCTAAGCTTTATTATTTGCATGGATATCCTGAACCTTATGGCATACCTGGCATAAATTATTGAAGCTAAGACAATTTGACATTGAAGTTAAGGTCACAATCTTAAAAAAAAGTGCTTTAAGGTTCTGGTTAAAGTTTTTCAATTTATATTTCCTAAACCACTGGGATGGATTTTCTTCGTACTTGGGATATTAAGGAGCTAAGACGATTCATTATGTGACATGCACACTTCTTTGATCTTGATGTCAAGATCATTGTCTGAAAATAGGCATTAACATTTTGGTAAAGGCTTTTTCATTGGCTTATATTTCCTAAACCCCTTGATGAATTTGTGTCATACTTTGCATGAATCGTTATGAAGCTAATTCATTCCTGTTGTATGCTTACTGAATCTTTTGACCTTGACATCAAGGTCACATTTTAGAGCAGTGCTTAGATCATAGGCTGGACATACAGTTGTTGGCCTTGTTATTGAAATGAAATTGTTTTAGCTTCTTGTGCTCTTTGGTAAAATAAAAGCTGTTACAACCATAATTAAATTACTGCCATAACCATGTGGCATCTGTGTGCTTTTCTGTAATGACCATACAGTGTATTTTCTGCAATGACTATACAGTGTATTTTCTGTAATGACCATGCAGTGTATTTTCTGTAATGACCATGCAGTGTATTTTCTGCAATGGCTATACAGTGTATTTTCTGGTAGTCTGATCTTTATCATGATTGGAATTAATTGGAAATCAGGTTCAATGTACAACTAACTGCATTTAAGAGTAAATAAATTAATATTTATTTTCTCTTTTATTATTGACACCACATTATTGGGAAGTGAGATATAACAGTCAGTATGTTGTTGTTGGCCCCGAGTGGCCGAGTGGTCTAAAGCGCTCTCCATTACGGATCAGTGCCATCTCACCTCTGTCTGCGTGGGTTTGAGTCTAGGATTCGGCTAATGTGGGTATGTGAGAAAGCTTGCCAGTAGCTTCTCATGGGTTGGTGGTTCTTCCCAGGGTTTTCTTGGTTCTTCCGCCACCATTAATACTGGCCGCTATACATAGCCTATTGTGTGCTGAAAAAATGGCGTTAAACCCCACAACAACAACAACAATTGTTGACCCCATATTATTGGGAAGTGAGATCTAACAGTCAGTCTGTTATTGTTGACCCCATATTATTGGGAAGTGAGACCCAAGTCACTTTCTTAGTTGTAGTGTCATCTTCATTATTTTGTGTTTGTGGCAGCAGTGCATGTACTGTCAGATGGTTTTATAGGAAAGTTGCTTAGTAAATGTTAACATATTACAGTATAGATGTTAACATATTTCAGTATAAATCACATAAATAATATAACCTTTATCTGATGTAGTTTTTATCCCCATTGTTGATACTGACTGTGTTGGTGCATCTAAAGGAGTGGTACATTACTGTTGTTACTGTGTATGTTGATGCATCTCAAGGAGTGGTACATTACTGTTGATAATGTAAATATTGATGTATCTCATCGAGTGGTAAATTGTTGTTGATACTGTGTTATGTTGATGCATGTCAAGAAGTAGTACATTGCTGTTGATACTGTGTATGTTGATGCATCTTGGAGTGGTACATTGCTGTTGATACTGTGTATGTTGATGCATCTTGGAGTGGTACATTGCTGTTGATACTGTGTATGTTGATGCAACTCAAGGAGTGGTATATTGCTGTTGATAATGTGTGTTGATGCAACTCAAAGAGTGGTACATTGGTGTTGATACTGTTTATGCTGATGCATCTCAAAGAATGGTACATTGCTGTTGATAGTGTGTATGTTGGTGCATTTCACGGAGTGGTACATTGCTGTTGATACTGTCCATGTTGTTGCAACTCAAAGAGTGGTACATTGCTGTTGATACTGTGTGTGTTGATGTATCTCATGGAGTCAAAGAATGGTACATAGCTGTTGATACTGTGTATGTTGATTCATCTCAAAGAATGGTACATTGCTGTTGATAGTGTGTATGTTGGTGCATTTCACGGAGTGGTACATTGCTGTTGATACTGTCCATGTTGATGCCACTCAAAGAATGGTACATAGCTGTTGATACTGTGTATGTTGATTCATCTCAAAGAGTGGTACATTGTTGTTGATACTGTGTGTTGATGTATCTCATTGAGTGGTACAAGATGTTGATACTGTGTATGTTGATGTATCTCAGTGAGTGGTACATATCTGTTGATACTATGCATGTTGGTGCATCTCAAGGAGTGGTATATTGTACTTGTTGATATATTGTACTTGTTGACATCTCAAGGAGTGGTACATTGTTGTTGTTACTGTGTGTATTGATGCATCATAAGGAGTGGTACATTGCTGTTAATACTGTGTTTATTGATGCATCACATTTTTTGTATGTGTAGTTTTGAAAGAAATTAGCATCAGTACTGTTGTTAATTTATTATAGTTTTGTTGCATTTAAATTGGACAATTGTCCTTTGGCTCGCTTTGGAATGTTACAAGATGCTCTTTTGTCATCTTTCTTGTTACATTGTAGACTATCACATTCTGATATTAAAAGTATATATGTTTGAAAAGAAAGTTATTGATGTATTCTAGACATATCATATCTGTTCATGTTTGTGTGTTTGAGAGAAAGAGAGAGATGTATATCATTTTGTTTATGTAAGAGAAGTATTTTTATTATCCCAACAACTTGTATATTTAATATCTAGGCAAAAGCATTATATAGCTGTTAGATTTTGCTTTGCCATATGCTTTTTATTTGCCTGTTTTGTTATGGCATTGTCCATCTGTCTGTTATAACTTTGTTATTGTTGGAGAGGTTTAAATGAAACTTTGTCTATATATATATATATATATATATATATATATATATATATATATATATATATATATATATATATAATAACTAGGCAGTGCCACAAACCACCACCCCCACCCACCCCCACCTCAAGGTCAAATTCACTTCAAGGGAAAGGTAATTCTTTGACTTACAACATTGTTTTGAGCATGTTTAAACCAATAAATATGTTTTTAGTGATGTTTGAACCAGTTATATATCATGTATTGTCAGTCTGTTGCATATTATAGCAACACTCCTTTCTTCAAAGTCAAGGCTATTGCAAGGCAGAATATAATTTTTTTGACTTGTACTTTTGTCCAGTGTATGTGATCAGCTGAAAATATTTTAATGAAACATCAGCAGAGTATATATCATAAGTAGATGGTGTATCATGTACCCTAGCCAGTGTGTCAGCAAGGGAAAATGTCATTCTGTGACTTGTATCCTTGTCCAGATTATACCTTTTGAATGACTGAAGATATTTAATTAAACATTGGTTTGGTGTTTAATGGCATAGCAGCAACACATGTAGGTCATTTGGTACTGAAGCAAATGGAGTAAAGTACCTTGCCCATGGACACACCACAGTAACTGACCGAGGTTGGTTATATTTGAAACCCCAGCCTTGGTCATGAAATTAAACTTTCCAGTTATATATTACCTATAGGTTTTATGTCACATAGCCACACCCCTGCCAAAAAGTAGTATATTAGTATGATTTATATCCTTGTACAGAGACTAACTTTTGAACCACATGATATATGTTAATGACACTTTGACCAGTTATCTTAATGAAATGGAATGTCACTTGACCAAGCTCAGGGTCACAGGAATAAAAAAATATAAATCTTGAGCTTTATGGGTCAAACATTTGAACCAATCCCAAATATTTTAATGAAACTTTGGATATTATTTGTCTTGACAATGCCTTGTGTTTACAAGTCATTCCCATTCATCAAGGTCAAGGCCACAAAAAGAGATACTGTAAGTCAGTGGCCTCTTTCCTTGTTGTGGCTGTAACGTTTTAACCCCAGCAAAGACTTTAATGAAATTATACACAGATATGACAATGGTCATGTCCCCATCTCAAATGTCAAGGTCATTATTAGGGGAAAATAGCCTTATTTTCAAAAGATAATGCATACAATGCTGATAAAAATGACTAACAATCACTTAGTTTCTGAAGTAGTAAACTTATTTTATTGACATGTTGTAAATATTGTTTTTGAGTAGATTTAACATGATACATAGATAACCTTGGTGAATTGAAATATCTCCACTTTTGTAAAATCAGTTCTTATTCTGCACCTTAAAATGACAACATTATTACATTATGATGTCATCAATTTGACATCACTTGTTACCTATGTGTATCCTAGAAGTATCTAAGAAATTGAACATAAAATTTCATGGTTGTTACTCATTTGCCCTAATGAAGAACCAAAAGACTATACATTTTTAACATTGTCCTAATGAAGAACCAAAAGACTATACAGTGTTAACATTGCCCTACTGAAGAACCAAAAAACTAAACAATTTTAACAATCTCATTTATCTGTTACGTGTTTAGGCTCGAATAAACAGTAATACAGAAAGAGTGAAAACAGCAGCAGGGGGGGCGAATCCGACATTTTGTCCAATCGTTATTTTGCTTAATTATTACTTTCTGCACTCAGCGGATCCGGTGTAGTCAGCGCTGGTAAAAAAAAAACGACGTCGGTCCATCATACACGACGGTGACGTCATTTGGTTTAATTAATCTTTCTGCGAGCCGATCCCAGTGTCGTCAGCGTCCGGTAAAAAAGCGCGACGACCGCGTTGATGTCATTGCCCCCCCCCCCCGCTGCTAAGAAGTTATTTACAATTTAACCGAATATTTGGTCAAGTCCGATACGATATCGTGTCCGAGGATCATGTAAATTTATCGTTACGAATCCATGTGGGGTCGACTGAGCATGACTAAAAAAGTTTCGAAAAGTATTAAAGTCCATGTCACCGCCGCACCATGTCTGCCAAATATTTCGTAGCGTGTGTGTATCAACGCCGTTGAATACAGCAAGAATATTACAGTTATCTCTGATTACTTTTGGAATCTGAGTGTATCGTTGAGTGACATATATCACGTCAGTGTTTTTATGCCTGCCTCTGGAAAATATCCTAGCTGGGTTTTTTTGATTGTCTAACATAACATCATCGTACACGATTAGATTGTTAACGTCGCCATCAATATCATCGATACCTGGTGCATCATTGATATCTGTAATAAACTCAATAACATTTTTTTTAGCGATCGCTGATGCATTCTCGTTGAAATCTTTCAACACCTCGTAGCATCGTTGATCATCTACGCTAGGAGCAACCAAATACAACTTATCCCACTTCATCCATCTCATTATTAAATTGAGTAACAATTGCGTCTTGCCGGATCCAGATGGTCCGATGATAATCATCCGGATCGAGTTTGGTAACATTGCAACATGCTTAACTGGTTCTCTTGTTTTAGTCGCCGAAAAATCAATTATATTCATATCTCTATACATAAATTATGGATCTATATTGTGTAAAGTGTAGAGTGCGTACTGGCACAAATGATATGACAACCGCTACAACAAGAAATAACAGATCGGCGCTTACTGGCAAGTGTGTACAATGCGGTACAAAGAAATTTAGATTTATTTCTATTAAACCCGGGGATGTTTTAAAAAAAAGCGAGGAGGTGACATCGCAGCCAAGTTATCAAAACTCCCCAGAACCCCGTGGGCAAAGTATCCAGGAGAAAAACACCTCCCAGGATATAGCTACTGTGGCCCCGGAACACGATTAGATATTAGACTCGATGATCAAAATCAGCCCAAACCCGGTGAATACCCAATAAATGCTATCGATAAGGCGTGTCATGCTCATGATGTTGCTTACAAAAGTAGCGATCTGCAACAGCGTCATATCGCGGACGTAAAATTAATTCACGCGTTAAATGCTATTCCTGATAAATCCGTCAAAGAAAAATTGGCCTCATGGTTGGTAAAATCGGCTATGAAAGGTAAATTAATGGTGGGCGCTGGTAATTAATAACAACATGGAATCCATCTATTATTCTCCGAGAGGATACTGGAAGGGGAAGGCCGCAATTGGTAAGCCTGCAAGCGCTGCAAAAGTAACAAAGGCCACAGCGGCTAATTGGTTATCCAAACAGGCTATATGGCAAATTTATCTACCACCGCCTAAACAAATCAACTTCTCGCGCTTTGATGTCAGCGTACCTAATGAAGTTCATCAGGCTGATATACTATTTTTGCCGCATGACAACGGTTACAAATACGCGCTAACTGTAGTTGATGTTGCGAGTCGATACAAACAAGCGGAGCCGTTAAAAACAAAGTCAGCAACTGAAGTAGCCGCTGCGTTTAAAAGAATTTATCGAAGAGGTCCTCTGCGCTGGCCAAATCTATTACAAGTTGATCCCGGTAGTGAATTTCGCGGCGCTGTTTTATCAACGCTGAAACATCATAGCGTCGCGATACGACGAGGTCATACTGCGCTACATCGTGATCAGGCAATTGTTGAACGATTCAATCGGACTCTTGCTGAACGGTTATTTGGATATCAGTACGCGAAGGAATTCATCCAAGAAAAACTATCTCGTGAATGGGTCAAAAGGTTGCCAGGCGTAATTGCCGCGTTAAATAACGAGATTACCCGAGCAATCAACATGAAGCCCAGCGACGCGATTAAATACGAGTATATACCCGGAAGATCAAAAATAAATAGCGTTTCCAAGCCGATTCTTGGCGATGTCACTGTTAGATATCTATATGAACCAGGAGAGCTTGAAGGCGGTAAAAAAAAGAGCTACTGATCCTATTTGGAGTGTTACCACACATAACATATCAACGATAACACGATCAACTGGTAGACCACCGATCTATAGACTGGATTCAACTGCTCCTCAGCGCGGATTTACACGCGAGCAACTACAAGTGATACCTAACGATACTCAATTACCCCCGCGTGGTCTTAACTAGCGCCGTTGCGTTTATTGCACTCAAGACAAGTCAACCTCACATTGTTTTTGACATGACCGAGACTGTTATCGATCCTGTCCACGGTAAATTGGCGAGCGTCTTTATCCGAATAACGCCAGCGCATTACACAATTACAACTCGCGCAGTGATTATTCTGTTGTTGTCGTAACGCAATTATTAATTCGGCATCAATATCAAAACGCCGCTGTTTTTTTTTATCCTGTTGGCGGTAACCCGAGAGTTTTCTATCAATGACGCTTGCATCGATGACTTCGTCAGTGACTTTGTCACCGGCTTCGTCACTGACTCCGTCAATAACAATTCTTCGAAGCTGATTTATCCTTCGTACTCTGGACACTGCAAGATAGACTAGATTTGACCATTCGATGCGATTATCAACTATCCAAACAATTGTGTCCGTGATAGTCAGTCCCTGCGAGGAATGTATTGTTGTTGCGTATCCTAGCGTCCAAGGGGATTTATTAGCACGTAGCGCGTCCTCGACGACGCTGATATCATTCAGCACGAGAATTTGTTTTTTTGTCCCTGACGCTGTCGGGGCCGGGATTTCAACTTCAATGTTCTGCCGCCGTGTGTCCGCGGGTCTATAACATAACGGCACTGGGCGCGTTGGAAACTTTTCCTTATGCAACGCAAACAACTTCCGCTGAAGTGTGTCTCTGACTATCTTTCTACTCGCTACAATCAAATCGTTTGGTCTCCATGTTTCCCAGAATTCATTTAACGGCGTTTCCGGAATTACCTCGCGGATTATTTAACATTGAATTCTATCCGGCTGTAATCTGATTAATTTTTTAACCTCGCGCAGTTGTTCATCAAGTGCTCGGTAATCAGTATCGGTTTCTTCATAATAGTCCACAAACCCGCTCAACCAATCATGTGGACCCTCGCCGACAAATGGTGGTGGTTGGCCATGGTCGCTACACATGATCACCGCTGTATTCGCGAGCAGCAACCAATCAAGAAACATTTGTAAAGTATCTAACGAAACAGTACATATCTCATCCCAGATGATAACCTCAGGAATAAATTTTTCCCCCATTCGATCAGGAGTCCACTCACCGCCGCTGTATCGAAAAAAGCTGTGATAAGTAACGGCGTCAACATTTCGTTGTTTTATCTCTCGCGCTAGTCTATGGGTCGGTGTAAGCACGATTATACTTGCCCGCGTTCGAAATAATTCAATTGCCCGAGTCGTCTTTCCTGACCCGCCACAGCCGCTTAAATAAACCGTCTTGTGTCTACAAATTGGATCAGAACACGATGGTGCATTAGACCATTCTGACAATTTATCACCGCGTAAGTAGTCGTTCTCAACGGTGACATCTGCTGACGGGGAATAATCGCGTCGTATTTCATTTTTAATTCTCCATGTACCCCAACTCTCGTCCGGACTAGTAAACTCGGCTACGTTTTCCTTATACGCTACGTCAACATAAAACGAATCAACGGCTACTCTAACCGCGGTGTCGGGGAATCTATTTATCATCGAGAATAAATTGATAGCGGCGTAACCCAGCATAGACGCCCTCAAATGCGGGTATGCTGGGCTGTCTCCATCGCTGTAGGTAACAACTGTACCCAACCTTGTTCCATTGGACAAGAAAGCTGTTTCACAGTTCACGTATCTATTTTTCGCCACTGCGTCCTTGATTACGAAATCATATTCTGCGTCATCTATAATCAGCCGTGAGCAATATCGTTTGTAGTCGCAGTTTTTTCCACCTTGTGTGAACTTACCAATTATTCTTCTACCGAGATCTTTTGCCTCGTGGTTTCGTTGGTTGAATATCCTCCTGGACCATTCGATGATATATTCCTCGTTGGCATCGATGTGTTTTCTGGATTCGTCAATTATGCTATCTAGACGCTCTGGTTCTGGTAACCAGACTTCAGTCTGCGCCCGATATGATATAATCGCGTCACTGACAATCAACGAAATTAGCATTTTACAATCAATCATATACCGTAGCAGCGCTATTGGCAGCCACTTCTTTTCAGCCATGTGTCTACCGATCCAAATATAGCAACAGCGATGAAGTCCTGCTGCGAATTCAAATGATACTATGCGAGCGAATCCGGTTAAATCAAAATCAGGCAGTGGTCCATTAATAGCAACACGAGTCATTTCATGTCTGGGGTGTCCAAATCGCTAAAGTACTTAGCGGCGGATCCATACCCGAGAAAACTCGCTGGATAACAGGCAACCATATCAACCGAGATCATAGCGTCGCGGTTGTATTCAGTGTTCCATAGTCCACCGTGATAATACTCCAAACAACTGGATTGTACATCCGGTAGAAATTCCCTGCGCGTTGGTCTCCACGCATTTTTCCTCGCTGCAACATGAGCCGCAACCGATGGAATCGTAAAACAATTTGTTAGCAGTTGTTCATCATACTCCTCAAATTCCATGGCGATTTTTTTCATCCTGTTGTGAAATGCTTCAGTGCGATATAATTCACCGTTTGGTCTTACAAACTGATCAAAGGTATCAGCGCTGCGAAGTAACCACATTGATACAGGGTCGTTTTTACACAAACAAGCAATAGCATCAAATAGTTTCCTCTCCGCGAGAAAACCGTCCTGTATAAATTCCCCCGGGATATACTTTACTGTTCTATCCCGTGGAAATATTGTGATCGCGGGCGTCCATGCGTGTTCGTTATGATCAATAATTTTGATTGGGGTCCCATTTGATTTATACTTCGATTCGTATAATACTTCACCGGTTATCGTTGTAACGGTTATTGGAAATCTCAACGACGTTTCTAATCTCGCTATGTCGCTGATGGTTGCTCCACGCTCTTTTACGGTTAGTTCCCACTGGTTGATTTTGCTACGTCGTAAATCAGTCAATTTGTTTCCTCGACATGCATTTGTAAAATGCTCTATTATTCGTTCTGCTACACAATTTATCCCCGTTGACTGTTTCATCGGTTTCAGTTTTCCGATATCAGGTTTCTTATTTAACGGGTATATTCCATAAACAACTGCTGTTTCAGGATACGCTCGTTCATAGTATGGTCTGTCAATTCCGGTTAACAACCCCGGCTTGGAGTCGCGGCTGACAATGACTGTTTTCTTGTCGCTGAGAACTGGTTCAAATTTATCACGTATGATCCAATCACCTGATTCCACCCGGACAATGAATTTTACTCTAAAGAAATATTTGCTGGAGCCAAGTTGTGATATTATCGTTGCTGCGCGTTTGTCGTTCATGGTAGCATCAACAACGCCATCAATTCGAAATGTTGACCAACTATGAGATGCACCATCACGCTTGAATTCATTGATACAATCGCGTATTTTATTTAACAGGGTTCTATCGTTTATTAACGCTTTTGGTACGTCCTTGAGGACTCTATCGAGATTAAACCTAATATTTTTCCAGGGCTTAATTGCTGCTAATCTCTCGAACTCATCCATATAATTAAAACAAGTATTTAAATAAAAGAATATAGTATAATGAATAAATGCAAATGGTTGATGATTGGGTCGACAACCCCGTGCAATAAATCATGTAGAGGTGAATTCTGCGGGTATCATTTACAAAGCGTTCGTAATGGTTCTCTTGGCCCCCTCCCGTGCTTGGTTTGCCACGTTGGGGTGCGTGGTAAATCGCAGTTGTGTATCAATTGTGGCGGAAAGCGATACAGGGAACTAAAACGCTATTATGACAAACGAATTAAAAACGCCGTCATTGACCCCACCGCCGACTTCGTTATCAAAACCCCCCAGGACTATGTTGAAAGGTTTATAATTAAACCAAATAATAAATTAGACAAGTAGTATTATTATATAAATGGACCAAGAGTTCAGACCTCACCCCATGCTCGTCAATTACGAGGCATCTCGCGACGGCATTGTCAGAAACCGCAGACTGAAGAAGCCGGTTGGATGGAAAAATAATCAGGGGTATTTGATGTTTGGTGCCGGAAAGAAGAAGTACTATGTTCATAGGGCGGTATTTGAGGTATTCAACGGATTAATCGAGAATGGACTTGTGATTGATCATATTAATAATAATAAGACTGATAATTCTCTTATAAACTTGCAAGCTATCTCGCAAAGTCAGAATGCCAAAAAAGGCCAAACTGGTAAATACCCAAAGAAAGCAAGGGGTGTCAAATCGTTTGATACAACAACGCACGAAGAAAAAACATTTCACTCCATGAATGCGGCAGGAAAATATTTCGACATTTGTATAACCTCAGTACGATTTGTTGCAGAAGGAATACAGAATTCAGCGATCTCAAAAAAGACGGGTCACAGAATTCGATTTTCATATATAGATACGAAGTCGCCATGACAGTGTGAAACGTTATAATCAATAAATTGTCTGTTCCGGAAGAAAACAAAGTATTCAGTGTTGTTAAACACCTCGGGATTGATACGCGGGGTTTCATTTTTTTTTTATTTAAAAACAAGATGTTTTATAAGAATAATGAATATCGAAGACATCAATAATATATTAGCCGAGATTTCAAAATTAAAAAATCAAGGAATTGAATTATCTGATGGTCTCGACAGTGAAAAAATATTATCCGATTATGAGATTATTAACGAACAATCGAAACGGGGGCGTTTTACCCTGGCCCGCGAGTACTTTTTTATAAAACGATTACAACATACGATTAATGAAAACTTGTACCACAATGACGCAAATGCATTCATTGGACTATTTACTGCCGTTGAAATAATACGAAAAAAACTTGGACGTGTTTATGAACGACGCCGGGAGATTTCTAGTAAGATCAAAAACATTAGAAGGATTATAGACGGAGCCTCCGATGACACACTGGGCGGGAAATTAGAAATTGCGGAGCAATTGCAATAATGGTAGGCGAATCACTTACTACTCGGCTAGCCAGAGAGCGGCTAGCAGCGCTTAAAAAGTTCATACCGTTACGAGACAGGGTCCGAGAACAACTTCAAACGCGGCAACAAATGCAAACTGATTTTGCCGTTGGAAGCGAACAACTCTTTGCCCCGGTAACTAAAGCGACCAAAGATGTTACGGCGGCAACTGTGCCCGTTCTCGATGCGCTTGAAAAGATAGCGGCAGAGACAAAACAAACAAAAAGGTCTTTAGAAACACTCCCTGCAAAACTAGCGGCTGCTACAACACGGAGGCCACCACCACTCGCTATAACGGAACCACAAGAACCTTATGTTACAATGGCCGATGAAGAAGAACCAGGCGCCACCGCAAGAGAACCAGAAGAAATACCAGAAGAAGAAATACCGGAAGAAATACCAGAAGAAGAAATACCGGAAGAAAAAGAGGGGAATATACCCCGTAATGTACTCAAGAAGAGCACAATAGATGAAATTAGAGGCTTCAGCCATGAAGAATTAATTAATTTTGCTGCCAACAATTTTGCTAAGAGCATACGAGATAAGAAGCATATCAATAGCGGTTACGAGAAAAATATAAAGTCGTTAAAGGATTGGACAAGAATAGTGTATTTGGTGAGTAAACATAAAAACGTATTATCACCGCGTGATAATAAATATATTATATTCCACAATAAAGTAAAAAGTAAAATACCAAAAAAAGGAAAAGGATACTCTGTTGGTAAAGAATCCTACGGCGTTACCTGTCCTGGTAGTGTTCTCAGTGATATATCACGGCTAGAGGTACTAATTGGAGGAAAACGAGCCGGAAATAACTCTCCGGAAATAATCAATGAGGCCGCTGATATTTGCAAGCGTTTATTTGCAGGCGGTATCATGGACATTAATGCATATCGAACGCTCATAGACGAACTCGTGGATGATTAAAAAAATTATAAAATTATAAAATTATCGTTTTTGTTAATTTTTGACCGTTTTTTGACTGTTTTTTGCCATTTTTTGACTGTTTTTTGCCATTTTTTGCCATTTTTTGACTGTTTTTTGCCATTTTTTGAGGGCAAAAACCCAAGGAAATCATTTAGAGAAAATCGATGTTTTTCTGAAAAATCGAGAAAAAAACGACTATAGGCAACAAAAAACGACCAAAAATGACTAAAAATCAAGAAAAAACCAGAAAAAAACCGGATTTTTATCGAGGGCAAAAACCCAAGGAAATTTTGATAAAATTTATTCCGGTTTTTGATTCGGTGGGGAGGGGGATCAATCACTGGCGATCACAATCACTAATTGGAAAACTGGTGTTTTTAATAAGGATGATCATACACTACAACCACGATAAACCAGTACTCGTCTACGTGGTAAACTCGCGATTGCCTGTTTACCGCGCGTACTATGGAGATGGTCTCGGTAGCACCATTGCGGGGTTATTTACAAGAATGGCTCCAAAAGTAGCGCCGTTAGCCAAACAATTAGGAATGAAGGCTATTGATGTTATTCGTGATAAGGGTATTAGTGCTATTGGAGATGTTGCCGGAAAGGCGCTTTCAGCCGCGCGGGACAAACTAATGTCGTTGGTGAGGAGAAAAAAACAAAAACCACCGGTGATGCCATCAACGACAGTGATGCCTGCAAATGTCAGTAAAGTAATAAATAACGCCGTGGAAGAAAAACTAGAGTCGTTGGCGGCGACGACTCCGCCAATGGCGACTTCACCATCCACCGATGCGGCAACCAACGCGCTCATGAACGCGATAGCGGGAAGTGGTCTACGACGAAAAAATCGCAATTGAAAACATCAACATGATAAATAATAAAATGTTTGCGCGTACCGCTGATCCCGCGTTTGATATGGACGCCCCAGTGCGCAGGGACGATTCTGTCCGCGATTATCAATATTATTCTTATTATGCAGCGCAACCCGACCTACGATCGCGAATTGAACTTCAAGTCCAAGATACCAGTAAATACTTTCTGCCGTGTGAAGCGTTTATCGAAATTGAGGGAGAACTTGTAACAAATGCTGCCGATAATGCACCATACGCAGATGACAATCGTGTTCGAGTTGGTTTCGTCAACAACGGTATCATGGCGTTATTTGAGAGCGCCAGATATCTTATTGACGGGCGAGAAATTGAATCAATAGAACGCGAGGTTGATGTTGCAACGACGATAATTGGGTTAGCGAGATACTCGGATGATTACACAAGATCGGCGGGCCCATCTATGATGTTCGCAAAGGACTTCACCGATAACGCTGACCATCTTCAGTACGTTAACGTGCTGGTGGAAAGAGATACCGCAGTTGACCCACAGGCTGAAGCAAATAACCCAGACCGCAGAGCAAGACCAGGCGCTAATTTCAATATTATAAAAAGTCTTAACGATAATTACAATATGGGATTCGCAACACGAGTAGGGATGTTGCAAAGACCACGCCGACAGTTTTCATGCGCGATTCCACTCCATCACATATTTGGATTCTGCAGAAATGTTAGAAAAGTCATCTATGGGGCTAAGCATACAATCGCGCTGACGCGAAGGGGCGATGATAACAATGCAATATGGCATGCTGCTGGCGTCGCTGCCGGTAAAGTCATTTTAACTAAAATGGCATTGTGGATGCCGGTGCTGACTCCATCAGTTACCACGGAAGCACGATTGTTAGCATTTATGGAACAGGGAGGGAAATCGTTGTTGAGTTGGCTAGCGGTAACAACTGATGCTAAAGAGGATAACGTCGCCGATACGTTTACATGGCACTTGGCGTCAAAACAGGGTGTTTCAGCCCCGCGTCATATATTCATAGCGCTACAGAATAGGGAACGATTGGGCAGTCAAGAACGCAGCCATATGATATTTGATCAATTAGGAGTCAGGGATGTTTCGCTGAGAATAAACGGACAACAGGAACCATCCGAGGATATACAGCTTAGTTACGGCGACAACCATATCGCACGTGTGTATCATCGATTGCTGTCATATATGGGTCGTGATCAAAACGTCGACACTGGTTTGCAAATATCACAACTTGATTTTAAAAACCTGTATCCGATTTATTACTTTTCGTTGGAACATCTTGATTTAACGAGACAATCCGTCGTTGATATACACTTCCGAGCTCGTATAGCCCCGGGTGGTGTTAATTATAGAGCGGTTGCTGTCATTCTCAGCGATAAATCAATGCTGCTAGAAGGTGTTGGTGGACGAATGAGAATCGTTGATGCGCCAGTGGAAAACATGTAATTGAAAGCACAAAACGCGTTTACAATAAAATGTCGTATAGTGTCGTCAGTGTAGAGTTGACTGATGGTCAAGTCAAGAAATTACGATCAAAGTCGGCTAAACAATGCGGGGCCACAATAACGCTGAAGCCGTCACAGATGGCGGGTGGTAATCATAAGATATCATTGACGGCGCGTCAAATAAAACATTTCAATGATGCGATGAAGAATAAAAAGGGCGTTCAAATAGATTTTTCGGCCGCAGCGATTAAAAACATGGAAAAGACCGGTGGGATATTTCCGCTGTTAGCTGCGATTCCAGCGTTGATTGCCGCGGCCGCACCAGCAGTGGCTAAGGCGGCGGCGTTAGGAGCCGTTGGTACCGCGGCGGGAATGGCATTGAAGAAGGCAACCGGGAAAGGCTACAAAAAAAAACGACCCGTAGCCGGAAAGGGTCTAAGACTACCGGGGACCCCGTATTCATGGTACTCGGGAAAAGGTCTAAGACTACCGGGAACCGTTTATTAACTCAGGGGTCAATGACTCCCATGTCTAATTTTGATTTAATAGACGCCGCAAACGTGCTAGCGATAAAAAACTTCAGGGGTGTTTTTATGAGGGATCAATTACCGGCGGCCCCAAGGAATATTGAAACCGGCATAATTAACCTCGATGGGTCCTCCGGAGCGGGAACTCATTGGGTTGCATACGCGATTGATCCGCGTGCGATCGTCTATTTTGATTCATACGGGTTAGCCCCGCCGAACGAATTCATGCGGTATGTCCGGGCGTGTTCAGCCCGGGTTTTTTATTCCACGCTGCCAGCACAGCAGTTAAGTGACCCGCCGATATGTGGCCGTGAGGTATTGAATGTACTCGCGGCGATTTCATCATCGCGGAAACCACCTCATGTGGTTGTAAACGAATACACTAGTGGGGTCGTAGAGGCCCGGCGGGTTAATTAGAAACGCTGTTTTTTTTTACAATAACGATGATTGATATCTGGGGACGACCGGTTTCGGCGCTGAAAAAGCCCACGGAAACGCCCGCCACCGATGACATAAAAAAACTAATTGAGGATGAAATCGCTGATACGTTGAACTTAACCAGTGTTGACCCGGGCGAAATAGTTGTATTTCAAGACCGCCAGGGTAAATTGAAATCCAGTAATGTGTCGCTGGATGACGTTCTAATACGACGGCGTGATGCCGCCGAGGTCATTATCGCGTTGTATACCAGAGACGGACGACTCAAACCGGGTGAACATATATTGGCGATAACGAATAGGATAACATCAACCCAAGACGATCTTATAAAGTTGAATAAATTTGTGATCGAACTCGACACGCAGGTGAAAAAATCTACCGATAGTTTTTTTGGGATCCCGACGGTAACCGAACCGAATCTTGCAACAATAAAAAATACTATTTCGGAGTTTACGACGCTGTCGGGCCAATTTTACACGTTACGAAAAAATGTTAACAGGATCGATGACAACTTTGATAAATTCTTCGGTAAAAAAAATACCAAGCTGGATGAAATCACAATAACTATAAATGATATCACTGCGTATAGACAGGAAATAGAAACAATCAAAACTAATGTTGCAACGAGCAAAGGGAATGTAGACGTGCATGAACGGGAAATAGGAATAATCGGCGCTAATGTTGCAACGATCATAAATAATGTAGACTCGTATGGACGGAAAATAGAAACAATCAAAACTGATGTTACAACGATCATGAATAATATGGACGCGCGTACACAGGAAATAGGAACAATCAAAACTGATATTGAAGCGAACAAAAAGGGTGTGGACGCGCATACACAGGAAATAGGAACAATCAAAACTGATATTGAAGCGTTTAGTTCATCCGGGTTTAACAATACAATATCAACAATTATAGACAGGAGCGCAACTGAACGGTTTACAATTTATGCCGTTGATAGAAATCTAGCCGAGGCAAACATCACATGGTATGTGGAATTTGTAGCGAATCTAAGTAATTAAAAACACTAGCTCTTTTAAAATAAAAATGACCACCAAGGAAATTGAATCAGAGGTATCACCGACGTCACATCAATATCGATTCGATACCGCAAAAGAATTTTCCGCGAACTTGAAAACGCTTTCCGAACAATACCGTGCAAAAATAAAAAAATACCGCCGAAAAATAACCACCATCGACGCGGTCGTGTACTCGGTGTCGGGTATAGTAGCCGGTACCGGTGTTATTTTATCCACGGTAACCACGATAGCCCCGATCGCTGTTCCAATCGCTATCTCCGCGATGACAACAATTGCTGGAGTCGCCAACGCAATCACTAAAAAGATATCATCGTGTTTTCAGAAAAAACTCGACGAGTATACAGTAAAACATCAAATAGTATCCGACGCGTACTCGAAATTATCCGGGTTGATCTCGTTATCGATTGATAATTTGTTCATATCCGATGTTGAATTCTCCACGATGGTCCAGTTGTATAGCTCCGCGATGTCAAAAATCGAGGATTTTCAACTGGAAGCCGGAACCACTTCAATGACCTAAAAACAAGATTCGGTGTTGAAATTAAACACTAAAAACAACGAATAATAATAATGTCGCTGAACCCCGAAGGGTTTCAATTACTTCAGCGGATCGCGGAGAACACCACTCCGGTACAAACAAATATGATATCGATAACGTCAACGAAGCCAGAATTCAGTGTGAACTTCCCGTCGCCGGTTCCAGTGAAGGAAATAGCGCTGGCAAAATTGCGAGTATATCACAGTTGGCCTAATATCCGAGCGGACGCATTTAACGGACAACAACCTAATAACTCGCTGGTTTTTGCATGGACAAATAAGCCCGATGGGACCCCAGACTGGAATGAGGTTACAATACCAACTGGGTCATACCAAATAGAACAAATCAATAAAGAATTTCAACGCAGGATAAAATCAATCACAGGAAAAGAATCAAAAATCGCTATTACGGTTCATGAACCGACGTTATCGTCGACGATTGAAATAAGCACACCGGGGTATATGGTTGATATTTATAACAGTTCAATAAGAACCATACTAGGATGGCCTGAGAATCCACCTCATAAAATCCCCGCGGACAGCCCCCCATCAACTATCCTCAGACACGATAACGGAGATGGTGGTAGGCATATTGCTCCATACAACGTAAATATTGCATCGGTGATAGCGATTAATCTAGTGTGTGATGTTATCGAAGGGAGTTACCAGGTGGATACCAAGCAATCAAATCAGGCTCAACAGGGATATATCCTTTATTCGTTTTCACCAACAGCCCCTCCGGGATTTTTAATCGTTGAGAGTCCGATAAATCCGGTCTATATGCGATGCCATAATCGGTTTTTAACGAGAATTAATTTTAGACTTACCGATCAGTCAAATAACCTAATTGATCTGCAAGAGGAGGAGTTAGTGATCACTCTGTTTGTAAGATCATAGCAGCAGGGGGGCGATGACATCGACGCGGTCGTCGATGTGCTTACCGGACGCTGACGACGCTGGGGATCGGCGCGCAGAAGGTGTTAATTAAACCAAATGACGATTGGACGATCCCCCAACGACGACGTCGTTTTTTTTTACCAGGCGCTGACGACACCGGATCCGCTGAGTGCAGAAAGTATTAATTAAGCCAAATGACGATTGGACAAAATGTCGGATTCGCCCCCTCTGCTGCTAAAACAACAAGCTTTTTAAAATGTAACAAATAATTTATTTTCCTGGAAAAATTATGTAAAAATTAAAAAAGGAGAACTTACGGTTTCAAGAATCCAATCCAAAAATAATCTAGGAATTATCCACGATTTATTTTGCAAAAGTCCTAGTAACAAATGTTCTAATAATTTCAAGTTCGAATCCTGATGGAAAATCAAAGATGGATGACGATGACGTATGCTGTAGTCAGTACTGTGCTTATCTACAGTTCCTTGTAGAAATACAAATAATGCACTCCGGTATTGGAAATCCAAATTAAACTTGTAAACAATGTCTTTCCAAAATCTGTGTGAACACTCTTCAGATATTTCCAGAGAATAAAGAATTAATCCTTTTGAAATCCAAATTGTCTGAAGATAATTAACTAAAATCTGGCTACAACAAATTCACTTGACATCAGTGTGAAAAACCCAAAACTGAGAGATCTCTCTCTAAAACAAAAGTTATATTGTATGATAAGACGCAATTTCGAAATTCCCCCAAGTTGCGAAAGCGCGGAGGGGGGGGGTCACGTGATCATGTTTATATCACGTACACAGAATATGGCCTTGATTAGACCAATAATGTTATCTAAGAATTAAAAAAAATTAAAAAAAGTTGTTTACATCTTAAATGTAATCAGATCATGATCTTGGAAACAAGCAATCATTTTAAAATGAAATAGAACTTTGTTTACTAATTTTGAATTAAGATCAGCTTCCAGGCCAACACCTGGTGTTTATGAAAGATTGATTCAGGTCAGCCAATTTTCTGAAGAAAAAAAATATCATTTCCAGTGAATAAATTTACATTACAATAGCATGTAAGAAAAATAAAAATTTAAAACTGACAAACAAACAATAAATTATATATATATATATATATATATATATATATATATATATATATATATATATATATATATATATATATATATATATATATAGACACTGTATTCCTTAAACCTACGAGTACTAAGCTCAGGCAGGCTCAAGCTAAGTGGTAGCAAAATAAAAACTGTAGTTATGAGATATCTATGCAAAATTAATTTAGTCGTGTTGGTACGATAACAGTAGGTAAGAATGTTCTTCAAAGTTTCACGATTGTATTTGTTTTAGATCGAATTTTTTGATAAGAAATTGTTTAGATTGTTTGAATTGGTCTGAACAATGCAACCTAAACATATATGATATTTCATCTCCTTTCTTGTTTTCTTTTTTTTTTCTTCGTTGATTTAATTGTTAACAGCTAAAATACCAGTCCTAAGGACAATTTATTTCAGAAAATGGCATATTGTCTCTTATACGTTTTCTAAGCAAATTTAGAAAATATTTAAATTAATTGAATCTTACTGTTTCAAAGGTCAACTGGTGTTACCTTTGATTTTGTGGAATATAGTTTCAGAAATTTATACCGATATCATTGACCATAATTATTATTTATGCCTGTTTGATGATTGAATATTAGCATTGGTGTCAACAGTTGTATGACTTCAAATAGGTTTTTACAATAAACGTTGACACTAAGGGAGTAAGTTACAATATTTTCTTTTTCTGTATGTAAAAGAAAATGAATATTGCAATTTTATTTAACTCCCGTCGAATGTCAATATGACCATATTCATGCGAATAGCAGCTAGACGATCATTTTCCGAGAGATAAGTCAAAAATAAATTTAGCTTGTCACACGATGTAAGGTAGCGTCATATGACGTAGGTGCATGACATTAGTGTACGCAGAAAGTAGTATTCTCACCCATGCGACAGAAAGAAGTCTAACAGTGTTGCTAACTTTACTTATTTTTGTTATCTCAGTCTGCTTATCTCAGTCCGATCGTCTCAGTCATGATGTCTGAGAAAAGAAGAAACCCTTGTTTTCTGCTCTTGCTGACGGAGATGTGATAAAATCAAACAACAACAACATATATATAACAAAACAAATTTACTCATAAAGGAACTTAAGTTCTCTTGAACTTTGATAACACACCATACAAACCATTGTGAGAGAGGCAGACATACACGTACTAAGTCGAGCTATTTGGTATTTTGCTACAAAATATAGTTCGGTCCACACAGTATGACGAATATCCACACGATTTCCATATAACGTACCATTGTACTAGTAACAGAAACACTTTCCATATTTCCAGGACAGAAAATGTAAATTTTCAAGAAACTCATGAATTAGAAATCTCAGTCACTACACACTTAATTTGAAATGTGAAAATGGTATTGTACTGTATCATACCTTTGCTTACAATAGATTGTTTTCCAAATTAGAACTGATGAAAGTTAATGGTTATCCGTATAAAAGATAGTAATTACATATTGTTCTTTTCATATGATATGCATATATTAAATGTGATAATACAGTAATAATATAATATGTTTTTATGTTTCTGTGTTCTCATGCATAGAACTTGTCCTATATGCCAAACCAGCCAAATCGTGTCTGATTATTCAAAATTCTTGTAGCTACTTTCTCTGTCTGGGTCATCAATATTTGCCTTGCTTTTGTCCAAACTAACCTCTGGGTGAAAAATAAGCCTATATATTTTGTAGTAAGACACACATTCAATACGTCCTTCTTTGAAAAACCAAACCTCCTTTTGCTTGTGAGATCTCTCATTTCTGAACATAATGATTTTATCTAGATTGTCTATCTTACCAGTTTTATCAAAGAAACATTCAGTGAAACTTTTTTAATTGTTGTATGAGCCCTGCCGTAGCAGCACAGTTAACAGCATCACCAACGTAAACAAATATCTCACAGTTAACAGCATCGCCAACGTAAAATAAATATCTTACAGTCAACAGCATCACCAACGTAAAGTAAACATCTCACAGTTAACAGCATCACCAAAGTAAAGTAAAAATCTCACAGTTAACAGCATCACCAAGTAAAGTAATAATCAGTTAACAGCATCACCAGAGTAAAGTAAACATCTCAGTTAACTGCATCACCAAAGTAAAGTAAACATCTCGCAGTTAAAAGCATCACCAGCGAAAAGTAAAAATCTCAGTTAACAGCATCACGAGCATAGAGTAAAAATATCACAGTGAACAGCATCACCAGAGTAAAGTAAACGTCTCAGAGTTAACAGCATCACCAACGTAAACATATCACAGTTAACTTCATCACCAACGTAAAGTAAATATCTCAGTTAACAGCATCACCAACATAAAGTAAATATCTCACAGTTAACAGCATCACCAGCGTAAAGTAAACATCTCACAGTTAACAGCATCACCAGAGTAAAGTAAACATCTCAGTTAAAAGCATCACCAGCGAAAAGTAAAAAGCTCACAGTTAACAGCATCACGAGCGTAGAGTAAAAATAGCACAGTGACGAGCATCATCAGCGTAAAGTAAACATCTCACAGTTAACAATCATCAGCGTAAAGGAAACATCTCACAGTTAACTTCATCACCAACGTAAACAAATATCTCGCAGTTAACAGCATCGCCAACGTAAAGTAAATATCTCACAGTTAACAGCATCACCAGAGTAAAGTAAACATCTCACAGTTAACTGCATCACCAAAGTAAGTAAACATCTCGCAGTTAAAAGCATCACCAGCGAAAAGTAAAAAGCTCACAGTTAACAGCATCACCAACGTAAACATCTCACAGTTAACAGCATGATCAGCGCAAAGTAAACATCTCACAGTTAACAGCATCATCAGTGCAAGGTAAACATCTTATAGTTAACAGCATCATCAGCGTAAAGTAAAAAATCTCACAGCTAATAGCCTCACCAGTGTAAAGTAACAATCTCATCTTGTGAAATAAATACTCTATTTATTTAGAGCTTAAGCTGTGTAATCAAATTATTAATACAAACGAAAAACATATGTGTAGTTGATTCAATTATATTTGAATTAACTGTTTGTAAGTTTTCAAATCATTTTTTAAAAAATTTCATTATATGTCAAAATAATGTAGTTCAGTTTGTTAGGAACTTAATACTTTATTTAAAAATTGTTTGACCTTGAATGTTCGTTTTAGTAAAAAAAAATCAGGTGTTGACCTAGATCCTGAGCTGGATTCAAAATCAGTAGTAACCACGTAAATAAGTTCTATTTTTATTTTAAAATGATTGGTTGTTGTCGAGGTCATGATAGGACTACGAGATTTAAGATGTAAACAATTTTTTCATTTTATTTATTAGATTAAAATGATTGGTTTTCGTCAGGGTCATGTTAAGAATACGTGATATAAACACGATCATCTGACCCCCTTTTTCGATTTAGCAACTTGGGGATTTTCCAAATTGCGTTTTAGAATACGATATAATCTTTGTTTTGGAGACATAATCTCAGTTGTGCTTTTTCTTTACTCTGGAAGGTGTTGTGTCGTTTGGAGTTATTTCAAATTGCTTGGATTCAAAAGGAACTTTCCAGCCTCTTATGCTTGAATTTGTTATTCAAGTCAGAAGTGACATTATGGTTTGACAGAACTACAATGGAGAGACCTTTTGAGTTTGGTAATAATGGAGTTTTGTCTCTCTTGCTCATTCTTCAAATTTTTTTTTTAGATTAGATATCATGGCCCTTACAAAGTTAAGAAGAAAATGAATGAGTTAAATTATAATATTAGTGCTCCTGAGATCGAAATAAATTATAGGAGTACCAGTATATTGAAAGAGATAGCCAGGATAAACATCCAATTATTTTAGTTGTACCAGTCCCACTCAGTGGAGATTTAAGTGAAGGCATTTCATTATTATTGTATTTTTTAAAGCTTGTTGTTTTCACTCTTTTTTGTGTTACTGTTTATTCGAGCCTAAACAGGTAACATACAACATAAAAGGGCTCAGAACTACAAGTTGTATGTGTGTGTGTGTGGTGTCTGTATGTAATCTAATTATTGTGTGTGTGTGTGTGTGTGTGTGTGTGTGTGGTGTCTATATGTAATCTAATTATTAATAAGGAAAAACATGAAACAACCCAGAACTACGCCTTATGTGTGTGTGTGTGTGTGTGTGTGTGTGTGTGTGGTATCTGTGTAAGTAATCACATTATTAATAAAAACGAAAACCATGAAAGGAACCACAGCTACAATTTGTATGTGTGTTTATGTGTGACTATAGACTATATGGGCAATCAATTATTAATAAAAAGGGAAGTTTATATATATATATATATATATATATATATATATACACACACACACACACACACACACATTAAAAATTACCTGGCATTTAAAGTGTTGGTATAAAGCAAATTGATATAACAATACTACTGTGATCCGCCCATGGCGCAATAATACGAATATATAAAGATTCTTTCAACTGCAGGCATAAAGATCAATGATGAATTTCTACTCATTCATTAATCATAAATGACATACGAAAATAACAATAAAAAGCATTAATAGTCCGTGTTTTCTAAATGATATTAAAATGTTACACAATTTCATCGGAATCATTTCTTTTTTCCATTCCCTTCTCGTGCTTAAATGACAAAATAAGCACAAGTCTGGAGAGAGAGAAAAACATATTGCGCTGGACGAAAACATTAAAACTGAACTTGTACAAAGTAACCTACAGTAGCTGACCTAGTGGTTAGAGCGTCCGCCTCGTATGCAGGAGGTAGTGGGTTCGATCCCGGGCCGAGCCATACCAAAGACTTACAAAAATGGTACTAACAGCTGAGGTTAATGTTAGGACTGGTCGGCCTGGTGTTAGGATAATGTGACTGGGTGGGATATCATGCTACATGTCTTCGGCATGATGCCCCAGTGCTAGACATCACTATAAACTGCCACACTGCAGACATCGTAGCGATATGACTGAAAAATTGTTAAAGCTACGTTAAAAATCCAACACACACACACACACCCTCACCCTACAGTAATCTGATTCGTCGTAGCGGTATGTTTAAGCTTTCCTTGGGACCTACAGTGTTCATAATATCAATGATAGGAGCCAGTGACACTAGGCCTATATGTTAAATTTGTTGGTTACGAGCCACACAGACTATATTGTGTTTTAATCATTTGTTGTTGTTTCTTAAACCTATTATACTGTTCAAAATATCGATTATTAATTGTTAAATATAAAAATCTGCAAATGGTCGCCCCCTCCCCGGATTATCTTAGCTAGATACGGGCAAAACTTCATGAAAATACGAGCGATGGGGTTTTTGCTTGTGTCTTACGACGATGTCTCTGGACCAATGTATGATGGAATGTTATTCAAGCCGTCCAAATGGGGGGGGGGGGGGAGGGAGAGAGAGAATTTTTTTTATAGTTTTTAGAAATGTTAATTAGAGCAGAATAATGACTTAAATGAACTGTCAATATATTAAAATATTTTAATTACCTCTTGTTGGTTCGTCATTTCACATAGTTTCTATTCCTTGCTAAGTTTCTATTCCTTGCTAACTTCCATACGCCAGTATGTGAATGCCCGAAGGTACAGGTTCATTGTACAAGAAGCTAACCGTGTTTGCAGTGCACTACTTTCTTCATAATAATAATAATAATAATAATAATAATGAGGACTTTGTATAGCGCCTAATCTTTAGAAGCTCTAAGCGCTTTACAACATTAGACAACACATATAAGATAAAAAAACATAATGATATGATTACAAAAACAAACACCATGAAATTAGAAAACAAAAAATCATGCTGATAATATTTAAGGTAGGAAACATTATTAGGTCTTTAAGTTTTGAGAGCCCTCTTGAATGTGATAACTGTGTCTTTGTGTCTAAGTTCAGTGGCCAATTCATTCCACGTTGCTGGGTCCTGGTATGCAAAAGAACGCTGTCCATATGACTTTGTTTTCATAGTGGGAATAATGAGTATACGATTGTCAGAAGAGGAGGGTAAAGTATCTTGCTGGTGTGTACACATGGGTGAGGTCAGATATGTATGTTGGACTACAGTCTGACAGTGAAACTTAGCACAGAGAACAAATTTTGTGTTTGATTCTGGATCGAATGGATAGCCAGTGCAGGGTACAGAGCAGCGGGGAGGTGTGCTCTGATCGTGGTACTCTAAGTATGACCCGAGCAGCTGTGTTTTGAACTTTTTGAAGTTTCTGGAGTAGATATTGAGATGAACCAGACAGAACTGAGTTACAGTAGTCCAGTCTTGAAAGTACTAATGAACACACACGTGTTTTAGTGGCATCAACTGAAATATATTTGCGAATTAAGCTGATGCGTCTCAGCTCAAGATATGCAGCCTTGCATATGTTCATGACATGTTGGTGCAATGTGAGAGTACTGTCCAGAGTAGCACCTAGGTTTCGTACTGATTGTGTGAATTTAATGTTGGTGTTGCTGATATTTATTGTTTGAGGTAAAGGATGTGAATGAGAAAGTCTTTTTGTTGTGATCAGAATGGCCTTAGTTATATCATCATTCATCTGCAACTTATTACATGGCATCCATAATTTCACATCGGAAATGCACCTCTCTACACCTTGGATGGTAGCATCAACTTCAATTGGGTGGCTAGATTTGTATATTTGGGTGTCATCAGCGTACAATTGGCGAGACACTGTATGATGATCTATGACACTTGAGAGTGACTGAGTGTATAGAATGAAAAGAACAGGTCCAACAACAGACCCCTGTGAAATACCTAAACATAGATCAACCGGCTGGAGTATTCCATATGCAGATACAATTTGTGTCTTGTTGACCAAGTATGACTTGAACCACAGCAAGGCTGTTTCATGAATGCCAAATACATGCTGGAGACGGTGAAGTAATATATCGTGGTCTATCGTGTCAAATGCTGCATACAAATCAAGGAGGGTCAGGACTGTAATCTTTCCGCTATCCAACGCAGAGAGAATGTCATTAACTACTTTTAGAAGAGTAGTTTCAGTACTGTAGCAAGGGCGATATGCAGATTGTACATTGCTAAAAAGACTGTTTGAATTCAGATGAGATACAAGTTGGGATAGAACAACCTTTTCTAAGATTTTTTATATGAATGGGAGATTAGAAACTGGGCGGTAGTTCTTTAAATCGTTATGGTCTAGTGTTGGTTTCTTCAGCAGAGGCTTTACAATGGCAGTTTTGAAACATTATGTGAATTCCCCGGATGAGAGAGAGGCATTAATAACATCAGTTAGTGAAGGCAATACTGGATCTAAGCCCTCAAGCAGCAGTGATGTTTGAATTGGATCAAGTTCACATGACTTTGGTGCACTCTTCATCAGGATTGCACGTACAAAATCCATAGAGACAGGTTCAAATGCTGCTAATGGTTGCCGCTCAAATTCTCTATTCAAACTGCATGGTGACGACGAGGCAATTGAAATTGTGGTGTCAAGCTTATCGCTAATGGTTTGTACTTTGTCACGGAAGAAATTTGCAAACATGTCCAGAAGGTCGACTGGAGAGAAGGTAGTTGGAAGTGGTGTTGATTTGTTCCTTGACATTAGCTTGTTAGTAATCTCGAAGAGCTCTTAGCAGCTGGAACTTTTCATGATCTTAGTAGTGTAGTGGGCTGATTTCGCTGCATGGACTATATTTGTGACATTCTTCCTAGCGGCTTCATAGATTTGCTTTTGAATAGTGAGTCTGTTGGAAAGCCAACGCCTCTCAGTTTTACGGCGGTCTCGTGTAGCAGTGCGAAGCTGGTCCCTAACACTGCTATGCCATAGAGAACACTTTTGAATTGATACTCTGCACTTGGTAGCTGGGGCATGTTTGTCGAGCAATGAATGCAGGCAGTTATCGAGTTGTTCTGCTGTAGGAGGTAAGCAAGTTGTTAGGTTTGCTTGGATGTCGTGCATTAGTTTTGTTCTATTTATCATACATAGGTTTCTCTTAGTAGCAGATACAGGTGGAGGGTTAGGGACTGATACATCAAGATGGCATATAATGCAGAGGTGATCTGATGCAAGGTCATGGGATACCATGGAGGACCGTATAATGTTATCATCAGGTCTATGAAGAATTCAGTCTAATATGTGACCATGTTTATGGGTGGGTTGATTTACTGACTGTTTGAGGTTGGAAACATTAATGGAATCTAGGAGTTTTTATGTGTTTGGGTTTTCGGGACAGTCAAAGTGAAAGTTGAAATCTCCAAGAATAATCAGGTTGCCACATATCGAATTTCCGTACTCCAGGAGATTCGGCGAGCTTGTTTTTTTCTACTAGGAGAGGGCGGTATAGGCAGAAAAAATGGACTGACCTTTTCTCCAGTGTGAGTGTGGTTTGGACTAGTTTAAACGATGTGTGGTCGAAATTGAATGTTGTGGTGTGGTTAAGACATTTGATCATGGAGTTATTTGTGATGACAGCAATTCCACCTCCGCGAGAGTTACGGGGAAACCACTTGATGGAGTAACCAGTGGGTGTTAGATCCGCACACTTGGGCTCATCGCCTGATGTTTTTATCCATGTTTCTGTCAGGAAAAAGACGTCAATATTCTGGTCGTTGATAAAATTAACTATTTCTGTGCGCTTTTCCGGTGGTCCTACTGACTGGGCATTGAATAATGCAATGTGCAGAGGTATTTCTTGGATAGCTGACACAAAGGTTGACGAGTTAATAGGGTTTTGAATTAGGTTATCTAAATTAACGGTTGAATTTCTTTTAATTGTTGAGCCGAAATAAGGGAGATCACTGGAATTCTTCCTGTTCTACGCTGGCCAGCTTTGAAACAACGTTTCTTTTTTCGCTTCTGTTTACATTTAGGTAATGATGAATGTAGTCCCAGTTCGTTTAGTCTAGAACACAGTGTAGTGTGGAGAGTCATGGAGTGATCATTTAAAGCAATTAATGAGGGTCCATCATAGCATGAACGGGTTGACTGGCGAGTATCACGTGATGGCGGTTTGTTCATAAACAGTGGAGCAGGACAGCTGAGAAAAATTATAATTGTTCTCATTTCTAAAACATGGAGATGAAGAAACACATACGAATTGAACAGCCTATTCATAATGAACACAATAACGTAGATGAAGACAGGCAACAAGCACAAATATCATGAAAATGGCACTATAAAACGGAACAGCTGCTTCAAGCCGGTTAAGCGATAGCGGCCATCTTGTTTTTCATATTTCATGCTTAAATCATGAGTGTCTTATGTGAATAAAAATAGAAACTGAAAGAAAAGAAAAAACAATCAATTTATCAATTGGCATATGTGATTGTGAACAAGAAAAATCTTATAACTACATTTTGTAACGGACACACTCGCAGGGATGTGAGGAGTTTATTCACTCAGGAACATATCGTAACTCAATATCTAGCGCAAATATATGTATTTGTATGTGATATAAATAAAATATACGTACAGTATATATGCTGTAGGCTTCCATTTAATGAAAAATGTATACGAGTGGTATATCGTTGATACAGTGCTCAAACTATACACATATTCTATATTTATACCACTTACATTAAAAATAAGGTCTAACTTTCACTGTCACATTTCAATAGCATAAAATGAAGAAAAAAATTATAATTTAAAAAAAAAAAACAACTAACAAACAATGCAAATTATATATACATAACACTGTACGTGGATAAAATAATACTTTGCCGGCACATCAAAATACCACGGTAGACGTTTCCATGTCGACGTTGCATGCATTTATTTAACACTCACCTACTGCTTAACGGCCATGAATGTTACCGTAGGAGAGTCAGCGAGAAGCTGTTGCGTAAAATAATGCCAGAACCCGGCAAAAGACGGATCACAAACATAAATGTCCCGTATGTTACTTACACGCACTCTGCTCGAACGTTGCAGTGGAAGTTTTGCTGCATGACGCCTATGCGGTTCAGAGGAATATAACGCTAATTGCTGAACAAGTCCCAAATCGGTTTTATGACACCGCTAAACTATTAAACTAAACTGAGCTACCAATATGATAGAACACTGCTGATTTGTTTATTAACTCTCTCGAGGTTACATCGAAATGGATAGGACAACAGCTTTCCTCACCCGCAAATATGATTATGACGCTTGATGACATTGGTGAATTACCGCGAAACACATTGTTGGATCTTTGACGGAGCTTTCAGCTCCATCGATGAAAAAGTTCGTTATCACTACCAACTCACTGGCGAATACAAATGGCGAGTACACAACGTACACAACCTGCATTTGCGAATTTACCAAAGCAAAACAAGAAATATTGTTTTGCTTCATAACCCGAAAGAGTATGACGGTCACATAGTCATGCATGCAGTCACAACATCATCAAATGCATTAATAAATGTTTCCAATCAATATCTACATACACATGACGTTTCCACTGGGTCAGTTGAAGCTCATTCACTCACTGCAGTTTCTCAATACCGGCCTGGGTACATTACTCCTCAACAATCTTTCGGCGGAAGGCGACAATCGATTTACGTGATTGCAAGCAGTCAAATTTGAGTTTCTGTGTCCACTCGAGGTGTTTGGTAAATATGTGGCCAGTATTACGCGTTTAGGCTCGAATACTCAGTAACACAGAAAGAGTGAAAACAAAAAGCTTTTTAAAATTTAACAATTTATTTTCCTGGAGAATTCTGTAAAAATGCAAAAAAGAGAACTTACGGTTTCAAGAATCAAATCCAAAAATAATCTAAGAATAATCCAAGAATTAAATTGCAAAAGTCTATGTAATAAATGTTCTAATAATTTCAAATTCTAATCCTGATGTAAAATCCAAGATGGATAACGATGACGTATGCTGTAGTCAGTACTGTGCTTATATACAGCTCCTTGTAGAAATACAAATAATGGCACTCCAGTGTTGGAAATCCAAATTAAATTTGTATGCAATGTCTTTCCAAAATTTCTGTGTGAGCACTCCTCAAAATATTTCCAGACAATAAAGAATTGATCCTTTTGAAATCCAACTGATCTGAAGAATTATTATAGCTCAAATCTGGCTACAAAATTAACTTGACATCAGTATGAAAGGCCCAAAACTGAGAAATCTCTCTCAAAACAAAGATTATATCATATCATAAGACGCAGTTTCGAAATTCCCCCAAGTTGCGAAATCAGAGGATTGGGATCACATGATCATGTTTATATCACATACGCAAAAATATGGCCTTGATTAGACCAATGATTTTATTCGCAGAATAAACTTTTAAAAAATGTGTTTACTTCTTAACCCACGTAGTCCCATCATGACCATGACAACAACCAATCATTTTAAATTAAAATAGAACTTTGTTTACTAATTCTGAATCCAGGTCAGAATTTAGATCAACACCTGTTGGTTATAAACTAACAGTCAAGGTCAAACAATTTTCTGAAAAAGTATCATCTCTAGTGAATAAATTTACATTACAATAGCATGTAAGAAAAATAAAATTTTAAAACTGACAAACAAACAACTAAATTAATATAGATATATATTAAATCAGATATACGTAACTTATCATAATAAAGAACCAAAAGACTATACAATTTTAACATTGTCCTAATGATAATGAAGAACCAAAAGACTATAAAATGGTAACAATCACAATGATAACACTCCTGATAAAGTCAACAAAATTCCGAGTTTGAGAAATCTTTTGCTGCTGTGAATCAGGCAAAACTGATGTGATCTGAATAAAACATTTGCCCAGCTGCATACACTTTTCATTGTATATTTAATAACATGAGTCTGATCTTCAGTGTGTGCAAATTTTATAAATTATTAATTACTTTTATCCCAATTATTTTATTAAGAGTTATTGACATGGAACATCCCCCATCCTTTTCTATGTGATTAACTTACTTGGAAGTCATTGGTGCACTGACGGATGGTAGAGCATCTCACTCATGATCCAAAAGTCATGGGTTCAATACCCACTCAGGCCAGTCAGGATCACCAGCCTCAGTGTGTCCTTGAGAGCATCATTTTGCTTCTATTTACAATGCATGATTTAGCCAGTAACGCATTGAAAGTGCCTTTAAATACAAATGAATGTATAATTGCTTGGACACTTAACTAATGAATGTATGATTGCTTGGACAGTTAACAAATGAATGTATGATTGCTTGGACACTTAACTAATGAATGTATAATTGCTTAGATATATATAACTAATGAATGTATAATTGCTTGGATATATATAACTAATGAATGTATGATTGCTTGGACACTTAACCAATGAATGTCTTATTGCTTGGACACTTAACTAATGAATGTCTTATTGCTTGGACACTTAACTAATGAATGTATTATTGCTTGGACACTTAACTAATGAATGTATGATTGTTTGGACACTTAACTAATGAATGTATGATTGTTTGGATACTTAACAAATGAATGTCTTATTGCTTGGATATATATAACTAATTAATGTCTTATTGCTTGGACACTTGACTAATGAATATCTTATTGCTTGGATGCTTAACAAATGAATGTATGATTGCTTGTACACTTAACTAATGAATGTATGATTGCTTGGACACTTAACACATGAATGTATGATTGCTTGGGCACTTACCTAATTAATGTCTTATTGCTTGGACACTTAACTAATGAATGTATAATTACTTGGATACTTGACTAATGAATGTCTTATTGCTTGGACACTTAACTAATGAATGTATAATTGCTTGGACACTTGACTAATGAATGCATGATTGTTTGGACACTTGACTAATGAATGTATGATTGCTTGAACATTTAACTAATGAATGTATAATTGCCTGGATGCTTAATTAATGACTATAATTGCTTGGACACTTGACAATGTAAAATTATCATTTGTTTCAAAAGGTTAGATGTAGACATGATATCCTATTATTAAGAAGAAACCTTTAGTCTCGTTACAAAAACCATAACGTAAAATCATACATAAGTATTGTCTATAGTCTTGTATGAGATGAATCCACAACAAACTGCATAGATCCATATATGCTGTCATATAATGTGCTGGTAGACCTATGCAATTTGCTAGAATTAATAAGTTTATTGCATTTGGTCACTTCATTTATTGGTATGGTCTGAAAACACACTCTCAGTTTGACAGGATGAATCCGGGTTGAGATTAGATTTTAGTGAAGTCGCTGAAAGCAATTTCATGAATGAAATGTTTATTTATAATGTGATTGAATGACAGATAATCAGACTACTGTGCATAAAGTCCAATAATGTTACTTTTACAGACTGATGCACACTGAGTTTAACGAATGATGCAACGAAATGATATTGTCCATAACTGGAATTAATCAGAACATGCAACTTAAACGAGTATTTTGCCTTACACGTTTTTTTTTTTTTTTTTTTTTTTTTGTATTGTTCAGGAAACCATCTGTAAAGGTTTTTTTTTTCAATATACAATCAGTACCTGGCTTGGTTGGGAAGAGCCTGCTGTCAGATGTTGTGCCTTGCAGACTTTTTGTGCTGTCCAGGAAGCCATCCTATATGTGGACAGCTTTCTGACAAAACTCGTGTTGCAATAATGCAGTTAGACTTCACTTTTCAAGTACCATGGTTATGGTGAAATCCATGATCAGAGAGCTTAATGTAATCAGTTTTCCAACTGCAAACACTTTTAAAACTTATAATTTTCATGCAAAATTCCACTAACCTTACCGCTCCGGTGGTCTAGTGGTTAGAGCGTCTGCCTCGGAAGCGGGAGGTCGTGGGTTCGATCCCCGGCCGAGTCGTACCAAAGACTTACAAAAATGGTACATACAGCTGCCTCGCTTGGCGCTCAGCATTAAGAGGTTAGTGTTAGGACTGGTCGGCCTAGTGTCAGGATAATGTGACTGGGTGGGACATCATGCTAGATGTCTTCGGCAGGATGCCCCAGTGCCAGACATCACTATAAACTGCCACACTGCAGCGATATGACTGACAAATTGTTAAAGCTACGTTAAAAATCCAAATCACACACACACTCAACTAACCCTTAAACTCAAACTCTAGTAAACGGCTTGTTAACTATACAAAAATGATGACGAAAGTCAGGTAGGCAAAACCCCATTCACAACCCTCGATCACAAGTTTGACAAAAGTCTGATATACAAAAACTATTCGGACTTCTCAGTCACGGCCAAAAATCAAGCACATAATATAAACTAAACTTTAACACCTCCCCTGATAAAGAAAAAGAATGATTTATACAATAAATCTTTCGTTACATATTAGTCAAATATACATTAGATACTATAAAAATTAAAATTACATTGGAAGTTGATTTATGAATGAAACAAAATACACAAAAAACCAATAAAGCACTTCTATTCACGTGAAATTATATCTGCAATCACAGCTTTTCTTCTGATTTGTCTAATGTCAATACTGTATTCGCACAGTATCAAACTCTACCTGACCTAACTCTGATTTTTGTTTTTCTTTTTGTTAATGAAAGTAAGGAGGTTGATCACTGAATACAATAATCAAGGAAGGAGCTGAACTAATATACACACTTTGAAATGTTACAAAGCTAATATCAAAGCCAAACATTCCTACTCTATTGTGGAATAATTTCTCTCGTGTTTAGATTTTTAGAATTCTATGAACACCACAACAGTTATATTCTAAATCAATACTCCACCAACCCATTCATTATTTATATCAACAGACATTTGAAACAATTGCTTGACATTTGGAGCTGAAAATAATGGTACACATTTAAGAATGGCCTTTACTTTGTCAAAAGATTCTTGAGACCAAGGAAGCTTGGATTTTACACAGCATATTAATCAGAGGTTAAGCAATTATAGACTCACATTAGCAAAGCGTTTGACAATATCCAGTCATACCAAAGAATTACATCAGTTTCTTTGTACTATTAGTTATTGCGAATTCAGAGATAGCCTTGACATTAACTTCTACAGCTTTAACTTGACCGTGTCCCACAATATGTCAAAGAAATGTCACACAAGCAAAACTCACTTTTACCTTAATTAAATGTCAGATTTACATCGCTGAGTGGATTGAATTTTCGAATTGTTTCCAAATGATCTCTCCAGGTGTCATGTAGATGATGACGTCTGTCACAAGATGAAGCCGGGTTGGGACTGGATTAGTGAAGACACCCAAAGCAACGGCGTTAAGAAGATAATTATTTATAAACGCAAATTAAATATTAACAAATCTGACACCATTATAAACAAAAAAGATTAGGAAAATTATAAAGTTCCTAACATGGAACTATCAACAATAAGCAACTCAACGAGAAAACTCAAACATGAATTTAACGAATGGAATTTTAAACAAATGTGAATTACGTCCTATCACAATCATCAAATAAACGTATATGATCTACATCACAATATAAACAAGGTCTTATTAAACACCAAGGGATATAGGGATATGTAAGAATGTATGAATCTATTGCTCATATAACGATATTGAAAGGGGAATGCATGAAATTATGAATATATTGCTCATATAACGATATTGAAATGGGAATGCATGAAATTATGAATCTATCGCTCATATAACGATATTGAAATGGGAATGCATGTAATTTTGCTCAGATAGCAATAGTGGAAATAACAATGACGTGATGTGATGTGATGTGATTTTTATTTTTAACTTAGTTTTAACAATTTTTCAGTCATATCGCTACGATGTCTGCAATGTGCCAGTTTATAGTGATGTCTAGCACTGGGGCATCATGCCGCAGACATGTAGCATGATGTCCCACCCAGTCACATTATCCTGACACCAGGCCGATCAGTCTTAACACTAAACCTTAACGCTGAACGCCAAGCGAGGCAGCTGTAAGTACCATTTTTGTAAGTCTCTGGTATGACTCGGCCGGGGATCGAACCCACGACCTCCCGCATCCAAGGCGGACGCTCTAACCACTAGGCCACCGGAGCGGTTAAATAATAACAATGACATAGAACGCGTAATACCATGCGTGGACGCTTCTTTGACCATTGACTAGAGCGAGTGGTACCGGAGATACATCTTGGACGTCAAATGTGCACCACGATAGTTATATATATGGTCCCTTCATTGAGAACACCAGTACACTCGTCTGAACCAACGTCACCAGACACAGCGTACACGTCACAAGAAACCACACAGTTCTGTGACTCCACATCACCAAACCATATATAAGGCAGCCAAAATTATAACTAAACCGTGTAGTTCATATGACATGGTTAAGTACTTCTGCAGTGATATATGTTGCGCATGCGCGCACATGAATTCGTTACCCATTACATTAATCGTTCAATGCATGCAGCGCATAATTAAATTCAATATGTCTGTTCAGTTACAACAAATAGTTAACTCGAACCAGACATATTATTTCTAATATGGCGTTGTATAACCTAGGTATTGACTCTCTGTAAAATCCGCCGAAGACCATAACCATACAATTAATAGTTTATGCCACCATTATCTATCTTCATAATAAACCATCGCCGCCTATCTACTGTTACTTCAACGATGTTTATATCATTCCAGATGTTATAATGTCCATAACTGACCAGTCTGGAAACATTAACCGTAACAATCAGAGAGTGATATATTTGCATCTGAGAGCGCAAACCGAAACTACGTAACCGTGTTGTATAAGTCAATTCAAAAACAATCTAAGCGCAAAACGATCATAGGATGATTTTATCAAAGCTGTTGTCAAGACTTTTTTAAAACATTGCTAGGTATGGTCAAAAGAGTTGTTAAACTTTCGGATGATGCTGATAAAACTGCTACGTCGGTAGTATGAACAGCTTTTAGACATAAAAACAGGGAAGATAAGGAGAACGTCTCCGCATGTTGTACTAGAGGCTGACAAAGAAGTCATAATCTAAATTGGACGAAGAATAGAAGCTGACAGTGTGATGACTACTACTGCCAAAAACCCTTGTTCAGCTGTGGAGAAGAACTTATCAACGAACTTGAGCGGCAAACCAGTATAATCGTTGGAGTCTGCTACAGAAGGGGCTGTGTCAAAGTAATCAGACAGTTGAGAAATATTAATGAGGAATTATAGTGAATTCAGGCGGAGACATCTTGGATAATATTATTGTCATACATCAAAAGATTGTATGTACATCGTCACACTCCTGACTACTGGCAGATTAGCCAATTCGAGACTACTGGTCCCAAAACGCCTTCAGTGTTGGAATTTATTTGGAACATCACTGTAATTTGATTGGAATTTTATTCATTAGGACTGGTGATGGAAATGTTTGGACTGTTTAGGATTTAATTCACAATAGTGTAAGTTCTTTTTAAATTGTAACTTTGTGTTCTAGGGAAATACATTTTTTGTTGAAGCTGAAAAAACTGTTTTGTTAAACTCTTTTCTGTTATTTAGTTTAAGACCATAAAGTGGTAATAGGGTCGTAAGGGTTCGTAAGAATAAATTGTCCATCATCTGCTGCAGCTGCTGTGTGACGTATATAGGTAATTTGATCAGTTCCAAAACCAGCTTGTTCTTAATACCTGTATAACCGATGGCAAAAGTCATACATGGAACTTGGTGGCAACAGCATGCCAACTTCGTTATATTAGTTATATACTGATTTGCTGCAATACCAGCACTGCAATTCGGATATCGTATAATAATAGGAGCTGACGCATTGTATGTCAACATCCAATTGAAGTTGCATCGCTTCACTTATCCTTGTATCAAAACATACTTGTGGCAGCGCTCACGATATAGTCGTCGCTTATCAACATACGATTCATGATATTGCTGACAAGAGAGAGATAAATAATAGCGCGGCTAGATATTTGTTGATTATTACTGACAGTTTAACAAGTACGCAGGGTTAATGCCCCAACAAAATACGACCAGTATTGCTATCAGAGACGCTATTGTATATTTGCCACCAATAAAACTTTGTGTTGATCATGCGACGAATTCTACAATAACACGATTAAAAACTGTTCAAAAGCAAATATTAATATAACATATTCTAAACTTAATAAAGGCAAAGCAATTCTCGTTACAAGAGTTAATCTCATGCGTAAATTGTTATCTGCTACCACTTCACAAAAATCAGAAAAATATGTAGGTAGAGGTATTGCAGTCGCTAGTGGAAAAGTACGACAATAAAACGACAGGAGCATTTTAAAGATTCAAACGCAGGCTAGCAATGAACAGAGTCAAGATACCGTTGCGAACAAATTATTTTTCAGCAAGTATTTCTGGGATTAAAGACAAACATTTGGCGAAAGCTAGTACGCCAAATAAATTAATTATTTGCTATGTCGGAGGTGTTGGAAATAACTCATATAACGTACGGAATCGTAGGCTTCCTTCGTCAAATATTGCAGAATCGTTTAACGAGCGGGAGTTATAAATAACATAGCAAAATGTTTCTAGAACAGCGCTTGTGATGAAAACTCGTGGAAACAAGTCACCTTTGTATTGGAACTGCTATTACGATAATTCCTGTTCTCCAACGGCAATTATTCAGAAATAATGTTGTCATATTCTGCTAATTTTGTTTTGCTGGATTTGTGTTTATACATAAAGTTTTTTCAGGCAAACCTTCGAACAGGTTTGTGTTTTGATAACACAATCGAACGTAATGGGCTTTGCCCTTTCAGCGGGTCTAGTTTGATAAACCTGACAAATATCATCGCTACATCGATCTGTTTTCTCATTAGTCAAGTTAAATGTCGTCATTTAGTTTATCATGTGATAGCATAAGTTTTCATTGGATCCCAACTGTTTTGCACAGAGGTTCTATCTTATGTCAGATACAATAACGTTGTCTAAATCACATATGTCTACTTGGAGCAGCCTGAAACTGTACATGATGCCTTGTAACATTAGACAAAATCCTCCTGCGATTCGTCAGCTGAATTTCATTGCAACGAAACCTTTGAATAATCCCCGAAAACTAGTTTTGTTGACAGACAAGCGGCGTACATTATTAAATGATCTTGGTTAGATAAATGTCTGCAACAATAATTACATACTGATGCGTCATAGCATCTCTTGCATCAAAGACATATCCTTCTTGCGATGCTTGAAACTAGCATATTTTTGAATTGATTATATAATATGAACAACAATATAGAACAAACAGACGTCCCTGCTACGACTAAACGTTAATCACGGACATTGACGGTCACTTGGTGATATACAGTACTTATATTCTCAGGACTGAGGTGAATAATATTGTACAAAATATTGTACAAGGTGAGCTGCGTTAACATCGGGACATAAAAGGTTACATTGGCATTAGTGTGACGTTCGGTAAATAAATTGGCATTTTATCAGCAAACCAGTACGCTCAATCGACATCCACCATGCATACATCAAATATTAATATAGCTCAGCTCCCTGTTTGACAAACGGGGAAGAGAGAACTACTCCGAATTAAGATACATGCACTAAAAAGAGCAAAAAATTAAATTGAACTATAAGGAAAACCACCACCCTTCTACAATCTAATAAAAAACAGTATGCGAAGACATACTACAACCCCTCCCACACACACACACACACGATACACAAACATACAAACATATATACACACTTATTATTCTTATATACTTACCTAAGAGAAAGACTGGAACCATTTGACATAGATAAGCCAATACAAAAAAAAACAAAAGATATATATATATATATATATATATATATATATATATATATATATATATATATATATATATATATACGAATAAACGGGGCTAAATGACTCTGGCAAAGTCAACTACATACAAAACAATATAAAGAAAAACAAGTGGGAGGAAATTGGCCCATGACATTAACATGTCACTGGGGCAATAGTACGACCCTAAATCGGAAGCCCAAACTTATGGAACTCGGACCCCTAAAAAGTCCTATGGGGGTCGGAAAGTACATAAAATTTTGACTTCATGGAATTTAAAAAAAACTTACAAATATGATGATAAAAAAGAAATTAACCCTGCAAAATTCAAAATCAACATTATTGTTTTTATACAGTGAACATACACAGATGATTTAAGGGAGGACAGGGTCAACCCACAATAAATACACTTTTAGATATAATCAGGGTGAAACTTTTAAGTTCTAACCAGCTATATATGCTGGGACGGAGCTAAGATGTGTCAACAATAGGAATTTCAAGAGGCCAAGGCTGATGGAGAAGACTGCAATTAATCAATATCAACGCGTCCTAATATTTAGACATAAATCCAGTTTGAAAACCGATTATTGACTCGAACACGGCCAAGACAGCTGCAGCATCAAATTACTTTTAAATTATTTTCATCAAGTTAATGAACAACTCTGTAGGGAAAATATGAGAATGCGAGGGACGTAGAAATTGTCACTAAACGACAAAACTGGTTTCACTTTTACGTAAATGAAAGTTTTTCACGAGTTGCGATCGATAAGATAAAAACTGTTCTTCAGCTTAAACTAAGTCATTCTGTCTTATCCAAGTTGTTCATGTACACTATTATTTACAGCGACGCAAACAAAAATGTGGAAAGAAAGCCAATGTGTGTTTTACGGATACATATTCTTTGTGCTATGATATTGACACTGTTGATGTCTATTTTACTATCTTTGTTGAAAAGAATAGACAACATATAGGCTAAAATGAAACCTCTGTTCTGATAGTAGAATTTCTTGGCCTAAGAAGTAGATGCACGCTATCAGACGTGCTGATGACAGCATTAAAAATAAACGTTCCAAACAGAAAAACCGAAATGTCATTTAAAATGTTCGCGATTATGAAGAAAAACTGGAGGAAAATATTATGCAGCAATGAAGATGAATCTTTTCTAGTGATCATGCTCTGCACAGAGTTGCAATAACCAAATATGACTTATTACCTAGGACGTCAACAGCTTGGTCTAAAGTCATTTCAGGGCCAGAAAAAATAATAACACAGATATATTACAGAGCTAATTCTGATCTATGCAACAAAACATACTTAAGAACTGACATTATGACAAGCTAAGGTATATCAAATCAGGTCGACGTGTTACTGAGCTTGAATCGTATAACGACGCTTATCAACAAAAACATGGCTGATATTTGGATTTGGAAACAAATTGATTAGAAAAACTCCTTGCAATAACCAACCAAATCATTACAGACGTGGTGTCAATCGTCTCCACTCAAGCAATTTTTACATCTTCTAGGATGCTAAGCAAATGTGTTTTCATATGCACGTCTTAAAATACATTTCTTATTCTTTTCTGGTTTGTTTAGTTGCTCACATTTCCATTTTTGACGTTTTGTGAAAACATGACATAAAAATACAAAACTTAGCATATATTTCATTTAGAGTTTTTGTGTAAACATTCAATTAAAGCATTTTACAAATTATTGTCTTTCATTATAGTAGCTGAATGTGGGGTTATGACACAAGGCTTAGTGACCCAGTGTCCGAACGGAACGTTTCTGTTAGCAATAATTTGTAGTTTTATACATCAGGCTTTGCTTGCGCCTAAAGTCTGCGAGGCCAGCTAAATCAAAAATAAGCGAATGTGGGGTATGACCCAAGTAATATCATAGATATCTTACATAGCTAATTCTGATCTGAGTCGCTACATCCTTCTGGCCATAGTCCCACGTTCATATACTGAATCTATTTGCGTGGAATCAAAAAAGAAATTGCAGATATCACAAAAAAATACTCCAAAATGATCTTACAAAATAATAAACTGATTGAACAGGAATGCAAAATGATTATTGAAAACCCTAATACATCAAATAAGGAAAAGGAAATTTCACAAGGAATTTTAGATCAATTAGACAAACATAAATTACAAGGTCTTAAAATAAGGGCAGGAAAATTTGATTCTTTATATACAACAGGGAGAAACATTTATTCTAAAGAAGAGATAAGGAAAGCCACAGAGAGAAATATTGCTAAATTAACAGACAATGGAAAATCTTTGAAAGAAAAAAGTCAATTCTAAACTACATACATTCATATTATGCAAATCTTTACACATTTCAAAACATTAGTGATGAAATTATCAAAAAATATTTAGAAAAAATTAAGTTACTATATATTCCTAATATGGATAAGGAGAACTGTGACTCCCCCATAAAAGAGATGGAAATTTCTACAGCAATTGATCAATTAGCAAAAGATAAATCTCCCGGTTCAGATGGCATCACTGCTGAATTTTATTAAAAAAATTAAATTACATTTAATACCTATTCTAAAAAATATATATGACACATCCCTAATTAATGGAAAAATGACTCAAACAATGAAAGGAGGAAAAATAACTCTTAAATATAAAAATAAAGGTATACCAGAAGAAATTAAAAATTGGAGACCCATCTCTTTACTTAATTTAGACTACAAGATATTAAGTAAAATTATGGCTAACAGGATAAAAAGTACTATGGAGGAAATAATTAATCCCCACCAAACATGTGGAGGAAAAAAGGGACATACTTAATAATACTCTTTCAATTAAAGCAATACTAGACTATATGGAATCAAATAAGATAGGAGAGCTCTCATTTTGTTTGATCAATAAAAGGCCTTTGATAGAATAGAAATAAACTACATTATACATGTTTTAAAAAAATTTGGTTTTGGTAATGTTTTCTTAAAATGGATTATGACATCTATAATGATATAACCCCAACTCCAAAATACAAACAAATGGTGCCACAACTAAATCTTTCTAGGTCAGTAAGACAAGGCTGACCTATATCTAGGTTGCTATATGTGTTAGGAATTGAGGTTTTACAAAAAGCAATTCAACAAGACAACAACTTTACAGGAATTAAAATACCTATTAAAGCTACATAATGTAAATCTTTCTAATATTATAACAACCAAATCATCTTATAATTATGTAATGAATCAATACATGAATTTTGGAAAAGCTTCTGGCTCTCAAATAAATACTACCAAATCAGAAATACTCCTAATAGATAAATGGAAATATAACTCATCAGGACTCCCAACTGAACAAATTAGACATCAAGTAAAAGTACTAGGGATCATTCTTGGGAAAGATAGTAAAATACTTAACTACTTACAGATACAAAAGAAATTAGAACATCATAAAGAAATTTGGACTGACAAAAACTTTAGTTTTGCTCACAAAATTCAAATTATTAAAACATACCTATTCAATTCCATTTGGTATGAATTTAATGTAATTGATTTTGAAAATTTTTATCGAAAAATATTCATAAAATAGCCAAGGAAACGCTTTAAAAAAAAACCGGAACAAGGTGGACAAGGACTTCCTAATCTAATACAAAAACAACTTGTTAACATAATGTACAGACTAAATAATCTAACACCCACAGGCTTATACATCTAACGGTTTGGAAAACTTTTACTGAACAGAGCTGATATACCAAAAAATAATAATTTGAGAATGACACAAAAAACTCCTAACTGTGTGTATAAAATAATTCTGACCCAAAATTTGTTTAGATTAACACAGAATTATGACAAATTTTAGAAAAGAATTCCATAGAGAAAAAAATAATTGAACTTACTACTTATAAACCTTGTAATATAGAGAACAAAATAAAAGAAGTGGATTGGCCTAACATATGCAAATACTGTAAAGGAATTAAAGATCCAAACAAACGAGCCAGTATGTATACTTATTTGCATAACGCATGGTGGACAGGTGAACATACATACCAATGGAAAATTATATCCTATTTACCTAAATGTATATTTTGTGGAACTGAATTTGACAGCAAAAAACACACTGCTACTAGACTGTACACATCTCACCAACTCTAGACAAATACTCATTAATAAAATAATCAGGAAACGGGGCAACTTCGATCCACTCAATTTACTCTACACTGATAGAAATAATAACAAAGATTTATACACTAAGTAATTAGTTTTATTACTGCAGCTATAAATGCAAGAAGGAATAAAAAATGGGCTACTGAACTAATACAATAAAACACCATATGACTGGAGAGCCTGAAAAGGCTAGTTAAACTACACCAGTCAGTCTGGAAAGCCTTAAAGGCTAGTCACAAAAACACCAGACTTACATACTCGAAATAGGATGTTTTCCAATCACGTCCGCGTGATGGAAGATTTCAATCTTATTTTGTTTACAAACTAGTTATAGAATCAGGTGGAAATCACACGACCTTGACATTTAACAAATTGCATCATTCATGTAACACACACTTCTTCTAATAAAAGAGGATTACTACACATGCGGATAAGATATATCCGCCTCTGAAGCCTCTCTTAATACATGATTTTCACATATATTATATTTTTTTTGTCTAAAAAATCTTTAAATAAAGTAATCTGACCTATGTATTGGAAATATCTAGTAGCGGAGTATAGTGATGGGAAAGTCATTTTATGACACCCCAAAGGGACTCACACGGACCCCTCCTCTAATAACCAAAGAATAAGAAACACGACCCAAAATTCTAAAAGTATAACCCAAAGAAAAAAGTAGTGGTGAACATGCACTAGGCATGTCATATTGTCACCTCAAAATGACCTTACCTGCATGCCTCCCGTTACTTATCATATTCGAAAATCTTTCATTTTGGCTATATAAGAAAAATGACCTTTCATCCAAAAGAGTATGGTGGAGACTTCAGGCAGAGATGTCAAAATTAACTCCGTATAAGGGCTCTGAGTCTGGAACCTCCACTATAATTTTATAATTTATAACTCTAAAATTTTCAAAATTCAGACCAAAAAATTTGTCTCATTAAATTACAATTAGAATAATATAGAATTTTACTATACCTGCGAATAGAATCTATTCGCCGCTGTAGCCTCATTATAATACATTTATTTTCTGCATGTATATTTCACACTATCTCAACAACTATAAAAGAAGCGACTTAAACATAATAACAAGAATACTGATGACTTCTACACTAAAAACTAAATAAACAACAAACACAGATCCAAATTCCAAATTATATAATATAATATAAATATCTTCTATGTTTGAGAAAACAAAAAATAATGATGGCAGACCCACATCAGGGATGTCAGTCTCTGACACCTAACAGGGACCCTAACTGTGGGCTTTCAATCATTTTAATACATATTCAACAAATTTCGTTACATCAAAAGAAAAACAAAACAATATTTTAAAAAATGATAGAAACTTCAAATGTCATTAAATTAAAAATAGTAGAGATTTCAAACAAGTCTTCTCCACTATTAACACAAAATTTATATTTTAATTTTATATTTTGGCAAACAAATATCCAAAATCACAAAGAAATGGAAACAACATGACAAGACCTCAGCAGAGATGTCGGATAAAACAGACTCCTTTTAAGGACTCGGTTGAAGTACTTTACACTGTCCAGTTAATTAAAGTGTCTCTGCACTGATGAAAGAATCCTTGTGTAGAACCACCTACACCCCCTATGCGTTTAGATGAACTCCGTCATTGTCCATATAAATTCCACGGAATCCTTCAAAATGACACATTGGAATGCGGGTACTGGTCTCCAAGACCCTGGAAAGTTCAAGATTAATCATCCGGGCCCTCTGCCCGTATTGGGAACGAGACATCCCCCTTGGTTGCTACCGCGGCAAAATTGTTCCAATAAATATAAACAGGACACCGGAACATAACAACTGATGATACAACTGCAAAGTTTGGCCCACAATAATGTTTGGGTCCAAAAATCCCACATCATTCTCCCCAAGCTTTAATAAAAACTATCTCTGGCAATGGATCTAAGTTTGTCGCCTATGTAAGAAAAGTGTGTACCCGCGCCCCCAGGCGTCCATCCATCGTCACCATCAGATAAATTGGTTGCCGACATAACGCTGGCAGCCAGGCATACATGACTAACCTCGCGACAAAACTATGGCCAATAATATGTAGATGCATCTTTATAATGATGTTTACGTCTCCAAAACTCAAACTTAAATGAAATTCAAATGATAGTAATACACAATATTAACCCCAAGCCCACCAATCAAATCCAAGGATAATTCTAATTAATCACATAGTGTTATGGAGCTTTTTTTCTACAAACTAGAAGAAGGAAAACCAATCTGGAAAATATATTTTATATGCCACGGCACATTCAAATAAAACTTCAAAAACAAGATGGGATGTTTTCCATCACGTCCGCGTGATGGAAGATTTCAATCCTATCTAAACAACAAAAGAGTATCCATAGCCCCAATATGCCAAGGCATATATATTATTATACAGATGCATAACATGCACTCATAAACAATTAAACTACATTAGACATTTATTATTCTTGGGAAATTGACAAGAATAGGATTGAAAACTCCAGAATTTGATCTAGATAGGCTGTCCGAAACATTACACTCAACAACAACAAAGAAATACTATACAATAAACAAATGGACATTTGACTCTGGCAAAGTCACTTTAAATAAATAAACTAATAAATAAAGGAAAGGGAAGGAAATTATCCCAGGGCTGTAAATAGCCTTTGGGATAATAGTACAACCCTAAATCCGAAGCACATGGTGGAAATCAGGCCCACTGTCAGCACAGACAAAGGAAGGAAAGTACACCACTAACTTCATGGGATGATAAAACTCAAATATTTGATGGATAAAAAATATAAAAACCCTGCAAAAGTTGTATACCGCATTATTGTTTTCAATACAATTACACTTACAGACCCTATGGGAAGACAGGGAAAACACACACCAATACACAGGGTGTCACGTCTAGGTTCTAACCAGCTATATATGCTGGGATGGAGCTAAGGAGTGTCAACAAAGCGTGAAATTAAGAACCCATTGCTTGTATGGACTACGACTGTTAACATTCGATGCATGTAGCAAACCTGAGATTTTTCAGCCAATAAATGATATGAAATAATGACAATTGTCATAAACAACTAATTATTCTATGAGCTACTGTACATAATTGTTTTAATATTTGCAGCATTACGTCTTTATCATTTATTTAGAACAGCAGCTTCAGCACATTTCCATATTTCTGTAAAGGAAGTAATTTTGATTTCATAGTTTATAATTGACAATATATCAATTTCAAAACAAACAAACCCAAAGCACCAATTTCATCAACTTCTGTTGACGTTTCGTGCTTTATGCATTTCATAAACCTTAACACAAAGATATCTTGCACGTAAGGGAATTCGGAATGTCTAGATTTTATATGATGATAAATGTCTCAACATTGTTGCTTAACATTTAGTGTTATTGATAGTTTCTATTTCAACATGTTTTACATTCTGCAGCTGAACACCTGTGAATAAATATAAAAATGAAAATTTCAAAGGCGCTGTTTTCACAGCCGTGATTCAAATGTGGTAAGATGAAAATAAAGTTAGGTGGTCTTTTCAACTTGTTAATAAGGGGCCATCTGTTAACTACTTATAGTAATGTGTTAAGAAGTTGTATCTTTGTCGGAAGAAAAATCTTTAATGAATATATTTTATGGCGACACATGCAAACTATTTCGCTGGAGCTCGGGGTGATTCACATACTGTTGCCTCAGGAGATCATAAGGCCAGTAATCAATCTAATGCCCACAAACGCAGTAAACCAAATGACATTGTGAAAAATGGGGAACGTTTTTGATCTCGTATGGGTGACAATCGAAGCACATATAATCTTACACATGTAAAGGGTGTGCTCACATCTCCATTGAATGTTGGAGACGAAAGGATTATGTCCGAAGGGTCGCTGCTCCTACTGAAAATAGATGGTGGTGATGGAGCTGGATGCGCGATGATGTTCTGGTTGATAAACATTGAACTAACAACGCGAGGCCTGCATACGTGTCCGCGGTGCGTGCACAAAACTGACGTCATCTTATTCAATCGATCGAAAGTTATCTTTATTGCAAGGCGAAAGTGCTGCGAATTAGCCGTACCACCAATAGTCAGGTATTTACGGTCTTACGTGACACTAGGCGTAAGGGCCTCGTGATAAAGCGGAGTCCCGTTAGGGATGATAATAAACATCGAGATTCATTTCCAGACCAGAGCCGTCGAAGTATCGTGCATGGACAATCCCATATATGAGTTAGTGATCGGAAATGTCGAGGGCTACATGCTTCCAACTATGTCAGATTCTGGTTTCCCATTATACAAACGGTCTAAACAATGTCGCAGGCTGAAACAGGGAAATAGTGCGTAAGTTGAATAACCAGGAAGCCGTGACTGAGATCTCGCGCAAAGAATATATAAGCAAGTAAGAGCATGACGCGTCAATGATAGCGACCGCAGAAAAAATAATGTCCGATACCATGAAACATTGAAAAGGTGTTGCAAGTTTGTAATATTTAGGAATTTCACCCCCCCCCCCTCCAAATTCAGATCCGATGTTATTATAGTCTAGAAGGGTAGGTCACCTGAGAAGGTAACATACCACTGAGAGATTGTTAGCCGAACATTTTGGCCTGGTGTAAATAACAAGTAGTAAAAAGCATATTAAATATGTTATATAACGTGGTCATCGAGGACGAGACAGGTAGTGAACTTGAAGAGAAGTGCGGTACCTAAATTGCATTTGTGTGTCCCATATTGGTGGGATAAGAGTGAGTAGATAAAGTCAGCATTTGCCCACTAAGAGTTGTATGAAGGTCAAAGTCAACAAATCTTGGCGATTTTGTGTACGTGTCAGATGTATTTACAAGCAGCAATACCACACTGGAGTAATAAACGTGAAATAAGCATATGTACATCAGAGTCAATCAGAATTAAAGAATTTCCAATACCATTTAATACACGGAAAACGATCGATAAGGAAGTGGGCAAAATGTTAGACCTGACTAGATTGAACCATTTCCTCCTCGTGAAAGAAAGAAAGACGGAAAGGCTAGTCAGCTGAATAAAACTACGTGATATGGAACCGATGCAAGATACGCAGGCTTGTTTTTAAAATCTGACATAGCACTAATACATTTCAAGCTTAAGATCCCTCTAAAGGACATTAGCGGGTGTACATATATGATAATGTCCGCGCCTTAACGGAATTCGCGACTCCTAAAGATCTATATCAGTCTAAAGGCATCCTTTTCGGTTTAGTCAACGCTGTTGCGTCATGTGTATGTCGAAGGCGTGGTAAACGTAGTCGGTTTCGTTGACGATATTCTTTGTAAATGCATAACTGGGAATGCCATCTTATTAGATTAATCGAACTTTTTGATTAACTCCCCTAGGCCGATCTAACAGCTAGACCCACTAAGTGTAGTACACCATCTTTCAACTTGGACTGCTTAGGCCATCTAGTAAGTGGGCTGAGACAGTTAAAACCCTAGCATGACAAAATTGAAGAGATCAAGGCTGCTTCGTTACCAGAAATCCCACCCACTCCCAAAAAAGAAAAATTTGATCGTGCGTTGAACCGATATGATTTTCAAGGTAATTATTAATTATTTTCGTGTTTCACCACAAAATTTAGTCCATTGAAAGATCTAACTAGAAAAATGCAACCCAATACAATTTCTTTGGATAATGTTATGTATATTTAATTTATATTATATACTTGACTTGTGTCCGTGATTAAGAATATGTTTATAGCCTACCGAACCAGTGTCATGTTTTTAAGATACTTACTGAAATTACTGTTTAATGCCTATCCTTGTTTAGGATCTAGAAGAGACCATTTATTACAATTTGGTCGAATTTTCCATCTACAATTTGGCTTTCTCAAACCAATATATTGTGTCGTAGGGAATCTATGTTTATAGTTGTGTTCAGATATAATTTAGAGGAATTATTTATTTAAACTATTCATTCATTGAAATCACAAAGTGCCCTTTGACTATTTGTGCCCTTTGACTATTTGGACCAAAATACTACTTTGGGATTTCTGAGAATTCATTAAAAGACATTCTGCAATATATTATTGTGTTACATCAGTGCATTCTAGACTATTATATTTCATTCGGTACTTTTTGAAATGTTTGGCTTTGATATGAATTTTAGGATTATACTGAATATAATTTACAATACTGTTACTATCTTTTGCATTCTCACATCATATTCAGATGACATAAATTATTTGTTGAATTGTACTTAAATTGTTGGCCTCTCTTCTTTCCTCTTACATCATTTAATCAAATACAATCGTAACGGTATATGCCAAGACACATGTTTTAACGCTCTTATGGGGATCAGTGAGCAAATCTTAAACTTGACAGAGCTAGTTAAGTATTTCATGTTGAGAACTGATGCGTCCGACACTTGAATACGATCCGTTTTGCTCAAGAGCAAGAGGGGGTATAATTGCTGATTGATTATGCTAGCATGAAATTGCTGCCCCTGGAGCAAAACTACTCAGTGATCGAAACGGAATGTTTGGCACTGGTTTGTGGAACATAAAATTTCACACGTACCTTGTAGCTAGGGATTTTTACCTTACCAGCATTTCGTGTTTTGAAGAAAGTTAAAGTCGCCAACGCAAGATGTATGCAATGGTCAATGACTTTACAGCCATATCGTTTAAATGTTGAGTTATTGTCGTGTATTTAATATCAATGCATTTTACATGAAAGAAAATGGATTCGTTACTGCATACGGCATTACCAGAGGTTGTTTGTTTTGTCAGTCTTTCCTTCAAAATGCTGACTTCGGTCCAATCAATGTTACACGAGCAACAACATTAAGTTTGTAAATCAATATCGATATATCTTTGACGAAAGCTTCTGAATGGAGAACACCATATGAAGTGCAACATTTATTTTGATGTGCATGTGCATGGACCACGTGTTTCCCAATCTTATTCTAAATTATCAAGTGATGCTTTCATGGCTGAGTGTTCCTTAAGCAAGTCCTTGCAGTTTCATTATTAGAATATTGTCTAAATTCTTTGATGGACGAATATGATCTGGTTTCAAAGATTTTGTCTTCAATTTTGCTTTGTATCATCAATCAAAATCATCTCTTAAAACTCATCATTTATTTATTATGGTCCGGTTGCCATTATTCCATATAATTTGTAGTATGAGTTCTATATCTGTCCTTGATTTTCTCGGCAATCCTTCGTGTAGATGTAGAGTGAGTACGTAAGCTGTGCAAATATTTCTTGTACACTGGTGAATATTAAAGCCTGTTGGAAAATCAGAAAACATCAAAATAAATCTAAGTGTTGATTTGGTTGATATTTCCATTAACTCAAGTCACATTAAGATTTAAAAATATTATAGTACTTGTGCATTTAAAAGGTAATGGGTCAATGTGACAATGTAATGGTGTATGCCTTACGTAAAAGCAGAAATTACTTAAAATTCCCCCAAAACACATCTTATGTAAAGCCAATTCAAATATAAAATACGAAGTTCCATAACATCCACGCAATAAATTCTTTAGGTGTTGTAAGCAATAATTATAGTATTAGAGAGCTAAGGGATCAACGCAGAAATATATGTTTCAAAAACTAACTAGAAAATATTCAACAGGTAATCATATTTACTCTGTAGCTGGGAAACAACTTTAACTCACATACCTGGTTGCATAGGTTTTTACTAATATACAAATCACGCCATCCACAAGAGACAAATCTGATAAAATTTGCATCCCCTGTCCCTTCTCCCTTTATGGCAACAGCTATCATGCATAAAAATGTGCTTTATTTCCCACTAAAATATCTAAATGGTATATTACAATTATTTATTTTGCTTGCAATCTCAGTTAGAACTTATTCACGTAGTAATCTAAGACATATGTGACAGCATTGTCAGACGCTTGTTCTTTATATCAGTATATCAGTATACACATCCTTGCCGCAATTTTTGTTTAAAGTCTTTTATCTACCGGTGCATGAAACCCGGTTTAGACAGGAAGAATCGTGCTGCTTTCAGAATTCGATTTTTCTTAGGAATGTCTGTGGAAAGACTGAAATTACATCAATAAAATGGTGTCTCTGTTATTTTCAAATATAAACAGGCTCTGGTCTCATAATATATTTTACCTGAGTTTTACTTTACATTATCAAACAGTCAATGCATATTCTGCAGTTAATCCTGAATCATCTCTATAATGATTCTAGTATTCTATATAAATAATACCGTTAATCCTCCAGTGTTTATTAAGCGACGATTTTAAAATATTTTTATTATAATTTCATTATTAAAAGAATAATAATTTCTGATCGTCAAGTTGTATTTGGTCAGTAGTTATGATAAAATAAGAATAGATTGCTAAGAATAATAAATATTGTCATAACCTACCCCATCTATCACCATCTTCTAACGCTACAGGTACTCTGTCTGCTTTTTTCGAGACTGTGTAAGCAGAGATTACATGGGATGGACCTGAATAAGCTGATAAAAAAATAATGCATACGATAATATTGGAGAGTCAGTAAATATTCAACACCGGTTTTTAAGACAGTTTACCTTTATTTGATATAATAAAAAGAGTCTAATGCATACATGCGTTTTTGCATGGCTCACATTTGTAGATGTAAGCGAAATATAGAGGAAAGTGAAAGAACATTTGAGAAATTAGGAAATGATTCTCAGGGAAACATTTTAATCTCAAGCGTTTATGAAACATACAAACCCAATTTAAATAAGGTTCGGTCTTAATTATAGACATATGGTTTTGAAAATAAAACAAATATTGAGCAAGGAGATGATATAATGTCATGGGAAATAGGAAGTCATATTAGTGCCTGATAAAATCTATATCAAAATTAATGTTATCTTGCTCCCATGTTTAAACAACTCCATTGTTAAATATCATTGCGCATGTACACCAACCATATATCGAGGTTGGACGGTTTCAGTATAATCCTCCATTAATTTTGGAAGATTAATATTGACATCCCTTGCTAACATGCAGACTGACCCATGAGAACACGGTTAACTATATCTCCGTTCGCATATGGGGATAATAACTTTCTTCCTCAAGGAGCAAATGTTTTGATTTCTATGTTCTTTTAAATAAATAACTCGAAATAAATCATGTATAAATCAGAACTAAAATCCTTTATACATATATCTAATTGAGCAAACGTGTGGGAGGGTTTTGTGACAGTTTTATTTTCCAACAAAATATGCTATGTTGAATAAAAAGAGGAAGGTTACAATTCCAAGTATGCGTCGTAATGTTAAACATGGGCCGCATACGAATGTTATCGCAAACGCTGCTCAACGCAGACATACATTATCAGCCCATCATTTATTGATGGAAATATGCTACGTCATACATTGGTAAAGTAATAAATTTACTGCGTTCCTTATACAGTAATTTATAAATAGATACATACGGTCGGATCAGGCCCAATATTTGGAGGATCCAACATTTCAAACGGGCCCTAATTTTCCTCGAAAGGGCCCAAAAGCAAACTTCTATGCATCTATTTCCTCAGTGTACATAATGCCCAATCATCATCCTCAAGAATAAAACGATGGTAAAATGTTATGTGACGAATGACTGCACTTTTAGTAGTTTTAGCCTGGTGAAATCCGGAAAGCCAGGACCTCATCCCCACCTCCGATCCGGCCCTAGGTACATGAACTTTATTTCATCAAAGGTAAGGTATTTCAAATAACCACAGTATCAAGTGAACTCCCTCAACATTAATGCTGCGTTATGTGTTTATGTACTATAGGCGATGAAAATATTTTCCAACATTTTGCACATGAACAAATTCATCTGAAACAAAGGATCGGTGTTGAAATTACTCTGTACATTCATTGCATGCAGCAAAAAAAACAAGAGTGATGATGGACTAGCATGTGAAGCAATCATGGGCAGTTATCCACAAAACTGGTAACTACCACTCTGCCTTACACGTAAAAGCAAAGTCGTGAACAATCAATACTGTTGTATCGGCATCAAAGAATGTGCCTGTCATATTTGTATGACTGTGGTCATACACGTCTTGTTAGCTTCTGATCGTTCATGCTTTACAAGCACATGGATATGGCAATAGAGCACATCAGCTTTGTTTTGGGAATCAAGAGCAATGTTGTTGTCTTTCCATATTCGTCTCAACCTTTGTTTGTGCTCCTGTTGTCTGTGCAATACCAGAATGTAGTTCTGTTTTGGAGCCTTCAATTGTGATAACTGATCCCAAGTACTTGAAGCTTGTGACTATTTCCAGTTTCTGCCCACTGACCTTTATCTTTGCACTGATGACATTGATGTTGTTTGTCATCAGTTCGGCGCTAATCTCGATGCCATCCGCTGTGGAAAATTTATCAGATCGTTCAACCATAAATCGATTTCCTTTACCGATCTTAGTCAATTTCTACTATATCCCGTGATATTACTCTTTTTGCTCTCGATAGTGAGCACAAATATGCATGTCTAATATAGGAATTAAGCATCCCATACCATCACTTAAAATGCTTATGGTATTTCTGATAGTGGCTCTGTGCCGTCGAAATTGCCATTGTGGATCCCTGTGATAACCTCTCCAATGGCCGCAAATTGGCAATGGGTTATGAGTTCCGGAGGCATGTCAGTGTTGTGATGTCTCACTTTGACCACATAATCGACAGATCAAAGCGGCCGGCAGTTCGTATGACAAATAACAAACACATCAGTGTGTCAGTGTACCAACATATGTGTTTGTGGCATATCAAACACAGACTCTAGGCGGACGGCCAATAGTAAGATGATATTTGAGCGGTTACGAATGTCGGAAGTTTCTCCGCGATTAAAGGGTAAAGGGTCATCAGGAACCTTAGGAAGAAATAATCGCTTGATTGAGCAAACACTCAAAAGAAAAAATCAATAATGAAAGTTTGGGGGACAATATATATTATGTTGCCAACATTTATATTTTTGAGGATTATGACAATCAGTTCGATACCTGCAGGCACAATTTTGTTGGCGCTCATGGGTTAATGTTCTCCATATAGCATTACAAATAATTAAATGTCAGCGCGCTAAAACATCTGTTTGTGGTGTTTCAAACCTTGGCCCTGGCAATCGGCGGGGAGACCAGTAGTGGGAACATGTTGGACTAGTAGGGAGTGTGTCAAGTTTCCTTGCGGATATATGGTCACAAACAATCATGTCGCACGTGCTCAAGCCAATGTAGTACTTGGGACAAGACCAAAACGTTGACACGAGTAAGTAGATTTCCCCAAAAGACTACACGTTGAATCCGGTTTATTACTCTTCGTTGGACCACCTAAACCTGTAAAACGGTTGACATGCACTTTCATGCATCTGTTATTCCGCACTCATTTCTAATTATAGCTGTATTGCTGTGATTCTCCCTGATAAGATATTGTTCTTAGAGAGCATAGGAGATCGTAATAGAATCATTTACAAGTTACTGAATTATAGCTGTTGTAAGTGAACTGCACAATTAAAAATATTTTCATATTAGTGAAAACCAGATTGCAAAAATAAAGATTGCAATAAAAGTTAGTTGTGTGCCCACATTGTGGATTTCTCTTACTAGGCCTACAGGAAATATCCCACTGTGGCTAACCCGAATGCAACTTGATGAACTCGAGACAGCCAAACCAAAAGAAAACATCTCGTTAACATTAAAATTACTAAAGTCGAAGGTGACACAATGCAGAGGAGCGGTGAAATATTTAGCGGGTTAATGCCTTAACAAAAGAAACTATGGTATGGACCTGGGATGGCTTTGAAAAAGGTGGTCCAAGCCGCATAAAATCTCGTAGAGGAATGAGAAAGGGCAAGTTATTTGACCATATTGAACGAATCTCACAATACCTGTGCTCCTGTTGTCTGTGCAATACCAGAATGTAGTTCTGTTTTGGAGCCTTCAATTGTGATAACTGATCCCAAGTACTTGAAGCTTGTGACTATTTCCAGTTTCTGCCCACTGACCTTTATCTTTGCACTGATGACATTGATGTTGTTTGTCATCAGTTCGGCGCTAATCTCGATGCCATCCGCTGTGGAAATGCTTATATGCTTATATGCATTGTAGCTTAGCCCGAAGAGCTAGCTCCTCTTGTTGTTTCCTTTGTTTATTCAATGCTTCCGTTCCATACTCTGAAGGACGGATATATGTGTAGATATCTTGTTATTGAAACACTGTATGTACTCGAGGGAAGCAAACTGTACTATATCCCATCACCGTAGGCGCTTATTAAATCTGCATGGTCATTTCAAAGTACACTTGCAATGTAAATCCAATGCCAGTTTAAAATGATTCATTTACATGCTCTTAATTTATTTATTTTTATGGAGATTGATTCTCATGCTTTTCATAAAAGATTTCATTTAAAAAAATAACGCCTGTTCTTAAATTATCGGACTGGGATAGGTGTCATATCGCTTACACAGATGAATCATCGTTCACTGGGTCTTTACGTGCTCATATCAAGTCTACCTTGCTTTGTTATGGCCGTGTCCCTTTGGAAGTGTGTCCTCCCATCTATCTGCTAACATTAGCTGGTTCTTCCTACAGCGTTGTAACGGTCATGGAGATTTACACAAAAATTGTGAATTATATATAATTAAAAGTCTATATGTAGAGTACCGCGAACAGGACACCTATTTAAATGACCATGTTACAGCGCCAGAAACTCGCCTATCATCCCATCTCCGGTCAGTTTAAACATGTTCCGCCGGGCTTAGTTAAGCCACTCATGAAGGCCTGGAGCTGGATTTGGTTGTCAGATGCTCCTTCAGAAAGCAAGCCATTATGGTTTTTCCATGAGAAGTGGGTGCTTATTTCCCACATCTGCCCCCGGCGATAACAACCCTTGGAACCAGTCGTCAATATCATAGCGTGTCAATGACTGGCATCAAAAAAAAGAAATCTGAATAGATCACATGATATATATGAAGCTGATTGTACCTACATCTAAAACTATTGAAAACAAATACACTGCATTTTTTCTTTCTGCTACGTTTTACTATGTTATGTAATATTTCATAAGTTACGCTCTAAGAAATATGCTGTTCAACACAGCTGAAGCACGAGACAAAGTCCATCTTGTTGTTGTTGTCGTTGTTGTTGTTGTGGGGTTTAACGCCATTTTTTAGCACACGATGTGCTATACATGGCGGCCAGTATTCATCATCATCATCATCAGTCTCATGACCTAGTGTGGTCGTTGAGGTACTGTGCTGCTGAACATCTGACCAGTTCCCTCTACTTGTCTTGATCATGTGCCAATGCCTGTGTCTCCGCAAAACTTTTCCTGGTACATTCTGTGATGTTGTCAGTCCACTTTTTCTCTATCTACCTCTCCTTCTGCCACCCTGGACGCTGCCCTGCAGGACTGTTGTGGATAGACTGTTGGCTCTAGTGACATGGCCATACCATTTCAGCTTTCTCTTTTTGACGGTGGTGAGGAGGTCCTCATATTGGCCTACTTCGCCCCTGATGGTGTTACGCACTTCTTCATTTGTGATGTGGTCCATGTAAGAAATGCCAAGGATGGTTCTGTAGCATCTCATTTCAAGTGACTGGATTCTTCGTTGTAATTCTGCTGTCAGGGTCCATGCCTCACATGAGTACAAAAAGACTGAGATGACTAGAGCTCGCAATAGTCTGATTTTAGTTTTCAGACATATATTCTTGTCTCTCCAGATGGGTCTTAGCTTTGACATAGCTGCCATTGTTTGTGCTGCTCTTGACAAAATTTCTGCTCTTGATCCCTCTTCAGTGATTATGGAACCAAGATATTTGAACTGGCTCACTGTTTCCAATTCATGTCCTCTGACTTTAATCTTGGCTGAGATTTGTTTGCCACTATTTGTCATCAGTTTTGTCTTCTCAGCGCTTATCTCCATGTCAAATCTGGAAGATATTTCATCCAGGTTCTTCACTACGGTGGCTAGCTCGTCTTCACTGCCTGCCAGCCCATCAATGTCGTCTGCAAAGCGGAGGTTGGTGATGTTACGCCCTGCAGTGCTGACTGTCCCACAGTGGTTTTCCAGGGCTTCGCTCATGATACGCTCTAAGTAGATGTTGAAAAGTGTGGGTGACAGGAGACAGCCTTGACGCATTCCCACTGTTGTCTGGAACTAGTGCCCCACAGCACCTTGGGCAATTATTGCACTGGTAGCCTTGGCGTACAGCTGCTTGATGGTGTTGGTTAACTTTTGACCCATGTTATACTTCTTCATTGTGGCCCACAATGCCTCATGCCACACTCTGTCAAAGGCCTTTTTGAAATCTATGAACACATGATAGATGTCTTGTTGGTGTTGCGAGTACTTTTCGCACAGAACCCTGAGATTGAATATTTGTTCTGTTGTGCTTCTTCCACTCCGGAACCCGGCCTGTTCTTCAGCGATTATTTCTTCTGCTTGTGGTTTCAGTCTGTTCAAGATGTCTATCTTGAACAGACAGGCCAGTATTAAGGGTGGAGAAAGAACCGGGGAAAACCCTGGAAAGAACCACCGACCCACGAGAAGCTACCGGCAAGCTTTCTCACATATCCACACTGGCTGAATCAGAGACAAAGTCCATCTAGCCAATTATGTACCTAGGATAAGTAACGTACATTCCCTCGGTTGAGCAGAAAGTGTATCTAGTCAGCAGAGGTTGAACTATAATAATTCTTTGTGTTGTAATGACCTTAGTATAGTGGGTAGACTACTGTTGCAACGATGTTTACGACTTGGCTTCTTGTATTTTGCAATTTTGAATTATTAAAAGTGTTGCTACATTCAGTAGTATTAATAACTATGATAACGTCAATTTGTGTGTGTGTGTGTGTGTGTGTGTGTGTGTGTGTGTGCGTGCGCGTGGGTATGTGTGTGTGATTTGGATTTTTGACGTAGCTTTACAAGCATTCAGTAATATCGCTACTATGTATGCAGCGTGGCTGTTTAGAGTGATGTATAGCACTGGGTCATCATGCCACAAAGTCGCAGACATGTATCACCATGTCGCACCCAGTTATATTATCCTGACACCGGGATGACTAGTTCTAACACTAACATCGTAATACTGAGCATCATGCGCGGCAGCTGCTAGTACCATCTTTATAAGTCTTTAGTATGACTCGGCCGGGGTTCGAACTCGCGACCATTCTCATCCGAAGGGGGACGAAAAAATCAATCTGATATTTAATACTATAATTAATCTAATGGTCACAACTGTGCTCATTTGCATTTTATGGCTGTTTTAGTCGTTATATTACCCCGATATATTTTTAACTGAAACAAATCCCAATTCATGTATCAGATTCAGTCCGTTGTATTCTATCCATTTTTTTAGGAGCCCTGATAATGAAAAGTTCGAATGATTTAGAATTCCAGTCCCGACGAAGAATCAGATATGGAAGACGATAACGTATATTGTAGCTAGCATTGCGCTGTTGTGTCTACAGTTCTGTGTTATTCACAAACAATAATCCGGTGTTTGAATTTCCCAATATAATTTAATGAAATGTCTTTGTCCAAGAATTTTGTATGAGCACTCTTATATTTCCAGTACAAAGGTTTAATCCTTTTGAATCCAAATAATTCGAATAAACATTAAAATGTAGTTCCCAAACTGGTTACAAACACACACTTTCCAGTGTAAAGTAAAAGCCCGACTCATAAATATCTATATAAACAAATAGTATACAGAAACATGAAACGCAAAACAGATTCCCGGATGAGGGTCAACTTTCCAGAATCTTCGAGAAGTATTTACGTCTAAAAGTACTTAGTCCCAGTATGACCTTGACAAAAACCAATCATTTTACTCTAAGAACAAGATGAAAACAAAAAGCTGTTTACTTATCTCAGTGATTTCTGAAATCAAGGTCGGGAACTATGTCAACTTTCGGTGTTTACAAACTACGTTCTCAAAAAATATCAAGATTCTAGTTAACAAACTTACATTATTTTGACATATAATGAAATTAAAAATAAAAAGATTTTAAAATTTACAAACAATTAAATTAAATCAAATATAAATTAAATCAAATATACATAACACTTGTAATCTAAAGTCCTATATCTGTGTCATCGCACTTATCTTTGAATTTTATTATTGGGTGGGACACAAATATGGCTGATATGATTTAAACTGGGAACTTACTCAGTATTCACCTAAATGATTTGATGGGGTGATGATGCTTAGTGAAATGCAGAATATAATACCTGAGGCAACCAGAATAACAAGTAAATGGGCAACTGTTTTATTGTATTATTATATTGACAACCATATATGTTCTCCATTCTCCATTCTAGAACTATCTTTATTGAAGCATTTATAAAAGTTCAAAAGTTTTCCTTTATAATTACTAAATTGCATTACGGTTTATCAGCCTGTTCTAAGACAGAACTATAGCTTTATTATCAAGCGGATTTTTAACATGTTAATCTCATGAATGGTATAAACTGGACAACCAAGTAAGCAACATGTGGTGATGTCAATGTTGCCTTTGCAACTTTCTTTTAGTCGCTTACTCAGTTTTCTGACGATACCATAACATTTTGCATAGTAATTATTAGGCTGAAGGAGAAATCTTTATGCAGAATAATCATTCTACCAATCTCAAATAAAAGCAAAAGCTTATTTAAAAATGTCTGCAACAGAAAAAAAATAGAAATTGGACGGACATCGTTTCGCAACTTGGGGAATATTGCTTCTATTGGTGTAAACTCGATATTTCACCGTAAACATGTGCTTCATTTTTGAAAGAAAATTTTTCAACCTGAATGCCTCTATTCAGGAGCGTTAATGAGAATATTTTGTTATATTAATCATTTTCCTGGGTCAAAAACCAGTCTTAATTTCTTCTTCACTGCTGAAAAGAAGACCGATGACAACAATGTGCATCTAACAGAGATTCAATTAAAGAATAAAGAAAAACTTACCAATATGTTAATAAAAAAGCAAGATGTTACTAATGTAGACCAACGACCCACAAACAGGGCCGAGGAGAGCAATCATAGGCCCTGAGATAAGAAACACCCGGGCCTCTCCTAATTCCTGCTCAAACAAAATGTTTCTTTTACAAAATTAAAAGTGTTGTTCGGCCCGGAGTTCCCCTCCCCCAATGTCAGCCCTGCCCACAAAACATGTGGCGTAGATACAGTATGTCACCAGATGTGCATAGGATAGCTCTCATCCATAGTTATTCTGTATTAAATTCAACAAGTCTAATGTTAACAACATATTTCCACTTTTATAGAAACTCGAAAATATATTGCCAGTATATAAAGAGGACGTTCCAGTTATTATTCAAAGTACATACCTATGTAGCTATTCAGTTGTGTTGGAAAAATTATGTAAGAAGATTGACGAATGTTCAAAGCAGTGGTTGATTGATTTGTTTCCTGTGCTAAATTTCATAAACTTCAGAAAAATAAATTACTTCCTTTGATCATTTCAATACACACCCTGTTGTAACTTTTAAGCAGCTGGACCAACCATTTTGATAACATATTTATATCCACCTAAAACTTTACTGCCTTGAAAATACTTAAACATATATTTAGCCGAAAAGCTTTGGAAATTGTATAGCATACATACATCTGTCCCTAGTTAGAATTTACTGACTCTTTATGGGGTGGCCATTTGGCTCAAGCAGATTAGAAAGGCTACAATTACATGCCGAAATAATTGTGATTGGCCTTGCTAGAAGTGTATCGTGTTGATAGAGTTACGAATAAAGTTATAAAAATGGTACTAGCAGCTGCCACGCTTAGCTCGCAGAGTGAAGAAGTTAGTGTTAGGATTCCATCCACAGACACATCAAGTCATCGCATTGATTTGTTTAGAAGACCAAGTTCTTCATATGGCCCAAGAGAACCTTTATCATCGCTTTATTCTACTTGAAATTCGCACACCACCAAACTCGTATAACAGAAAATCACTGCCACCTCTTTAGATATCTTTAGAAAGAAACTTGAAAAGTGTATTCAAATATTGCCGTAAAAAGGTATACTTCATATTTTTGCGGTCAATACCAGAATATCTATCAGTGCTAAAAATATATATTTTTCAATTTTACTACAAGATAACAAATTTGTATAATTCTTAAAATAAAAAGTACCAGCAGTTTTTACAACGGTATAGCTGTTTACAGACCCATGTATCAAAGCATGGAGAAACGAATTCAGTGAATTGACCTGAACGTGTAAAATAAAAGGGCTAGGACGTAAACTGGGAAGTGTAAACTCATAATTGTCTGCAAATAGAAGGGGAGTAACTCTGATGAGGCAACTTGTATGTTTAAAACCAGAAATATTTTTTTCTGTTAAAAAAAGAAATGCGTAGTCATGATTCAAAATCTTCCTCACAAGGATAACAATAATTATTCTAATATTGTTAATCGATCAAAAAAGGTGCATCGTCAAGAACCTAGGTTTGTCAACAGTGATGAAAAATCTGTAACTGGATGTAAGAGAACCTAGACATATCTGCATTGTGTAAACACTTACAATCTTCCCCAAACTGGTTGTAAATGGGTTGTAAATGGGTAGCTGGTAGCAATATTAATAAAATTTTTTTTACATAAAATGCTGCAGCAAAAATCTTATTAGTAAAAAAATTAAATCATTGATATTGCTAAAGAAAAATCAGCATATTGCAATAACATTACATCTAATATTGAACAGGTTATTAACAATTTGATTGAGAGATCAGACTTCGGTTGGTAAAATTACAACAATGTTGCGTCTGCAAAGACAGTGGAATACTTCACGAAAAACATCTCTCACACGAACTGAATTCCCCGCCAATATGTAATATTGTCAAGCAGTGGGGCCCCGAGTGGCCTAGTGGTCTAAAGCGCTCACCGTTCCGGATCACTGCCATCTCCCCTCTGTCTGCGTGGTCTCGAGTCTCAGGCTCGGCTAACGTGGGTACATGAGAAAGCCTGCCAGTAACTTTTCGTGTTGCTGTGGTTCTTCCCGGGGTTTTACAGTGTTCTTCCTCCACCAGTTATACTGGCAGCCATGTATAGCCTATCTTGTGATGAAAAAATGGTGTTAAACCCTACAACAACAACAACTATTGTCAAGCAAACCTACATGATACGAACACAGAAGCAACTTCAGTGAACCAAACTAATCAATGAAAACTTGCAGTTTATTTTCCAAAGTTATGAAAGAGGAATTACACAAACAAACAAAATGTTTCTTCTTTTATCACCACATTTGGTTTTTTATTGCACTTACCAGTTGAAAATTTTCTCCTCTTTACCCACTATATCCTCCACCGAACTAAAATGAGAAAAATAAGACCACAACGGCATTACCTGTCCGAGCACCACATAGAGCAATCAAATGAATAAATAAATAAATAAATAAATAAATAAACAAACAAATAATACATAAATAAATAAACAAATAAATAAATAATGTACTTATGATGAAAGAGGAATTAAATAAATCAAATAAATTTGTTTGCTCTTGTGCCCACATGAGCGTTTGTTCCACAAACCAGCTGAATATTTGTCATCTTTACACACCCACTTCTCTTCTGAAAAAACAAAAGAAATGAAAACAACAAACCAACAACGGCAAGAACAAGCAATAATAAACATTTAGATATGTGCATTAATTTAAGATATATATTTACAATTATACGTGAATTAATGCGACAGAATTTTCAAACATGACGGAAACTAAGAAGGAACTGAATTGGGGTACACCGGCCGTGGAGATGAGAAGCGACGGTATACTAGCGGCTATCAAAGTCAACACAGTCCTACTTCCAGAAGAGGTCGATTTTAATTGGGATTTAGTCGATTTTCTTTTTTCTTCGCAAGAATTTGTTCCAGTACCAGTATATTCGCCACCTTTTCCTTCTTTACCACACGTCGAGGATTTTAAACAGAGGCAGAACAAAGAATTGGAGTAATTTTTACAACAGCAGAAAGAAGCAAAACAAGCTTTTCTCTTTCAACAGCAACAGCGAAAACAAGAGGCAAAGACTTGTTAACTATTGCTATGAATACGTCAAGGTTTGACAACCTCGACGAAACCCTTTGTCATTTCAAACCCGTTCTTTCCACCAAACCAGAACAGAAGCATCCTGTATGTAGTTTTGTGTATAATTCTATGGTGTACGCATTAGACATGTGTTGTCAGAGTGAGATTGGAAATATCAACTAAATTTTTTTTGTGCAAAATCAAAAATATTAGCTGGCATTTAGTTACGTTATTAGTGTACCACAAATATGCACAAAAGTAAAACAAAACCAATGAAATATAGTTTGGACGAGTAGTATTCGGTAACAGTGTGGCTCCACAATATTACCCCACGAATGTTAATGTTTGTAACGTAGTCAAAAGTTGTCCCGCCTGAGAAATTTATATACATATTACAAGTACAATTGTCAGGTTCTTTTGCTCTGTTTAAACATTTTAAGTTCCGAATGTTCAAGAAATGTGCACACATCATTTACTATGTGATTCATTAGAAGTAGATTTATCTACTGAAAATCGTTAAATCACCAACGAACGTGGGTGATATTGATTTACTTGATCGTAGCTCACATCGCTGTCTTAATCATAATCATTACCTTACACAGACACATTATTGTAATATCGGTCAATGCTTAATTGCAATTATGTGTTTTCTTGAGTGTTCCAAGTGTATGAACTTTATCAAATGTACACTTATATATGATCAGCGTATTCATTTATTTTTGAGTTTATAAAATGCCTTGCATCTAAATATCTCAATAAAATTACACTTATTTCATCGACCGTTGTTCATGAAGTCATGAGTCATATAATTATTTAACCTCACCGTGTGTGTATATATATATATATATATATATATATATATATATATATATATATATATATATATATATATATATATATATATATATATATATATATATATATATATATGATATCTGGTTTTAATACTTGTTCCATTCCTGGCAATCACGCCAAAGTTAAAATTCGCAAACATCTTACTAGCGATGTGTCTTGTTTCAAACCTTATCTACTCAATTCCTTTTCATTTTCCAAATGTCATTTAATATTGTCTAATAAAATACTTACCTGTATGGTAGCCTAACGGAAATCCAATGCTTGTCGATTTACTGGTTCCATAAAACAAGGCTCCAAATCGGACAGATGCATCGGAATGATATAGCGTGTGATAGCCACATGGAATATGTGTAACTAGCATCATATAATTTCCTCTACTTGCAGTCATCACCTTATACCTGCCTTCCAGATTTAGCCTTTGATGATCTAGTATCAACGCATTAGCCTTACCTTTTTCGATAATGACAAGAAGATAGTTACTGATGTCACTCCTTGTTAAATTTTGCGACAATCCAAACGTAAAGTTACTGAAAAACGTTGAAATCAATGGAATAGTAATCATAGACGGATCACTTCCTTGTACGCAGTCTACATAAGAACATTGGCCGTATTCAATAACCATTACTAGTTTAGAAGCGTGGATATAAATCGGCTCAGAGTGCCGTCTTTCTAATAAAGTACCACTTTCAATCGTAATGTTTGTTTCTATTAATCGAAGCAATAGTATTGTTATATGGGGCTATTATACGATATCTGTAAGAAGCCGCTGGCAACAAGGGCACTGTTATGTATTCATGACCTAATGAACAAACCGGAACAATTTGTTCTACTTCATATTGACAATACCCTCCTACTTGTCTGCCATTTCCGAATTTACATCCGGAAAAGTTCGCAATTAGTTTGTTGCTTCCAATGAATGTTGCGGTGAGATCATGCTCATGCTAAACCTGGAAAGTGTCCAATGAAGACATTTCTAGGGAAAATACGTTTCCTGATAAGTAGTTTATACCCGCTATATTTATTTTTCCCGATGCTTTGAAAGTTATATTGACTATCGTGTTGTGTTCCAAGGCAGCAATTACAAACTGACTCATCGATCTGCCGTCAATAATATCTGTAACAACCACATACTCAGTGGATATTTCAGAAATGGGCAAAGCAAGGTAGCCTTCCGTCGCAAATACGTCATTGCTATCTTCTTTAACGTAAATAGAGACAGGCTTATCGGCAGCCACGTGTACACCTTTACTGGTCAGTTCATTGTGATAGTTCACCAGTCTGTCGTTTAGAGGTATCATCTTTGTCCCGGACCTAACCGTTAGTGTCTCGTTCATGTTCACGTGCGGTGCTCTAATATATTGATAGTAGTGTAAAAATAACATAAATAAACGTCCCTGCCTGAAGTTTAGACTGCTCCATAACTACAAGAACGAATTCTCTTCCCCATCTTGCATCTTCTGAAAAAAGGTTCCGTCTACGTCAGTGAAAGATTCCTTTTCTTGTTATTAGACTGCTTGTTTGTGTAATAAAAATATAAATCGTACTCAAAGTAACACCTAGCAGCAGAGGGGGCGAATCGGACAACTTTTTCGACAAAATTTGATTGAGGTCTTAAAACGACAAATAGAGCCTTCCTTCGAAATCTCACTTTTCGAACAAAAAAAAATAAAGTCTCCGTTTGGCAAATGGAGCCTTAGTGTTTTTTGCTCGAAAACGCTATATTTCGCGACAACATCCCGTTGGTGTTTTCCCGTGGTAATCATCGGGCGTCCCGCGTCGATGTCATCGCCCCCTCTGCTGCTAAGTGGTTATTTACAACTAACCAAGTCCGATACGATATCGTGTCCGAGGGGGGGGGGGCGAATCGGACATTTTGTCCAATCGTTATTTTGCTTAATTATTACTTTCTGCACTCAACGGATCCGGTGTAGTCAGCGCTGGTAAAAAAAAAAACGACGTCGGTCCATCTTACACGATGGTGACGTCATTTGGTTTAATTAACACCTTCTGCGCGTCGATCCCCAGCGTCGTCAGCGTCCGGTAAGCACATCGACGACCGCGTCGATGTCATCGCCCCCTCTGCTGCTAAGAAGTTATTTACAATGAAAATTATTTACAACTAACCGAATATTTGGTCAAGTCCGATACGATATCGTGTCCGAGGATCATGTAAATTTATCGTTACGAATCCATGTGGGGTCGACTGAGCATGACTAAAAAAGTTTCGAAAAACATTAAAGTCCATGTCACCGCCGCACCATGTCTGCCAAATATTTCGTAGCGTGTGTGTATCAACGCCGTTGAACACAGCAAGAATATTACAGTTGTCTCTAATTACTTTTGGAATCTGAGTGTATCGTTGAGTGACATATATCACGTCAGTGTTTTTATGCCTGCCTCTGGAAAATATCCTAGCTGGGTTTTTTTGATTGTCTAACATAACATCATCGTACACGACTAGATTGTTAACGTCGCCATCAATATCATCAATACCCGGTGCATCATTGATATCCGTAATAAACTCAATAACATTTTTTTTAGCGATCGCTGATGCATTCTCGTTGAAATCTTTCAACACCTCGTAGCATCGTTGATCATCTACGCTAGGAGCAACCAAATACAACTTATCCCACTTCATCCATCTCATTATTAAATTGAGTAACAATTGCGTCTTGCCGGATCCAGATGGTCCGATGATAATCATCCGGATTGAGTTTGGTAACGCTGCAACATGCTTAACTGGTTCTCTTGTTTTAGTCGCCGAAAAATCAATTATATTCATATCTCTATACATAAATTATGGATCTATATTGTGTGAAGTGTAGAGTGCGTACTGGCACAAATGATATGACAACCGTTACGACAAGAAATAACAGATCGGCGCTTACTGGTAAGTGTGTACAATGCGGTACAAAGAAATTTAGATTTATTTCTATTAGACCCGGAGATGTTTTAAAAAAAAGCGAGGAGGTGACATCGCAGCCAAATTGGCAAAACTCCCCGGAACACCGTGGGCAAAGTATCCAGGAGAAAAACACCTCCCAGGATATAACTACTGTGGCCCCGGAACACGATTAGATATTAGACTCGATGATCAAAATCAGCCCAAACCCGGTGAGTATCCAATAAACGCTATCGATAAGGCGTGTCATGCTCATGATGTTGCTTACAAAAGTAGCGATCTGCAACAGCGTCATATCGCGGATGTAAAATTAATTCACGCGCTAAATGCTATTCCTGATAAATCCGTCAAAGAAAAATTTGCCTCATGGTTGGTAAAATCGGCTATGAAAGGTAAATTAATGATTGGCGCTGGTAATTAATAACAATCATCCAAGAAAAACGATGGATTCCATCTATTATTCTCCGAGAGGATACTGGAAGGGGAAGGCCGCAATTGGTAAGCTTGCAAGCGCTGCAAAGGTAACAAAGACCACTGCGGCTAATTGGTTATCCAAACAGGCTATATGGCAAATCTATCTACCACCGCCTAAACAAATCAACTTCTCGCGCTTTGATGTCAGCGTACCTAATGAAGTTCATCAGGCTGATATACTATTTCTGCCGCATGACAACGGTTACAAATACGCGCTAACCGTAGTTGATGTTGCGAGTCGATACAAACAAGCGGAACCGTTGAAAACAAAGTCAGCAACTGAAGTAGCCGATGCGTTTGAGCGGATTTATCGAAGAGGTCCTCTGCGCTGGCCAAATCTATTACAAGTTGATCCCGGTAGTGAATTTCGCGGCGCTGTTTTATCAACGCTAAAACATCATAGCGTCGCGATACGACGAGGTCATACTGCGCTACATCGTGATCAGGCAATTGTTGAACGATTCAATCGGACTCTTGCTGAACGGTTATTTGGATATCAGTACGCGAAGGAATTCATTCAGGAAAAACGATCTCGTGAATGGGTCAAAAGGTTGCCAGGTGTAATTGCAGCGTTAAATAACGAGATTACCCGAGCAATCAACATGAAGCCCAGCGACGCGATTAAATACGAGTATATACCCGGAAAATTAAAAATAAATAGCGTTTCTAAGCCGATTCTTGGCGATGTCACTGTTAGATATCTGTATGAACCAGGAGAGCTTGAAGGCGGTAAAAAAAGGGCTACTGATCCTATTTGGAGTGTTACCACACATAACATATCAACGATAACACGATCAACTGGTAGACCACCGATCTATAGGCTGGATTCAACTGCTCCTCGGCGTGGATTTACACGCGAGCAACTACAAGTGATACCTAACGATACTCAATTACCCCCACGTGGTCTTAACTAGCGCCGTTGCGTCTATTGCACTCAAGACAAGTCAACCTCACATTGTTTTTGACATGACCGAGACTGTTATCGATCCTGTCCACGGTAAATTGGCGAGCGTCTTTATCCGAATAACGCCAACTCATTATACAATTGCAACTCGCGCAGTGATTATTCTGTTGTTGTCGTAACGCAATTATTAATTCGGCATCAATATCAAAACGCCGCTGTTTTTTTTTATCCTGTTGGCGGTAACCCGAGAGTTTTCTATCAATGACGCTTGCATCGATGGTGACTTTGTCGCCGGCTTCGTCAGTGACTCCGTCACCGGCTTCGTCAATAACAATTCTTCGAAGCTGATTTATCCTTCGTACTCTGGACACTGCAAGATAGACTAGATTCGACCATTCGATGCGATTATCAACTATCCAAACAATTGTGTCCGTGATGGTTAGTCCCTGCGAGGAATGTATTGTTGTTGCGTATCCTAGCGTCCACGGGGATTTATCAGCACGTAGCGCGTCCTCGACGACGCTGATATCAACGAGCACGATATCATTCAGCACGAGAATTTGTTTTTCTGTCCGGCCTGGAATTTCAACTTCAATGTTCTGCCGCCGTGTGTCCGCGGGTCTATAACATAACGGCACTGGGCGCGTTGGAAACTTTTCCTTATGCAACGTAAACAACTTCCGCTGAAGTGTGTCTCTGACTATCTTTCTACTCGCTACAATTAAATCGTTTGGTCTCCATGTTTCCCAGAATTCATTTAACGGCGTTTCCGGAATCACCTCGCGAATTATTTCACATTGAATTCTATCCGGCTGTAATCTGATTAATTTCTTAACCTCGCGCAGTTGTTCATCAAGTGCTCGGTAATCAGTATCGGTTTCTTCATAATAGTCCACAAAACCCCTTAACCAATCATGTGGACCCTCGCCGACAAATGGTGGTGGTTGGCCATGGTCCCCACACATGATTACCGCTGTATTCGCGCGCAGCAACCACTCAAGAAACATTTGTAAAGTATCTAACGAAACAGTACATATCTCATCCCAGATGATAATGTCGGGAATAAATTTTTCACCCATTCGATCAGGAGTCCACTCACCGCCGCTGTATCGAAAGAAGCTGTGATAAGTAACGGCGTCAACATTTCGTTGTTTTATCTCTCGCGCTAGTCTATGAGTCGGTGTAAGCACGATTATACTTGCCCGCGTTCGAAATAATTCAATTGCCCGAGTCGTCTTTCCTGACCCGCCACAGCCGCTTAAATAAACCGTCTTGTGTCTACAAATTGGATCAGAACACGATGGTGCATTAGACCATTCTGACAATTTATCACCGCGTAAGTAGTTGTTCTCAACGGTGACATCTGCTGACGGGGAATAATCGCGTCGTATTTCATTTTTAATTCTCCATGTACCCCAACTCTCGTCCGGACTAGTAAACTCGGCTACGTTTTCCTTATACGCTACGTCAACATAAAACGAATCAACGGCTACTCTAACCGCGGTATCGGGGAATCTATTTATCATCGAGAATAAATTGATAGCGGCATAACCCAGCATAGACGCCCTCAAATGTGGATACGCCGGGCTGTCTCCATCGCTGTAGGTAACAACTGTACCCAACCTCGTTCCATTGGACAAGAAAGCTGTTTTGCGGTTCACGTATCTATTTTTTGCCACTGTGTCCTTGATTACGAAATCATATTCTGCGTCATCTATAATCAGCCGTGAGCAATATCGTTTGTAGTCGTGGTTTTTTCCACCTTGTGTGAACTTACCAATTATTCTTCTACCGAGATCTTTTGCCTCGCGGTTTCGTTGGTTAAATATCCTCCTGGACCATTCGATGATATATTCCTCGTCGGCATCAATGTTTTTTCTGGATTCGTCAATTATGCTATCTAGACGCTCCGGTTCTGGTAACCAGACTTCAGTCTGTGCCCGGTATGATATAATCGCGTCACTGACAATCAACGAAACTAGCATGCTACAATCAATCATATACCGTAGCAGCGCTATTGGCAGCCACTTCTTTTCATTCATGTGTCTACCGATCCAAATATAGCAACAGCGATGGAGTCCTGCCGCGAATTCAAATGATACTATGCGAGCGAATCCGGTTAAATCAAAATCAGGCAGTGGTCCATTAATAGCAACACGAGTCATTTCATGACTGGGGTGTCCAAATCGTTTGAAATACTCAGCGGCGGATCCATACCCGAGAAAACTCGCTGGATAACAGGCAACCATATCAACCGAGATCATAGCGTCGCGGTTGTATTCAGTGTTCCATAGTCCACCGTGATAGTATTCCAAACAACTGGATTGTACATCCGGCAGAAATTCCTTGCGCGTTGGTCTCCACGCATTTTTCCTTGCTGCAACATGAGCTACAACCGATGGAATCGTAAAACAATTTGTTAGCAGTTGTTCATCATGCTCTTCAAATTCTATGGCGGTTTTTTTCATCCTGTTGTGAAATGCTTCAGTGCGATATAATTCACCGTTTGGTCTTACAAAATGATCAAAGGTATCCGCATCGTTTTCAGCGCTGCGAAGTAACCACATTGATACAGGGTCGTTTTTACACAAGTAGGCAATAGCATCAAATAGTTTCCTCTCCGCGAGAAAACCGTCCTTGGAGAATTGTTCTCCCAGGAATTCTTCGGGTATATACTTTACTGTTCTATCCCGTGGAAATATTGTGATCACGGGCGTCCATGCGTGTTCGTTATGATCAATAATTTTGATTGGGGCTCCCTTCGATTTATACTTCGATTCGTATAATACTTCACCGGTTATCGTTGTAACGGTTATTGGAAATCTCAGCAATGTTTCTAATCTCGCTATGTCGCTGATGGTTGCTCCACGCTCTTTTACGGTTAGTTCCCACTGGTTGATTTTGCTACGTCGTAAATCAGTCAATTTGTTTCCTCGACATGCATTTGTAAAATGCTCTATTATTCGTTCTGCTACACAATTTATCCCAGTTGACTGTTTCATCGGTTTCAGTTTTCCGATATCAGGTTTCTTATTTAACGGGTATATTCCATAAACAACTGCTGTTTCAGGATACGCTCGTTCATAGTATGGTCTGTCAATTCCGGTTAACAACCCCGGCTTGGAGTCGCGGCTGACAGTGACTGTTTTCTTGTCGCTGAGAACTGGTTCAAATTTATCACGCATGATCCAATCGCCTGATTCCACCCGGACAATAAATTTTACTCTGAAGAAATATCTTTTACCGTCAAGTTGTGATATTATCGTTGCTGCGCGGTTGTCGTTCATGGTAGCATCAACAATGCCATCAATTCGAAATGTTGACCAACTATGAGATGCACCATCACGCTTGAATTCATTGATACAATCGCGTATTTTATTCAACAGGGTTTTATCGTTTATTAACGCTTTTGGTGTGTCCTTGAGGACTCTATCGAGATTAAACCTAATATTTTTCCGGGGCTTAATTGCTGCTAATCTCTCGAACTCATCCATATAATTAAAACAAGTATTTAAATGAAAGAATATAGCATAATGAATCACTGCAAATGGTTGATGATTGGGTCGATAACCCCGTGCAATAAATCATGTAGAGGTGAATTCTGCGGATATCATTTACAAAGCGTTCGTAATGGTTCTCTTGGCCCCCTCCCGTGCTTGGTTTGTCACGTCGGTGTAAGAGGAAAATCGCAGTTGTGTATTAATTGTGGCGGAAAGCGATACAGGGAACTAAAACGCTATTATGACAAGCTAATTAAAAACGCCGTCATTGACCCCACCGCCGACTTCGTCATCAAAACCCCCCAAGACTATGTTGAAAGATTCATAATTAAACCAAATAATAAATTAGACAAATAGTATTATTATACAAATGGACCAAGAATTTCAGCCGCATCCTGTGCTCGTCAATTACGAGGCATCTCGCGACGGCATTGTTAGAAACCGCAAACTGAAGAAGCCGGTTGGTACCGTAAGTAATCATGGATACTTGATGTTTAGTGCCGGGGGAAAAATTTATCTTGTTCACAGGGTGGTATTTGAAGCATTCAACGGATTAATCGAAAATGGGCTTGTGATTGATCATATTAATAATAATAAGACTGATAATTCTCTTACAAACCTGCAAGCCATCTCTCAGAGTGAAAACACCAAAAAAGGCCAAACCGGTAAATACCCAAAGAAAGCAAAGAGTGTCAAATCGTTTGATACAACAACGCACGAGGAAAAAACATTTCACTCCATGAATGCGGCAGGAAAATATTTTGATATTTGTATGCCCGCAGTGCGATTTGTTGCAGAACGAGTATATCAAACAGCGATCTCAAAAAAGACGGGTCACAGAATTCGATTTTCATATATAACAGAAATTAGCGAGTGACAAGGTCACCAGCGCCTATGGCGCTGACAAGGCCACCATGACAGTGTGAAACGTTATTGTCTGTTCCGGAAGAAAACAAAGTATGAACACCTCGGAATTGATACACGGGGTTTCATTTTTTTTATTTAAAAACAAGATGTTTTATAAGAATAATGAATATCGAAGACATCAATAATATATTAGCCGAGATTTCAAAATTAAAAAATCAAGGAATTGAATTATCTGATGGTCTCGACAGTGAAAAAATATTATCCGATTATGAAATTATTAACGAACAGTCGAAACGGGGGCGTTTTACCCTGGCCCGCGAGTATTTTTTTATAAAACGATTACAACATACGATTAATGAAAACTTGTACCACAATGACGCAAATGCATTCATTGGACTATTTACTGCCGTTGAAATAATACGAAAAAAACTCGGACGTGTTTATGAACGACGCCGGGAGATTTCTAGCAAGATCAAAAACATTAGAAGGATTATAGACGAAAACTCCGGCGAGAAATTAGAAATTGCTTCGCAATTGCAATAATGGTAGGTGAATCACTCACTACTCGGCTAGCCAGAGAGCGGCTAGCAGCGCTTAGAAAGTTCATACCGTTACGAGACAGGGTCCGAGAGCAACTTCAAACGCGGCAGCAACTACAAACCGATTTTACTGTTGGAAGCGAACAACTCTTTGCCCCGGTAACTAAAGCGACCAAAGATGTTACGGCGGCAACTGTGCCCGTCCTCGATGCGCTTGAAAAGATAGCGGCTCAGACCGAACAAACAAAAAGGTCTTTAGAAACACTCCCTGCAAAAATAGCGGCTGCTACAACACGGAGGCCGCCACCACTCGCTATAACCGAACCACAAGAACCTTATGTTACAATGGCCGACGAGGAAGAACTAGGCGCTACTGCGAAAGAACCAGAAGAAGAAATACCAGAAGAAGAAATACCAGAAGAAGAAATACCGGAAGAAAAAGAGGGGAATATACCCCGTATTGTACTCAAGAAGAGCACAATAGATCAAATTAGAGGCTTCAGCAACAGGGAAGAATTAATTAATTTTACTGCCAACAATTTTGCTAAGAACATACGAGATAAGAAGCATATCAATAGCGGTTACGAGAAAAATATAAAGTCGTTAAAGGACTGGGCAAGAATAGTGTATTTAGCAAGTAAACATAAAGATGCATTACCACATCGTAGTAAATCCTATTACGACGCATTCCACAAGGAAGTTAAGAGTATAACACCAAAAAAAGGAAAAGGATACTCTGTTGGTAAAGAATCCTACGGCGTTACCTGTCCTAATAGTGTTCTCAGTGATATATCACGGCTGGAAGTACTAATCGGAGGAAAACGAGCCGGAAATAACTCTCCGGAAATAATCAATGAAGCCGCTGATATTTGCAAGCGGTTATTTGCAGGCGGTATTATGGACATTAATGTATATCGAACGCTCATAGACGAACTCGTGGATGATTAATTGGAAACCTGGTGTTTTTATAATAAAGATGATCATACACTACAACCATGATAAACCAGTACTCGTCTACGTGGTAAACTCGCGATTGCCTATTTACCGCGCGTACTATGGAGATGGTCTCGGTAGCACCATTGCGGGGTTATTTACAAGAATGGCTCCAAAAGTAGCGCCGTTAGCCAAACAATTAGGAATGAAGGCTATTGATGTTATTCGTGATAAGGGAATCAGCGCTATTGGAGATGTTGCCGGAAAGGCGCTTTCAGCCGCGCGGGACAAACTAATGTCATTGGTGAAATCCAGGAGAAAAAAACAGAAACCACCGGTAATGCCATCAACGACAGTGATGCCTGCAAATGTCAGTAAAGTAATAAATAACGCCGTGGAAGAAAAACTAGAGTCGTTGGTAAACAGTAATCAAGATGACACCGCAAACATAATAGCGGGGAGTGGTTTAAAACGACGACGATGATTTAGATGCATCAGCGTATTATTAAATAAAATGTTTAAACGAACAGCTGACCCGGCGTTTGATATGGACGCACCAGTGCACAAGGATGATTCTGTCCGTAATTATCAATTTTATTCCTATCATGCAGTACAACCCAACATACGATCGCGAATTGAACTTCAAGTCCATGATACCAGTAAATATTTTTTACCGTGTGAAGCGTTTATTGAAATCGAAGGAGAACTTGTAACAGAGGCCGATACTCCTGCTGTACCAGCACCGTATCCAGATGGTACCAAAGTTGGCTTAGTCAATAACGGCGTAATGGCGCTATTTGAGAGCGCAAAATATCTCATTGACGGGCGAGAGATCGAGTCTATAGAACGCGATGTTGATGTTGCTACAACAATAATCGGGCTAGCAAGATATTCCGACGATTACACAAGATCAGCGGGTCCATCTATGATGTTTGCAAAGGATACTAGAAACACTGCCGGAAACTCGCAATTTGTGGTAAGACGACCAAAAAAAAATGCTGGTGACGCTGATGCTGATATTGAGAATATGATTATAAACAGCGATCCGAATTTCAACATCGGAGCCGTAACACGCATATCAATGTTAACAGGACCGCGTAGATCTTTCTCATGCGCGATTCCACTGCATCATATATTTGGATTTTGTAGGAACGTGCGAAAAGTTATCTACGGAGCAAAGCATACCGTGGTACTTGTGCGAAAAGGTGATGATAGAAATGCAATTTGGAGAATTCCAGCGGATACTGCAAATCCAAATAATGACCCTGGTAAAGTCGTTTTAACTAAAATGTCATTGTGGATGCCGGTGTTGACTCCATCCATTACCACAGAGGCACGATTGCTATCCTTCATGGAGCAGGGAGGAAAATCATTACTAAGTTGGCTAACAACAACAACAGATACTAAGCAATCAAATATCAATGGTATATTCACATGGAACCTGGCATCACAACAAGGTATTTCGGCTCCGCGTCATATATTTGTTGCGTTGCAGGATATGACGAGAGTTGATAATCAATTATCCAGCCATATGATATTTGATCAATTAGGCGTTACTGACGTCTCGCTGAGAATAAACGGCCAGCAGGAACCATCCGAGGATATACAGCTTAATTACGGCGACAACCATATCGCACGTGTGTATCATCGATTGCTGTCGTATATGGGTCGTGATCAAAACGTCGACACCGGTTTGCAAATATCACAACTTGATTTTAAAAACCTGTATCCGATTTATTATTTTTCGCTGGAACATCTTGATTTAACGAGACAATCCGTCGTTGATATACACTTCCGAGCTCGTATAGCCCCGGGTGGTGTTAATTATAGAGCGGTTGCTGTCATTCTCAGCGATAAATCAATGCTGCTAGAAGGTGTTGGTGGACGAATGAGAATCGTTGATGCGCCAGTGGAAAACATGTAATTGAAAGCACAAAACGCGTTTACAATAAAATGTCGTATAGTGTCGTCAGTGTAGAGTTGACTGATGGTCAAGTCAAGAAATTACGATCAAAGTCGGCTAAACAATGCGGGACCACAATAACGCTGAAGCCGTCGCAGATGGCGGGTGGTAATCATAAGATATCGTTGACGGCGCGTCAAATAAAACATTTCAATGATGCGATGAAGAATAAAAAGGGTGTTCAAATAGATTTTTCAGCCGCAGCAATTAAAAACATGGAAAAGACCGGTGGAATATTTCCGCTGTTAGCTGCGATTCCGGCATTGATTGCCGCGGCCGCACCAGCAGTGGCTAAGGCGGCGGCGTTAGGAGCCGTTGGTACCGCGGCGGGGATGGCATTGAAGAAGGCAACCGGGAAAGGCTACAAAAAAAAAACGACCCGTGGCCGGAAAGGGTCTAAGACTACCGGGAACCCCGTATTCATGGTACTCGGGAAAGGGTCTAAGACTACCGGGAACCGTTTAATGACTCCCATGTCTAATTTTGATTTAATAGACGCCGCAAACGCGCTAGCGATAAAAAACTTCAGAGGTGTTTTTATGAGGGATCAATTACCGGCGGCACCAAGGAATATTGAAACCGGCATAATTAACCTCGATGGGTCCTCCGGAGCGGGAACTCATTGGGTTGCATACGCGATTGATCCGCGTGCGATCGTCTATTTTGATTCATACGGGTTAGCTCCGCCGAAAGAGTTCATGCGGTATGTCCGGGCGTGTTCAGCCCGGGCGTGTTCGGCCCGGGTTTTTTATTCCACGCTGCCAACACAGCAATTAAGTGACCCACCGATATGTGGCCGCGAGGTATTAAACGTACTTGCGGCGATTTCATCATCGCGAAAACCACCTCATGTGGTTGTAAACGAATACACTAGTGGAGTCGTAGAAGCTCAACGGATTTTAGAGAATAACATTTACAATAATAATGATTGATATTTGGGGACGACCGGTTTCGGCGCTGAAAAAGCCCACGGAAACGCCCGCCACCGATGACATAAAAAAACTAATTGAGGATGAAATCGCTGATACGTTGAATTTAACCAGTGTTGACCCAGATGAAATAGTTGTATTTCAAGACCGCCAGGGTAAATTGAAATCCAGTAATGTGTCACTGAATGACGTTTTAATACGACAGCGTGATGCCGCCGAGGACACTATCGCGCTGTATACCAGCGACGGACGAATCAAACCGGGTGAATCCATCTTGACGATAAATGGAAAAATAAGTACACTTGGCGACAATTATATAACCATGTCGGATTCGTTAAAAAATTTGTATAATAAATTTAACATACAAGCAATTCAGTTCGAGGGGGTACAAGTATCTGTCGCCGATATGCAATTCATTATCAATAGTTTTTTTGAAACCACGACGATAGCCGAACCAAATCTTAAAACAATAAGAGATGCTATTTTGGAGTTTACGGCGATGTCGGCCAATTTATCCTCGTTACGAAAAAATGTTAACAAGATTGATAGCGCCGTTGATAAATTCTTTGGTAAAAAAAATATCAAACCGGATGAAATCACAATAACTATAAATGATATCACTGCGTATAGACGGGAAATAGAAACAATCAAAATTATTGTTGAAGCGTTTAGACAATCACTATTGAAAACAGAGCAATCCGAAAAAATAAAAATCCCTCATGAGAATATCATCAACACAGTATACACAATTCAGCATGGATCATTCGATTGGACTCCTACACAGAATACAGTAGATATCACCGCAACTGTTAAGGGTATTTATCGATTGACATTGATTTCAAATACGAAGTTTAGTATATCATCGTCGAGTTCATCCGGGTTTAACAATACAATATCAACAATTATAGACAAGGACGCAACTGAACGGTTTGTGATTAAGGCCGTTGATAGCAGTATATTTAGGGCAGACATTACATGGTATGTGGAATTTGTAGCGAATCTAAGTAATTAAAAAGACTAGCTCTTTTAAAATAAAAATGACCACCAAGGAAATTGAATCAGAGGTATCACCGACGTCACATCAATATCGATTCGATACCGCAAAAGAATTTTCCGCGAATTTGAAAACGCTTTCCGAACAATACCGTGCAAAAATAAAAAAATACCGTCGTAAAATAACCGCCATCGACGCGGTCGTGTACTCGGTGTCGGGTATAGTAGCTGGCGCCGGTGTTATTTTATCCACGGTGACCACGATAACCCCGATCGCTGTTCCAATCGCTGTCTCCGCAATGACAACAGTTGCTGGAATTGCCAACGCAATCACTAGGAAGATATCATCGTGTTTTCAGAAAAAACTCAACGAGTATACAGTAAAACATCAAATAGTATCCGACGCGTACTCGAAATTATCCGGGTTGATCTCGTTGTCAATTGATAATTTGTTCGTATCCGATGTTGAATTCTCCACGATGGTCCAGTTGTATAGCTCCGCGATGTCAAAAATCGAGGATTTTCAACTGGAAGCCGAAACCACCTGGTTGTTGAAATTAGACACTAAAGAAAACGAATAATAATAATGTCGCTGAACCCCGAAGGGTCTCAATTACTTCAGCGGATCGCGGAGAACACCACTCCGGTACAAACAAATATGATATCGATAACGTCAACGAAACCCGAATTCAGTGTGAACTTCCCATCGCCGGTTCCAGTGAAGGAAATAGCGCTGGCAAAATTGCGAGTATATCACAGTTGGCCTAATATTCGAGCAGACGCATTTAACGGACAACAACCTAATAACTCGCTGGTTTTTGCATGGACAAATAAGCCCGATGGGACCCCAGACTGGAATGAGGTTACAATACCAACTGGGTCATACCAAATAGAACAAATCAATAAAGAATTTCAACGCAGGATAAAATCGATCACAGGAAAAGAATCAAAAATCGCTATTACGGTTCATGAACCGACGTTATCGTCAACGATTGAAATAAACACACCGGGGTATATGGTTGATATTTATAACAGTTCAATAAGAACCATACTAGGTTGGCCTAAGAATCCACCCGAGGACTTGCACACGAATGAGAAATCGTATCATGAGATTAATCCCGGGTATCGAGATAATTTGTCTATTATGAAAAACACGTCATTACCCAGCAGGTTTATATTTCAAGACATGGACGCCATGCAGTGGTATTTTCAGTATGACAAAACCCCTGAATCGATCGTCGTATTAACAGTTAATTTAGATGATATCACTAATGCGTTTGCCGAGATTAATTATATTTACCATTCACAACTAGAACAGCTACGGCAAACAAAAGCACGAAAACACGTTGAGGTGTTAAATCAACTTATATCAGACATGGAATATATCAATGAACGAATCGTTAAAATAATATCCGCTAACGGCGATGGTAATAAACAAAAACTCCTAACCGAGTATAATATCACAGAAGCCGATTTACCCGATTTAAAGTTTTCAGGATACAACGCACCAGAACTAAGAAAATCTCTTAATGATTTTCTCGGTCCATCAACTTATATCCTCAAACACGATAACGGAGATGGTGGTAGGCATATCGCCCCGTACAACGTAAATATCGCATCAGTGATAGCAATCAATCTAGTGTGTGATGTTATCGAAGGGAGTTACCAGGTGGATACCAAGCAATCAAATCAAGCTCAACAGGGGTATATCCTTTATTCGTTTTCACCAACAGCCCCTCCGGGATTTTTAATCGTTGAGAGTCCAATTAATCCGGTCTATATGCGATGCCATAATCGGTTTTTAACGAGAATTAATTTTAGACTTACCGATCAGTCAAATAACCTAATTGATCTACAAGAGGAGGAGTTAGTGATCACTCTGTTTGTAAGATCATAGCAGCAGAGGGGGCGATGACATCGACGCGGTCGTCGATGTGCTTACCGGACGCTGACGACGCTGGGGATCGACGCGCAGAAGGTGTTAATTAAACCAAATGACGTCACCATCGTGTAAGATGGACCGACGTCGTTTTTTTTTTTACCAGCGCTGACTACACCGGATCCGTTGAGTGCAGAAAGTAATAATTAAGCAAAATAACGATTGGACAAAATGTCCGATTCGCCCCCCCCCCCTCGGACACGATATCGTATCGGACTTGGTTAGTTGTAAATAACCACTTAGCAGCAGAGGGGGCGATGACATCGACGCGGGACGCCCGATGATTACCACGGGAAAACACCAACGGGATGTTGTCGCGAAATATAGCGTTTTCGAGCAAAAAACACTAAGGCTCCATTTGCCAAACGGAGACTTTATTTTTTTTTGTTCGAAAAGTGAGATTTCGAAGGAAGGCTCTATTTGTCGTTTTAAGACCTCAATCAAATTTTGTCGAAAAAGTTGTCCGATTCGCCCCCTCTGCTGCTCACCTATGTTTTGTGAAAAATTAAAAATCCAAATACATTTTGTATGCACTGATATCATGGTACCTTTGTGAAAATTAAATAACTTTGCAAACTTAATAATATTTGTGTATATCTTCTTGTATCTCTTTTGATGAATATAACTGATAGTTCTATCTTCTTACCATTCTATGAAGTATTGCTAAATTTATTGCAGAATTATTGTCTGATGTGCAGTATGGATAGTTGTAGGACGTACAAGTTTTAAGGCTACGGATTATCCAGGAAAATGTTTATCTTCCTATGTATAAGTGCAAGAATCATTACAAGTTCTTTATACATCAGCAAAATCTTATGCAAGTACCCATACAATAAGGAAATTGATTGCTTCGATGACTAAGTGCAAAAAATTGAAAACAAATTGCTAATACGGGCTAACATAGATGCAAATATTGTGTAACTGCTCTTAACAAGAACGGTCAGTGTAGGATAAAGATCGAAAGTGATTTCATTATAACATCGTACCAGCAATAAGACATCTGATAATCTGAATTTAACTCTATAATACTAAAATTTTCAAATTTTAATATCATTGCATTTCAGAATACTTATCTTCAAAACCTATCACATGTTTTTTTTATTTTTTTATAGACCCATTCTTGATTCAAGCTTCTCTCGAGAGAAAACATAGGACGCGCGAGTATTTGTTTTTGATGTATATATAAATGAAACATGTTATCCAGTCTAAACCTAAATAATCAGGTGTAACTTTCATGATTGACGATGTCTAAGTCAGTTCTGTAAAAACGACTGAAACTGCATCAATAGAATGTTATCGCCATATTTCATATACAAACTGGATAAAGTCCCAAATATATTTCATATAAATGTAACGTTTCTTTACGAATCGAAATCATAGTCCTACAAAACCCGTATATACTCTGTTTAATGTTCACTCATTTCTAACGTGGTTTCCATTATGTAATATAATTCATACCGTTGGTCTAAACATACGCTAATGCACAATATCAAGTTCACATACATGATCTACAAGAAAGTGAAGGGGGGCGGGAACAGCCATGGGTGTCATCGGCATAAGGACGTTAGGGATGGTGCTGAAGACCAATTAGGGCATAAGGGATCTTGCTGAAGACCGATTAGAGCACTAAGGATGGTTCTGAAGACCCATTAAAGAATTAGGGATGGTCCTAAAGTTCCATTAGAGCATTCGTAATGGTGTTAAAGGCCTAAATGATCCACTATGAAGCATAACGATTCAAAACAAATACGAAGTATAATATATATATATATATATATATATATATATATATATATATATATATATATATATATATATATATATATATATATATATATATATATATATATATATATATATATATATATATATTAAACAATGTGCAAAACTCTCAAGCCAACCGAGTAAAATGTACTCGGATACACGCACCCTAGCCACTGCTCTTTCATGGAGGCAGTTATGATATCTGAAAATGTATTTCAGAATGTTTTAGAGGTATAAAATGGTGTCTAGTTCTCGCTTTATCTCCAGGTGAAACTAGAATATTGTATTTAATTTCGTTGAGGCTGTTGGGGGTTTAACGCCATATTTCAGCAAATGATATTCTATATATGGTATAACGGTACCAATTGCGCAAGTCCGGGTGGGCGGAGCTTAAGGTGTATGGAACATTGTATTCAGAATTAAAGAACAACACTAGCTGTGATTGGTGCATTATGTAAGAGTTGTACTTTCTGTTTGGCTTAAAAAAATGTTGAGCCTCTTGGCAACATGTGAGTTTGTGTTAATTTCTATCTAGATCATATTTTGTATTTTTTATGATTTTTTTAAAATATGGTACACATGGCTGAAAATGTGCTTGTTGTGACTAGATAACTCTTACCCCTGTCTAGTTCCAGTAGAGTTATCTCTCTTAAATGCAATGGAGTACCTGGTTATGTCATTGTCAAATTGACAATCTAGCATTGTTCTATATGGCAGTGTGTGACATGCATGCCCAAGTAGGACAGAAAGTATATTTATTTCACAGAACATTAGCATTGAGGTATATGGAAAAACAATTGGTACCGTGATACCTAAAGGAAAGAATAGCCTCACTGTGTATCCATAGAAACGCATACATGTGGGCGGCATTTATGAACTATACTAGTTTGATGTAGGAAAACAAATGTGTGCTGAACAGTTTTGGTCAAATATTGAAAGTTCTTTAAGAATAAAATGTATGAAATCTTCAGAAAATAGCACAAGTTGGCTTTGGATGGGGACTTTTGATAACTATAGCTATGATAGATATAGACTTGTGTTACCTGATGCCTTTATGTATGTGCTGTTACCTCCTAGATTGGAATGCATGCAACAAAATAAGTTATGGAAACATAATATAGTTGATTTTGGCCAAATATTGGCTATTTTACCTGCAAAAGATGAAAAATCATATGTACAAAAACAGCTTTCTTGTTCTTGTAAGGCATGCCATAAACCAGGATAGAGAACACTCTAAGTACACTTGTAGAGAGATCACTTGTACCATGTGGGATGTTCTGGCATGAGTAATTTTTAGGTAATTTATTAAGGATATGGTATTCCTTCACACTTTGATTTGAATTGTCCTGCTCTAATTGTCCATTTTGTTTTGCACTTTCCTGCTTTGAAATTGTTCATGTAGTTAGTTCAGTTCTCTTGCATTCCCTTTTGTTGAAGTAGCAGTGAATAGCAACAAACAAGAACAGTTTCCTTAAGTCATCATTTCCCATTGGCACTTGTATAAGCCCAATTATAATCTACTATTGACTTTCAATTAATCCTATTTCTTTCTGTCAAGCTGCTCTTGTGGAATTTCCATGTTTGGTCCAACATTACAGAATGATAACCATTTTAGTCACACAGTGCATATTCATTCCATTCAAATCCACACTGTTCTTGAAACTTTGCATCCCATCGCAAGAATCCAAATTGGCATGAGATGATATCTGCATGGTTATGGAAGGCTGCACTCTACATGCCGGCATTGTAGAAAATATGAACTATGTGATATGAAAGAGCTGCGTCATCTTAGAAATTAAAATTACATGACTCTTGAGGTCTCCACTAAATATAGGAGTCTAAATGTTAGGTTCTCACTTTATCAGTAATGTATTTTGAGATAATTTAATTGCAATGAAGTTAATACAGGTTGTTGATGAACTCATCTATATTACATGGATACTGTATTAGAGGTTACCACACCTTATGTATATCATTCAGTTATCTCCCTTACACCAGTCATAACATTTCAAGGAAATAAAATCTCACATTTTCAGTGACTGGTTATGAAAATAAAGAGAAGATTTGTGAAGTATTATATTAGCCCTCCATCTTGATGCAAATGTAAGTAGAAGCAATTTAATAATTTCTCACGGTAAAGTTTACAAGTTTAAAAACTGATAAGGTATGTTCTGCTTGGATCTGAGATAAGTTTATCTCTATCTTATGCCAATTATTATTAAATTCTTATGTAGAAGAAATATACTTTATATGTATCTATATTATCTAAATTATTCACCCTTTTATATTGGATGGAAATGAACACAACTTCTCTTGAAATTTGGGTACCTGTAAGGGATGTTATAGCACAGTTGCCTTTGGGCTGTCCTTGGACCTGTTGGGCCCTGCCCCATATATTTGTCCAAGGTAAGGTCATCAAACTTTCACTTCTCATTTCTCGCATTGCTGATTTTGCCTCCTTTAATTCCTTTATCATAAGCTACCTCTCCCTTTTAGATAAACACTTTCCTCCTGTTTTTAACTCCATTTGATGTGCTATACTTAGTGTTTATATTTGGCATTTTTCTGTATTTTATTCCCCTAATTTCACCCCCTAATCCAACATAACCACTTATAAGCTGTGATTTACTATATTTGGTGACTGATTGGCTTATTGAAACAATTTTATTCACATTACAAAGGAGGAAAGCTTACTATTTGTGTTACAAAGAGGATGGGTAGGTGGACCTTTGTGTGAGGACTGGTGGTTAGTGACCTCTTGTATCTGCAGATAGTGTAAAGTGGTCAAAGCTTATACTTTATAATAAGATTGGGTCATGTCCACCGGTCTCTGATGTTAAGTTCTGCACCTACCAAACAAATATAAATTCCTTTCTTTTAGGTGAATTGTACATTTTGAAGTAGGACAGGTACATATTATTTGGTACATTGACCTTTGACCTAGTTATTACATAATATGACATAATGTGATTTATCCCATATCACCTATGTGAAGTTCAATAAGTGCTGATATGAATAAGATACAACTCATAGTTGAAAGAATTCATTTTATTTCAAAAGATGATTTTGATGGTGAAGCAAAAGTATGAAAACAATAGTTCAAACAGCTCAATGACATTTCTATACACATTCATATAAGACATAGGCTAGTACCTCATCAAATTGTTTTTCACAAGTGAGACTAAGTATATTTGTTACTTATACAGTCCCGAACTATTTCACAGATTATTGGAAAAATTAAGGTTTGCTATAGGTATAACGGTACCAATTGCGCAAGTCCGGGTGGGCGGAGCTTAAGGTGTATGGAACATTGTATTCAGAATTAAAGAACAACACTAGCTGTGATTGGTGCATTATGTAAGAGTTGTACTTTCTGTTTGGCTTAAAAAAATGTTGAGCCTCTTGGCAACATGTGAGTTTGTGTTAATTTCTATCTAGATCATATTTTGTATTTTTTATGATTTTTTTAAAATATGGTACACATGGCTGAAAATGTGCTTGTTGTGACTAGATAACTCTTACCCCTGTCTAGTTCCAGTAGAGTTATCTCTCTTAAATGCAATGGAGTACCTGGTTATGTCATTGTCAAATTGACAATCTAGCATTGTTCTATATGGCAGTGTGTGACATGCATGCCCAAGTAGGACAGAAAGTATATTTATTTCACAGAACATTAGCATTGAGGTATATGGAAAAACAATTGGTACCGTGATACCTAAAGGAAAGAATAGCCTCACTGTGTATCCATAGAAACGCATACATGTGGGCGGCATTTATGAACTATACTAGTTTGATGTAGGAAAACAAATGTGTGCTGAACAGTTTTGGTCAAATATTGAAAGTTCTTTAAGAATAAAATGTATGAAATCTTCAGAAAATAGCACAAGTTGGCTTTGGATGGGGACTTTTGATAACTATAGCTATGATAGATATAGACTTGTGTTACCTGATGCCTTTATGTATGTGCTGTTACCTCCTAGATTGGAATGCATGCAACAAAATAAGTTATGGAAACATAATATAGTTGATTTTGGCCAAATATTGGCTATTTTACCTGCAAAAGATGAAAAATCATATGTACAAAAACAGCTTTCTTGTTCTCGTAAGGCATGCCATAAACCAGGATAGAGAACACTCTAAGTACACTTGTAGAGAGATCACTTGTACCATGTGGGATGTTCTGGCATGAGTAATTTTTAGGTAATTTATTAAGGATATGGTATTCCTTCACACTTTGATTTGAATTGTCCTGCTCTAATTGTCCATTTTTTTTTGCACTTTTCTGCTTTGAAATTGTTCATGTAGTTAGTTCAGTTCTCTTGCATTCCCTTTTGTTGAAGTAGCAGTGAATAGCAACAAACAAGAACAGTTTCCTTAAGTCATCATTTCCCATTGGCACTTGTATAAGCCCAATTATAATCTACTATTGACTTTCAATTAATCCTATTTCTTTCTGTCAAGCTGCTCTTGTGGAATTTCCATGTTTGGTCCAACATTACAGAATGATAACCATTTTAGTCACACAGTGCATATTCATTCCATTCAAATCCACACTGTTCTTGAAACTTTGCATCCCATCGCAAGAATCCAAATTGGCATGAGATGATATCTGCATGGTTATGGAAGGCTGCACTCTACATGCCGGCATTGTAGAAAATATGAACTATGTGATATGAAAGAGCTGCGTCATCTTAGAAATTAAAATTACATGACTCTTGAGGTCTCCACTAAATATAGGAGTCTAAATGTTAGGTTCTCACTTTATCAGTAATGTATTTTGAGATAATTTAATTGCAATGAAGTTAATACAGGTTGTTGATGAACTCATCTATATTACATGGATACTGTATTAGAGGTTACCACACCTTATGTATATCATTCAGTTATCTCCCTTACACCAGTCATAACATTTCAAGGAAATAAAATCTCACATTTTCAGTGACTGGTTATGAAAATAAAGAGAAGATTTGTGAAGTATTATATTAGCCCTCCATCTTGATGCAAATGTAAGTAGAAGCAATTTAATAATTTCTCACGGTAAAGTTTACAAGTTTAAAAACTGATAAGGTATGTTCTGCTTGGATCTGAGATAAGTTTATCTCTATCTTATGCCAATTATTATTAAATTCTTATGTAGAAGAAATATACTTTATATGTATCTATATTATCTAAATTATTCACCCTTTTATATTGGATGGAAATGAACACAACTTCTCTTGAAATTTGGGTACCTGTAAGGGATGTTATAGCACAGTTGCCTTTGGGCTGTCCTTGGACCTGTTGGGCCCTGCCCCATATATTTGTCCAAGGTAAGGTCATCAAACTTTCACTTCTCATTTCTCGCATTGCTGATTTTGCCTCCTTTAATTCCTTTATCATAAGCTACCTCTCCCTTTTAGATAAACACTTTCCTCCTGTTTTTAACTCCATTTGATGTGCTATACTTAGTGTTTATATTTGGCATTTTTCTGTATTTTATTCCCCTAATTTCACCCCCTAATCCAACATAACCACTTATAAGCTGTGATTTACTATATTTGGTGACTGATTGGCTTATTGAAACAATTTTATTCACATTACAAAGGAGGAAAGCTTACTATTTGTGTTACAAAGAGGATGGGTAGGTGGACCTTTGTGTGAGGACTGGTGGTTAGTGACCTCTTGTATCTGCAGATAGTGTAAAGTGGTCAAAGCTTATACTTTATAATAAGATTGGGTCATGTCCACCGGTCTCTGATGTTAAGTTCTGCACCTACCAAACAAATATAAATTCCTTTCTTTTAGGTGAATTGTACATTTTGAAGTAGGACAGGTACATATTATTTGGTACATTGACCTTTGACCTAGTTATTACATAATATGACATAATGTGATTTATCCCATATCACCTATGTGAAGTTCAATAAGTGCTGATATGAATAAGATACAACTCATAGTTGAAAGAATTCATTTTATTTCAAAAGATGATTTTGATGGTGAAGCAAAAGTATGAAAACAATAGTTCAAACAGCTCAATGACATTTCTATACACATTCATATAAGACATAGGCTAGTACCTCATCAAATTGTTTTTCACAAGTGAGACTAAGTATATTTGTTACTTATACAGTCCCGAACTATTTCACAGATTATTGGAAAAATTAAGGTTTGCTATAGGTATAACGGTACCAATTGCGCAAGTCCGGGTGGGCGGAGCTTAAGGTGTATGGAACATTGTATTCAGAATTAAAGAACAACACTAGCTGTGATTGGTGCATTATGTAAGAGTTGTACTTTCTGTTTGGCTTAAAAAAATGTTGAGCCTCTTGGCAACATGTGAGTTTGTGTTAATTTCTATCTAGATCATATTTTGTATTTTTTATGATTTTTTTAAAATATGGTACACATGGCTGAAAATGTGCTTGTTGTGACTAGATAACTCTTACCCCTGTCTAGTTCCAGTAGAGTTATCTCGCTTAAATGCAATGGAGTACCTGGTTATGTCATTGTCAAATTGACAATCTAGCATTGTTCTATATGGCAGTGTGTGACATGCATGCCCAAGTAGGACAGAAAGTATATTTATTTCACAGAACATTAGCATTGAGGTATATGGAAAAACAATTGGTACCGTGATACCATATGGCGATCATTATGTTGGGTGAAAGTTGTACCAGTGAAACTTGTTAAGAACCAGCCGACCCACTATAAGCTGCTATATAGCTTTTTCATATGTCTACCCTGCCTGAGCTCAAGACTCAAAACTGCGCAGACAAAAGTGAAACATCCGTGATCTGTAGAGACGAGAATGGAAGACCACTGCAAAATTGGATAACCAATTCGCAAACGCGTATGTGGAACCACTGTAAGGATGTAATTCTCGATTGGACGTCTGGTACTAAATCAACACCATATAGTATACTTATGGAAGTACCGTAACATTTAATGTCTAAATAATTTTGAGTGAACCTATATATCTAAATATGGACCCAACCTTGATTCAAGCTTCAATGTCGAGAAAACCATTGGAGTTTGTTTCTTAGCTCCATGTGCTTACAACATGTGTTAACAATAAATAATCGGGAGCTAGTCTGTGAAAAGACTGAAATTGTATCAGTAGAATATTAGGTTTTGCAAGTGCAGGTAGGAAACTGTGTCAAAATATACGAATACTTAATTTTTACATTTTATTATCAACCAATTACGCTTCACCAAATCTTTGTATATTACAATTTTGTATTCAGGGACTTTTTAGACTGGTTCTCTTTTCGCATATTATTGGCACTTTTATCCTTTTTGGTTGCTCCTATTTGCGTACTCCTTTAGTTTTAAACAAACTGTTCTTCTATTTTTATCTAATTTGATAGTTTTGTAATGACGATTCATTGATCGTGAACCTGCCTTTCTTCAGTAGTCAAAGTAAAATAACTAAATATTGCGATAAATAAAAAATATTGCCACTGATTATGACCTACCATATATATTAGGATTATTCTCATCATGTAAATGCAAAGGTTTCCGTCTGTTATGTCCGATGCTGCATGGGATTGGTCTGTAAAGAAAATATTTTCCCACCATTTAATACATTTAAATTACGCATACGTTTTAGCTATTTTATCTTTAAACGATATGTAAAGGCGTCTAATGTATTTAAGCATATAGCATATTTAACCCATGTTATAAACCGCAAAGTAAAACAAAAATAGGAAAAACATGGAAATGATTATCTCAGAAAGTTATTTGAATGATAAGCATCAATGAAAATTACAAAACCCTGGTTAAGTCATGATTTTTTTTAATGCAGTAATGTAACATACATGTATATACATTTTTCGTGGGAGACACCTCTCATCTGGCTACATGAAGTTTCCTTAGAACATGTTAATGGCCAATAAGATGTGAAGGACGGTTGCCAAAACTCTCGCAAAAAGCACACCTAATTCTTCCAGACGGTTATCGTGATTAGAACAATCAATAAATACATTGACTACTCGCATTTGTACCCAATGACGGTGGAGAGAAGAAAGTAGGACCACATTTTCTGCTAACTTGTTCTCAATATAACAGAGCCTTTTGAATGATAGCGACGAACTGATAGCGCGATGTGCCCTAATTTCTGCTCTTTTCATTTATACGTTTGAACATGCATTTATGAGGTAGGCCTTTGACCAACACTGAGATAATGCTTCCAAGAAATTGTACATTGTATATTTTGTATGCCATAGCCATCGATATTTGTAATGTATCCTATGTTATTGTAGTTGAAATGTAACATATAGCACAAATGAAAGCATTCATAAAAATGAACTGGTCGTGGAGTTTTAAACAGACTAAAGCTTTAACTAATATGTCTTCTTTCTAACACAGTTACTATTCATTATTAAAAATGAAATAAAGAGAAAACTTCAAACGTTTGATTTATGGATAACCGGACTGAACAATGGGACAGTATAATCTCCGTGTAAAACATATTACATTTACATATACATTTTACCTAAATGCCTCTTGTCTGTGGATTTTAATTAGAACTCATGTGGAATGTTTTAAATTTTTGTTACATGAATTGTTTAAAACGGGATTGGTAAGTGGTCAGTCTCAAACTATCCACTTATTGATTTAGCTATTGTTTCTTTTCAAGGTGATATCATAGTATTTGTTTGTAAAAACATTGACGTGAATGCGCTATGACAGTTCGAAATATATATTCTTGTTCTTATTTTTGTGGGTTTTGATGCTATTTATTCAGCCCACGATAGGGCTATACATGGTGGACAGTATAACTGATGGAGGAAGCTTTCATGCGTACCCACTTTTGTCGAGCCCGAGACTCCACCCCAAGCAGACAGGGGTGGACGACAGTAATCCGTAGCGAACCGATGAGCGCTTTCCACCACTTGTCACCTCCAGGACCCCAAAATACAGATTGAAGACTATCTTATAACTGAAACACGTGTCATACATTGTCGTAACAAATATAGTGACAAAATGTTTTCAAAAATATCTGTATAGATAAATCCGATGTGTTGATAATACTGTCAACTAAGTTACTAACATGCATGTACATTTTCGCTGATTAGGAAACTCTGCATTTCAGTTAGCATTTAAATTCGTAGGTAGTTGATTATTTTTCTGGTCATACTATTTTTACATAAGGAATATTGTTTGTTTATTTGTATGTAACAACAAGCAAGATTGACTGATACGAATTATAATTTATAACAAACATGATATACTAGTGTTCATAGGAAAGCTTTAGAACAAATACAATTGCTCTAACCAAAATAAACCATTGTCCATCATTAAAACGGTTCCAGTTTAGGATGCGGCGTTACTTTGAAGTTAATGACTTAACTGGGTGAGTTGCATCGCATTATTCTACGTCACATATGTAGAGACCGAGCCAAATTGGCAAATGAGTGTTTAAGAATAGAGAATGAAGGTAGAATTGTTTGAAAATTAGGTAAATCCTTTATAGAGATTAAAGTTGACTTGGATGTTGTTTATAGATCGATTGCAATAGTTAAATCTGGTATCAGTAGATGGATTAAACGTTTTAATGATAATATGGACAAGCCGAGCAATGCGATAATTATATTTGATAATAATAATATTTTAGTCAGTAATTTAGACCATCGGTTCAAACTTAGAAATGCAGCACAAGTAAAAAGAATGCGCGCCATGGTGTATAGAAGCTAAATGTGGTGTTCAACACGAATATACATACATACTGTCTTATAATCAGTGTATAACACTATAAAGATGATAATACATCTAAGTATATCATTCATCATTCGTTGAGATGTCGAAAATTGCATAAGACGAGAAACCAAATTGATTTACTAAGAAAGATTTCTTATAATTAATATATTACTATGTCTCGTGAGGGATGAAATCTTTCTATAGATGGATAGAGATATTAAAATTCATTAAAACAGTTCCTTTTTAAACAGTTATAAGCTGGACAAACACAAACAAAACTGACTTCATCTTCAAAATAGTGATAAAAATTGTTTTTCGTCTCCGACATCTAGATTTATCCAGACATACACAAAACCTACCTGTAATAATGTATTTAACTTTGGAACCCCAGGTGGCATGGCTGGTTTCAGCTAATATATTCAGCATTCAATAACATTGGTGTGGGTAGCGAGTGGAAGGCATTCTTACAATATTCAGCCAGTATTTAATACATGGTAAAAATACGAAGTACAAAGTGGGTATTTCCTGCACTCCTCTAACACACTCACATTATCGGTGGTTTTAGTAACTACCTAAATACTGTTGGGAAACGCTGTATTGCACAATTACAATATCTCTACTAAATTAATATACTCAAATTTCTGACCCATTGGCTTTATTGCAGAGTCAAAGATTTTAAAAGCATCCACTACACTACAACAACCAAATCGGTTTTAATAATTCAGATTCCTTGAAGTTGCTTTCTTTCCCTGAGCCGCGAGTATCTGCTTAGATTATGTTCATTCCAACTTTGGAGTGAAAAATAGACCCATATACACACAGAATATGTCTTTCCTTGAAAACAATAAACACCCTCTTGCTTGAGATATCCCCCATTTCTGAAAACAGTGATCAAATTATTAAGAAAAAGGGTAATTATGACAAGGCTCAAAACACAACCTTGCCTGATAATCCTATTTGATCCCAAAAATAGTTAAAGAGAAAAGCAAAAATAAAACCGATAAAAGAATACTTCCCACTGATTTAATATTTGATTCATGAATTCGGAATTATCAGAGTACTGTAAGCACTATTCTCAAATGGATTAGCTCCAGTTCGACAAGCCATTCTCAAAGCGTGTAGAAAAATATATAAGTTTTAAAGTACAAATAAAATATATATACAATACAATTTGCTTCTCTTGCGGGCTGATTTAGCTGAAACATCATTCACAGAATGTTAGATTAATAGGAATTGCAAATTTGGTACGTCTGGCTTTTGGTACGTTTGGCATTTTACGCGATGAAAATTATTTTCATTAGATGGTTATGAAAGTCCAAATATCCTTAGAGCAGTGGTTGTTTATATTTTTACATTTTGACAATAGACAATAGTCAATAGAGTTAAGCCTGGGATTTTCAGTGTTGCGTAGATTTGGTCTCTATGTTTATTATGTAATATATTGAATTATTGAATATATTATGCAAGAAGAAAAGAACAACTACATAATGCATCATTTTCTTTAGCGCAGGAATTATAGGTTACTAAATTTGTATGGAAAAATATGAACGATTATCTTTCGGATAGATACTGCACGGTACAGTATATCCATCCCACAAGTTTTCCCAAATAAATGCAGTAACTTTAATATTATGTACTCAATGTTCTATTCGACCTAAGGCTTAATTTTATAAACAAATACACTACAAGAGAGAAAGTAATTGAATTTATGCTGTATTTTAAAATAAATACTCAAGACAGATTCATCAGTACGCAACAACATTAATGCGCACATAACTCCGTCCATCAAACGTTGAACTGAAACGCACGCTCAACATCACTTTAAAAAAGAATTGTCCCTTTTTGTCTTGTCAAACTTGAAATGTAGAGTCATATTGTGAATGAATGCGCATTGCAACATCTTTTTCAGATGGTATGGATTGAAGGGACTTTGTTTTGCTTTTGTCGATTCACTCAATTTTGCTGGATTTATTAATTGTTTCAGTTCCACACAAAATACATGTTACTGTGATTTGAGCAGGGAGCCTGGGACAGGTTTCGACTCGGCTGCATGTGTGTGTACGTTCTGTCATAAAATGTTTGCAATCATAATGTGGAAAAATATGAACTGTTTTAATTGTAATTATCAAAAAGACTGGAATTTCACGTTCATTTCATTTCAAGTGCAGTAAGTAGAATTCACTTGGAACGTAGTCGAAATTATAGTACAACTTCGATAAATGATGAGCAAGCTTTAGAACCGTGACATTGCTCATATAAGTTGGATTCGCAGAACAAAGAAAGTACATTTTGAGGAAATTCAAGATGTAAAGATGTAAGTATATTTTTGCCAGTTAAATAAGATATGTTTATGCATGGTTACTTGTATGATGCCCCAGTTATGACCTGTACGCAGTATCATGATGTCTATCGCTAGCCTAAATCCGAAATATTATATCAACATAGTTAACGCCGAAAATTGCAAACCGTCTGGTGTATCACAATAATTCACCCATCGGAAATAAGAATTCTTCGTCGTCTTGGCTTATTGGCTTTGATGCTCTTACTTTTCTAACAAGACCTCCAATTCCTTTCTTCCGCACGAATTTAGTAATTTCAAGTAGAACATATGACAGATGTGCGATGGCCCTTTCCCTCAGTATGTTTTTCTATGCTATATTTTACATACACTTGCGATCACTGGTCATAGTCTTAACAATTCCATTAACGAAATGTTAGGAACATTTCTCGTAAATAACTGTTTAAATGATCAGAATGGTATTTTCAATACTGCGTCTCTCACGTTAAATGATGAGACTGGTATTTTCAATGCTGTGTCTCTCATGTTTGTTGTGGACATTGTAAATATCATATTCATTCGTTTGCTTGCCTTTAAATTTAATTTATGACTCAGTAAACTCGTCCACATCAGCTTATCATCTTTACTTTATAATACACGACACAGCTCTTTTAGTTCATCCACAAACAATTCTAAAAAAACTGAAACTTAGTCTACTACGTGGGTGTACATGGTTTGTTGACAAGTAGTTCCTTTAGGCACAAGTGTCGTGAACAATCGTGCAATATCGTAAAAATTTTCACGATTTTGACAATGTAAAGTTAACGGAGTACAAAAAGGAGTATACAATAATGTACCTGGATATCGTATTAGAGATTTCCATTCAAAGGACTGATGCGTATCACATTTCAATGTTACGATGATATGAGAGCTAGAAAGTCTCACGCTGCTAAAAAAAGAAGGAAAAATAGCATTAATGCAAAATCAAAACTATTCCATTTCATGCAAATATAGATGCAAACTATTATTAAACTGCTTTAGGCTTGAACTGTCAGTGTTTTATAAACAACACAGTGTCTTTGGTGCTAACATATTGCTAGCATAAAGATCAAAAGGGATAGTGTTCCAGGAGTCTATGTACTAATTCAGCTCTATAATTGTAAAATTTCATTAGCATTGCATTTCAAAATATTCATTATCAAGTCTATCATATGTTTTAGTATTTTATATTCAAGTGTCTCTCTAGGCATTACTGTTTATTCGATATGTAAATAAAACATATTTTATCCAAATGTATAATAGTTTCCGGCGTCGATCTCTCACCACGCTCTGACACGTCCTATATTCTTAACTTAATATTAGGTCAAAACATCCTTCCTGGCTCGTTATGTGATAGACACAAGAACCTGCTCGTCTATTAGTGTATTGTTCTTGCAACTTTGTGTTGTTATATTTCTTTTGTAAATTACCCCGAGTTATTCTAACACGTAGAAGTCCGGACCTTTTCGTAGAATCTGTGCTAAGTGTTCGTTATGTAAACTTGTTTGCATGATGAAGAGCTTGTTGAGCATGACAAATTGGGAAACCGACCCACAGGAAGATACTGGAAAGCTTTTTCACATACCCAGGCTAGCCGAGCCCATACTCAAAACCCACGCGGATAGAGGAGAGGTGTATGTGATATGTAAAAGCGAGTGCCTAATAACACTCGGCCACATGGGGCGCCTGTACATTTGAGTACCTAACGTAAATGCATATGTGTAACTATTTTAAAGATGTACTTCTCTGTTTGATGCATATTACTCAGTCAACTCCCTATGACACACACGTGGAAATACCATCAACATATGATGTCTAAATATTTACGACAAAACTTATATTTCTCAGTATAGACTCGTTCTTTATTCAAACTTCAGTGTTGAGAGGAACATATGGGCAGCGGAAGTTTGTTTCTACCTACATGTGCATGAAACATGTTTTAACTATAACTACCGGGAGCAAGTCTGTGCAAAACTACAATTTGGTTGAATACAACATTGGCCGTACATTTTTCAAGCACAATTAGGATTCTGTTTCAAAATACTTGCGTACTAAAATTTGACTTCTTATTCTCAGCCAATCACGACCCTCCTAACTTGTATATACTATCATGGTACATCACTTTTGTTTTAGACTGGTTCTCATTTCCTGTATAATTAGCACTGTTAGTCCTCCAGAGTTGCTCTTGTTTGGTTACTCAGTATACTTATTAAACAAGATCTTTTTCTCCATTTATCTTATTTGTTAGTCAAAATAATGACGATCCGTGAATCGGACGTATTCTCAGGGGCGGTTCTTGTAATAACTAAATGAATTCGCCTTAGAACTCGTTAAAGGACAAATCTTCTACCATTTGAAGGACGGATGCCAAAACCTCTCTCAAAAAGCATAATTAATGTTTTTTCAAAAGGTCGAACAATCAATAAATACACCGACTACTCATATGGGTATCCAATGGCGGTGAAAATAAGAAAATAGGACCACATTTTCCGCTAATGTATTGTGAGTGTAACAGCCTTTTGCAAGATCCGAGCTAACCGATAGTGCGGTTGTCACTGACCTGTTTTCTCCTCTTATGACGTAGACATTTGTGTTATGTATACCATCGACCATAACTAAGATAATGCTTCCAAGAAATTGTACACTGTTTAACTGATATGTCATATACATCGATATTTGTAATGTGCTCTGTCTTATAGTAGTTGAAATGTAACACAGAACATAAATCGAAGGAATATAAAAAGAAATTTGTCCTGACATTTGAAACAGACTCAAGCTCAAACAAATACTACTTTAGTATTGACACATCATTGATTCAGTTCTCTCTCTTTTAGGACCGCCATACGAAGCGCAGGTATTTGTTTTTAAACAGTATGTAAATAAAACATATGCTAACCACGATTAAGCTAAAAGCCAGATGCAACTTTCAATCTAACTTTTCCTAAGTCAGGTCTTAAAATGATATTACATCAATTGAATTATGTCTCTATTCTTCAGATACAAATTGGAGAAAGTCCAGACAGTTTTCTTACAGAAATGTAATTTTCGACTATGAATTTTAAAAAATCATAGACCTCCAAACCCGTCTACACTCTATTTAATGTTCAAGCATTTCAGACGTGGTTTCCATTATTCCTTTTAATTAGTGCATTCGGTCCCATACGATTTAACTAGAAAAACTTTGGATTGTAGTAGAATGCATCAACAAACAATTTTCATATGACTACTTGCATAGGATTGTTTACGTGTGTTTGAATTATGTAAACAATAAGTCGGAAATTAAATAGACATTCTTCCAGTGAATATGTAATTTATAACTTATGCACGTTAAGCATAAGCTAATGATCATTCCAAATATCAAGTTTCCCACATGTTCTACATGAAACTGGTGGGGCACAACAGCAATATATTCCATAAGGATCAAAGCTGAAGCTTAACGATTCAAAACATAAATATGAAGTATAAAATTAGTGATCATGTTTACTCTGTAGATGGTAAACAAAGTTAAATTAGACCGCCTAGTGGTTAGAGCGTCCCCGGCCGAGTCATACAAAGACTTCTGATACTAGCAGCTGAGTCGCTTGGCACTCAGCATTGAGGCTAATGTTAGGACTGGTCGGCCTGGCTTCACAATAATGTGACTGGGTAGGACATCATGCTCCATGTCTGCGGCATGATGCCCCAGGGCTAGACATCACTATAAACTGTCACACTACAAACAGCATAGCGATATGACTGAACGATTGGTAAGGCTAAGTTAAAAATTAAGAACACACACACAAAGTTAAATTCATATTTTTGATTGCATGTAAATTAACTAATCAGCAAGACTCTTAACATAACAGAGTAAAATGCACATAGATTCACACGTCCTACCCAAGTCTTTTTCATGGCAAAAGTTATGATGTACGAAAGAGTATTTAATTTCCCCCTGAAAATGCTTCGGAGGTAGAAAAACGACTTTCAGTTTTCTCGCTATGCCGACATAGAACTATACTATTCTTTGTTGTTGTCGTCGTGAGTTTAATGCCTTGTTTCAGTACATGATAGACTACACATGACGAGCAGTATATATGTGGAGAGATCTAACAATGCAAAACCCCGTGAAGAACAAACGACCCGCAGGTATCTACTAGAAGGCTTTGTTACATTCCCAAGCTGCTGCGCCCAGACTTAATCCGACCCGGACAGAGGTGAGATGTCTGTGAACTGTAAAAGCGAGTGCCTAAAACTACTAGGCCACATGAGGCCCTTGTACAGTTGATAAACTAATTGTAAATGCACATGTGGAACCACTGTAAGGATGTATTTACACCCAAAGGACTTATAGTATTAAATCAACTCCTTTATATTATACACCTAATGTCTAAAGTCTAAATAGGTTGTCAGATGTGAAGGGTAGTATTTTTTTGTGGTTTAAGGAATAGTCTATTTTGTGAAATCTCATCTTCTTCGTTTACATTCTAAGCTAACACATACCATTTGGAGTCTATGTGTGTGTTTGTGTGCGTTTGTAAGTGTGTGTGTCTGTGACACAGATTTGTAACGTACCTTTAACAGTTTTTTCATTCATATCGCTACGATGTTTGCATTGTGGCGTGGCAGTTCAAACTAGTTCAGCACTAGGACATTATGCCGCAGACATATAGTATCATTTACTACCTGAAACCAGGCCGGCCAGTCCAAACAGTAGCCTCTTAATGATGAACGCACAGTCAGGCAGCTGATAGTAACATTTTTATTAGTCTTCCAAAACCGAGGCGGACGTTCTAACCACTTATGCCACCACAAAGGTCGACACATGCATACATGCATACATACATACATAAATTGACATATCAAATATTGTCACTAATTGTCTTCAAACAATATTTGTATGGATAAATGTACGGTGTAGATAATACCATCAACTCACATATTTGTATGGATGTCCGTTTTTCTGGATTTGAATTTTGTTTTTGGTGTTTAAAGTGGTAGGTAGTGAAACATAATGTATGGTCATACTAGTTTTACATAAGGAATAATGTTTAGTAGGTATTTTATTTGTACTTAGAAACAAACAAGATAATCATTAAAATTTGCCTGCAACAAATTTTAATATATTGCATGTATGATATGTGGGGGTAGATAGAGAAACTTTACAACAAATGCAATATATTCTAACCAAGTCAAACCGATGTCATACAAATCTTAGCGCTAGTTTAGAGTTTGACGTTATTTTGAAATTGATAACGACACAGGGTAAGTGGAGTCGTATTTTTCTACGTCAGATATGTAGAGGCAGAGCCTAAAGGGCAGATGAGAGTTTTTAAATGATGAAAGATTCTGAAAGTGTATGCCAAATTATATAAATCCTTTACACAGATAAAAGTTGACTATGATGTTGTTTATAGACCCAATGCAATTATTAAATCTGGAATTAGCAGATGGATTAAAAGTTTTAATGATAGTAGGAATATTCGTAGTAATAGGGTAATCCTATTTGATCCCACATATTTAAATACGAATGCAGAACACAGTACAAACCTAAAATAAATACTTCCTACTGAGTGCATATTTTGTTAATGCATTAGGAATTATGATATTCACATAAGCAATATTATCTAATAGCTTAGCCTGAGTCTGGGAAATCATTCTCAAACTATGTATGAAAACATAACAGTTTTAAGACAGGATAAAATATATATAATATTTTTGTGTATCTTCTCATAACGGGCTGGAGCTACCCAAATCAAGATAATTCGATTTATCTCGACCGCAACAATTCCCAGGAGACTGAGTCGGGTTGATCTCAGCATTCCTGTATCATACTTACCTACTGACTGTGGTGTTAACACGGTCTGAACAAGGGTGTTTGCAGCATAACCGCTACCCTATGGATTAGGTGACACCTAATGTGATCAAGTCTAATTTGAAATCAACATGTTTCAGTTTATATAGTAGGTGAATGAGCATCCGAGTTGGGGGGTGGGGTATGCCAAATGTATTTAATATTTGAAAATGTAGCAAGTAAGTCCCTCACTCCACCGAAGCTTCTCACTAAGGGACAAACAAATATGAAAATGCCGTTTCGCGGCATGTAACGAAAAGTACTACAGAAACGAATGTAAAGTACAAATAATCGAACAATCATGGAAGGGCAATAAGCCACGGTGAGTATAAAAGGATTGTAATCATATGTGTAGTGAAGGTAACAAACAATATATACTCATGCACAATACTGTCTCAGCAATAGTAACGTTGCATTATCCAATAATGCATGAATAGAGATATTATCCGTCTTGGAACATATCCACTGTTGGAATCTCTACATTGTCCAGTTGTAGTCATTAGTGCAAATATACGATTGTGAATCTTCGATTGCAAAGGTTGCGCATGACTGCCAATGTGTACAATGAACTGAAAGGATGTCGATGAGACCAATATCCTCATAGCATTCCACAGGAAATTCCGTACAGAGGTAAAATGACGGAAAAAGTGCTGCATTTGTATTTAACTGTGAGATCCAAACAAAGGTAAAACAGCTCCGGAATCCAACGTATTGTATATATTGCTCACTATATTACATTCAGTGACAAGGGTTTATTAATGTATTTCCTTTGATTCACCGAAGAACGCCGCTGAAGAATGTTTGTAGCTTGCATTTTGTTACTGGATTTAAGTTAAATATAGCAAACCAGACTCCCAGACAAGTACAGCTTTGATGAGACCTATTGCAATCACAGTGAAACATGGCAGTTATGTAAAGAAATAGATGAATGCATCTGTATAAACAGAAGGCAATGCAGTATTCAGATGCCTGATGACACCCATATATAATAAGACAATTTAAAATACATATACTCTTGTTTGGTAGGCAGTCATGGTGACAGGGTACAATGATGGTGCCCACCGATAGTCGACATGTGTCCTTATAAAACAGTGCCAGGAGCGTAAACAATCAAGAAATTAGTCTCTCGAATATGTCGGGCTGTATAACAAATTTTAATGTAGCAGCACATCGATTCAGAACGCAAGCAAATTACCTGCTACCTGGAAATTTGCTAAGGAAAATTTTAAAGTATATGAATATCGTATTGTCATAGTTGATAATATTTATTTTAAACTTTGTCCATCTTGGCCCCACGCCACTGTGGTCCGTTTCACCAACGTGCGTAAGCTGTGCTTAACGTACTGCCTAACAAAAGTTATGTAAACGAATTTGTGAAAACGTAACGAAAACTACGCTTTAACGTAAATAATATTGCAACTGTAATGCAGACACCCACCTGGCGCATGTTTTTACTAAACAATGCAGATTTTGCTTTTTTCCACGCATTTTCAAAATACTAATTTGCCACAACGATGCATACAGATGTATCATAAGTAACAAGGTAATAAATAGCAACTTGAAAAGTACTGAAAGCTTATACCAAAGGAAACTGACGTTTTAATAATAAAACAAGACTCAGATTTGAAAGAGCTGGAAATAACCTTACATGTCCTATGCAAATAGTATGGATAAGGTTAATCCGTGTTGTCACATTTTACTGTAGATAAATATAATTGGTGCTGTCACAAAATGTAATCGTTGTTTATTGATACAACGTCAGACTCCTGGGGTAATACTAGATTATTAACCGACAACAAAGCGTCCATGTAATGCTTTCTGGTTTACCAGAATTTAAAAAATACTTAATAAAATGATTCAATATAAAACTTAATAAGTTCATTTTTACCTGTCTTTAACTCTATTATAGGCTCAGTTAGGGGAGAGTATAATCATGTGGCTCTCATATTTATTATCCTTTATACCATTTTAATTATATTATTTTAGCCATGTTTTTTCATTATGATTATCATATAAGTGGCTTCTGTGAACAACAACATTTAATGTTAATAATTTACACTATATGTTTTTTTTTGTTGCGATTTCCTGAACAATTTCAGTTCTTTTAAAATATAAATATTGTTGTGCCGTGTAGTGTGCAGCTTATTAGCTGTCATACAATCTTTTTCACAAAGCACTCAACACCAAAACATAAATCTTCTTCGAGCAAGTACTTTAAATAAAAAAGAATAAGTACAAATATGTGTATGCTGAAAAGGAAAAGGAAATATCTAAATAAATGTATATGTCATCAAGGAACTTAATTGACAGCATAAAAAATAACAAATACCGACATGAATACAGTCCGGTAGAAATACTGATAACCATATCAATTTCTTTTTGGAGAGTCCGGATGTGAGGATGGAATGGTGAGAGGGTGTCGTTCTTAAATAAGGTACAAGGTAGATAACTGCAAAAAACAGTAATATACGTAATAGAAAAAATAACCTCATTACTGTTCTTCAACATTTAATAAAATTAAGATACATATTAAATAACGATATATTTTTCAAACCTAAATCTAAAACAAGTTACATTTCTATTATACCCCAACTGTAATGTATACATAGAGGCGACTAAATATCACTCTCCCTTTCTATCGCTCGGTGTACATACATACATACATACACACACACGTACGTACGTACATACATACGTACGTACATACATACATACATACACACACACGTACGTACATAGATACATACATACATACATACATACGTACATACATACATACACTTAGGACTTGTCGCTTAATGTAGCTTCTTGATACAGTATTTAGGACATATTGTGTTTGATATCTGTTTTGCACGAATTATAATTTATGTTAAAGTGTGCGAACAGGAATGATATGGATCATTTAAAAAAATTAGATTTGAAGCACTTTGCATAGAAAAATTATTGTGTGTGTGTGTGTGTTGTCTTTGTTTGTCCTTATAAAATTCCCTTGTCCCAATAACATTCATTTCACCTGTCTACACGGATAGCGTAGTGGTGTGATGGTTAAAACTTACATACATGCATACAGACAGACATACATACATACCGACATAAGCAATACATTCATACATACTACATACAAAACAACATCTTTTAGCTATTCTAAAAACAATATAAATATGTGAAATGGCAAATAAATCAGACAAATAAGTAAAAGCGATGCAATATTGATTTCATTCATTTGCAATGTATTAATTATTAAAATACAATTAATATAAAGAAAATAAGGAATTGACCATTTAATTTACAAATTATCCTTATGTCTATCATATAATGTAAGATTAAGCTGCACTGACACAATTGTGTCCGTTTATTTAATATTGCCTTAGCTAAAAAATTAAGACCTATCAAGTCTGCAGTAGCAAGAAATAATTTGCTTCCTTACATATCTTCATAAAGATCGATGGTGATGTAAAAATGCATACTGTAAAATAAACACCACAGTCAATAATTTATAATTTTGCAGGACATAATTGAATCATTGAGGTTGCTGGCGTAGCTGCCCTGGTTGTGTTTTCGTATCACATATTGTTGGAATATGCGTTTTGTTTTACGCAACAATCCAATATTGCAATACATGAATAAAAATTGTACCTGAATATATTTTCAGTATAGTTATTGATACAATTATTCTTAGGAAATGGTGGTTGTACATTATAGCATTTCATCATTTAACCAAATTATATTCAGATAAAAGATTACATACTTTCAATTATTTATGCATCCTTTAGGGGCATGGTAATACTGAGATCAACAGTGTTTTTTTTTTTCTTCTTCAAGTTTTATTGTGTTAAGTACATATTTCGTATCCACATCACTAAGCCGGCTAAATGAAGTTTGTTTATATAATTTGCGCTTGAGTTCGTAGATGTGTATATTCACTTGGAGGAAAGACCTAAACCTTACTGCGGCAATGTGGATCTCATTCTTAAGGTTAGCATACGTGCAAAGCTGCCATGTTAAAGTTATCATATGTACAAAGCTACCGTGTTAAAGTTATCATACGTACAAAGCTACCATGTTAAAGTCATCATACGTACAAAGCTACCATGTTTAAGTCATCATACGTACAAAGCTACCATGTTTAAGTCATCATACGTACAAAGCTACCATGTTTAAGTCATCATACGTACAAAGCTACCATGTTAAAGTCATCATACGTACAAAGCTACCATGTTTAAGTTATCATACGTACAAAGCTACCATGTTTAAGTCATCATACGTACAAAGCTACCATGTTTAAGTCATCATACGTACAAAGCTACCATGTTTAAGTCATCATACGTACAAAGCTACCATGTTTAAGTCATCTTACGTAGAAAGCTACCATGTTTAAGTCATCATACGTACAAAGCTACCATGTTAAAGTCATCATACGTAGAAAGCTACCATGTTTAAGTCATCATACGTACAAAGCTACCATGTTTAAGTCATCATACGTACAAAGCTACCATGTTAAAGTCATCATACGTACAAAGCTACCATGTTAAAGTCATCATACGTACAAAGCTACCATGTTTAAGTCATCATACGTACAAAGCTACCATGTTTAAGTCATCATACGTACAAAGCTACCATGTTTAAGTCATCATACGTACAAAACGAAAAAGAAGACAATAACACAAAACATGCATATGTCTTTTTTTGAAATAACAATGTGCATAAGGGTAAGATAAAAACATACATTTCCTATAAAGGACAAAATTTCGTAGTGGTTTTTGAACTAGAACAAAATACTTTTAGAAAGAGTATGGGGGGATTTTGATGGGACATCTACATTTTCATTTTATGTTACTTTAATCACCATACATTGTTGCTCTTTAAGGTGCAAACAATGAAGAAGCTATATATAATATAAGCGAACATATATAGTATATTGACTTCAATAAGCAGGTACTTAATTAAGGACAATTAGATCAATTGATTCATATCCAGCTACCCCAGGGGTCATAAGCTTAGGTATCGTAATGAATTAGGTGCTGGATATGAATTAACATGTACAACCCTATCTGGATTCAACATATCTCTTCAAATTGGAACATATCCATCCGAGCAGTAATACAGCGGCATGCAGTTAGTTGGATTGAACTATTATGCCAGTGTGAATTTGCATCCTCTGTTATTAGATTTGTGGTTTCACATACGGGTATTTGATGTTTTAGTTCTTGAAACTAAGGAGTACTTCATACTGGATTCTTACTTCATACTGGATTCTTATTTCATACAAGAAAAGTTTATCATAATAGGAGAATGGTGTAACTGGTACCCTCAACTTAAATAGAATAATGTGTCTGAGGACACTCTGCGTAAGCTGATTAAGAGTAAAGTTAATGAGAAAGGTTTACCATGCATGCACAATAAAAAAGGACATTGCATCGAAGAAGCATATATCTGGAATCGATTATATCATGTTTCTTTTGTGGTTGCATTGATTTATAATTATGGAAGAGAGTACGGGTGTTGGCTTGTATAACATGGATAAGGACAAATGTTTTCAAAAGAGTAAATCTGAGATTATATTTGCTTTACCCTAATAAATAAATATAAATAATATATTCGACTATTCTTTTCATTATATTTACAATGCGTTCGACAGCTATGTACAAAAATTCATCCACCCAGCATTGTATTGTGCTGACACGAATGACTGAAACATAATACCGACTTATCGAGAACCCGTTAGCTCAGCACTACAAACCCATATATACATACATATATGACGTTTTTCCAGTGAACGATGAAAAGCATTTTAACTTAACAAATACAGTCCATGCATGTATTCAAAATGATATCTAAATATAAAGTTAGAAACTATCATCCAGGAACAGGAAAGTACGGAACGACTGCTAATAAAAAGGCAATTGAAACTTGGGATGCCCGAATTATATCCCACTTTTAATTCATAATTTGTAGGATATGATACACTTTATCATCAACACGCCTACGAAGAGGAAAAATTCATATTTAACAACGGTCATATATTGTTCGTTCACTAAGGGGTTCAAAGTTGATGTGTTTATATAGGATGGTAAGGAAATACATGTAAAAAGGATGGTAAGGAAATACTTGTAAAAAGGATGGTAATGTTTCTTGATAGCTATCACTTAATATAAAAGTTTGAAAATATTCAACTGATGAATTCTTGACAGAAACACTGAAATGTTTTGGTGACATGATGTTCTCGTGTGCTAACACACATGACAAGGCTTGAAACATAAGTGCATTGAGATCTTATTCCTGTAAAAATATGTCTACACGAACTAATATATCGAGAGAATATAATGCGACATATATAAAATCAACAAAAATATTATATTCATGTTTGAGTAATTCAAACATTTCCGATGATACTGAAAACCTATGCAGGATGTCATGGTCCTCAGTGAATGTCACGATTTGTATCATGAATTAATGTTGGAATTTATGAAGTCTGTATAAGAAATTGCCATTTTACTATTTCACGTCCATCAATCTTAGATTTCTAAAACTTTACACCGAAGCAAGAGAGGTGACCGTTGTAAATGGAAAGTGCCGACTGCATTTCAGATTAATTCAATGCATAACCTTGAAGGTCTGTTTCATGTTTTTATCGACTTTATTATACTTGATCGAGACGGTGCCTTTATGTATGCTTCCTTTCCTCGTGGAAATCTGGGGTATGGTTTGGGATGTAGATAATAAAATACAGTGAATGAAGGCTAAAATTACAATGGCTTTGAAACAAATATTGCCAAACATTTTAACTCAACAAATGCATTTCACGAATTTGTGCAAAATGATATTTGTATATAAAGATGGAAACTATGATTAAGTAGCCGGCAGGTTCAGTAGTACTGCTCATAACAAATGGAATTTGAATTTGGAATGCCAGAATCAGTTCCCTTTGTTAAGTCATTCTTTACAGTATGTGACACTCTTTAAAAAAATGTTATATACACGAATAGGTAAAATACATTTTTAACAACAATGATTTTGTTCCATTCAGCTATGAGTTGAGAGTTGGTGGCTTTCATAGAGGATGGATGCAGTAAGATTTCTTAAAGGCTATCAGATAATGAAGATTCCATGGAAAAAAGCTGGAAAAGACCTTGAACATTTGGAAGAATAACTGTATATATATATATATATATATATATATATATATATATATATATATATATATATAATTAAGATTACAAAATAATAAAGGCTAACATTAATCATAATGTACCTGGTATCAGCAATGTATATGAATGGGCCAGGAGTCAATATATGCTGGTAAATAACTTTTGGGGAAGGAAACAACTGATTAGATAATAGAAGAATCTCTGCTCGAATTACTTGTTACTAGTGATACTGGTTACATATTGCAAGTTGATGTGGAGCTATCAATTCATGTATGCGACATTTTCAAGAACCACCCATCTATGTATCTGGTTTCCATCTTTTGAAACGCTGTTGTGTGCAACAACTGTGTATTGAAAGGACAACGATGTATATTTTCGAAACATCTTTATTGGAATAAACTGTTCCCCAGGCTCCGAGCAGTAACCGATTCATCACGTCATTTTCGTTTCGTAGCTGCTTGCTTTTATCTTTTATTCATAAGACAACCATAATCTGTAAACTAGATATATGTTATTTTGGATGTCATATGGAAATAACTCTTCCTTGTGAAACATGCTAATAATATTAACTTTCTCTCCCTTGAAATCTTGAAGTGTGTGAAGTCTCGGATCACTAAAAGGTCCTCAACACAGTTCGGAATGTACCCCCTTTGCAAATATTGTTTTATATTTTAAAAAGCTGTTTAGCCAATTATTAATTATCAATATAATAATTTTAAATGTATCAGTTATCAAAAAAGTTAATATAGTTATTCACACAACTGGAATAATTTTCTCCAATTTGTGACCCCTGCTGTTATATCCATAAATTACCTATGATAAAACGTCAACATATTTTCTGGTTCCATTCTGAGTGACATACATCCATGTTCCAGTCTTCAAACGTCTGGTGAACCTTTCCACTTCAGATGGTTTTTATTTATTATTTTTTTTTAATTTTTTTTTTGTTGTTGTCTGTGTAAGCACAGTTTCATTTTTAAACACAATTTTAAATTTCCGGTTGTAAAGTGTTTCCCTCGTCAAAATGTATCTCTTCAGGTTTTCAATTTTAAATAGTGCTCTGAAAATAACGTATATGTCATCCCCATTTTTCACTTTTAATATCCTCAGTTGAGACATATTTAAAGAAAACATCCTCTTGCCTCTAGGTATTATTAACAAGGCAGCAGGACATCCATCTAAAACAGGAATTTCAGTTTTCCATTTCAACATATAAACGATTTCAGATTCATCTTCATTTTACCGTTGCTGGTTCAACAAACGCTTATTGATATAACGATTTATAATATATAGTTTACATGCAAGATTTATTTTCCCTAAATTATAACTGTTTTATGAACCATGGTAGATTGACATTGTAACGTCTACCAGATGTTGGACTTTTGCTGACAATTTAAATCGCATAAAGCATTTATGCCTCACCCGGTAAATGTGTTACTTTCTAAACGACACCCTACTTAAGCGCCCACTTTAAAAGTCAATGCCGGAATAAACCCAGAGTTCCTTATTTCTAAATTTAGATAAAGATGGAGGATAGAAAATGCAGCTTGATAAGCGAGGTATAATAGCAACTCATTTCTGGCGATCAGCCTCGAGCTATCAGCCTTAGGTCTCACTGGATAGTTTCGTATTTTGACACCCCCCTAATTTTTAAGGTAGAAGGCATGAGCCTAATTATCACTATCCTAGTATTTATAAATTCACACGGAAGCTAAATCTGCAATGTGGTTTAGATTTAGTTTGAGTTAGGCTTGAAAATGGGTTGGCTTATTGGTGACTGCCTGTCACATTATGCCGAGCATTGGAGATCAAATGCGTAACTTGGGCTGCAAATGAGCAGCCGACTTGGCTTACGTATTTACATGTGTCTGCTACAGAGGTAAATATCTAAAAATCTAGATGGTTGAGGGGTGATGAAAGTATGCTAATTTGTTATAGTACTAGTGAACTTTATTCATGTATAAGGCATATACTGATTCTTTTAGCTGCCTTGTCACAGTAAAATATTAAAAATAGCTATTTTCTGTCAAAATTGAAAGTAAAAAAAAGAGGGGTTGGTGGTAGTGTTGGTTCAGTATAAAAGCCACCAGTTGCATAAGGAATTAACCTTAATACCTCAATCAGAATCTTAGAAGCATACTTTTAACAAAAATCATTAGTTAGATTTTATTTGTATTTTTAATGTAATATTATTGTCATTTTTCTGCAATAGGTCATTGTCGGATGAAAATATGCCAAAAAAAACTGTCCAGTGAGACCATAAGAACCCATGTCATTTTTTCAGTCTTGTCAAATGTGATTGGTTGTGCCATAAATCATTTCCTTATTACCTCCATGTCTTGAAACTACCATAGTAAGGTATTCCAAACATACACTTCCTATAGATATGATAGTAGTAAATCATAGCAGAAAAAGGGAGCTAACTTAGCACTGTCAGAGTTAACAGGTATTGTTTCTCATCCATTCTTTTAATGAACAACAAAGACCTTATACATTTCATACAAGGTGGTTTAATTGAAGTATTTCACTTACTTATTCAGTTTATTAATATTTACAAGACATACTTTCCATATTTTTCTAATTTAATGCTAATTGCTTTAATCATATGCATTTGCATTCCTATATGCTCATGATATAATGTTTCAATACATAGATTTCATCTTTTTTACAGACATTTTCAGTTATAATGGCCTATATATACACTACCCATTTAACACCTGCTGAAAAGCAGGGATTCCATGAGATTATAAGTAAAAAAAACTGCAAAATTGGACACATGTACAATTTGGCTTGGACCAAAAACATCAGCTGGGTATGGAATGATCCGTACACATTTCAGAGGGAAGAGAATAAAACTTTTAGCACATCGTTTGCTGTTTTTCTTGCACCATCCTAATATGTCTATGCCAAAAAATCTACATGTGTCACATTTATGTCACAATAAAGCATGCATAGAAATTTCACATTTATCTTTGGAAACTGCATCAATTAATAATAAACGACAAATCTGTCGCAACATGGGTGAGTGCACAGGACATTATGGCTTTCCAAAGTGCATATTGTAAGGTAATAATTACAAATTATTTGCAGTTTTTCCATTTTACAGTTTGTTCTCTTCATGATATTGGATTTAAGCTGTACTCATGTTCATCAGCAATCTCCTGAAGTCCTTCAGCAAAAACAGAGTTTTTACATATTGGCTGATTGTTCTACTTCTTGCGAAGAAAGTACCTGTTTCTTTTGTAGTGAAAAGTCATTTGCCTCTTACTGTCATATTTTGCCTTCATGTCAATTTTTGTTAATTGCTTATAAAATTGATCATGTGGTTTAATTGTAATTCTTATGTATTTTGCCAAATCAATGGTAGACTGGCCAGACCCCAATGAAGATGAATGAGCAGCTGAATTACACAGACCAGAAAAATTTCGACTCCAAACAGTATTTTTTGGAGCATAAGTGAAAACACGGTGATGTAGGCTCTCAGCTTTGTTAGTGGTTGACAGTTTTGACATTTGCTTTAAATTTTCTTGGCTGCAAAGATTATCTATTTTAGCCTGTAACTTGTTCATATCTGACATACTGAGTTGAAGATGTTTCCCATAGGGAAGAAATTTAGTACTGTAAGATGCAGGGTGTGCAGAACAGACCATTGATCTAGATCGACACATTGTATGCTGACCCTGGAAGCAATATAATATATTGTCAATAGCAGTTTTGGAATATTGAACAAATGCATCATCAGTTGTACACCGAGATCGCTGTCGGACAAGCTCTAACCGAATCCTGGCCCGAATACATGAAGCTAATTTTTGACAATAAAACCTTTTATCATATGCTTTAGGGCAACTAGTTAATTTAATGTTTTTGATTTGCTTGTATATTGTTCGCAATCAAAACATCTGTAGTGTACAATAGGGTGATTTTGTGAAGTCGAATATTGGCGTAAGGCTTTTGCTATCTGAGAGCTTGTATCACTTGTGACTGACCGCACCCTTAATATTTTACGAGACTGGATGTTTTCTAAATTTCTCCTTAGAAATTTTGATTCAGTTGAGGCAATTGATTCTTCACTTTTCAGATTTTTTTTGCATTTGTTGTTCTTGTGATTACACTTAAGTTTTCTGCAGAGTTTGTTGCCAACTTGCAAGGAAATTACTAATTTCTTCCGGGTGTTTCTTCAATTAATGGTGCAAAACTCTGTGTGGAAGCCTCACACCCAGCCTGTGGTCTATTTGTATAGGATACATCATATTCTGTATCCACTGCATTATCATCAGTCCTCCCAGCAATGAGATTAATGCGGTGTACATACTGCTGTTTTTTTTTCCATTTGTCCTTCATTTAGATCCACCATTTTATCACATAGAATATTAAATTTTCTCTGTAATCCATGTGCATCTGGAATCTTAATGTTCATACATGAGAGAACTAAAAGTATATCTGCTATACCAACTTTAGATTTTAAAACTGGTAAAACCAGGGCTTCATTAAGTACACCAGCAGAAGGTCCACGTGACTTTTTAACAGTTTCATACAGTTCCACACCCTTAGATTTGAAACTGCAGTTTGTACAAGTGACTGCAGCTGTAATACATAATCCCATTCGTTTCTCAATGATAACTTTTGGTTTTGGAGCATCACACAAATGGGGTATAAAAGCTTCAAACAAACGTGTTAATGTTTTTAAATTAATAATTACATTTTCATCTGATTCTTCTGATGTCTGACAGCATTCTTCTTGAATTTCAGGGTTTTCTTGTCTTCTAGGCCTTAACGTGTATGGTAGCACAGTTGCTAAAGAGGAATTGCTAGCCTGGATGACATCAAAAGTTTCATCGGGAGTCAGCCGCATCAATTGTTGTGGGGCTTTTGCAGGAACAGGTGTATCGGCATCAACTTCGCTGGAGTTTTGGTGAGTTACAAGAAATGGATGTCCCTTTTTAAACTGTGTTTTTCTCCTCCCCTGATTTCTTTTGCATGATTTTCTATTAACTTTAGATTTTAGTGTAGGCATGTTACAATCACTAGGAAAATAAACTTGACTGAAAAGTAGCAGCTTCAGCAACAATATGAGCTGACCAGTGGGAAAGTGACCCAAAGGTGACCTTCTTAAGGGTGTTAAAATACATTTTCCATACATATCAGCAGATGTGCTGAGTCTGGGTATAGAATTGCAGTGTTGAAGTTCCCTTAATGAATTGGTTCTGTTTACACAAATTGGTCAGTAGATTTGGGGTTACCTGATTAGTTGCCTCCCTTATACTGTATCTCAGATTTCTCTGTTGTAACATAAATTTGACTTTCTTTATTAAGTCAGTGAGAGAAAACTGGTCATTTTATATATGCTGTGCATCGTTATTTTTCTTTCAAGTACTTAGCATGCACATTCTGCAGTTATTTTACAAGAGATTCAGCTTGGCTTCTTTTACAGCTTTTATTCAGTACAATTTCAGATTTCATGAAGAGTTGTATTATTTCTGCTGTCAGATATCTCTGATATCACCAGGCACTAACACTACATGGTGTATTAGCTATGAAAAATGATGAAACTGACATATTGTAAGCAAATTGTATGTTTCAGTGGGGGAAAGTAATCATGAGGTATGAAGCTGTCTCATAGCTGTTGGTCTGTTTGATGGCTTTTGGTCATTGATAAATGCAATCAATCATAGGAAACAAACAATTCTGAATTTCACACATCTTAAGGTTGCGTTTTATTTAGAATTGCCCAAAGTTTTGAAAATAAGAAAATTTTTCCTTAATCAGACTGCTATTTTAATTCTTAAGGTCTCACTGGATAGTTTCGTATTTTGACACCCCCCTAATTTTTAAGGTAGAAGGCATGAGCCTAATTATCACTATCCTAGTATTTATAAATTCACACAGAAGCTAAATCTGCAATGTGGTTTAGATTTAGTTTGAGTTAGGCTTGAAAATGGGTTGGCTTGTTGGTGACAGCCTGTCACATTATGCCGAGCATTGGAGATCAAATGCGTAACTTGGGCTGCAAATGAGCAGCCGACTTGGCTTACGTATTTACATGTGTCTGCTACAGAGGTAAATATCTAAAAATCTAGATGGTTGAGGGGTGATGAAAGTATGCTAATTTGTTATAGTACTAGTGAACTTTATTCATGTATAAGGCATATACTGATTCTTTTAGCTGCCTTGTCACAGTAAAATATTAAAAATAGCTATTTTCTGTCAAAATTGAAAGTAAAAAAAAGAGGGGTTGGTGGTAGTGTTGGTTCAGTATAAAAGCCACCAGTTGCATAAGGAATTAACCTTAATACCTCAATCAGAATCTTAGAAGCATACTTTTAACAAAAATCATTAGTTAGATTTTATTTGTATTTTTAATGTAATATTATTATCATTTTTCTGCAATAGGTCATTGTCGGATGAAAATATGCCAAAAAACTGTCCAGTGAGACCTTAGCTAGATTTGTCTCGCGAGTTCTCGTATTGGCTGAGGGACCGATCATTCTAGCTTAGTAATCTGCATAGATAAGAAGCTTTTTTTGAGGTAACTAATATGCATAATGCACCGGCGAACGTACTAAGGAAACGGAAGAATAAGAAGAAGAAGAATGCATTTGTAACAATGAGTAAACAATTATTTACAACTATCCAAACATGATACAACAAGAAACATATATTGAATTACCACTTAACATTACTTTTTTTTGTAACCTTACATCAGTATCAGTATGTATCATGATATCACTTTCTTTAAATTTAATTAGTAAACTAAAATAATTAAATGACATTAATAATTAATATGCTGACATATATCAAGAATGCTGACTTTAAATAAGCTATATTCAAAAATCAAATTTAAAATTATTTACAATGAACTTGAAATTAAATATTTACATTCATTTAGACATGCACAGTTTTAATAATTTTAAATTGTAGACTGAAATAAAATAAGTTGACTTACTGGTTTGCAATTTGTCTCACAAGATAACATTCAATGATAACAAAAGAGTAAGTATTAACACTGCATTACTCATTAACAAGTCCTTAAACAATATTTATCATTTTGTACATGATGAGGTAACTGTAATTGAAAGGTTGCATGAAGAAACAACATGGGAACTTCATAAGGTGCAAACATGTAACATGTCTAATTAAGGTGAGTGAAGACATTTGTATAATCTTTATTATCACATGTTTATAAATCAGATTATCATGCTTTAAACATGAAACAATTTTTCCTCTTTTTAATCCACTTTAATTGAATTTGTCTGCTTTGATGTCATGACAAGTAGGATCAATTAGGAAAGGAATAATTAAAATCACTTGTTATGATTAAATACCCTTAATATATCTGTAGTATAAATTACATATTTTTTAATGAAATTATGTTATTATTATTATTATTATTATTATTATTATTAATTAATTAATTAATTAATTAATTAATTAATTAATTAAAACATGAGATTAGTTAGGATTGGATTAATTAAATGTGGAATGAATTGCCCACTGAACTTAGACACAAAGGCACAGTGATCACATTCAAGAGGGCTCTCAAAACTCACTTATAATGTTTCCTACCTTAAATAATCTCAGCATGTTTTTTTAATGTTTCTTATTTCATGGTGTTTGTTTTTGTGATCATATCATTATATGTTTTTTATCTTATAGTTATTGTCTAATGTTGTAACATTGCTTAGAGCTTCTAAAGATTAGGCGCTATATAAAGTCCTCATTATTATTATTATTATTATTATTATTATTGAATATAATCACTTGGGATAATGGAGAAATTCTGCCAGTCATTAAATATTCATTTATGCAAATGGCTTTGGTTGAAGCTTTTGATTTCATTGGACATTGTGGTTTTTAAAAAATAACGTTGACATTGAGACTTGTGCTGCTAGAAATTTAGTATTATGTTATCAGACCGGTAGTGTATATACTTTAACCGTTACTAATAATTCCATTCTACTTTTCATTTCAGCGCTGGTAATTACATTTTATTTTGTTTACTGTTAGTGTTACAATTTTTAAAGTACTATTTGAATTAGACCGCCATTGGTGGCGTTATCAATTTTCGTGGATTGGTTGACTTGCAAGGTTATTTCGCTAGTAGTTTTATTATTATTATTATTATTATTATTATAACCGTATCTATGAATTCTTTGTATGTTCATATTTTTTTAATAGACACGTTTTTAAATTAGAATTGAAATTAAACGATACATTATACGCCTCATACCCATTTATGACCGTTATCAGTTTTCGTGGTTTAGTAATAAGATCTCATTATTTTATCTGCACGGCAGTACTCGTAGTAGTATCTATACTGACATCGTTACTAAGAAATAAGTTACATTTTATTTGGGTACTGGCAATTACATTTCTTTCCGATTAATCCACTTTAAGTTTATTAACGTTATTAGTTTTCGAGGACTGATAAAAATAAAATCATTGAAAAACCCGCAGGGGCTCGTATCATTACTTACATACATGTGCTATATAGTAGTTATTATATAGTACATTAGTCCGAGTTTCCTCTAACCATTGCCACCCTATTTTTGATATTTGGACAGTTATAATGTTATATTGGGGTGTAGGGTCCCTACACCACAACATAAATATCCAAATATCAAAAATGGGGTGACAAGGGTCAGAGGAAATTCTGACTAATAGTACATGTATGGTGTGGCCAAGCTTCCGACGATATTGATTCTATGGTATCTCGATATTTGAACTTTTCGGTAGGTATTTATTTCATGTATTGCACCACATATCGTGTACTTATATATACTACATGACTGTAGGTTACTAGTTCTGCATCACCAGTTTATTTTGGGAAAATGTCGGGATTGCTGACGAGTACACTATTTTATAAATAAAAATATGAATATTATTTTTTTCTAAATAATATCCTTAACCTATGTTTCTAAATAGAATCAAAATCTTCTTAAAATTGCTATCACTGTAACAAATTGTTTAGCCAGTTTGTTGTCTGATAATGTCCAATGATGTTATCCAAGATACTGTGATGGTCAAGGATGGTCAAGGTGGCTTTTGCAGTTAACAGGTGTTGGCTTGAAAGCTGCATTGTACACGATTTATTACTTTTCATTGGAACACCGGTTGTTGTTCAAACAGTCTTAGGTTGATATGTACTTTCATGCTCATGTTGATTGTTCGTTCTCAGCAACAATCCCAGAGCAACTCCAATCATCATGGTTATTTACAAATGCATTTCTTTAATTCTTTCTTAAAAGTTTATGTTGCTGTATGGAACAGGTGGCATAATGAGTGCCATAGAATTAGCATCCATTTTCAAGTTGATTACACTTTGTGTAACACATACATTAAATTTCCAACATTAAGACAAGTATATGCCATTATCAGATTATTTTTTGTTGATGGTCTTACTGCGATATCTTAGTAACTCTCCTTTCATAACTAGGACTGTATATAACATCTGTTTATTGTTTGTTTCCCACAGTCATCTGATTTATAGTGGAAAATAAATTCATTTTAATACAAACAACAACAAACAGACTTAAATTATATCTTGAGGGTCATTGTTTTTATTAACTTATTTGCTGATTGCAGACTTCATGACCTGAAATATCATAGCACTTATGTATAGTAGAGAACAGAAAATGAAAACAAAAGGAAAGAAATAATTCAAATTTTTAATCGTTTTAAATAAAAAACTGAATCGACTGATTCTCATAAATTCTGTCACATAACTACACCAGTTTTAAGACCCTTTTTGGTCTGCTTAAATGATAAATATACATTATACAACTACATCACTCATCTGTGTGATATCGAATTAGTTGTAAAGACTTTGCAGGGTCTATATACTGCTCCAAATCTGCCCATATCCTCTATGTACCAAAATCCATCCAAAAATTTTCTAAAACAAACATTTTACAACCTTGATGGTAATCGTATTGATATTTTACAGTCGGCTGATCATTAACATCAGAAGTCTGTTCAGCGGATGCATTAAGTTGAATGATAACTTTGTCAGTGCTCATCCATATCTGGTAACAGTAACAATCAATACTGTTCGAGTTTTACGAATAACATGTCCACATAAATGTACATTTGCCTGTATATTATAGTATGTGTTTTAGATTTTTAACATAGCTTTAAATTTTTTTAAGTCATATCGCTATTATGTCTGCAGTGGCAGTTTAAAGTGATGTCTAGCACTGGTGCATCATTCCCCAGACATGTAGCATCATCTCCCACCAAGTTACATTATCCTGACACCAGGCTGACCAGTCCTAACACTAACCTCTTGATGTTGAGCGCCAAGCGAGGCTGCTGTTAGTACCATTTTTTGGAGTCTTTGGTATGACTCAGTCGGGGTTTGAACCCACGACCTTCCACATCCGAGGCGGACGCTCTAACCACTAGGCCACCGGAGTGGTCACCTGTATATTATATTGTTGTTGTTGTTGTAGGGTTTAACGCCATTTTTCAGCACACGATAGGCTATACATGGCGGCCAGTATTAATGGTGGAGGAAGAACCTGGGAAAACCCCTGAAAGAACCACCGACCCATGTGAAGCTACTGGCAAGCTTTCTCACATACCCACTTTAGCCGAATCCGAGACTCGAACCCATGCAGACAGAGGTGAGATGGCAGTGATCCGTAACAGTGAGCGCTTTAGACCACATCAAGTACTAGCCTTGCTTGGTGGTGTTCACACCAGTTACACGTATGCAAAGTTTTAGTTTTATAAAATTTCAATTAATCTGCAGTTGATAATTCCTATTGAAAAATATGTAACATACAGTTAATGACCATTAAATGTTGTCTTCTGCTAAAATCTTCAACACTCCCAGGACTCAGGAATACGATGTTGTCAAGAAAATTACTGTATCAGTTACTTTCATGCGGCAAGAAAAGTGACCGGGGTTTATAAGACGGTGGGGGGGGGGGCGCAGTCGCCAATGAAGGGTACGAATACAGGTTGGATGATAGTCATTTTCTGAACGTACGTGCTTGCAGTGTTTGTCTATGCACCTTATCACTTGGAAGGCGTGAACTGGTGTTTACCTGGGTCATACGGATAAAGAAAAAAACAAAACCAATGTGCACATACACTAGAACTAACAGGACACATCATAGAGTACACAGACGCTAAAAATGTAGATAACAGAAGAGCAGAGAGAGACAGTGTGAGATACAGAGCGAGCGAGAGACCATATATGTGTGAGAGAGACGGCACGAGAGAGAGCGAGAGACAGAGCGAAAGAAAGCTTGAGACAGAGCAAGAGAGCGAGTGCAAGACAGCGCGCGTGAGACAGGTGCAGAGAACGAGCGAGCGAGACGCAGAGCACGAGAGACAGAAAGTGAGAAAACGAGAGCGTGAGAGCGAGCGAGACAGAACGAGAGAAAGGCAGAGAAAGCATGAGACAAATTGATACAGGGAGAAGACGGACAGAAAGAGCAAGTGGGACAGAGCAAGAGGGAGAGAGGGATTGAACAAGAGAGACAGAGCAAGAGATAATGAGCAAAATAGGCAGATATAGAGAGAGCACGAGACATACATATGGAGAGTGAGAAAAAGACATGTAGAATCTATGTTGGGGTTTGGACCGAGACAAGGAAATCTCAGTCAAGGGGTTACATTATTTGTCTCCCCAAGAGGCTTGCCGAAGGGGAGACAACATAATGTAACCCCTTGATTGGGATGTCCTTGTCTCGGTCCATAACCCAACGTAGATTCTTTTTCTCACCCAATAATTTCCTATAAAGTAAAGGTGAAATTCTCACTTTTGCAATATAGTTTACGCGCAAATATTTACATGCAGTGCATTAATACAAACATGTTTATGAGGACTGTGGCGTGACCGTGTCATCCGAAGTACACAGTAGTTATGCGTGAGCCCCCAAAAAATAATAACAACATAAAACGTTGCATAGTATTGAGGTATTATTACATTTAACATATGGATGCTATATGAAATTAACAAGAAATAGCTAATATTTATTACAAGAGAATGTTTCATTTTCATCAGATCCGATTTAGAAAATTACGTTGTAAATAATGGAACGATAATGGGCCCACACCTCTGTTGTAGAAGTAGAGGTTATTATTATAACGAAAAGTTACATGTAGCATGTGTTCATGCTTGGGTTATTGACGGGTAATTAGTGATCTCTGTCACTATGATGTATAACTCTTCTTTTCTTTGGAGGAGATGAAACTGTTTGTGACATACTTGTGTTGTCCTTAATATTGATTGTAAAATTACCCCCGTGTATAAAACACCCTCCAAATACGGACCCAAGCGGATAACCATATGCTAAACTTTCAAGTTCACTGATTCTTTGAAAATTTATTTTTCTGTCTTGGAAATATAGCAAGTGCTATAGTGAAATTTGCTTATGGATGTGTTGACGGATAAATGATTCCTTCTGACGGGTAAGTTCAATATTTGTCATTAAATATTGCAAATTTAGTTTTGATTCAACTGGGGCACAACGGATATGCTTAACAAAATGAGAATAAAGTATGTTTGACACAACACATTTCTGGCTGTTACTAAGTTTTCCGTAGTTGTTAAGAGAGTTGGGAGGCTATGAAGTGTATAGGTCTATAGTCTGTGTGCAAAGATCAATGTTTTCTGTCATAGTTCATTTCACACAGCATTGAGAATTTTGTCCTATCTGTAGCACAGTAAATTTTCAGGTCAGCGTCATTAATTGTTGCAAACAGTATATTGTTTCAGACGAAGTATCTAAAACTAGTTAGGTAGCTTTAGCTATATTCAATGACGCTGACCTGAAAATGTACCGAGCAATGCCTGCATATAGGATAAAATTTACTATGCCGTGTGGAACAGACGCATAATATCAAAAAGCTCGACATCATATGCATGTGTATCTCTGTCTCTCTCAAAATGTTTTTGTATGGTGTGTTCTCAAAGATGGATTGACATAAGTTACTATGTTTTTTGTTATATATTTGTTGTTGTTTGATTTTAAAACAACTACGTCAGGCACAGCAGAAGACAACAAGGGTTTCTTTTTTTTAAAGTAGTTCTGAGCACGTGGACACCTTGACTGAGACGACTGGTCTGAGATAAGAAAAGTAAGGTTAGCAAATCAGCTATATTTTTCTGTTGCATGGGTGAGAAAAACAAATAATAGCCATTTGAAACTTTTATTATGTATTCCCAACCACAAGAAAAACATAAAAGAATTTATAAAACATTAATAATTTTCAACAATGGTAACATCAATTGAGCGGTTCAAATACAGGTATTGAAAATAAAGTTTTACAAATGTTCATCTCATGAAGACGTTTGATGAGTTTCACTAAAAACCTATACAATAGACGACAGCTGATAACATGAAAAAGAAACAGTGGGTCAATATCTGAAGAGTAAATAGCTCTGATCAAATTCACATGGACATCATATAACAGAGCAAAATCAAGACCCATTTATTGATGGGATTGAAATGTACATGAAAGTTTGGGGTTAACAAAAGAATTACTATATACCATGATGAAAGGAGGGGAAAAAAAACCTAATACTGTGTAGACTACCTGCAGTTTAAGGAGCCGAGCAGTGAGACCAATAATAAAATAAAAGGAAAACAAACTGTCCAATATACGGAAATATTCTGAACTGGAACAGCTATCAAATCTATTACATCAAAGAAATGAAAAGATTTCCGGCTCTCTATTAAGTTTTTTGTTGATTAATACCACAACTGTTGTGTCAGTTAACAATCATGAAAATAAATGAAGAAAAGACATTAAGTGTATATGTTTTAGATTTTTAACGCATCATTAACAATTTTTCAGTCATATCGCTATAATATCTGCAGTGTGACATTTTATACTGATATCAAGCACTGGGGCATGATGTCGCAGATATGTAGCATCATGCCACACCCAGTCACATTATCCTGTCACCAGGCCGATCAGTCCTAACACTAACCTCTTGCTGCTAGTACCATTTTTATAAGTCTTTGATATGATTGGTCAAATGTCATTCATTCTTACCAGCATGTACAATACCAGTGCATTGTCTATTTACTGAAATGTATTGATTATGGCTGAAAGCAGCCACAGGTTTTGCAGATACAAACAATGGAAGCAGACAGTGTTGTTTTACACAAGAACAAATTTCACTGACTGGTCGATAGGCTTTCCCCCAAGAAATCTGCTGTTTTGAACCAGCCAATTGATTCCTTGAAACCATTTTATGTGCGACTATGATAACTTTTCCACAGAATGCATCTGGATGGATTGTTTTCTTATTAAGCCTGTGCAAGATGAAGAAAAGATGAATAAAATGTTATATAAAAAAGGTTTAAAACTAAACCTGACTATAACATGGAATATGATAAATAAAGAAATGGAACTTCAAAGATTCTTGGCTGCAGAAGTTTCTGTGGCACGATGCCAACAAAGATCAAACAACTGCAGCTTGTAATGCATGTAAGAGATGGCCCTGATACCAGCAAAAACCAGTGGATTGTTTGCAGGACCGGTTATCACAAGGAAAGATGCACTGTTTATAAATAAAAAAGTGTAAAGCACAATACATGTCAATTAAAATGTTTTAGTGAAAAAGTCAAATTTGATAAAGATGTTGTGGGTAATTTTTAGATTGAGTGATCAATAAATGCAGTGTGAGCCAAACTGAGTTTTACAAGAATCTGTTTAATTAATTAAAAAATTGCACAACTGAATTAGTAAAGTAGAGTTTACAGTAAAATTAGGAAAATAGTAAAGTACTACAAGTTTTCCTCATTCGAAACTGGTGATGACAGCCAAATATATAATACAATAAATTCTAATGCATTTATGGTGCCCAGAAGAAGCAAATTAATTGGGCTAATTTTGAACAGTTACAGACCTGTTTACCCATACATTTTCTTGTCAATATTTTAAGCAGTGCCTGTCAGTATTTTCATTGTGTTTCTAGCATCTTAGCACATATCACCTATGAAACAGGGCACAAACTGTAGACACTATAAATACACTATAATTACCATTATGTAATATTGCACGACATACTGATGATACACTTTGTTGTTGTTGTTGTTGTTGTAGGGTTTAACGCCATTTTTCATTACACGATAAGCCATACATGGCGGCCAGTATATATGGTGGAGGAAGAACTCGGGAAACCCAGGAAAGAACCACCGACCCACGAGAAGCTACTGGCAAGCTTTTTCACATACACACATTGGCTGAATCCGAGACTGAAATCCACGCAGACACAGGTGAGATGGCCACTCGGCGCCCCATACTATTCTGCAAATAACTCCTAGTTTGTAAAGACACTGATATTCAGGCAAAACTCCTAGTTTGTAAAGACACTGATATTCAGTCAACTCTGTGTTCTAATCAAAATCTGCAGATATTGACCACTGACTTAAACATGTTTATATTACAGTGATAAAAACCCATAAAGGAATACCTCCACACACCCAAATTCATGCTGTTATTTATCTCTGTTACTTTCTCTAGAAAATCTGTTTCTCAGCTTCATACATATCCGAAACATTTAAAATAAAGCCAAATCTCTACATTTTACATGGTTAAGGAAGACTTAATACAACATATTATGACATAAATTGTTACCACCACCCATCTCCTCAGAAAATAATAAGTTCATCTAGATAGGTGAAGGCAGACTTATTTATTTCATAAAATCTGATATTAGCTTTGTTAACATTTACAGTAATGGATTGCTTCTAAAAACCTTGTGCAATTTTGAATCTGGGAACATATTTGTCATTGCTTCTGTTAACTTGTCAGCTGTGTTCAATGACAAATTCATATTTATGATCAACTCACAGAGAATCGCCTCAGCCCGTGTTATTTGCTTTTGAAATATGTGTTGATCACTGACTTCCTTTCCCTTCATCATTGACAAAACATTTCTATTTCCCTTCACTAATGATTCCAATTTTGCAGGATTTTCCGATTCCACATGATATGAACAGTCATTCCATCCACCATGTGCAAAGTCTAAGTTCTCTTTCAGACGATGGTTTAAGGCATGACCACAGAGTATTATAGACTGGTAGAAAATGCTGCTTTCTATTTTTAGACTTTCCATTTTCATGCTAAAACTTTCTTATCATCGACAATTTTCTTTGTTTAAACAACCGGATGCTGAGAATGTTGAAATCAATGATGTGGCACAGACTGCAGACACGGACGCGGATTGAAGAGATGATACAACAAAACAAAACGGAATAAAAACCACTTACAAATTAATTTTAAAAAATTAATAAATAAATGCATCCTCAAATCGTATTTTCAGATCAATGACCATACCGAGGGACTTTATTCTGTACAAATACGGTAAAATATGGACGGGTAAACAGGTCTGCAGTTATTTCAGATTTTGCAATAAATGCTTCAAGAAACATACAAATCATCTCCATTTTCTTTCTATAAGGAACATGTCTTCACAATTAATGGTTCAAAATAAAGTCTTCGTTAGTGAATTTCACAGGACAACCAGTACAGCAGAATACCTACAATGAAAGAACAGTTTCAACAGTTATAATGTTACTGCAAAAGGAAAAGTATGTACATGTTACTCATGCTGCATTAAAAAAAATATAATAGCTTATTATTTATAATAATTCTAGAACAGTGATGGAAAAATTGATCAAATCTAAAAATATCAGATTTTACCTTCACTGGTCAACTCTTACTGTAAAAGCAGTAGTTACAAACATGGTTCCCATGCTTTTCAAAAGATAAATGTTCAGGTCATTTCCAGGATGAAATTACTTTGTTCAAGATTCACATATGACCATTACTGAATGGAATTAAAGAACATTTTGGATTATAAAACATGCATTTTCTAAATCTAAAGCTGTTTATCATTCAAGACTCTCCAAAATAGTCAGAAAAGATGAGCATGTGCAAAACCATGAAATGCATCGCACAAAACATGTTTGACTATACTCATATAAATTGGCATGTAAAGTCATTTCAACGTACATAATACAAATTCTAATTTTACCATGCTGACCTGCACTATGTTGTTATGTGGAAACAACATAATGAACATATGCATGTTATACAATGTAAACATTTCCTATCACAGTAGGAAAATAAAATAAAAGCTAAGTATTAGAATCTTTAAACTGTAAATTTACCTGTGCCAAAAACCCAAACAAAATTTTTTAAACTACCTAACCTCATTAAGATGATCTGGTTTAACATAAATCATTTAAAAACATTTACAAATGGGTTAAATTAAATTTGGACAAAAAAGCCTTCAAAATGATAACTGCTGCATAAACAACAACTGAATTTCTTTAAAATCAAATTGTCTTCTGGTAATTGATAAACCAGTCCCAAACCTGCACTGAAACAGGGGCTCGTTTTGTTTTTGAATATATAATAAAAGGGATGACAATTTCCCATTTCTCCTGTGTTCTATTTAAGATCTGAAACCAATGCTTTAAGCTACATGTCACTGTAATAGTTTCACACCAAAGTTCAGCTAAGCAATTCAACATTTTAGACAACAAAATGTGGCTTAAAATGAATAGCAGTCCGTTTTCTAATCCGGATTTCCTATGAATATACAAATCCTATTTTTTACATTTGGTTTTCTAGGTTCAGGTGTGAGGTCAGAACAATTGCATAAAAAAAATAGGAATTTGCTGCCACTGTGTGGTAGCGGCATATGGTAGTCACTTACCAGTAGGCCTAGCAAATTTAAACTATGTTATATAATCGATAGGAAAATGATTTATTTTCTCAAAAATGGCAAATATGGCAAGTATTATAATCATCATGTCTTTAATCCGCTGACAGACTAGACAAAACTACACCATAGATGAAACATGACCCGGTACTTGCCATTTGTGTTACTAGTCAGATGAATTCAGCCATTTGTGTTACTTGTCAGATGACTTCACAACTCCAACAACGATATCAGAAGTCCAATAATCATCTGATTCAACAACAAACTTCTTTTTAATGTTGTTGTACAAAAATTCAATATTATTAAATGAAAGACAGATACAGAAAGAACATATAATTCTCAACATATTTAATTCAAGAACAATGACAAGAAACCCGTCAGTTTCGCAGCAATCAGGCCAGTCTTAAAAGTGAAAATTTTCATGAATTGCGCAGACAAAATGTCTTACGTTAGTCTTTGCAGTTTCCACTTTAGGAGATGAGTTGTCACCAATGGTAATTTTAACAGCATGAGGAAGCTAAAAAAACATTCATGCATCGAGAGCATGGATCGTATTTGTACAGGAGAATGGTTGGGTTGATGAGAAGATGCTGCAGTGGATAAAAGTGTTTTATCTCAAGAACACACTTTATTACATTTTAAATTTGAGTGCGTTTGCTGACATGTACTTTTTAAATGATTTAAAAGTTGTCCCACAACCTAAAACTCATAAAAACATACAGTTCACCAAAACATTTAAAAATTAATTTAAGCTGTCCCAATGTATACTGTAAATATGGTATATTCAATGTTTTTAAAAAGAATAAGAAAAGGAAATAAAACATTCATTTTAATAAAGTGAGATCCATCAGCATTAAAATAAAATTGTTGTTGATAGGTTTTTCACTAACCTGCCATGATAGAACTTTAAATCCACTTGCAAATTCAGCACAATGGTGGACACTGTCAGCCCAGGAGATATTCTCCCAAAACAAACTGCCAGTGTTCAGCTAAATAAAAACAAATTGTAATACATGAACATCTTGATCATTAATGGAGACAAAAGATACATACATTGTCCATCTTATAGTTAAATCAATGTATGGCCACAATATTGAAGCCATGACTGATATCTTGATAGGTTGACAAAGGAATATAGAACTAATATTGTTATATTATATATATTTATATTTATTCACCAAGGCTATTCAATAGTTCCTTTTTAATTTAATTGGAAAAGACAATTCACGCCTGATTTAGAAAGTCTATTGAACTGGCCACCAAGTATATAATTTACGTAAAGCTATCTGTTTGGATACCACATACCTGAACTGCCAAATATACTAATTGTTGCAAATGATTACCTTTTAAAGCAACACTTTTCCTTATCTGAGAAATCCCTTTTAATAATCATGATATCCAATAGTTATGTTTCTATTTCTAAATGTTTGCACAAAGACATACAGTAATACTGCAGGACACACACTTTGAAGTTTAACAGGAAACATGATTATCCTATCTATAATTAACTTCTGTAAAAAAAAAAAAAAAAAGACATGCATTAAAATGGCCAACTGATTTGATAGAACAGAGACCCCTGGTAAGATAATGCTGTTACACCTTGCTAATGGTAAAAGGCAGGTTTAATAAGTAGTTTTTTTAGCATGATTATTTCAGTAATGTGATTATCCAAATACTAAATGCTCAATTCGGACCTATCTTAGCATTTGCCCACTACATCTGGATTATCATGAAACCGGCTTAATTGTTTAAGCATGTTAGTCTTTCAGGTTTCTGCAGGTCACTGTTGTTAAAACTTGCACAATGTTACAGTCCTTTATCTCCTCCAGAAACAGACATTTTAAAATAGATATTGAGTAAATATAATGGGTAACAAATCCAATCGATGATCTTTTTCTGTTCTTCACTCAAAACAAACAAATCTTTTTACGTTATGTTCAAACTAGTTGGCAAAAAAACTGTATTAGAAGTTTGAAAGTGGATTTCTTACATAATGTCACCTGTTTACTGTTTATTTCCTGCAGTGTTCTGTGTACATCTGCACAGTATCATCGACTGTCTTAACTTTGCAGAAATCCTTGATTTGTGACCCATGTCTCTCGCAACCTCACACATCTGTTTCAAAATCATTATGTCACCAACTGAATCAATACCTTTTTTTAATACTAATAATAAGTGCTGATTAAGAAATATTTGACAAAATAAAATGTAAATATGTACCATGATTACAATAATGGAAAACAAAACAGAAATGTCCAGTTTAACTTATGCCATATTTGCAACAAGTTTGTTGCTCTGGAGCGAGTGTTGGCTGTTTAAGTCAGGGCATATGGTTGTGTTGGTTTTCTTTATCATTTGAGGAAAGCCATGACGGATATTGTTTTGAAGGCAAAGGCAAAGCAAAACTTGGTTACTGTAACATAAACTTTTTATACCGTGTTATAGTATTCTTGCACCATCCCATTTGTTTCTACCACATTTTAATTTTAAAAACAGAAAACATCAAGAATATAAAAAATGCACAGAACGTAGTCATTTCATTCATTGATTTATAATTTTTAATCTGATTGTCACTAGGGGTTCCCAAACAGTCAGACACAGTTTTGGCTGAAATAGACTATTCTAGAAATAAGAAATGGACACCGAGCAGTCTGTTTGTTTACATCAGAAGCTCTTGTTTGCATTGAAATACCAATAATCGGACAGTGTTAGGGACCCCTTGGTGTCAATCAGGTTAGAAATGATAAAACATTGAATGAAATGACAAACTTTTGTGAATTTTTTTTTTATCCTTGATGCTTTTTGTTTTTGAGATTGGCAGAGGTTACAAACAAATGGGTAAAGATGCTAACAGGTACCCAGGTATTCACCCGTTGATAATAACCCAGGTAAAATAATGTACAACCGGGTACCCATTAAAAAAAATAACTTTTCCAAGTTCAAATCGAGACACAGAAAAATGATTTCAGTTTGAAGCTTGAGTGCTCATTTATATTCATCATCAAAGGGGCTCGTATGGTTCCTTACAATTTACTTCTCATACATGTACTATATAACAATACAAGGGAGGACACTTCTCTCCTTTCTCGTGCGACCTATTTAAGAATCAACGCTGATATTTCAGATTGTGTGCCATTTTTCTCACGACCTAAATCACCTGTTTTGAGTTCCAGATGACATCAACTCTTCAATACCTTTCGTCAACAGCAACAGTAAGTACTGATTAAGAAATATTTGATGAAATAAAATTAAAATACGTACTACAATTCAAATTGTTGTTGTTCTTGTGGGGTGTAACACCATTTTTCAGCACAGGACAGGCTATGCATGGCTGCCAGTATTAATGGTGGAGGAAGAACCCGGGAAAACCCTGGAAAGAACCACCGACACACGAGAAGCTACTGGCAAGCTTTCTCACATACCCACATTGGCTGAATCCGAGGCTCGAACCGGCGCAGACAGAGATGAGATGGCAGTGATCCGTAACGGAGAGCGCTTTAGACCACTCAGCCACTCGGGACCCCACAATTCAAATAAAAAGAAAGCACAATAGAAATGCCCAGTTTAACTAAATGCCATTATTGCCTCAAGTTTGTGGCCCTGGAGTGAGTGTTAGCTGTTCAAGTGAGGGACGCTGCTCATATGTTTACTGTACATTTTTTTGTATACCAGGAAACCTAAGTCAGATATTTTTTGTCACGGCAAATGTAACAGAAAAATGTGGTTACCATAACGCACTTCTTATATCATATTAGGAAAATTGAACAAACTATACAGCATGAAATTTTTCACTGAAATGTTTAAAATTAAGGGTCAAAAAATCTGTTATTTTATAACACTGAGAAAAATTTCAAATAAAAATTCACATGTGTAAATGTGTAATTGTTTCGTGATTTTTTTTGTATGAAACAGTTCCAAGAAAACAGACGGGTTTCTCGTATCGAAACAACTTCTCAGATTCATTCTATTTTTATACTGCATACATAGTGAACCAGTCTAAATTGAAAATAAATGGTGCCAGACATTAATAATAATAATAATAATAATAATAATAATAATGAGGACTTTGTATAGCGCCTAATCTTTAGAAGCTCTAAGCGCTTTACAACATTAGACAACACCTATAAGATAAAAAACATATAATAATATTATTACAAAAACAAACACCATGAAATTAGAAAAACATTAAAAAATAAAAAACATGCTGAGAATATTTCAGGTAGGAAACATTATTAGGTCTTTAAGTTTGTTCTTGCAGTCGAAATAAGCGAGTTTTGAGAGCCCTCTTGAATGTGATCACTGTGTCTTTGTGTCTAAGTTCAGTGGGCAATTCATTCCACGTTGCTGGGCCCTGGTATGCAAAAGAATGCTGTCCATATAACTTTGTTTTCATACTTGGAATAATGAGTATACGATTGTCAGAAGAGGAGCGTAAGTATCTTGCTGGTGTGTACACATGGGTGAGATCGGATAGGTTTGTTGAACTAGATTCCGACAGTGAAACGTAGCACAGAGAACAAATTTTGTGTTTGATTCTGGATCGATTGGATAGCCAATGTAGGGTACAGAGCAGCGGGGAGGTGTGCTCTGATCGTGGTACTCTAAGTATGACCCGAGCAGCTGTGTTTTTAACTTTTTGAAGTTTCTGGAGTAGATATTGGGATGAACCAGACAGAATTGAGTTACAATAGTCCAGTCTTGAAAGTACTAATGAACACACAAGTGTTTTAGTGGCAATAAAATAAACCCCCAAACTGGGATGAATAGATGTGACTGATGGATGTGAAACGACTGAAAAATGTTAGGAGAGGGATTTTGTTAAACTTAAAAACATGTTGCACTGGACTGCCGTTGAGGGACGAACCATGGCAGGTCGAGTATAATACGACAATCATCATTTGGACTTTACAAATATTCACGAAAGTTACTGTAGACATGTAGACTAGTCAAATTGAGTGTTACGCATAAATAATCTATCAATTTCTTTTGTCTCTACTATTGTACTACGGTATTTACAGTATGTTTTCAGACAGCAACAAATAATTACCTTTTTTGTCGTCCGAAGACATTAAGTTCTTTAATTAGGTGTCTGAAAACATACAGGGAAGATAAATTTGTGCCCCCCTCCCCATCCATAACGAAATTACCATTAGCTCACATGATGACATGCTGCCATAAAGAAAAATAAGTATTTTGTCCAATACCACAAAAAACAGCCGATTTTTAACGTAGCTTTAAAAAAAATCAGTCATATCGTTACGATGTCTGCAGTGCGACAGTTTATAGCGATGTCTAGCAAAGGGGCATCATGCCGCTGACAGGTAGCATGATGTCCCAACCAGTAACATTATCCTGACACCAGGCCGACCAGTCCTAACACTAACATCTTAATGCTGAGAGCCAAGCGAGGCAGCTGTTGGCATAAGTTGTAGAAAAAATTATAGTGGAGCAAGATCCGAAAATTACAAGGCATATAAATGTTATATTTGCCCTCCCCCCACCCCGAAAAACAAACTGTAAATACAGTGTAACTACTAATCCAAATTTAGATGATTTAAGACGAAACCTTTAACCACTGATCCAGGTAAGTAGCAGACCCGATTATAACATTGTGTCAATTGTAGAGTCCATTTTATTTTACTAGAAAGTACCAAAAATCTGACCCGTATTTGTTGAACATGAAGGAAATCGTGATCAAAGTTGGTAATTGAAACCTGTTGGAATTGTTATTGATCTCTCAATGGTTGGGCATCTTGAATATAAAGGTCATTTTTACATAAAAGCAAACAACTTAATTATTAAAAGCACTTTATTGACAGTTATTACCAACGAGATTTTAAAACGAGTATTCAGCCATTAAACAGGCCAGGTAGCCCTACCCCCCTTAGATCCTTTCAGTGTCAAGCAAGGATGGCATCATTTCATATAGTTATGGAGGTCCCTCGATAAATTACACCCTTGCCTATAGCGCAGTCTGTTTTTGGACCTGTGGTGCACGAGTTATCAAGGGAGTGGTGTATATTGCTCTTTTTATGCTCAGATCATGCTTTTTTGCTGCTTATATTAGTAATAATTATGCTTATACCTTTATAGGGGTTTAGCACATGTGAACCTACAACAAAACAAAACAGTTCAGGTTAACATTTAATACAATTTTCATTTGATCGGGTACCCAGGTAACCGATTGTTAGGACTGACAGGTACCTGGTAGAAATTTCCCAAAATTCTGACATCTCTACATTTGGGAGGATATGCAAATAGTTTAGGAATAATTAATCTAATTGAAAACCATACAGAATGAAATCTTTTATTTAAATATTTTAATCTAAGGAAAAAAATCTCTGTTGTAACATAAAAAAATCTTTAAAAAACTTCATTAAGTATTGTATTGTAAATTTTTCGGGATAATTTTTGTAATTATTACTTATAAGTGTATTATTGCAGATAATATGTGTTTGAAAGAAATAAAATATATTAAAGATGCAAATATTAATAATACAGGGACATAAAAAACAATCCATTTATATACCCTGGACTAAATGTCGCATCTTATGTCATGTGGCATGTATTTGGCAAATGGAGAACTCACCCATGGAGAACTCGCTGAGGGAAAACTAGCCATAGGTTGATTGGTGAATTCGCTCCAGGCTGACTGAAGAGAGAGAGAGTGAGGGAGAGAGAGATAGAGAGAGAGAGAGAGAGAGAGAGAGAGAGATAGAGTTAGAGCGCTTCTCTGGAGAAGTGAGAGAGCTTACTTGTATATTAAGACTGTCAAATATATACCTTAAGTGTTCGCAAAGAAATCAATCAGTTATCATTAATAATATCAATTCTCAAAGCAGATGAAATTGTCAATAAATACTGGCATAGTTATCGCCAATTTGCTTCATGTACCAGTTGCATAAGCTCCAGCAGGTGAAGCTTAAAACGTAGGTAACATTGCATGTAGAAATAAAAAAGCGCTGGATTTTACACCTCAAAAAGCATCTTACATAGTTGATTCATGGGGTTGGGGTGCTGATGCACATCTGTAAAGTTAGTGGACAAACAGATGGAGTGAAGCCTTCAGATACTCATATTTAAGTTATTCTAACCCAGGTTTGTTTCTATAAAAAAGGGTATTTGGTGATATAATTTCGTTATTACTAAAACATATGAGGCAAATATTAAATTCCAATGAAAATAATTGGGATCACGTAAAATAAATAGTTAAATAGACAGTTACAATGTTTGTTGGGATGGAGACAAAGCTTATGAGGTAAATTAGGAAACCTTAAAATAATCAGGTATATGCTGAAATAAATGAGGTTGCACTTAAGTTTTTACTATCTAAGATACCACAAAGATTATTTTATCATCTTGTTTTTGGTAAGTTTCAAACAAACAAGTCTGATATAATGATATAACACCTCACAATGGTGACATTACTATAGTACAAATCACATGGGTCATGTATGCGCATTTACTGACTTTTAATTAAATATAAATTGTTCTTTTAAAATTTAACACTAATTTTATTTAACCAAAGTCTATTCAGTCCTAATTACTGAATGCTCTGCACCTTAACTGTCTCCTTGAATCTTCCAGACAAATATATATCGCTATGGACTTTTACAATGGTGGCCATGTACTGAACTTGGGTCAAAATAAGAGCATGTCCAGTGTAATCATCACAATCGACGGTAGTACGAATTTGTTTATCAATATGTGTAGCTTTCATTGTGACATCACAGTGCGCACCATTCAATCCAGATTGTACTGAATCACACCTTTAGGTTCATTTTGTCAAAATATATACGTACTTTAATATTGATTTTGCCGCTGGGACCTCTCGGGGCATCGAAATAATGACCTTCCAAAGGAATATGGATGTACAAGAATCCAAATGAAGTGAATACTTACTACTCAAAGTTTAAAAAATGACACCCATTTCTGAAATAGTTGGTGCTGAATGCCTACATGTCCTGTGTGACTTGTACTATAAACAAAATCAACAACAGCAAAAAGTTATTCTGCAATGACCGGCAATAATAGTCCAACATACACAGGGCATAAGTAAACACTTGCTATAGAAATGAACAGGTGGGGGGGGTATATCTGAATTTAAGCGTGATTAAGTCCTAAATGATGTATGTATGTGTATGTGATATGTCTGCATGTGGCAGTTTATAGTGATGTCTAGCACTGGAGCATCTAGTTACGATGTCGTAGCCTCAACTTGACTTGTTGTGGTTCACGAGGTACGAGTAAGGGTACTAATATTAGTCCTATGGAGCATCATGCCTCAGACATGTAGCATGATGTATCTCGGTTATTCGGTAACTGAACAATTCAAGAGGCGATCATATAAAGCGGTATCAATCATTGGGCGATACCTCTAAATTAGTATCTATGATATTCAGGGCGACTTTTCCTGACACCTGGAATGATGATTTCTGCATTGGATAGGTTCTCCATGGAGCTAGTCCTACACGTAAGACCATGACGCTGATATTTTTGTTTTGGGCGTCAGGACTAGCACTAAAACAAAACCAACTTGTGCTATGTCTTACACTGTAGGACTATTCATGGGGCGAGTAATCCCAAGGCGAGTTCTCGACTATTCCAGTTTTTCCAGCGGTACGAACCATTTAAAGCTGAAACTCGGGTCAAAGCTAGGATTTGAACTCAGCCTATCAATTATTGCTTCAAAATACAATACGTTCATACAACATGCTCCTGAATATGCGCTCTATTTGGTTAAATTCGAATGTCTTCTCTTGTCGTTGTCTAAGCCCCAGGAGGTAACAATATTTATCTGGTAAGTTACTATCCATCTTATTCGGTAATACATTCAAATTCTACGATTGATGATAGCCGATAGACGCTTACAAAGCATGACATTACAATGACCGGCCCCTAGCTGGAGAACCTGATAATAAATTTGATAAATAGCTTTTACATTTAACTTTAAAAATTATTTTATCATTAATCCTTTTATGTGATTATTTACATCAATTTGTACATACTAGTTGTCGTATTCAATGGATTATTTGAATTTAATTAAGCAAGGCTGATAACCAAGGCTGATCGTCGTTTCCTGAATACTATTATACCTGGATAAGGAGAACACGCATACTACATCTTTTCAAGTAGAGACTGAATGGTATGAGTATCCATGATGATTGTCCCATGTCATTGCAGTGTTTATAAATGGGGGGTTGTTGTTTCCTTTTTAGTTGCTTTTTACTGACCGCTAGTGGTTTGGGTAGGAAGGTCATGACAGATTGTTGGACAGATATACAAAGAATAAATTAGAAATATATAGTGATATTTCTATAATTTTGTCTAAATTGCCCCAGGGCATAGAGTTGTTTTGTTTTGGTTTTTGGTTTTTGGTTTGGGGGGGGGGGGGTAAGGGTCGGGGTCGGGATGTACTGACCAGTAGCGGCTCGGGTGAGCAGGTCATGCCCTAGAGTGTATAGTAAGTATAATGACAGTTCTATAATTTTGCCTTCATTAAGCTGACTCGAGTATGATACATATGTTAATATCTTAACATACATATTTATTAATAATTAGGGGGTTTACCCGACAACCGTGTCCTTCCTCACCTGTTTAGTTGGGTAATATATCATTCATGTACAAACTTATACATAGCTGTACTTGGGAAACTTTGTTGTTGTTGTTGCTATAGGGTTTAATGCCATTTTTCAGAACAAGAACAACCCAACATGGCAGCCAGAATAACTGGTGGAGGAAGAACCCTGGAAAACCCCGGGATGAATCACCGACCCACGAGAAGCTACTGGCAAGCTTTCTCACGTACCAAGGTTAGCCGAGCCTGAGACTCGAACCCACGCAGACAGCGGTGAGATAGCAGTGATCCGGAACGGGGGGACACTTTGTTGTTGTTGTTGTAGGGTTCAAGCCATTTTTCAGCACAAGATAGGCTAAACATGGCGGCCAGTATAAATGGTGGAGGAAAAACCCGGGATAACCCCTGAAAAAAACTACAGACCCACGAGAAGCTACTGGCAAGCTTTCTCACATACCCACATTGGCCGAATACGAGACTCGAACCCACGCAGACAGAGGTGAGATGGATGTGATCCGTAACGGTGAGCGCTTTCGACCACTCGGGGCTCCGAGACACTTTGTGGTTTTGATCTTGTAAGTAATTACTGTGTTGTGCATGTTAAAAGTATCTTCGACGACTGGTCGATTAACTGATCAAAAAATTTATCGATTCATTTCATTCGTTTGTTCGTTCGTTCGTTCGTTCGATCGATCGATCGATCGCTTGCTTGCTTGCTTTCTTAATTCATTGATTGCTTGATTTTTCATTGATTACTGAATAGGTTGATTCATGGAAAGGGCATTTTGGAATGAGAACTCTACAGTGTTAGAAGAAAATGAATGAAAACAGGTAGACTGTAACGAAACTAATGAACGAACTTGCGTAAATTTGTTCCTTAACAAAACATTTATGGACTTTACATGACGAGCAACTGCCTTGGTCCCCCACTACTGCAGACATCCTCCAGGCTCAATGGCAGGAAGGCTTACTTGAGTTTGGATGGTAGTGGCTCAAAATGAATGACACCTTGCGAATGGTTTGTAGTTTGCACTCATTAAAACATTTTTTTATTTCTTCAAAAATGTATACAGCTGTGTCCTGTAACTTGATGTTTTTCTTCCTTTTTTATATTTCTGTGTTTGATAAATACCAGCTTCACTTGAATAAATCTAAGATTCTTGGATCAATATAATTAGTCACGGAACGTAACTGGTGTGATTGAATCAAGTAATCGTGTTTTTAATTTGACATGCATAACGACTTTGTCTTGGAAAACTATACGTCCTGAATTCAAGCTATACATTTCAGAATAGCTCTTACTAACGTTAGAACAGACTCTCACTTTGTAAGAAGTAACCCAGGGCTTTTGCCCTGGAAAAAAAGAATTTTTATTTCAAAATAATTTTAAAAGAAATTAGTCTAAATATAAATATTAATACTTTTCAATTATGCAGACATAAGAGAAATATATCCCTCGCTATTTGTGCGGCAATCAGTCAGTGATGAAGTTTGTGATACATCTACTCCAGACCCAGTTACATAATTAAAACGTATGCAGGGTTAAAAACAACGGACACAATTTATATCTGCCTGCAACGTATGGATTTATAATTGATGCTCGAGATTTAAAAAAATACAAAAGAATGAATTAATTGCTTGATGACATGTTTTACCTATCAGGGTTATAGATCCATGCGCCAGAGGAGAATCCTAAACCTGTATTAATAATAATAATAATAATAATAATAATAATAATAGCTTCCTGTTTATGCAATAGAACATTGGCCTTTGAAACTTCAAAATTCGTTTGTACATATAACACCTCCTTGGCTTCCAAAACAAACGAAATATTTTTTATTCTGCATTATAGAGAAATATCCGACGGCAAGTCATTAATTTTGTATAAGAATTTTTAAGGAACTTTTCTCCACATTTAAGAACAACACAAGGATGTATGCTGATGGCTTCATTAGTGAAAGTCACAATACCGAACTTTGGTTGCCAGATGTTGCTTCAGTATTTTCCACAGAAATAAGTACACTCAACCTTGTCCTGAGATATAGAAAAACTGAAACTAGTTTAAATTCTGACGTCTTCTCCGACTCACCGTCATTCCTTCAGTAACTCCACAATAGGAAGTGGGAAAACCAATTATTGATCAATATTCTCATTAAACAAATGACATTCACTGACTTTAAACGTGGCATCCAAAAATGTCTTATTTAAGCAAAATGGAATGCAGATGAGAATAACAAGCTTCATGTGATCAAACCATGCTTGCACGAATGGCTTACTTCCTACCGAATCATCCGTAAGGATGAGGAAGCCATTGCATGAATCTGAATTGGTCTTACCCACATATCCTACTCCTATATCTTAAATGGTGAGGACAGTGTAACTGCGTTTTTCTTGCAAAGATTCCGTTATTCTGAAACACTTTCTAACAGATTGTGTCTATCGCCAACCTAAACGTGACCGTTACAATAATATTCATCACATGAAATAACTTTTTTATATATCAAATATGTCCATATTTTAAATTCCTTGAAAGAAGTTGAGATTTACTTGAAAACACAGCTGGTACAAAACCTATTTTATTTGAAAATTATGTTTACTGTCAACCATCCTAAATAGTTTTTATTATCTAACTACCTTTTATGCACACCACTTACGTTCACCGTTGATTGGAGACCTTCATATGTTCTCTTCACTATCCCATGGTTTTGTGTTTCATCGCTGGTGGATATTGACTCATTCTTGTCCATACGTCATTTATCTGCAACCATTTCTTGCAGTGCTGTTTAGCTTTACAGTTTTGTTTCTCCGTAAAACTACAATCAATCAAACGCTTAAACGTCCTTAAGCTTTCATGTGAAGACAATGAAAAAAAATATCTTATTTATTTTGTAGGGAAGAGACCTTTCTTTTGATTCTATACCAAACTTGCTCCAGAATCAAAGTTTACAAGATTAAACTCATTCTCGGCCTCAACACATTCACCACTTTTCGTAAATTTACCGTACTTTTAAAAGCTGATCAAAAAATGTATCTATTCTAAGAAAGCGGTACTGAACTATTTGACTCGTAAAGAAACATCCTACTAAAAGCCTAATGATTGATAGACTGAGGTCTTACTAAGAGCATTTCAAAAAGACAATACTAGATAAAATGATCTTTAGAAGAGTATTTCAAACTAGGAAATACTAAATCGATAGACACATCAATAAGAGCATTTCAAACGCCAAATGCTCGATAAAAAGACATCGTATTAAGAGCGCTACAAACACCCAACACAAGATAGAAGAAGCACCTTACTAAAAGCATTTCAAACGCAAAATGCTTGAAAGAAAGACATCTTACTAAGCGCATTTTAAAAACACAATGCTAGATAAAATGACATCTTTAGAAGAGCATTTCAAGCAGGGAATACTAAATCGATAGACATTTTACTAGGAGCATTAAACACATCGAATAATAAATAGAATGTCTTCGTACTACCAGTTTTTCAAACAGACAATAATAGAACGAAATACATCTTACTAAGAGCATTTCAAACACCCAGTACTAAAATGAAGAAGCATGTTACTAAAAGCATTTCAAACGCCAAATGATTGATAGAAAGACATCTTATAGAATGACATTTTTAGAAGGGCATTTCATACAGAGAATACTAAATCAAACGCCAAAATGCCCGATAGAATGAAATCTTACTAAGAGCATTTCAAACACAGAATACTAGATAGAAGACGCACCTTACTAAAACGCATTCCATTCGCACAATTCTTGATAGAAAGTCGTCTTACCAAGAGCATTTCAAACAACCAATACTATACAGAATGACAGCTTAAAAAGAGCATTTTGAACAAGGAAAACTAAATCAATAGAGATATTACTAAAAGCATTTCAAACGCCAAATGCTTGATAGAAAGACATCTTACTAAGAGCATTTCAAAATCCAAATAATAGATAGAAGAAGCATCTTAATAAAAGCATTTCAAACTCAAAATGCTTGATAAAAAGACATCTTACTAAGAGCATTTGAAACACCCAATACTAGATAGAATGACATTTTTAGCATTCTAAATCAATGGACATTTTACTAAGGATATGTAAACTGAAAATGCTTCATAGAAAGACACCTTACTAAGAACATTCCAAACACCCAGTACTAGATATAATGACATATTTAGAAGAGCATTTCACATTGTGAATACTAAGTCGGTAGACAACACACTAAGAGCATTTCAAAAGCCAGGTGCTCGAGAAAAAGACATCTTTCTTAAGAGCAGTTCAAATACACAATACTAAAGAGAAGACGCACCTTACTAAAAGCATTTCAAACGCCAAATGCTGGATAGAAAGACATCTTACTAAGAGCATTTCAAACAACAAATACTAGAAAGAAGAAGCATTTTACTAAAAGCATTTCAAACGCCAAATGCTTGATAGAAAGATGTCTTACTAACAGCATTTCAGACACACAATACAAGAAAGAAGAAGCATCTTGCTAAAAGCATTTCAAACGCCAAATGTCTGATAGAAAGACATCTTACTAAGAGTATTTCGAACAGACAATACTAGATAGAATGACATGTTTAAAAGAGCGTTTCAAACAGGGAATACTAAATCGATCCAGATCTTACTAAGAGCATTTCAAACGCCAAGTTCTGGATAGAAAGACATCTTACTAAGAGCATTTCAAACAACAAATACTAGAGAGAAGAAGCATCTTACTAAAAGCATTTCAAACGCCAAATGCTTGATAGAAAGACATCTTACTAAGATCATTTCAAATACGCAATGATATATGAAAGAAACATCTTACTGAAGCATTTTAAACGCCATATGCTTAATAGAAAGACATCTTATAAAGAGCATTTCAAAAAGCCAATACTAGAGAGAACGCCATAATTAGATGCGTATTTCAAACAGGGAATACTAAATCGATATTCATCTTACTAAAAGAATTTCAAACACCTAATAATTGATAGAAAGACATCTTACTAAGCGCATTTCATGCAACCAATACTAGATAGAATGACATATTTAAAAGAGCATTTTAAGCGGGAAATACTAAATCGATAGACACCTCACTAAGAGCATTTCAAAAGAAAGACATCTTATTAAGAGCATTTCAAACACCAACTTTCTAGATAGAAGAAGCACCTTACTAAAAGAATTTCAAACGAAAAATGACTGCTTGAAAGACATCTTACTTAGAGCATTTCAAACAGTCAATGCTACATAGAATGATCCTTAGAAGAGCATTTCAAAAATGGAATACTAAATCGATAGACACCTTACTATGATCATTTGAAACAACTAATAATAGAAGGTGTAGTACTACGAGTACTTCAAACAGACTGTATTAGAACGAAAGACATCTTCCTAAGAGAATTTCAAACAACCAATACTAGATAGAAGAAGCATCATACTAAAACCATTTCAAACGCCAAATGCTTGATAGAATGACATCTTCCTAAGAGACTTTCAAACAACCAATACTAGATAGAAGAAGCATCATACTAAAACCATTTCAAACGCCAAATGCTTGATAGAATGACATCTTCCTAAGAGAATTTCAAACAACCAATACTAGATAGAAGAAGCATCATACTAAAACCATTTCAAACGCCAAATGCTTGATAGAATGACATCTTCCTAAGAGACTTTCAAACAACCAATACTAGATAGAAGAAGCACCTTATTAAAACCATTTCAAACGCCAAATGCTTGATAGAATGACATCTTACCAAGAGCATTTCAAACACCGAATACTAGATATAAGAAGCACCTTACTAAAAGCATTTCAAACGCCAAATGCTTGACAGAAAGACATCTTACTAAGATCATCTCAAAAAGTCAATGCTAGATAGAATGACATCTTTAGAAGAGCATCTTAAACTGGGAATACTAAATCGATAGTCATATTACTAAAAGTATTTCGAACGCCAAATACTTGATAGAACAACATCTGACTAAGAATATTTCAAAAACGGAATACTAACTAGAAGACGTATCTCACTAAAAGCATTTCAGATGCCAGATGCATGATATAAAAACATATTATTAATAGCTTTTCAAACACCCAATACAAGATAGAGGAAGCACCTTACTAAAGCATTTCAGACGCCAGATGCTTGATAGAAAGCGGTTTTACTGAAAGCATTTCAAACAGCCGATGTTTGATAGAATGATCTTTAGAAGAGCATTTCATACAGGAATACTAAATCGATGGGCATCTTACTAAAAGCATTTCAAACGCCAAATACTGGATATAAAGGAGTCTAGCAAAGAGTATTTCAAACCCAAAATACTAGATAAACAAACATCTTAAACGCATTTCGAACGCCAAATGCTTGAGAAAAAGAAATCTTACTCACAGCACTTTAAACAGCCAATACTAGATAGAATGACATCTTTAGAAGAGCACTTCAGATTGTGAATTCTAAATCGAAATACATCTTACTAAGAAAATTTCAAATACGCAATACTAGATAGAATAAATATCTTACTAAAAGCATTACTAACTATCAATACTAGATAGAATGACATCTATAGAACGGCATTTCAAACAGACATACTAAATCGATAGATAATTGACTAAGAGCATTTCAGACAGCAAATAGTAGACAGAAAGTTTTCTTGCTAAGAACATCTCATACAGTCCCAATAATAGATAGAAGAAGCATTGCATTTCAAACAACCAATACAAGAGAGAATCACATTTAGATGAGCAATTCAACAGGGAATGCTAAGTTGTTAGATACCTCCCTAAGAACATTTCAAACGCCAAACGCTCGATAGAAAGACATGTTATTAAGAGCATTTCAAACACCCAATACTAGATAGAACAAGCACCTAACTAAAAGAATTTCAAACGTCAAATGCATGATAGAAACATATCTTACTAAGTGCATTTCAAACAGCCAATCCTAGATAGCATGACATCATTAGAAGACCATTTAAAACAGGGAATACTAAATCGATGGACATCTTACTAAAAGCATTTGAAACGGCAAATACTTAATAGTAAGATATCTTACTAAGAGCATTTCAAACAGCAATACTATATAGAAGGACTAAGTTAGAAGAGCATTTCAAACAGAGAATAATAAATCGATAAACATCTTACTAAGAGCATTACATACAACCAATACTAGACAGAATGACATATTTGAAAGAGCAATTTAAGCGGGAAATACTAAATCGATAGACACCTCACTAACAACATATCAAACGCCAAAGCTCGAAACAAAGACATCTTATTAAGAGCATTTCAAACACCAACTTTCTAGATAGAAGAAGCACCTTGCTAAGAGCATTTCAAACGACAAATGACTGCTAGAAAGACAACTTACTTAGAGCATTTCAAAGAGCCAATACTATATAGAATGATCTTTAGAAGAGCATTTCAAAATTGGAATACTAAATCGGTAGACACCTTACTAGGAGCATTTAAAACAACTAATAATAGAAAGTTTCGTACTACGAGTACTTCAAACAGACTGTATTAGAACGAAAGACATCTTCCTAAGAGAATTTCAAACAACCAATACTAGATAGAAGAAGCATCATACTAAAACCATTTCAAACGCCAAATGCTTGATAGAATGACATCTTACCAAGAGCATTTCAAATACCGAATACTAGATAGAAGAAGCACCTTACTAAAAGCATTTCAAACGCCAAATGCTTGACAGAAAGACATCTTACTAAGATCATCTCAAAAGGCCAATGCTAGCTAGAATGCCAATTTTAGAAGAGCATCTTAAGCTGGGAATACTAAATCGATAGTCATATTATTAAAAGTATTTCGAACGCCAAATATTTGATAGAAAGACATCTGATTTAGAATATTTCAATGACATCTTACCAAGAGCATTTCAAACGCCAAATTCTCGATATAAAGACATATTATTAAGAGCTTGTCAAATACCCAATACAAGATAGAGGAAACACCTTACTAAAGCATTTCAGATGCCAGATGCTTGATATAAAGACATATTATTAATAGCTTTTCAAACACCCAATACAAGATAGAGGAAGCACCTTACTAAAGCATTTCAGATGCCAGATGCTTGATAGAAAGCGGTTTTACTGAAAGCATTTCAAACAGCCGATGTTTGATAGAATGATCTTTAGAAGAGCATTTCATACAGGAATACTAAATCGATGGGCATCTTACTAAAAGCATTTCAAACGCCAAATACTGGATATAAAGGAGTCTAGCAAAGAGTATTTCAAACCCCAAATACTAGATAAAGAAGCATCTTAATAAAAGCATTTCGAACGCAAAAATGTTTGAGAAAAAGAAATCTTACTCACAGCACTTCAAACAGCCAATACTGGATATAATGACATCTTTAGAAGAGCATTTCAGATTGTGAATTCTAAATCGAAATACATCTTACTAAGAGCTTGATAGAAAGACATCTTACTAAGAAAATTTCAAACACACAATAATAGATATGAGAAATATCTACTAAAAGCATTTCTAACTATCAATACTTGATAGAATGACATCTACAGAAGGGCATTTCAAACAGGGAATACTAAATCGATAGATAATTGACTAAGAGCATTTCAGACAGCAAATAGAAGACAGAAAGCGTTCGTACTAAGAACATTTTATACAGACCCAATAATAGATAGAAGAAGCCTTGCATTTCAAACAAACAATACAAGAGAGAATCACATTTAGATGAGCAATTCAACAGCGAATACTAAGTAGCATTTCAAACGCCAAATTCTTGATAGAAGGACATGTTACAAACAGCTTTTCAAACAGCCAATTCTAGATAGAACGACATCTTTAAGGCGCATTTTAAATAGGGACATCTTACTAAAACAATTCTAACTCCAAATAGTATATATAAAGTCTTCTTACTACGAGCATTTGAAACAGAACATACTGGAAAAGGTCATATTATAAAGAGCATTTAAAACACCCAATACTAGATAAAAGCAGCATTTTAGTAAGAGTATGTCAACGGCAAAATGGTTGATAGAAAGTTATTTTACAAAGAGCATTTCAAACGCAAAATGCTTGATAGAATGGCATCTTGATAGAAAGGCATCTTACTAAGAGCATTTCAAACAGCCAATACTAGTTATAAGGACATCTTTAGAAGAGCGTTTCAAACAGCCAATACTAGATATAAGGACATCTTTAGGAGAGAATTTCAAACAGGGAATACTATATCGATAGACATCTTACTAAGAGCATTTCCAAATGCTTCATAGAAAGACATGTGAATGAGAGCTTTTCAAACATAAAATACTACATAGAAGAAGGATCTTACTAAAAGCATTTCAAATGCGAAATGATTGATAAAAATAGATCTTACTAAGAGCGTTTCAAACAGCCAATACTAGATCGAATGAACTTTAGAAGAGCATATACAAATCGATATACATCTTACTAAAAGCATTTCAAACGCCAAATACCTGATAGTAAGATATCTTACTAAGAGCATTTAGAAACACGTAAAACTAGATAGAAGAAGTACATTCCTAAAAGCATTCTAAACGCCAAATGCTTGAGAGAACGGCATCATACTAAGATCATTTCAAACAAGCAAGACTAGATGGAATGACATCTTTAGAGGAGCATTTCAAACATTTCAAACAAATCGATAGAAATCTTATGAGGAGCATTATAACAGCGAATAATAGATAGCACGTCATCGTACTACGACTATTTCAAGGAGACAATACTAGATCGTTAGAAAAAGCATCTTACTAAAAGCATTTCAAACGCCAAACGCTTGATATAAATACATATTACTAAGTGCATTTCAAACAGCCAATACTAGATATATGGACTTCTTTAGAAGAATATTTTAAACAGGGAGTATTGAATCGATAGAATCTTACTAAAAACACTTCAAACTGCAAATGCTTGATAGAAACACATCTTCCTAAGAGATTTTCAAAAACCCAATAATAAATAGAAGAAGCATTTTAAACAAACATTTCAAAAACGCCAAATGCTTGATAGAAAGACATATAAAGGCATATATAGATATAATGACATATTCCAAAGAGCATTTCAAACAAGGAATTCTAAATCGATAGACATCTACTAAAAGCATTTCAAACGCCAAATGCGTGATAGAAAGAAGTCTTACTAAGAGCAATTACAACACAATATTCTAGATGAAAGAACCATCTCACTAAAAGCATTTCAAACACCAAATGCTTGATAGAAAGATATCTTACTAAGAGCATTTCGAACATCCTATATTTGATTTAAGGATATCTTTAGAGGAGCATTTGAAAAAGGGAATACTTAATCGATACACATCTTACTAAGAGCATCTCAAACAGCGAATAATTGATAGAAAGTCATCTTACTACGAGCATTTCTAACAGACAATACTAGATCGAAAGACATTACTAAGAGCATTTCTTACATCACAACTTGAATGGACGACGCGTCTTAATAAATTCATTACAAGTGCCAAGTGCTTGACAGAAAGACATCTTACTATGAGCATTTCAAACACCCAATACAAAATAGAAGAAACATGTTACTAAAAGCATTTCTAACACCATATACTTGATAGAAAAAGATCTTACTAAGAGCACTTCAAACGGCCAATACCAGTTCGAATAAACTTTAGAAGATCATTTCCAACAGGGAATACTAAATCGATAAACATCTTACCAACAGAAATAAAAGCGCCACATGCTTGACAGAAAGATATCTTACTAAAAGCATTTTAAACACGCAATACTAGATAGAAGAAGTGTCTTACTGAAAGCATTCTAAACTCAAAATACTTCATTGAAAGACATATTACTGAGAGAATTTCAAACACCCAATACTAAAAAGAAAAACATGTTCAGAAGAGCATTTAAGCAGGGAATACTAAAACGATAGAAACCTCACTAAGAGCATTTCAAACGCCAAATGTTCGATAGAAAGACATCTTATTCAGGGTATTTCAAATCACATTACAAGATAGAATAAGCACCTTACTAAAAGCATTTCAAACGACAAATGCTTCCGAGAAAGACATCTTACTAAGATTCTTTCAATCACGCAATACTACAGAGAAGAAACATCTTACTAAAAGCATTTCAAACGCCTAATGCATGATATAAATAGGTCTTACTAAGAGCATTTCAAACAGCCAATACTATATAGAATGACCTTTAGAGGAGCATTTCTAACTTTGAATACTAAACCAATATACATCTTCCTGAAAGCATTTCAAACGCAAAATGCTTGATTGAAAGACATCTTCCTAAGATCATTTCAAACGCCAATTTCTTGGTAGAAAAACGTCTTACTAAGAACATTTCAAACACACAATACTAGACAGAATGACATATTTTGAAAATCATTTCGGTTTGTGAATAAGAAATCGATATAACTCTTATTAGGAGCATTTCAAACAGACAATACTAGGTAAAATGATCTTTAGAAGATCATTTCAAACAGGGAATACTAAATCGATAGACATCTTCCTAAAATCATTTCAAAAGTCAAATGCTTGATATAAAGACGTCTTACTAAGAGCAATTAAAACACCCAATACTAGATACAAGAAGCATCTTACTAAAAGCATTTCAAACGCCAAATGCTTGATAGAAAGACATCGTATTAAGAGTCTTACAAACATTCAATGATAGATAAAAGAAGTACCATACTAAAAGCATTTCAAACGCCAAATACTTGACAGTAAGTGGTCTTTCTAAGAGCAGTTCAAACAGTCCATACTAGTTCGAATGATCTTTAAAAGAGCATTTCAAACAGGGATTAATAAAGCGATAGACATCTGAACAGGAGCATTTGAACTGCCCAATGCTTGATACAAAAATATCTTACTAAAAGCATTTCAAACACCCAATAATAGATAGAAGACGCACCTTACTAAAAACATTTTGAATGCGAAATTCTTTACAGAAAGACATTTTACTAAAAGCATTTCAGAAAACAAATACTATACAGAATGACAGCTTTATAAGAGCATTTTAAACAGGGAATACTAATCGATAGACGTCTTACTAAAATCTTTTCAAATGCTTGATAGAAGACATCCTACTAAGAGCATTTTAAACACCCAATACTAGACATAATGGCATATTTAGAAGAGCATTTCAAACAAGGAATACTAAATAGATAGACATCTTACTAAAAGCATTTCAAACACCCAATGCTAGATAGAAGAAGCACTTTACTAACAGCATTTCAACTGCCGAATGCTTGATAAATGGAGGTATTAAAGAGCATTTCAAACCGCCAATACTAGGTAGAATGATCTTTAGAGGAGCGTTTCTAACAGGGAACAGTAAATCGATAGACATCTTACTAAAAGCGTTTGGAACGCCAAAATGGTTAATAGAAAGACGTAATACAAAGAGCGTTTCAAACACCCAATACCATATAGAAGAAACATCTTACTAAAAGCATATCAAACACCAAATGCTTGTTAGAAAGACATCTTACTAAGAGCATTTTAAACACACAATACCAAAGAGAATGATATATTTAGAAATGCATTTCAGATTGCGAATACTAAATCGATAGACACCACACTAAGAGCATTCCAAACGCTAAATGCTCGAAGGAAAGACATCTTATTAAGAGCATTTCAAACACCCAATAATAGAAAGAAGAGGCAACTACTAAAAGCATTTCAAATCTCAAATGCTTGAAAGCAAGCGATCTTACTAAGAGCATTTCAAGCAGCCAAAGCTATATAGAATGATCTTTAGAAGACCATTTCAAACTGGGAATACTAAAGCGATAGACAACTTGCTAAAAGCATTTCATACGCCAAATTCTTGATAGAAAGAAGTCTTACTAAGCGTATTTCAAACACCCAATGCTAGATAGAAGAAGCATCGTACTAAAAGCATTTCGAACGCAAAATGTTTGATAGAAAGACATCTTACTAAGATCATTCCAATCACGCAACAATAGATAGAAGAAACATCTTAGTAAACGTATTCCATACGTCAAATGCTCGATAGACAGAGAATTTCAAACAACCACTACTAGCTAGTATGATCTTTAGAAGATCATTTCAAACAGGGACAAACAAACAGATAATCTTCTTACTAAAACAATTTCAAATATCAATTGCTTGATAGAAAGACGTCTTAATAAGAGCATTTCAAACACCCAATAGTCGACACAAGAATTATCTTACTAAAAGCATTTCCAACGCCAAACGCTTGATAGAAAGACATCTTACTAAGAGCATTTCAAACACCCAATTCTAGATAGAAGAAGCATCTTACTAAAAGCATTCCAAACGCCAAATGAATAATAGAAAGACATCTTACTTGGAGCATTTCAAACATCCGATATTAGATAGAATGACATCTTTAGAAGAGCTTTTCATAAAGGGAATACTAAATCGATAGACATCATACTAAGAGCATTTCAAACATCGAATAGTAGGTAGAAAGTCGTCTTACTACGAGCATTTCATACAGACATTACTAGATAAAAGACATCTTACTAAGAGCATTTCAAACTCCCAATTCTAGATAGAAGAAGCATCTTGCTAACAGCATTCAAAACGCCAAATGAATAATAGAAAGACATCTTACTTGGAGCATTTCAAACATCCGATATTAGATAGAATGACATCTTTAGAAGAGCATTTCATAAAGGGAATACTAAATCGACAGACCTCTTACTAACAGCATTTTAAACAGACATTACTAGAAAAAAGTCATCTTACTAGGAGCATCTCAAACACCCAATACTAGATACAAGAAGCATCTTACTAAACATTTGAAACGCCAAAATGCGTCATAAAATGATTTCTTACTAATAGCATTTAAAACAGCAAGTACTAGATACAAGGACATCATTAGACGAGCATTTCAAACAGAGTATACTAAATCGATAGACATCTTACTAGGAGCATTTCAGACGCCAAATGCTTGATAGCAAAACATCTTAGTAAGTGCATTACAAACAGAAAATACTAGATAGGAGAAGCATCTTACTAAACACATTTCAAACGCCAAATGCTTGATATAAAGACATATCACCGACAGCATTTCAAACAGCCAATACTAGATAGAATGATCTTAATAATAGCATTTCAAACACGGAATACTAAATCGATAAACATCTTACTAAAACCATTTCTAAAAGCAACTGATACGCCAAATGCTTGATAGAATGATCTCTTACTAAGAGCATTTCAAACACCCAATACTAGATAAAAGAAGCATCTCACTAAAAGTATTCCAAATACAAAATGCTTGATAGAAAGACATCGTACTTTGAGCATTTCAGACATCCAATACTAGATAGAATGACATCTTTAGAAGATGATTTCAAACGGGGAAAACTAAACCGATAGAGATGTTACTAAGACCATTTCAAACAGCGAACAGTAGATAGATAGTCTTCTTACTACGAGTGTTTCAAACAGACAATACTAGAAAAATGTCATCCTACTAAGAGCATTTCAAACACCCATTACTAAATAGAAGAAGCATCTTACTAAACACATGGCAAAATGCTTGATAGAAAGTCATCATAAAAAGAGTATTTAAACCATCCAATACTAGAGAGAAGAAGCATCTTATTAAAAGCACTCCAAACGAGAAATGCTTGATAGAAAGACATCCTACTACGATAATTTCAAACAGAGAATACTGGATAAAACGACATCTTTAGAAGAGCATTTCAAACAGGGAATACTACATCGATATACATCTTACTATGTGCATTTAAAACAGCGAATGCTAGATAGAAAGTCTTCGTGCAACGAGTATTTCAAACAGACAGTACTATAACGAGAGACATCTTACTAAGAGAATTTCTAACAGCCAATAATTTGTAAAAGAAGCTTCTTACTAAAACTCATTTCTAACGCCGAATTCATGGTAGAAAGACATCTTATTAAGAGCATTTCATACAGCAAATGCTAGATAGAAGGTCTTCTTACTGCCAGCATTTGAAGAAGACAATACTAGGTCGAAACACATCTTAATAAGTGCATTGAAACAGGCAATAACAGATAGAAGAAACATCTTACTAAAATCATTTCAAACCCTAAATGTTAGATAGAAAGACATCGTACTAAGAGTATTTCAAACAGCCAATGCTAGATATAATGACTTATTTCTACGAGCATTTCAAACATCCATTACTAAATAGAAAGTCTTCTTACTAAGACCATTTCAAACAAGTAATACAAGATCGAAATCCGTCTTAATAAGCGCCAATACTAGACAGAAGAATCATCTTACTAAAGACATTTCACACGCCAAATTTTTGAAAGAAAGACATTTTACTAAGATCATTTCAAACAGCCAATACTAGATAGAATGGTCTCTGTCTAATAGCATTTCAAACAGTGAATACTAAATCGAAAGACATCTTACTAAAAGCATTTCAAACAGCCAATATTAGATAGTAGAATTATCTTACTAAAAGCATTTCAAACACCAAATGCTTGATAGAAATACATCTTTCTGAGAGCATTTCAAAAAGTCAATGCTAGAAAGAATGGTCTCTTTCTAAGCGCGTTTCAAAATCTAAATCGAAAGACATCTTATTAAGAGCATTTCAAACCGCCAATATTAGATAGAAAGTTTTCTTACTACGAGCATTTGAAAAAGACAATACTAGATCGAAAGACATCTTACTAAGAGAATTTCACAGTCAATACTTGAATGAAGAATCTTCTTACTAAAGGCATTTCACATGCCAAATGCCTGATTTAAAGATATCTTTCTGAGCGCATTTCAAACAACCAATTACTAGATAGAATGACATCTTTATAATAGCATTTCAAACAGGGAATACTATATCGAAAGACATCTTACTAAAAGCATTTCAAACAGCCAATATTAGATAGTAAAAGTATCTTACTAAAAGCATTTCAAACGCCAAATGCTTGATAGAAATACATACATGTTTCTGAGAGGATTGCAAAAAGTCAATACCAGATAGAATGGTCTCTTTCTAAGCGCGTTTCAAACAGGGACTTCTAAATCGAAAGGCATCTTATTAAGAGCATTTCAAACCGCCAATATATAATAGAAAGTTTTCTTACTTCGAGCATTTGAAAAGACAATACTAGATCGAAAGACATCATACTAAGAGAATTTCACACAATACTTGAATGAAGAATCTTCTTATTAAAGGCATTTCACATGCCAAATGCCTGATCTAAAGATACCTTTCAGAGCGCATTTCAAACAACCAATACTAGTTAGAATGACATCTTTCTAAGAGTATTTCAAACAGGGAATACTAAATAGAAAGACATCTTACAAAGAGCATTACATACAGACAATACTGGACAGGAAGTCGTATTACCACGAGCATCTCAAAGAAGTAATTCTAAATCGGAAGACATTTTACTAACATCATTTCAAACAACCAATACTAGATAGAAGAATCATGTTATTAAAATCATTTCAATCGGCAAATGCTTTATAGAATCATATCTTTTGGAGAGCATTTCAGACAGACAAATACAAAACAGAATGACATCTTCATAAGAGCATTTCAAACGGAATTCTAAATCGAAAGACATCTTATTAAGAGCATATCAAACAGCCATTACTAGATAAAAGTCTTCTATCTATGAGTATTTCAAAAAGGCAATACTTTATCGACACACATCTTACTAACATTTAAAATACCTAATACTAGATAGAATAAGCATCTTAAAACATTTCAAACGCAAAATTCTTGATAGAAAGACATCTTGCTAAAACCATTTCAAACAGCCTATAATAGATAGACAGCCTTCTTATTACGAGCATTTTTAAGAGACAATACTATATCGAAAAACAGCTTACTAAGAGCGTTTCAAAAAGCCAGTACTAGACAGAAGAAGCATCTTACTAAACACGTTTCAAACGTCAAATGCATGATAGAAAGACATTGTAATAAGAGCATTTCAAACAGCCAAAACTAGATAGAAGAAGCATCTTACTAAAAGCATTTCAAACGTAATACGCGTGATAGACCGACATCTTACTAAGAGCATTACAAACAGCCATTACTAGATAGAAAGACATCTTACTAAGAACATTTCAAACAGGCAATATTAAATCAAAGACATCTTACTAAAAGCATTTCAAACAGCCATTACTAGACAGAAGGTCTTTTTCCTACGAGTTGTACTAATAGACAATACAAGATCGAAAGACGTATTCCTAAGAACGTTTCAATTAGTCAATAATAGATAGAAGAAGCATCTTACTAAAAGTATTTCAAGCGTCAAATGCCTGATAGAAAGACATCTTACTAAGAGCATTTCAAACAGCCAATACTAGATAGAACAAGCATCTTACTAAAAGCATTTCAAATTCCAAAATGCTTGATAGAAAGACATCTTACTAAGTGCATTAGAAACAGCCAATACTGGAGAGAATGACATCTGGATAAGGGCACTTCAAACAGGGAATGCTAAATCGAAAGACATCTTACTACGAGCATTTCAAACAGCCAATACTAGATAGAATGTCTTTTTACTATGATCATTTCAAACAGACAATACTAGATCGAAGGACATCTTACTCAGAGCATTTCAAACCGCCAATACTAGATAGAAGAAGCATCTTAATAAACGTATTTCAAACGTCAAATGCTTGATAGATATACATCTTACAACGAGCATTTCAAACCGCCAATACTATATAGAAGGTCGTCCTACTACGAGCATTTCCAATAAACAATACTAGATCGAAATATATCTTCCAAAGGTCATTTCAAACAGCCAACACTAGATAGAAGAAGCATCTTACTAAAAGCATTTAAAACCCAAAATGCTTGATAGAATGACATCTTTCTGAGAGCATTTCAATGAGCCAATACTAGATAGAATGGCATCTTTCTAAGAGGATTTGAAACAGGGAATACTAATTAGAAAAAGATCTTACTAAGAGCATTACATACAGACAACACTTGATAGAAAGTCTTCCTACTAAATCAGACAATTCTAGATCGGAAGACATCTTACTAAATAACAGCCAAATCCCCTAGCAGCAACAGCCCTCGTTTTGAAACTCCTTTGTCCTCGAGTGATTCCTCGTAAAGCAGAACCCTCGTATTATGAACCAATTTACTGAACTTTACCCAGTGATAGTTCAATGGATTTTTTTAACAATACTTTGTGTTGTTTGAAGGCCAAATTCCTTTAGACCATCCACGAAGCGTATTGGGAAGTTGCTTTGTCAGAAATCATTGATCCTATGCAAATACAAAAATATCACCAAAAATCAAAATAATTTCGTGGTTTACATCCTGAACGAACAAGTACAAGAACCCTGGGGCAAAAATGATCATCTGGTGTATGAATTCAAAAAGCCATCATCCACTAATCGTAGATTGAACATCTATACCATCAGAATTTCTGTGGAGTATTATTTTAAGACACTGCATGTGGTGGAAACGATGGCTGCAATGTTCGACGAACAGTTTAGCAATGCCCTGGCTAAATATAACAAAAGTGTCAAGACAGAGTACTATAGACTTTCTCCCCGTTTAGACATGTGTTGTTGGATACCAAGACTCTAGCCATTAGTTTTTGTCCTGAATTGTATGTTATTTTGGGTGGAGTCACCGTTAAGGGTACCAAGAAAGCCATCAAAAGTAATGAGGAATTTATCAAGTATTTTAAATACCCTGAAACAAGGAATGAGGATTTGATGTTTTTGTATTCCGATGTTGTGGAGTACAACGTGGTGGGAAACACAACCGCGTTTTTACTGCAAGTCATTCTTTTTAAAGTGGGTTCTGCTATTGCTGTTTACCACGATGGTGGAAACACATATCACGTTCACCATGAATGTGTGCATCCTAATTATTTGCCTGTCAGTAAGTCGTATTTTGAAGGTGTAAGAGGAGAATGTTTCATTCTCGAAAGGAAAAGTCACAGTGAAACCACGTTTTCGAAAACGATTATCTAACAACATGTAAGTTATTTGTCCTGTGTACCGAAGAGTATACGGTAAACTTGAACTTGTACGTAGAATCTGATAACACTCTGGAAATCCACAGCTTGAGAGAAGTGATTCTAGACTATTAGATGCAATGGAAGAATATGAGCCCCCTTTGAAACATGGAGCCTCTTTGAGAATGGGAGATGAGGTTGACTTTGAGGCAGAACAAAAAAAGGAAAGAAAAAGAAATAGATATACAAACACACACTCAAGAAGGGATGGAGGTTTTTGTTTGGGAAAACACACACCAAACATACAAATAAACAACATTTCATCAAGTGATTAATCTCGCTTCTAGAGATCTGGATAGCCCTGAATATGGCTGTTTTTAGTTTGACGATTCTTCATGGAAGTCTCAAATTTCTGCGAGGACGAACTCGTCTCACTGCATGCTTCACCACAAGATAAGACTGCTTCTGTGGAAGAAGGAGAACTCTTCAGCGTACACGCTGCATTCATTCGCTCCATACTGTCTCTTTGCTCTTTCTGTTGTTGCCTCTGATGTTTCTCCAGCCTATATCTTTCCGTCCAATTTTCTTCTTCCTTCTTGAATTCTTCACAGAATTCTTCTTTTCGATATCTTGACGTTATTTATTTATTCGGGCTTCGGAATGAGGTTTTGCCTGATAGGGTGCAAATGCACGTAGGCTTAGTTCAGCTTGACTATCTTGGAAGGCATTTTATATGCTGACAGCTCAACGATGGGTACCAGACTGGCTAGCGCAGCGCTTTATATTCCTCAAGCGCGGTTACGATGGTAATATCTCTGTGGTTTCGGTAACGCGACTGATAAAATAACTCGGAGTGATAGAAAAGGGAAAAAGCATATATACATACAGTGCCAATCAATCAAAAAACAACATACGCCATTTTCAAAATTCAGCATGTTTATTCACAAGAAGAAACTTCTTTAACATAAACATACCAATCATACAAATACAAATCAACAATTCAAATTTTTTCGACAGAAACATGTTTACAAGGTTGACAACGTTGTGGAGTCAAACTCTACTTCCACTGACCGTTACAACAGGTCCTAAGTTATCGCTAACAATCACATAAGCAATGTAATAAAACAGTTTGAACCATTCGTAAAACGAGGCGACCACCAAAAAAAGCAATGTAAACAATAAAAGGTCAGAAGATAATTAGTAATATAGTAAGTAGGAGCAATGTAATATAATAACAAGACCATATTTTATGAAGGTGAGCATTGGTAACAGGGAATGTATATAATAACATGGTCAAAATAATTAGTTGAAATGAAAGTAGTCGGCAATAATTCCTTCTCGTCTGCTGTATTGTCATTCTTGAACTAGAAATGGTTAAAAATAAAAATAAAACTTAAGACAACTGGCCCAACTAGACTCAGCCACGCAAGGTGTCAATAATTGAGATCACATACAATCAAGTAACAAAGTAATGGACACAATTAATTACCCAATAAGTCGGTCAAAGCCCACAACCGTTATGCCCGGCTCTGCAAGGTAGCAATTTTAAATAGAACTGATAGATTGCATATGACCCCAAATTAAGAATTATGAGGTGGTTAAACACCAACCATCAGCACACACACACACACCTCCAGCACAAAGCGGACTAAATAAAAAAGGATAAGAATTATGAAGAATTATACAAGGCATTGATTGGTGAGATTCTAAATAAAATCCTGTCCCAAAAATTATATAATATTATATAATATTAGATAATTATAAGTCCAAAACCATCAGGCCCAGCCGCACATTGTGGCACAAATTGGTAAAAGTAAATCTAAAAATCTAATTTAATAGCCTTGCCAACAGTAAAAAAAAAAATAGGTTAGCTTACCCATTTTCAGATCTCTCTCCTGTTAGCCTATCGTTCTGTAGCATTTACTGCACAGAGAGTCTATGTTCCGAAATTCTACCAAGACAACAACTTCACAAGCCAAGGTTCCGATGTGTTAAACCTATCTGCAAATAGGATCGCTAAAAGCTTTGTCCTAGCGACATCTATTGGATTGCACGAGTTGTATCCGTTATTATATAATAATAGTTAATCAACAGCGTGTAATAGCGGTGTTTTGTACGTCGGCCCAAAATGATGAAGGCAATTGATTTCAAAATGATACTTTGTAAGTTCAGTATTGACAGTATGATTATATGCCAGAGAAAAACCATAACATGTGTATTTGATTAGATGCGAAGATGGCAAAACGACAACATTTTGTCTTTTGGAAAATAGATCATAAAAACCTACCCAAAGATAAGGCGCGACCCCTTTTCATCCCCTTCTCGGCCGGACATGATAACTAAGTAACGAGAGGTTCTCACATCAAAGCGCACGAGAGTGAGGGTCCATTTATCTCTCGTGCGATGAACTAAGGAAATCACGGTGGGGGAAGTCAATCGTAAATCGTCGCACATCCCAACATGGGCGCTAGCGACGTAAATCCAAAGAAGGCGGAAGTCGTACCATTCATCGTCAATCCGACAAGAAGAATCTCCGCTCAACGATGTAAAGTAGAATATAATCGACTAGAGGGATCCAATAGAACGGGACGTGGTCAAGAATTTAAGCTGGAACAGACATAATTTTGGAAGAGAACAGACGCGTGAGTCTGATTAAGATCACTGTGTCCTAAGAAATGAAATGGTGTGGTGAATGAAATTCTAAAGGAAGGCCAATCCGAGTTTTGTGGTGACCTATCTCGTAAAAGGGAATTTGAATTGGAATTAAAAGCTTCGAACGATGCTTCCATGGTGCACGAATGAGGTGGGACAATCGTAGGTGGAAGGGGGAAAGGAAGGAGAAAGTAATTAGAGAGCAAAAAGAAGTGGAAGGCACGAGCGAGAAGACTAACTAGGTCAATTACTATGTCTATTATATAGAGCAGACATTGAAGCCTTTATGTTAAATATATTTACTGATTTTGTGCTTTACATTATTTTAAATAAATCTCGTACCGATTCAATCTTGAGTTGGTATAGGGTGTCAGCTTTGCTGACTGGGATCTCGAAATTGGTCAATGCACATCTGCGACGTATTATCTATAATACCGTATGTGGACTGTGACTCGGCACATTAGTGTTTTCAGTACAGAGTTCTCCATATAATTCTCTATAATATTATTAGATTGCTTCAAATGAAAACATATGAAACATCCTTATGTACTTTTTAAATGAAGCTGAAGTGACTCTGCCTCGTTTATTTTCGAGATGTCATTTTGTGAAATAGTTTAAATTAGTTCTCAGAGATAAAATAACACATTGAGTTAAGAAAAGGTACGATATTATTTGGAATTAGAAACTCAAACGAAGGAGATCATTAATGTATACATAATAAAGATAAAAATGTACATATATACTAGTAGAATTCAAAATTGCATTCCGTATATTCCCGTTTATAATAATATTCTACATGTTTGGTATCCTCGGAAAGGGGAGAAAAAATAAGAGGACGATGGAAAAAGATTGTTGTCCCTCAAGTTAAAAAATATTCACGACGTCGCTTATTGGTTTTGTTTCTGTAAGTATATTAGAGGATGATCAGGTCAATTTGTGTTCAGAATTTAATCCCGCTTAGGCGATTCTCATCATATCGTTTTCTCTCCGTCAGTTCGACATAGACGATCTTCTGTAGTAGTCAATCTTCTGACATCCTGGTTTGGATGCTTGAGATGCCTACCAATATGAGAGATTCAGTGTCTTGCCATCATATTCTCATCAGCTTCTTCAAGCAGCCCGTTTGAAAATGGTTCATATTTATTATTTTTTTTGGCATGGCATATGTACACGTTCACGTCTCTCATACATGCATAAAGTAGGGTTGACCATACGATGGCTTTGAAGCCTTTCAGTTTTGTTTGTAGACTGACGCCTCAGCGTTTCCACACATTTGCGCTTAGTCTGCGAAAAGCAACACTTGCTTTAGCATTTTGGCGCTGGTTCCATCATCTATGAGGGCTATAAGACAAAGTGAGCTGCGTCCACTGCCAGTTAGGTTTGGCCCTTTATTGTGATGGTAGGCCCTAATTAAGGCTTTCCTGGTGCAGGCTGGTACATCACCTCTATCTTCTTGATACTGATTGTGAGACCAAACTTTTCACAAGCTGAAGTAAAATGGTTCATACTCTTTTGCATGTCAGGCTATGATTTGGCATGCAGGATAACAGTCTGCATCATATAAGGGATCACGAAAGGTCAAATTCTGTAACTTCGTCTTTGCATCCAGCATCTTCCGATTGAAGAGCTTGCCATTAGTCCAGTATATGATGTCGATCCCGGTGACATCTTCACAGAAGACATCAAAAAGCATGTTTGGGAACATCATTGTGAAGAGCGATGGGGCTATCACATAGCCCTGCTTGACTCCAATGGTAATAAGAATTTTTCAGATGACTCGCCGTCGTCCTTGACACGAGGAAACATGCCATCGTGGAATTGCCGAGCCATTAAGATGAATTTCTCAGGGTAACCAAAATTGTCCATGATCTTCATAGGTACCCCATTGCTGACTATGTCAAAGACTACTGACAAGTGGATGAATCTTGTTTAGAGGTTGGAGTTCTGTTCATGACGTTTCTCCTGGGGTTGATGAGAAGCAAACACACTGCTTGTGGTCCTTCTACTTTTCCTGAAGCCACACTTACTTCAGGTAGGAGGCCTTCATTGGTAATATGCACAAGGCGATTCAGAAGAATTCTGACAAGCATTTTGTCTGCAACTGACATTAATGAGATGATCATATGTTTGTCGCAATATGATCTGTCGCTTTTCCGCTGGTAAAAGTGGACAGTGGGTGCATCCTTGCATTACTGGGGTCTCTAAGACCTCATTGACTGGAAGATTTTGGACAGTTTAAATGCAATGTGTGAGACTTCTGCTGATAGAGTAGCTTCTCCAGGTGCTTTATCATTTAACAGCAGATCAAATGATTTCTTAATTTCAATCAATATTCAATGATCAGTAAATGATATGTTGATTTTATTTGGGGCAGTCAAGCAGAGTCATGGAAGGATACCCAGTTTCCCCCGACATTATCGAAGTTCAAATCGATTTCTTCACAGTTCTTCAACAAAAACCTGTTTTACATTATCTTGTTTCAATTTAAAGTCATTAAGCATTTTGGGCACATTTTGGCTGTGGATTTCCGCTAGCTGAATCTTGATACTGAGCTTGGTGAATAGGAGCCTGTGGTCAGTCCAGCATTCTGAACTTCTCACAATCATTGTCATTCTCAATGACATCCTAAACATTTTTACTCCTGACAATGATGTAGTCAATATGATGCCGCTGCTTGTACATGGGTGTATCCAAAATGTTTGGGAGGTGAAAGATTGTGTTAGTTATTAGAAGGTCGCGTTCAGCGCTTTTCCTTAGCAGGACAACTCTAGTGTTGTATTTGCCAAAGCCAATTTTGCCAGTGTCATCTAGTCATGTCTATTGATCTATGAATTTGGTACTTCTGTGACAAGAGACTCCAGTTCTTCATGAAATTTACCCTTGATTTCACCTGGGTTGGTCTTAGTGGGTGCATATGCACTGATGATAGTAGCATGTCTTTATCCAGACTGTGGGAGTCTCACTTGCAACAATGTGGGTATGTGAGAAAGCTTGCCAGTACAATCTCGTGGATCTGTGGTTCTTTCTGCGGTTTTCCAGTGTTCCTTCTCCACAATTTATACTGGCCATCATGTATAACCTATCTTGTGCTGAAAAATGCTGTTAAACCCTACAACAACTCAATTGCAATAATATTTCATTCACGTCCTTTGCAAGATTTGTGAGGTTGGTGTGAGGAAGCTGTGATTTGATGACAAACCCAACACGATCTTCACGTTGCTCTTTTTATTCCAGAAGGATGTGTAGCTGCCTCCGACTTCGGTGACTTGTCCACTCTGGGTCAACAGACGTAGTTAGTACTGTCTACTGTTACTTAGGGTAGCAGATGTTACAAGCCTGACATGACACATCGGAAGAAATGAAAGTGGCACTGGTCTGTCTAACCAGAGGTGCAATAATTAGATATATGACAAACAAATATCTGTGTATGCAGGTATATAGGTATATATGTTTGCAACGTGTTAGGGTTAACAATATATATATATATATATATATATATATATATATATATATATATATATATATATATATATATATATATAACTTGACCATATAAAAATATATTTTCCTTACCGTCTTTCATTTTGCACATCATGTTTTTCTTTTCATCCACTGCATTTGGCAGTCATTGCAAGTATAAAAAAATAAACGTATTTTGTTTTTAAACCTCTTTTGAATGAAGAAAACCAGTGTGATTCAAAAATGCAGATATTCATTTGTGTGTTCTTAAATAATAATAATAATAATAATAATAGAGTAATAAACATTTTGCTTCCCTCTTCCTACATTATGTAGTCTAAGTAAAAAATAAGAAAAAGCCATGTTAAGAAAAAAGCAACAATACCAGATAAGACAAAATAAATTAGGCACCAAATAAAGACCACCACTACAAAACATCATGATTAAGTAAAGTAATCATGCAAAATTCAAACAAAGTTTATATATGAAAGTGTTGTCTACTAAAACAATTTGAAAAGGTTATAGCATTTCTTTGGTAAAGGGCTTTATTAAAGGAAATGTCAAAGGTTTCGAACAAATTTCTAAAAACTGAAATTCTAAAAACTTGAGATTTAACAAAGTGTAACAAAAGAAAACAAAAAATGCACACACACACACACATGTACATTAAAATATTCTGGCATATGGGAGTCGTGAATTTTCCTAACATAACAGTAAATTACAGCAATTATGCTCACAACTGATTTTAATAATTGCATGAAAAGATCCCTTGAGATACCAATTGCATCCATGAGAATGATACAGATATGTGTCCCTTTTCATTTTTGTTCCATTGATTGGGCAGCATTTAATAGGATCACGAACACAGTTAATACCTCATTGATTCATAATGTAACTATGGCAACAATTTAATTATCCTCGAAAACAATCATAAAACTGATAGCAGACAAAATGTTTCACATTATAATGAACTCACAAAAAGACACTCAATTATTTTAATTGCGGATGTGTTTACCTATGCATAGAAAATCGAACATGCTCAATCCCAAAGGTTATTTGTTTAGATTTTCAAACCGCATTCAATTTCTTCAAACTTGTTGCATGATTTAGAACCAAACAATTCCAACTGAACCTTTTTATAGACTTGCGGGTAATTAGTGTTGTACATTCAAAAATATTTCATTTTCTCAGTCTTTATGAAGAACAAATAACATGACGGGTTCAAGTATGTCCTTGTTCACCTGCTTAATGTCATTCAAAGCTTCCAACATCTTTTAAGGCAATGCTTCTAAACTTGACTTAGAGTGCTTCCTAGGTCATTAATATATGGACAGCGTTCTTTTGCATACCAGGGCCCAGCAACGTGGAATGAATTGCCCACTGAACTTAGACACACACACAGTCATCACATTCAAGAAGGCTCTCAAAACGCACTTATTTCAACTGCAAGAACAAAGTTAAAGACCTAATAATGTTTCCTACCTGAAAGATTCTCAGCATGTTTTTTATTTTTTAATGTTTTTCTAATTTCATGATATTTGTTTTTGTAATAATATTATTATGTTTCTTATCTTATAGGTGTTGTCTAATGTTGTAAAGCGCTTAGAGCTTCTAAAGATTAGGCGCAATACAAAGTCCTCATTATTATTATTATTATTATTATTATTATTATTAACCCTGTTAACTCCTCTGCGATTAACTGAGTTTTAGTGGAACAACAGAAGGAGTGACGGATAGATTTAACTGAGAAAAGCATGTTGAGAATGCTGCCTTGACAGAGAGTTCTTGTTTACTTCATCCAAACTGTTCAGTCAAACAAAATGGACTTCCTCTGAAGAAGAAATGCTTTCATCAAGGACACTTTGAAAAGCTGTTTCCATGGAAAGACTGGCATATTCCCGACTTATAGATGATGGCTCCGAGTTTTCAATCGCTTGATAATGTGGTTTCTCTAAAGCTCCTGACTGGGTGATGGAATATGCGCAGCCAGTGGGGGCAGAAACAGTAGGAGAAAAAGACTGCGTTGTTGATTGTGTAACAGAATTTGAATTTCGCCTTCGTTGAAGAGAGTCGTAATCCTTGGAAATTCCGAGTTGCATTGCCTGGGATGGACTTTCAGGTTCCATTTCTCTGGAGGTGGGAGGAGACCATGACTGTGTTGATAATTGCCTCACATGGTGGGAATCCTGGTTATGTCGAAATGAGCTATAGATCCCAGATAACTCCAGACTAATGTTTCCAAGGGACTGAATATCAGATTGATCTAATTGACTTTCAGATTCATTTCTCATGGATGCAGAAGTGGGCTGAGGAAGAGGTGCCTTAACTGCAAGGGAAAGTCGCTCCCACACCCAGTCCTCCATGTCTTTCTTGGTGAAGTCACACACTGTTAAGAATTTTAGGATTCGAGGTATCGGACTCTTTTCAATCAAAACAGGAATCAGCCTTTTGCTTCTAGCACCTGTAGATAATAAAACAGTGTAGAAATCACCCTATTATTTGAACCACCTGCAGCAGCGTAAACAGTAATTCAAATATGCCATATTGGTAGTCTCATTCAACCAGACTCTTGCTGGTTCCATGAAATCAGGTTAAACGAAACTACCATGTGCTTTCACTATTGGCCGAGTGCCTTAGATGGGTTGGAAGAAACAGTACAGTGCTGAAACCGAAGGTCATATATCAGAACCCAAACTGCAGAGGAGTGACAATTTTAATCTCGACTGACTTAAATATCAAATTGCAAGAACAACAATACTAATGACAACAACAACTACCCTGAACCTAACCAAGACTATATTCAGTTTAAAGAGTGTTCACTTATGGATCTAACCAAGTCTATACACATTTTTAAAAAGTGTTCACTTATAGATCCAACCAAGACTATATACATTTGTAAAGAGTATTCACTTATGGACCTACAAGACTATATACATTTTTAAAGAGTGCCTACTAACAGATCTAACCAAGACTATATACATTTTATTTAAAGGGTGTTAACTTATGGATCTAACCAAGACTATATACATTTTTAAAGAGTGTTCACTTATGGATCTAATCAAGTCTATATACAGTTTTAAAGAGTGTTCACTTATGGATCTAACCAATACTATATACATTTTTAAAGAGTGTTCACTTATGGATGTAACCAACGCTATAAAAAAATTTAAAGAGTGTTCACTTGTGGATGTAACCAATACTATATACATTTCATTTAAAGAGTGTTGACTTATGGATATAACCAAGACTATATACATTTTTAAAAAGTGTTGACTTATGGATCTAACCAAGTCTATATACATTTGTAAAGAGTATTCACTTATGGATCTAACCAAGTCTATATACATTTCATTTAAAGAGTGTTGACTTATGGATATAACCAATACTATATACATTTTAAAGAGTGTTGACTTATGGATCTAACCAAGTATATACACATTTTTAATGGGTGTTCAATCATGGACCTAACCAAGACTACATACATTTTTAACGAGTGTTCACTCATGGACCTAACCAAGACTACATACAATTTTAAGGAATGTTCACTCATCGATCTAACCAAGACTATATACATTTTTAAAGAGTGTTTACTTATTGACCTTACCAAGACAATATACATTTCATCTAAAGAGTGTTCAGTTATGGATCTAACCAATACTATATACATTTGTAAAGAGTATTCACTTATGGATGTAACCAATACTATACACATTTGTAAAGAGTATTCACATATGGATCTAACCAAGACTATACACATTTTTAAAGAGTGTTCACTTATGGATCTAACCAATACTATATACATTTTTAAAGAGTGTTCACTTTTTGATCTAACCAAGTCTATATACATTTTTAACGAGTGTTCACTTATGGATCTAGCCAATACTATATACATTTCTAAAGAAAGTTCACTAATGGATGTTATATCCATTGTACTATATACATTTTTAAAGAGTGTTGACTTATGGATCTAACCAATGCTATATCATAACATTTCTAAAGAATGTTCACTAATGGATCTAACCAATACTATATACATTTTTTTTAAAGAGTGTTCACTTTTGGACCTAATCAAGACTATATTCATTTTTAAAGACTGTTCACTCATGGATCTAACCAAGAATATATATATTTTACTTAACGAGTCTTCACTTATGGATCTAACCAAGACTATATTCATTTTAGTTAAAGAGTGTTCACTTAAATATAAGTATCCTCTAGTTTAAATCTTTAGGATGCAACCATCAATGAGATTACTCCAGTTGCCATCAATCGAATGGGTAATCCCAAGGTGTTTGTGGCTTTGGACTAATGCGATCGTTGCACCATGATATATCAAATCTGGGACACTAACATTGTTAGGACTAGTATTATGGAATAGTATGCTTTCAACTTAATACCCTACCTGAGGTACTAACATTGTTAGGAGTAGTATTATGGAATAGTATGCTTTCAACTTAATACCATACCTGGGGTACTAACATTGTAGGAGTAGTATTATGGAATAGTATGCTTTTAACTTAATACCATACCTGGGGTACTAATATTGTTAGGAGTAGTATTATGGAATAGTATGCTTTCAACTTAATACCATACCTGGGGTACTAACATTGTAGGAGTAGTATTATGGAATAGTATGCTTTCAACTTAATACCCTACCTGGGGTACTAACATTGTTAGGACTAGTATTATGGAATAGTATGCTTTCAACTTAATACCCTACCTGGGGTACTAACATTGTTAGGACTAGTATTATGGAATAGTATGCTTTCAACTTAATACCCTACCTGAGGTACTAAGATTGTTAGGACTAGTATTATGGAATATTATGCTTTCAACTTAATACCATACCTGGGGTACTAATATTGTTAAGACTAGTATTATGGAATAGTATGCTTTCAAATTAATACCCTACCTGGGGCAAAAACATTGTTAGGAGTAGTATTGTGGAATAGTATGCTTTCAACTTAATACTCTACCTGGGGTACTAACATTGTCAGGAGCAGTATTATGGAATAGTATGCTTTCAACTTAATACCCTACCTGGGGCAAAAACATTGTTAGGAGTAGTATTGTGGAATAGTATGCTTTCAACTTAATACCATACCTGGGGTACTAACATTGTTAGGACTAGTATTATGGAATAGTATGCTTTCAACTTAATACCATACCTGGGGTACTAACACTGTTAGGACTAGTATTATGGAATAGTATGCTTTCAACTTAATACCCTACCTGGTGTACTAACATTGTTAGGAGTAGTATTATGGAATAGTATGCTTTCAACTTAATACCCTACCTGGGGCAAAAACATTGTTAGGAGTAGTATTGTGGAATAGTATGCTTTCAACTTAATACCCTACATGGGGCAAAAACATTGTTAGGAGTAGTATTGTGGAATAGTATGCTTTCAACTTAATACCCTACCTGGGGTACTAACATTGTTAGGACTAGTATTATGGAATAGTATGCTTTCAACTTAATACCCTACCTGGGGTACTAACATTGTTAGGACTAGTATTATGGAATAGTATGCTTTCAACTTAATACTCTACCTGGGGTACTAACATTGTTAGGACTAGTATTATGGAATAGTATGCTTTCAACTTAGTACCATACCTGGGGTACTAACATTGTTAGGACTAGTATTATGGAATAGTATGCTTTCAACTTAATACCCTACATGGGGCAAAAACATTGTTAGGAGTAGTATTGTGGAATAGTATGCTTTCAACTTAATACCATACCTGGGGTACTAATATTGTTAGGAGTAGTATTGTGGAACAATATGCTTTCAACTTAATACTCTACCTGGGGTACTAACATTGTTAGGACTAGTATTATGGAATAGTATGCTTTCAACTTAATACCCTACCTGGGGCAAAAACATTGTTAGGAGTAGTATTGTGGAATAGTATGCTTTCAACTTAATACCCTATCTGGGGTACTAACATTGTTAGGAATAGTATTGTGGAATAGTATGCTTTCAACTTAATACCCTACCTGGGGCACTAACATTGTTAGGAGTAGCATTGTGGAATAGTATGCTTTCAACTTAATACCCTACCTGGGGCAAGAGCCTGTGCAAACTTGACCTGAAAGTCACACATGACACTTTTTCCAAAATTCTCTGAAATGACGATTATAACCCGTCTGCATCTGTAAGGAAATGAAAATAACATTTTAGTGTATGATATAATTTAAATTATTCTCAACATTTCAATTAAATCTTTTACACTATTAGCCATGAAGACCATCAATGAACTATTTTTCTATATGTCTGTTAATCCACTTGTCCGACTGAATGTGCATGTATATTTGTGTATGCATGCTTTTATACCCATCTTCTGTTTTGTTTAAATATCAGTCTTTTTATTGCATACTATATTTCAATATTTTTTTAATGACCTGAACACATATAATTTTACTTTTGGGAGTGACACTTTATCTTTCATCTGGATAACAAGGCATACTTTTATTTGTTTGTCTGGATTTTTACATTACAGCCTTACAATTTTTAGTCATATCACTATGATGTCTGCAGTGTGGCAGTTTATAGTGATGTCTAGCACTGGGGCATCACGCCACAGACACGTAGCATGATATCCCACAAAGTTACATTATCCTGATGCCAGGCCGACCAGTCCTAACACTAACATCTTAATGTTGAGTGCCAAGAGAGGCAGCTGTTAGTACCATTTTTATAAGTCTTTGGTAAGACTCAGCCTAGGATTGAACACGTGACCTCCCACACCCGAGTAGGATGCTGTCCGACTTATCATAATATTACTCAAGACCAGATGCCATTAAGCTTGGTGATATTTGTTGCTGTTGCTTGTTGTTTTTGTTTCTTATCTCTTGCAGAATCGAAACAAAAAGTACACTAGACATAATAATGCTGAGGAATTTTTTCACTAATAGTTTTATGATTATGTCCTGAAAACAGAGGAATGTCATTTAAAAGTCAAAATACGGGTATTTCAACCCTACATTATACGTCTGTGCATAATTTTTTTATTTTTCTTGCCTCATTACATGTGGGGATTCTGGGTCACTTTTGCAGGGGAGGGAGGTCACTCCATTGCAGAAAAAATAGCGTTTTCCATGGATGTATCCAAATGCAGCAAAAAATCAGGGCTTCTGGACCACTTTTAATCCTGGTGTGTCCAAGTGCAGTAAAAAACGGATGGATTGTTCTGGGTCATGTGATGAAAGGTAGGTGGAAAAACATTTTTAGTCAGAAGTGTTTAATGCTTGATGTTTTTATGTCCAAAGGATAATATGGAGATACCATTAGTGCAGTATCTTTTATCATCAAAGTTTCATAATCCTTTTTTATTGATAAGCAATGTGAATATGTGATGTTGATCCGACTTTAATTTTCTCATGGTGCAATAATGGGCAATTCCATCCATGGCCTCTTTGTAATGGTGAGTATCAGCCATACGATAGACGGTGTGTTCGGTGACCTTTTTTGTCTTTTTTCTTGACCATGCCTGTGTTTGCTTCGAAACAGCACAATTTTGATCCTAGTACAATGATTTAAACTATGGGATCGCCATGGGTTTCTTTCTTAAACTTTCCAAGAACTCGTTTTATTATCTGCACAGTAAAATGGACTATCCCAAGGATAATCACTGAGGTCAAAATGTTCCCGGTGATCATACATATCCTGGTAAGTATCCTCTGTCTGAACCTCATAGATGAGTGAATCGGTATACATCATGAGACGATTAGCGCGATCTCCATATATCTCATGATAAATCCATAATGGAAAATAAGCATAAGCATTTTAGAAAGATAGGGTATGGCTGCTCCAATGTAAATGGGTTTATCTAACATAAGCTAGTTTTTGTGGACTCGAGAGTGTCTAACTCCTCGTCAAAGATTTTCATGTGCATGTCATCTTACATTGTTAATGATTTCAATATTTCTGCACCAATGGTCTTTCCAAAAACATTACTGTTCATGAGTTTGAAGAAATACTTGTCAAATTTCGTGTTAGCTTAGGTTCGTTGTAAAGTACTGAAGTCAATATAACTTTTTATCCATGGAGCTTTATTAAACATAAGTGAATGATGAACTTTATCAAGCACCAGTCCGTGTATCAATGCCGGATCTAGTAAAGGGTAGTGCATGATGTACTTAGTCTTGTTCATGGGTGTAAGTTTTTTCACCTTAGTATCACCAAGGCCATACTTGTCTTTTTGTGTCCTCCGTTCTGGAGAGAGCATCTCACTGGAGACCAATAGTTGTTCAGCGCAGAGGGGATAAATGTTGTGGAGATCATGTAAGTGTTGTGGGTAGGTCAAGTCAACTTCACCAAATAGCCTACGTCATTCATCGACATAGCCATCCGAGGGTTCCTGCACAAACTGGTCACCAGATATCCAGTGAAATCCTCATGTGGGAAGTGATCGTGATATAGCCTAACTATAGAAATTGTTTGGTTGAGATAAAAGATATATGTGGCAGGTTTATTGGGATCATAGTGGTGCATGTATTTGTTATTGGCAGTGGCATGTTTTTTGATGCCAATGGAGATTTCCCCACGCACTATGTGCTCTGTAAACATAAACATGTCTGGGTCGGTGAAAAGCTTGAGTTGCATCTGACTTGTTTAAAGAAGAACATCCCATGATAAACCAGATGATGAAAAGTACCATAGATGATCAAGATGATAATGTTGTTAGCAGGTATCTCTGAAATTTTGAAACACATCTGCAAATAACAGCAGTTCAGTTTTCAGGTATACATTGTTGTAATCACCAAGTGTCTGACAGCCAAAGGTTTTCCAGACAACGAGTGCTCTGTTGTATTTGTTGTCAGTGATGTTTTCTAGGTAGAGTAAGGAATAAAATGCACTTTGGGAAGGATGAGAAGTTTCTTCAAACCACGACCAGCTATCGATGTACTCGTAAAGATAGATTCCTTTTTGTTTGAGTATATGTATTTTTTCTAGATCGGTTTTGTCAAGATGAACAAAGATTGGAGAGTTTTTAGTGAGTTCATCTAGCGATGCTCACATAAACTAAAACAAATCAATAAATCAAAAAAGGATCCGACTTGAGAATGAAATGTACTTTGCAAAGTTATGAGAGATTTATGTGATTTTGTTTCCCACCGATTTTAGAAGTTCTTTGATCCACAGATCGTTTAATGCAGCAATGATAAAGTGTCCGTCATATCCTGGTAAATTATGAGCAATGACTTGAATGAAATGGAGGTTGCATTGGAAGTGAGCAGCACCACAATAACGTCCTGTGATGTAGCATTGGTCTCTGTCTTTTTTATCATATGGTTTGAAATAATCATCACAGGCATGACAGCGATCTGTCAACCTGTATTTTTTAAGTTGTTCTGTTGTGAGTGGAATCAGCGGTTGGTAAAAACCTATTTTGTACACAGGCTAAATGTAAAAACTCAACCTAAGCCAGTAAAATGTGAAATGCAGGCCACAGTGAGACTGTTTTGCGTTAAGAGTGTATGTGTTTTGAGTACATATCTTTGATATCAGTTTTAGATTCTTTTCTTGTTCTTGGGCAGAAGCCTGCAAAGCAAACCGTGTACGATCCCTATGAGGTGATCAAGGCAAATGCTTTGTTTGGTTGAGCAATTTCTACTGGGTTAGAAAATCAAAATGTTTGTTCAACATATTTTTGTCTTCCTATTTAGCTCACCTTTACACTGTAGAGGTAAGCTACTGTACTACCCCAAGTTTTGACATTGGCATACACACAGATAAAATCACATGCGTATATAAACCATTACTGAATGTCAACCAGTTTTTTTTCCCTTGTTAAAGGCAATACTTTGGAGCAGGTTTCAATAACTACAACCAGGGGAGGCAGCTGAATTGGTACAAACATGTAATTATTAGTTGTACAGTATTGGTACAAACATGTATATTAGTTGTACAGTCTTGGTACAAATATGTATATTAGTTGTACAGTCTTGGTACAAAACATGTATATTACTTGTACAGTCTAGGTACAAACATGTATATTGTACAGTCTTGGTACAAACATATCTTAGTTTTACAGCCTTGGTACAAACATGTATATTAGTTGTACATTCTTGGTACAAATATATATATTAGTTGTACATTCTTGGTACAAACATATATATTAGTTGTACAGTCTTGGTACAAACATGTATATTAGTTGTACAGTCTTGGTACAAACATGTATATTGTACAGTCTTGGTACAAACATGTATATTAGTTGTACAGTCTTGGTACAAACATGTAGTTAGTTGCACAGTCTTGGTACAAACATGTATATTAGTTGTACAGTCTTGGTACAAAACATGTATATTAGTTGTACAGTCTTGGTACAAAACATGTATATTAGTTGTACAGTCTTGGTACAAACATATATATTAGTTCTACATTCTTGGTACAGACATGTATATTAGCTGTACAGTTTTGGTACAAACATGTATATTAGTTGTACATTCTTGGTACAAACATGTAATTATTAGTTGTACAGTATTGGTACAAACATGTATATTAGTTGTACAGTCTTGGTACAAACATGTATATTAGTTGTACAGCCTTGGTATAAACATGTATATTAGTTGTACAGTCTTGGTACAAAACATGTATATTAGTTGTACAGTCTTGGTACAAACATGTATATTGTACAGTCTTGGTACAAACATATATCTTAGTTGTACATTCTTGGTACAAACATGTATATTAGCTGTACAGTCTTGGAACAAACATGTATATTAGTTGTACCGTCTTGGTACAAAACATGTATATTAGTTGTACAGTCTTGGTACAAACATGTATATTAGTTGTCCATTCTTGGTACAAACATATATATTAGTTGTACATTCTTGGTACAGACATATATATTAGTTGTACATTCTTGGTACAAATATATATATATTAGTTGTACATTCTTGGTACAAACATGTATATTAGTTGTACAGTCTTGGTACAAAACATGTATATTAGTTGTACAGTCTTGGTACAAACATGTATATTGTACAGTCTTGGTACAAACATGTATATTAGTTGTACAGTCTTGGTACAAAACATGTATATTAGTTGTACAGTCTTGGTACAAACATGTAGTTAGTTGCACAGTCTTGGTACAAACATGTATATTAGTTGTACAGTCTTGGTACAAAACATATATATTAGTTGTACAGTCTTGGTACAAAACATATATATTAGTTGTACAGTCTTGGTACAAAACATGTATATTAGTTGTACAGTCTTGGTACAAACATGTATATTAGTTGTACAGTCTTGGTACAAACATGTATATTAGTTGTTCAGTCTTGGTTATGATTTTGCATTTAGCTCACAACCTTGCACACTGTAATTAAATACTGTTATACTGGGAAGCGTAAAACAGTAAGGGATGCATCTTGATGAGTACTACATCATAATCACATATGTAGGTCACTGTTACTTAACTTTCTTTCATTAAATTTTGTCGTTTATTTCTCAGGCTCTGTTCATGACAGAATCATCAAACAACATAACTGTATGTATGTGATGAATGCTGGTAGGCACACACAGGTCAGAGTTCATGGACCAGCGACTTTCTATGCTGAGTGGAAGAGAAATTCACAGAATCTATCGATTGAAACTGTAATGTGATAATGTATAAATAGCATTAACTTTCTGACTAAGTTTATGTCATACATGTAGGATGTGTTGACCTTTACATTTCCATGTGGTCTTGTAAATTTCAATTACTTGCTCTGTTCCATGGAACAATCACTGCCCTTGCAATGCATTAAGATCTCTTGACAGGTTTGACACATGCAAATGCTGAATGTTATTGATGGCTCACTATGTATATATATATATATGTCATGAGGTGTCATTGAGACACTAATTGTGCCATGGTATAATATGACTTTACCTCTTCTCAATCATGGCAGCTGTGACTACGTATTTAGCTGCACCAGGGATATCATCTCTGCCAGGAATAAACAGTTTCAAGTTTTGGTTGCCTTCCAATTCTCGTATCATTTTCCTCACAAACTCCAAGTCCTTAGGTTCCTCGTTGTAACTGACAAAAGCGTCGTATATAGTCTTCGTACCATAACGAACTGAAAATAATTTTCACTGTAGATGTAACAGAAAAATAATATGAAAGCATATACTTTTGTTCATAATCAATATTTGTGCATGTAGCAAAAATGAAATTGTCTTTGAAACTTAGATTTATCAATATGATTAGAAATTACATGTGTGATACTTAGATTTATCAATAAGAATTAGAAATTACATGTGTGATACTTAGATTTATCAATAAGAATTAGAAATTACATGTGTGATACTTAGATTTATCAATATGATTAGAAATTACATGTGTGATACTTAGATTTATCAATAAGAATTAGAAATTACATGTGTGATACTTAGATTTATCAATATGATTAGAAATTACATGTGTGATACTTAGATTTATCAATAAGAATTAGAAATTACATGTGTGATACTTAGATTTATCAATATGATTAGAAATTACATGTGTGATACTTAGATTTATGAATAAGAATTAGAAATTACATGTGTGATACTTAGATTTATCAATAAGAATTAGAAATTACATGTGTGATACTTAGATTTATCAATAAGAATTAGAAATTACATGTGTGATACTTAGATTTATCAATAAGAATTAGAAATTACATGTGTGATACTTAGATTTATCAATATGATTAGAAATTACATGTGTGATACTTAGATTTATCAATAAGAATTAGAAATTACATGTGTAATACTTAGATTTATCAATATGATTAGAAATTACATGTGTGATACTTAGATTTATCAATAAGAATTAGAAATTACATGTGTAATACTTAGATTTATCAATAAGAATTAGAAATTACATGTGTGATACTTAGATTTATCAATATGATTAGAAATTACATGTGTGATACTTAGATTTATCAATAAGAATTAGAAATTACATGTGTGATACTTAGATTTATCAATAAGAATTAGAAATTACATGTGTGATACTTAGATTTATCAATAAGAATTAGAAATTACATGTGTGATACTTAGATTTATCAATAAGAATTAGAAATTACATGTGTGATACTTAGATTTATCAATATGATTAGAAATTACATGTGTGATACTTAGATTTATCAATAAGAATTAGAAATTACATGTGTGATACTTAGATTTATCAATATGATTAGAAATTACATGTGTGATACTTAGATTTATCAATAAGAATTAGAAATTACATGTGTGATACTTAGATTTATCAATAAGAATTAGAAATTACATGTGTGATACTTAGATTTATCAATAAGAATTAGAAATTACATGTGTGATACTTAGATTTATCAATATGATTAGAAATTACATGTGTAATACTTAGATTTATCAATAAGAATTAGAAATTACATGTGTGATACTTAGATTTATCAATAAGAATTAGAAATTACATGTGTGATACTTAGATTTATCAATAAGAATTAGAAATTACATGTGTGATACTTAGATTTATCAATAAGAATTAGAAATTACATATGTGATACTTAGATTTATCAATAAGAATTAGAAATTACATGTGTGATACTTAGATTTATCAATAAGAATTAGAAATTACATGTGTGATACTTAGATTTATCATTAAGAATTAGAAAATACATGTGTGATACTTAGATTTATCAATAAGAATTAGAAATTACATGTGTGATACTTAGATTTATCAATATGATTAGAAATTACATGTGTGATACTTAGATTTATCAATAAGAATTAGAAATTACATGTGTGATACTTAGATTTATCAATAAGAATTAGAAATTACATGTGTGATACTTAGATTTATCAATATGATAAGAAATTACATGTGTGATACTTAGATTTATCAATATAATTAGAAATTACATGTGTGATACTTAGATTTATCAATAAGAATTAGAAATTACATGTGTGATACTTAGATTTATCAATAAGAATTAGAAATTACATGTGTGATACTTAGATTTATCAATAAGAATTAGAAATTACATGTGTGATACTTAGATTTATCAATAAGAATTAGAAATTACATGTGTGATACTTAGATTTATCAATAAGAATTAGAAATAATGTGTGACCTTTAGTATTTAAATTTCCTGAATAGCAACAGCTAAAAGATCCTTAAAAAGTGTAACTGCATTCAAATATTTGAAAGAATAGTATTTGGTTTCATTTTTGCAAGCATTACAGCTGTGAGGCTGCAATAATTGCTAACGATTATTGTTAACAAGAGAATGTATATGTTACACTCATATCACATTTATAAATCCTTGCATTGAATGAAGAAGAAAATAAAAATTTTAAGTAAGTTCAATATGTTATATATTACACATACATACTATCTAGAATTCTTCCTTTGGTCACAGGACCGCTCCAGTGGCCTAAGTGGTTAGAACATCCACTTCAGATAAAGGAGATCACAGGTAGGAACCCTGACTAAGTCATACCAAAGACTTTTAAAAATGGTAGGAGCAGCTGCCTCATTTGGCGCTCAGCATTAAGAGGTCAGTGTTAGGATTGGTTGGCCTGGTGTCAAGATAATGTGATTGGGTGGGACATGATCATGTCTGTGGCATGATACCTCAGTGCTAGACATCACCATAAACTGCCACATTGTAGACATCGTAGCGATATGACTCAAATTGTTAAAGTTATGTTAAAAATCCAAATCACACACACAAAACTCCTTTGATTATATACACTTATCACAGTTTGGCTAATACCAGGCTAAATGAGTGGTGATCAAGTTTTTTCATGACTTCAAACTAGTCATTTCCTTAGTCAATTGAAACAGCAGTTTATTATAGCGCAGAATAATGTGCTTTGAGTCATAAACATTTAGCATAACTAAATATATCCACTTCTGCACCTGCAAAGAATGATAAGAGACACACCATAAGATGATGCTATTGTATTCACAGGCAAATGCATGTGTGTCTCTAAAAGACTGAGGAGAAAGAAAAACTTACTGTCTTCCACGACAGCACCCTCAAGATCGTCTATTTCCATTTCTCTGTCAACTTGAGAATTGGATACTAAAAAGTATAAACAAAAACAAAAATTCATTGTTGAATCGTCACACAATTTTTCTGTATACCTGACCATGTCTAGGAGCAAAAAAGTGAGAAAAAAAATGCAGTGAATAGGAATGAACATTGTGAACATTCATTTAATAAAAGTATCTTTTTGAACCAATTGATATAAGAAGTATGAATGACATGATTAATGGTAACTACACATGTGTCACTGAGTGTCTTAAGATTCTGAGAAAACCAAAATACTAAGAGAAAACTGTGTAAAATCATTGGGGATGGAACATTTTGAGGCTGGCATTTTAACACAAAAATCAAGCCCTGGATTTCAGTCTAGCATCACTCCACTTACCATTTTGGTGTACATCTCAGAAATGCATTGAGTAATTGCTTTGTATGTGCTGACAGAAAGAGGTACTGACTCTGAATGGGAATATCTAGGCAAAAGTTACACAATGTTGAGGACAATGTCATAGCTTTAAAAGCTATACTAAGAATAGTCCTATATTACAATCATATTAGCTTTCAAAGCCATTTAAACCTGTTTCTAATAATGCATCAGAATTAAAATGGTACTAACAGCTGCCTCACTTGGCACTAAGCATTAAGAGGTTAGTGTTAAGACTGGTCAGCCTGGTGACAGGATAATGTGACTGGGTGGGACATCATGCTACATATCTGAGGAATGATGCCCCAGAGCTAGACATCACTACAAACTGCCACACTTCAGACATCGTAGCAATATGACTGAAAAATTGTTAAAACTATATTAATAATTAAAATCACACACACACACACACACTTTCTTGTATTTGGTGAATATCATGGAACCATGTACCATGGACATTTGTTCTGGCGATGCTAGAGCAAAAAGAAATACAGTTTGAGGTTGTAAATTAATAGCAAATGGTGATGTATCAAGGAGGGAACTGTATTATCAATTCTAAGGAATATGAAATTTAGCAATGCATACAAGGACATACATGTTTACACAAATATTCTATACAATCCATGCAAACTAAGGACGCACACTATTTGACAAAATCATGGAGACCAAGGACATTGGTACATTATGACCAACAAGGCCATGTTTGCATATCTAGTCCAGTCTTAACAATCATAGTGACTGCTCAGGTGGCCTAGTGGTTAGAGCATCTACCTCAGATGTGGGAGGTTGTGGGTTCGAACCAAGGCCGAGTCATTGTGAGATTACTTGTTTGATTCTTTGAACTCTGTGCAATGAAATATTCCTTAGCCTTAAACAATTAGCCAATTAGTAGGAGCAAACATCACGGAGTGAAGTGTTAGTGAGTTTTCATAATGCCATGGTTGACTTCTAGTGAATTCAGGTCAAAACCGCACGAGAGTGTCCCTGGAGTAATTAAAACCTAATGGTGTACATTGGTGGTGTGACTGCAGTGGCAGTATTTACAGCAGGAGACCGGTAAATTACGCAAAGGAATAAACAAGAAGGGACTCGACAGATACTGTTTATGTAACCATGGTGGCAAATGTGATGCAGTTGTACTAGCAAAATGTGCCTTGAATCCATGAACTGACTGGCCTAAGGTGGTGCAGTAAAAGTAGTTCCCAGGTCAATGTATTAGGGGATAGTTGTATAGTTTCTACAGCGTGAATGGCTCATGGTATGGAACGTTGATGAAGTGAAACCATGCAGATGTACGGTTGATAGATATCTGGCTAATTTTGAGATCTGTGGTCTTGCACTGATTAGCGAAAAATGTATGTACAGAATGGACATGTCAGGCTTTCTAATTTACAACTGAAGTTGTATAGAAGTCTTTGGAAATTTGGGGTAAACTTATGACTTCTAGCGGAATCGTACCAGGGTTAAATACCGCTCAGCCAAGCAAATACCCCTGGTTTGTAACAATACTATTTGGCTGGATTTGAGCATTTATGGCAGGAAACTCGTCTTATCCGCAATGACTACCGGTATTCACTTTTTGCCAAAAATTAGTAATATCTTCATTGCATAGTGCATGTACAAATCTTCTCTCTCTCTCACACACTCTCTCTCTCCCCCTCTCTCTCAGGCATGTGTAGATGTAATGTTGAAAATAAGAATGAATGTTTGTGTTACCCATATTGGGCATTTCATGGAGACTTCGTATTTTTCAAGTCACTTTGACTGAATAAATCGATGATGCAAACAACATTATTTCTGTTGTAATCTGTATAGTGTTCTATCTCAACCTCAACACAAAGAATAATGATAGACTAAAACATCGATAACAACAACTACAACAACAACAACAACAACAACTTATCTATGTTAACTGAATTGAAACCTCCTAAATAGCTTTACAGTTCAGTAATTGCAGAAGTGAAGAACAGAGTTCTATTAGAGTACATGTATCAGTCAGTGGATGGGGATAAATTTCTAATACCTTTTCACAAACAGTTTATCCTGTTTTATTGTTTTGGAGCCATGAATGAACAAGAACATCCTTTAATGGTACAACACTTTCTTGGTTGACTGTCCAAATCACTTAGCTTATACATTTGCTAAGTCAAGGTTACAAGTAAAGGCATTTTGTATCGCTGATTGGAAGTTTTAAACTTATTTTTTCTTCCGCATTGCCTACTGTATAAAACATACTGGAAAATGACTAAATGAGTAAGAATATTACAGCTTAATGCAGCTCTAAATAAATGTTCCTTTAAGTTATAAATACAAGTTGGTCCAGTAAAACATCCTGAGCAGTTTGGCTATTGTTAAAAACCTCTTTAAATTTGGGAAAGCAATATAGATTGACACTTTGTTTTTACATTTTGTGTGTTGTTTTAATAAGACTTTGTTTACAAGAGAACTATCGATACAAGTATAATTCATGATGTGTTAATCAAAGTCATCAAATTACCAACTAAAGCAAGTATATACATTTAAACAGACACTGAATGCATTCAACAGTTTATGACTGGTTGCATGTGTAGTCGCAGGTCTTAAGAGCGCGACAATAAAAAACATATTGCTGTAATTAAATGTTTCATTTTGGAACTGATCATCTTGATGATAAATGTTTGACCTCTGTATAATATATTTATCTTTCTACATATTTACTGAAGTTCTGTGTATGTAACTTCCAAATTTGGTTAGTGATAATTCGATCTCACCTTAACCGGATTTTTTACTTGATTCACATCTGTTCTCTCCTATTTGAATAATAAGTAGGCAAATGATGAAATGGGGGAGGATATAGCTCATTTAATAACCATAAAATAAATTTTGCATATCAAGGATGTCTTTTCAATATCTTTACGTGTATAATCTCAGATAATTAGGCAATTTCAGTACAACTCTACAATGAATTCATGCATATTTCCAATAGCATTTTGATGTACCTCATTCGTACATGTCATATATTTATTTGCCTGTACTGAACATGTACGGTATGAATGTGTCGTGAGTTTCCCAACACTATTGTCTCACATGCATGAAATATTAATACAAAATACCAGGGACTGATATATACACCAGCTTATCTTCTTATAGTTTAGCTAAGTAGCTGGTATTTGATGCTTGGATCTAAACTTGTAAAGGGAGATAATACGTTTTTGCAATGTGTAATTTGATAGCAGAGATCTCTACGAGTTTTCCACCAGGCAATCAAGGACATGGTTTCAGGCATGTGTATCACCAGGTTTGGAAGAAAGATACACTACAAAACTGTGAACAAGTACCAAGCATTTAAATGGGGACCTTCCTACAAATCATGATTTTACGTTATTCCTGGCTGAAATATTTGGGAGAAGCAAGATTTTACCATTTTTCCAACCAAAGACATCTTCGGTTGGAGGTGTGTCCTCAGTTCATTGGTGTGTAATCTCATGAATGTCCTCGGCTTATACCAAATACACACACACACACACACACACACACACACACACACACACAAAGTCCTTCTTTAAGGGGAAGTCCATATCGGCTGATGGTTACAATTTAATCCAGACCCCTCTGACAGCCTGCTCATCAAAACAAACTCCCAATACTGTACATGTTGTAAAAGGGCCTTTCACAAAATGAAAACAAAAATGGAATAACATGAGTAAGCATGGATGCAAGAAAAAAGTTAAAAACTTGCATTTTTTAGATGAACTTGGAGTATCAGTTTATGTTTATATCAAACAAGTCAGGCTGGTGAGGCTAATAAAGACTGAGTAAGAAAAACATGAAGATATGTTAATAATGTTTTGTCTAGACAGTGATATGTTTTGTCTAGACAGTGATATGTAAAAAACACACTTCTCATTCAGATGCTAAGAGAACTATCAGGAAGAACAGTATGCTTCACCATTGCCATCAGGCAAAAAATTAATTTGCCACAAACAAATCAAAATCAATGGTGACAGCTAACAAAATACAACAAAAAGGCTATGTAAAACAATAGAGCAAAAAGGAAAACGTCATTAGGCAGATGAGTTGTATTCATTTAACCATGTCCTTTTTCTTCACAAAATTTTAGACAATTAATAAACAGTTGGCCATTAGTCATTTGTGTACTGTAAATTGTATGTAGCATAGACTGGGGTAGTTTCCAGAACACCAGGGTGGTAAGTTTGTGTTAGTAACAGTGAAGTGCAAAAACTAACCAAAAGTATAGTATGATGTGTCAGAACGCTCAAACTCTATACTACTGCACATGACCATATCAAATAAGGACCATACATGACCATATCAATTAAGGACTAATCCATTTAATGAAAATAGCTTAATGAACAAAGATGGTAGAGCAATTTATACTGTGACCCATTTAGCAAGAGTTTACTATCAGTAATCAAATTAAATCTGAGAGAGATTTCTGCCAGTGTGTTACTTGGAGAGTTAAAAGCTGCATTGTTTTATTATATATTAACATATCGAATTTTAGCAAACATATAAATACACATAATTAATTATTACCAAAGTGAAGTAGATCTTTTTTTTATAAAACAATCACATTAAAATGTAAATGAAATAATAAGCACATTTTCACCCCAAGTTGTTAAAACAAAACATGTCATCGTTATCATCTGATGTAGTAATTGAGAGTGCTTGAGAAAATGTACTTCATTTTAAGGTTTAATAAATTTATTCAAAGATTACAGTCCAGATTTCATTACTCATTGTGAAGTTGAAAAGGCTAAAATTAAAATTACATAAATTTCGTATTTACTTGTAACTATTACCTGAAAGAAGATCTACACATCTGGCCATATTTGGATGCATCAAATAATATCTGTATCTAACACTAACATTTTTTTTAAAGTTACAATCCGAAGCATTTATACATGTATGTTTTTGTACGTAAGCAAACCCAGTATTTTATGAAACTGTACTTTCAATTTGAAATGTATTGGTCATAACTTAACTTTGAATAAAATGTGTATAACTTTCGGATGGAGTATCAGTTACAATGTCGTGTGATATAAAGCATAATTACGAGAAAGGTGGGCAATCAACATAACTGTCGTGTTATATATAGCATAATTACAAGGGCGGTGGCAATCAACATACCTGTCGTGTGATATATATATAGCATAATTACGAGGACGGTGGCAATCAACATACCTGTCGTGTGATATATATAGCATAATTATGATGACGGTGGCAATCAACATACCTGTCGTGTGATATATATATAGCATACTTACGAGGACGGTGGCAATCAACATACCTGTCGTGTGATATATATATATATATATATATATATATATATATATATATATATATATATATATATAGCATACTTACGAGGACAGTGGCAATCAACATACCTGTCGTGTGATATATATAGCATAATTACGAGGACAGGGGCAAGCAACATACCTGTCGTGTGATATATATAGTATAATTACGAGGACGGTGGCAATCAACATGCCTGTCGTGTGATATATATATAGCATACTTACGAGGACGGTGGCAATCAACATACCTGTCGTGTGATATATATATAGCATAATTACGAGGACGGTGGCAAGCAACAAGACCGCTTTAATGATATGAAACTCTTCAAGCACATGACTAAACACAATTTTAAATTAAGAACTAAAATCATTAACAAAATCATGGAGATTGTCATGAAAATCGTAATTCCAAGTCAGCTGTGCATATTATAAAAATATCAGATAACAGTATGTGCTTATTTTGTCATCTTAGGGCAGAACCTTTTCTTGCTTCGTTGTGAAATATGTTTACACCAATTGAAATAAAAGAATTTGTCTTTTGCGTGAATGAGTTAATCGTACCTTCCGGATCCTGGATGGGAAAGTCATATTGCTCCAATTCTTGTTGTTCAAAATAGGCCTCGGCGTCTCTCACTGGAAGAAAAAAGGGAAAAATAAGTACTCTTTTAGCTATTTACCAATAAACCAAACCGCCTACCCACCAACCTACCTATCTACCAAACCAACCAACTTAAATACGTACCTATGTAGTCTGGTTTAAACAGAATCATCGCGTGACACTAACATCTTCGCCATAGGAGGTTCAGCTAAAGGTAAATATACAAAGACAACGCTCGAGACGAGGCTATTGACACATCTGGTCCAGTTGCTAAGGTTAGTCCGCTTTCTTCGTAAAAACCTAAGTTACATAAACTGCACAATTTCATATTTTTGGGAATGTTTTGGACCAACGTAAAAAGACGCATAGACAATAGTTTTTTTCTTCTACAAGCGAATCTTCAAAATCGTCAGTCTGTTACTGTATTATATCAGTACCTATAATGAACTCAATTTGCCTACTTTATTATATTCTTTCAACTTTAAACCATACTACAAATATATCGTCTTTCGTGACTATCTGAAGACGTGCCGATATACTTATCTACTACATACCTATCTACAACCTGGCAACCTGTTTACGTATTAATTGGTATTTTCTATGTATTAGCTTGATTCTAAAGAAAGACCAAAATGAAATTATAACTCATCTAGCTGTTCATCTTCTCGACCAATGGCCAACCAAATAATCCACCAATTACCTACTTACCTACCTACCTTACACTTGCTTAGTTGTTGTTGTTGTTCTAGGGTTTAACGCCATTTATCAGCACAAGATAGGCCATATATGGCGGCCAGTATAACTGGTGGAGGAAGAACCCTGAAAAACCCAGGAAAGAACCACCGACCCACGAGAAGCTACTGGCAGGCCTTCCCACGTACCCACGCTATCCGAGCCTTGGACTCGAACATACGCAGACAGAGGTGAGACGGCAGTGATCCGGAACGGTGAGCGCTTTAGACCACTCGGGGCCCCCACACTTGCTTAGTGGTAGTATCTTAGACAGAATGGTAAGTAAATTTTAGTTTACATCGGCTAGTTTACTGAACAAAATGTCAGATTGATGACTTAGATGTCTGTTATTATATACACCGGTACAATTGATGGTTTCTTCTCATCGTAGGAATAACTTAACAGCATGTATAGAATAAGACAAGAGTTACCAGTAATGTCGTGTTTCGTTATTGGACCAAAATACCAAACAGTTCGTCCAAAATGGGTTTCGCCTCCTCCGATATTTCACGATACATTTGTTTTTATTTTCAAACGCCCTCATACATCTGGATCAAAAAGGGGCCAGATGTATGAGGATCAAAAAGGGGCTACTTGTATGAGGATCAAAAAGGGGCCAGATGTATGTAGATGTGAAATGTGTTCTTCATTCAATAGTGCAAGTAATACTATTACACCCTGTCAGTGTTTATGACCACCGAGAGACAACTTTCATTAAAACTAATATTTTTCCAATGACCGTGACTAAGGGTACGATAGGACAGTATTTACTGACTATACACTTCATGTAAGATGACTATCCGTTGTACTCATGAATATACAACAAACAGTTAACTAAATTACTACTCATTAATGCCGCCGCTTGCGTCAAAATTATTGACATCAATATCTCGATTATGCTTAAAGTGTATAACAGAAAAAGGAATGTAGATAACATAAAAAGAAATGTAGATAACAGAAAAAGGAATGTAGATAACAGAAAAAGAAATGTTATTTACTCGTTGCGATATAAGTGTTCAAGTAAAAAATACAGGCAGTTATATTCTGTGACCTGTTTTTACCTAAAGATACTGTTTTGTGTGATACATTTTGATAGTTAATGAAGGAAGGTATTGTATATGGAAAACCGAGTACAATAATCAAAGAGTAGGAAATGAAAAGGTCAGTGTGTGTGTACAATAAGAGAGAGAGAGAGAGAGAGAGAGATTGGTCCGCATATTCGAGGACCAGGATATTTGTATAATTAGAGTCTAAGGGCACACCGGGACAATTCTAGTGATACAATGACGAGAAAGTAAAGGCATTACAATAATGGCGTACAAATCAACGAAGACAATGGCAAAAAGAATAACATACAATGTCGGTAACTCTTCTGAAAATATCCCGGACCTTCTCACTGTAGACATCATTACGAGATGCGTCACATGGCAACACAGTTGCCTCCATTAGTCGCCACGACATGTACGATTAGCAGCTACGACACGCATCATTTGTCGAACAACACGATAGAGGTCACATCATGCCTATTCTACATCCCCACAGCCCAGTGGAGAATTGAGGAGAACGCCCTCTTAAACGTTAGCGTGAAGGTACGCTGACAGTGCCGTCTTAAGGCATGGGCACACTGGGCAGTTGCCCATGGCCTCACGCTTCTAGGGGCATCATGCTGCCCATATTGTTAATGAATATTGGCCGGTAGGGGGCACAAGTGCATTGCTTTGCCCAGAGCCTACAATGTTGTTAAGACGGTCCTGGGTATGCATCTCGTTAGCCTATTGCTGCAAAGTTCTAGCTTCAGATTCTGAGAAAGTTGCTTATAAATGAGGTTGAATCTGTAAAATGGTGTGATTTCTCGCCTATAAAATAGGCCATTTAACTCGTCAATGATTGTGCATGATTTGTTACAGCTTTTTCATAACTAGGTATCAATATTACCACGTCAGCAGCAGCTGTAGTCTACTGGTAAGTCATACTACGCCAGATGTAAGTACTTATAGTCAATGTCACTGATACTATATTTTCATATACTTTACTTAAAATCAGTGATTCTTAATCTTACTACCGACTAAGAGGACTTAGTAAGCAAATACCGACGAAGTTGTGTTAATAATTGGGACCACGTTTTCGAATAAATAAAGGTGGTTGAGAGGTGTGCTATATTATTCGCTATACCCACCCTTTCGACTTTAAATTTAATCTTCATCTCATATGCTTCAGGTAAACTCGGATAATGACACTTAAGCTCTGAAAATTACACTCAAACTCAGAAACTGACACTTAAGCTCTGAAACTGACACTTAAGCTCTGAAACTGACAACTTACTGTTAATGACTTTTACATTCAGAAATTGACAATTAATCTGACTATATTAGGTCACATACTACGAGGGATTGGTAAGCACATACCGACGAAGTTTGAGGCATAAAGGTGGTTGAGGCTTGGACAAGTATGATCAACTGAAATATGAACGCCAATTCTTGTACTTTGGAAAGGTTGAGACAAACAGACATCATGTATGTGTTTATGTATTATATCTAAATTTTTAACGGCACATCGGCACAGTCTCAGCTACATCAGCAATCTTCAATGTCCCAAAAATATACAAAGCAAAGCTAAAAGCAAACAGAGTAAAATCCTTAAAATACAAATTAAGTCAATTATATATAAAAAAATCATCATGTAACGTATCTCAAGGCATCAATATTTCTCCTACTTTTAATTATTCATTTGGGGGCCCCGAGTGGTCGAGTGGTCTAAAGCGCTCTTCGTTACGGATCACTGCCATCTCACCTCTGTCTGCGGCGGTTCGAGTCTAAGATTCAGCCAATGTGGGTATGTGAGAAAGCTTGCCAGTAGCTTCTCGTGGGTCGGTGGTTCTTTCCGGGGTTTTCCGGGTTCTTCCTCCACCATTAATACTGGCCGCCATGTATAGCCTATCGTGTGCTGAAAAATGGCGTTAAATCCCACAACAACAACATAATTATTCATTCTCCCTCCCTCTCCGCTGGGCCTTTACGCTAAATATAGTCATATCACTACTTACAGTGCACGTAAAACAAATGGTACGAGACACAGGCCTACAGGAATTGTTTCCACATTTTATACTATAAGAAAGATGACGATAAAACTGGTGACGAGATAACAATAAAACAAACACTGACAATAATGATAACAACATTAAAATAATATTTTTTAAAAATGGCATCACAGTGCATCTTTTTCGTTTACACACACGCACATACACTCATATCCCCTTCCTACCTCGACCCCGAAACACCAACCGTAATTCACATCACCACTCCCAATTAATGACACGTACATATAACCCTAATACTTGCCTCCCTCGCCACCCCACCCACCCCTCCATTGGGCAACATGTACGCTCACCCACAGTCCTGCGGCAGTCGACGAGCACGTCCAATCGTTCCATCAGATACAAGTAATCCCATAGTTTCCCAAGGGTGGCATTCCGTGGGTCCTTACATGTCCATGCATCAAGTAGCTCTGTCGTAGGACTCGACCTTCGCATAAAGTTCCGTATCTCCATGTAGCTAAACCCTATCAACTCTGCCAAACCATTGTAGTTGTTCACGATATCCAGGTTATCACTGACAAGAGTGAGAACCCCATCCGGGTCCAAATATTGGGCTAGTTTGGACCTAGCGGTGATTCTTAAAGCTCGCAGTGGAAATTCCCTATATTTTTCAGGTAGGGCAAAACCTGTGTCTGTTAAGCCTGTCGCCATGTCTAGAAACCTACATTAAAATTTCAGCAAGCCGCGTGTTTTATCTGGCTAGGTGACAAACAATTGAACTCTGTCGTAGATTAATTTCTTTTGCCTGTCACACCGAAACCTTAGAACTTCCTGATCGAACTTTTGTTTACACAGTGGGCAAGACGGTACACGGCAATATGTTAAATTAAGTGTTATCTCGTGTATGATCTGGTCCGATCTGAAAGAAAAAATGTGTATAAAAGCCTCTATTTGTCGATGAAACGGACAATGGATTATTTTACTGCCAAAATTCGATCTAATCTTTCAAACTTGTTTACGTTTTCCTTTATAAATTATAGTTTGACGTATGAGGATATGCTGTTTCATTAAAAATGAAGTGATTAAGATTTATACATATGACCATTACAATATTACAACTTTAATATACAACATTTAGGGTTATTTCATTCTTCGTATAATTGCTTGTGTTATTTGATTAAAGTTATCGACTTTCATCAAACAAAGACGTAAATGGGTAAATGGTAAAAAGCGAAACAATGGTGTACTATGTCACAAACTGGTTGGGAATCAGCTGATAATATACAGTTAGTAGTAGTAATATGATGCTAATGAAAACAACTCTAATGAATCGTCTGTGGTCGATACGATCTTTTGTGAGACCCTGACTTCTAATCATGTCCTTTGTCAATTTTGCTGATTTTTTTTTCGTTACAGAATTGTGGTTGCTTTATCACCACTGTGCGAATTAATTCTGTAAGCAGAATACGCGAAATTTTATCAGCAATATAAACCACCGCCATCCCTGCGTATTGTATTCTTTATTCATGTGGAGAAAACCAAAGAGCGTTAACATGTTTAATACTTTTACTAAAAACTGAGACGGATGCTCAAAGAAGACACGACTTTTTTCACAGAATTATAGATTAACTTCTCGTTAAATAATAGCAAGTATTAACTTTTAAAAGCACGTTTAAAGGTCGAATAATGTTTGGTGTCTTGCTGACTGTACATAAATCATACGTATATACAAAGGCATTCTCTCATCACTCTGTTAGAAGCCAGTAAGCTATATTTTTCTTTGGGTAACCTTACCAACAGTGGTAGATGTACTGTGTCCTTCACCTTGCCTTTGAGGAAGTTTTGAGAACGCCAAAGTGGGTATAGTTAGCACGAATTAGTCACGACCTTGTAAGCTCTTTTTCGCAGGTGTCTTTACTGAGAAGAATGTAACGATAAAGGTATAACATTGTAAGTATCATGGATAAATTTATGCCTAAAGCAGTTTATATTCCAACTCCCCTCCTCCGCTGACGTTTAAGAGATGAAAAATAATTTTAAAAATCGGAATGAAGAAACAAGGAAGAAGAAGAAAACATTCAGTTTTACTTCCATCAAGGTAAACAACCACCATCTGCCACTTGCATGTTTACTATGACAATAACAACTACCCTGCCTAAAACTGCTGATACTGCTTTTGTTAATGCTGTCTCAACACTAACTACTGCTGATGTTACTGAAGCTATTACTAATATTATTATCTTATCATCGTGATCATATAATAATAATAATAATAATAATAATAATAATGTTGCTACTTGGGGGTTTAACGCCATTTCTATATGCTAGATATACATGACGGCAAGTATAACTTGCGGAGAAATAAAAGGGAAAACCCCCAAAATAACCACCGACCTATTGGAAGCTACTGGCAAGTTATAGCACATACCCACACTGGCCGAGTCCGAGACTCGAATCCACGCGGACAACGGTGAGATGGCAGTGATCGGTATAGACGGGCGCTTCAGACCACTCGGCCACTCAGGACTCCCATGTAATAATAATAACAATAATAATTAAAACAACAACAACAGCAATTTCAGTAATACTGTTCTTTTATTTATCATCTTCTGTCCCTTGTAGGTCTATCGTGCGCATTCAACTTAGGACACTTGTCCTAGGGTACATAAACTTACTATATTCGGACAATACAAACACGTTTGTTTGTAAAACCCCCCCCCCCCAACCGATTTAAATAATGGAAATCTTTCAAGTGATAAAAAGTGCAAGGAACTTAGTCAATTAATTCATTGGTTTATAGTTTCTAACTGACTTGAGTAGAGTGGCCCTAACACCGTCATCTTATGCGCGTTGCATGTTTAACGGAAGTTTTCATTGTAATAGACGGACATGCTCGGATCTATTTCCAGTTTCTGGACAAATCCATTTTCAGCAATGGGGTATGTCATGACCAAAGATGTACATACTTAAGTCGTCTGCTTCCTATATTTACAATGTCGAATCAAGCAACAGAAAATAATGACAACAACAAATTTGCTTTTCATGTGGATTTAACAAGCGATTTAATTTCTATGTTCATATATGCAAAGGGATATAATTCCAAACTCTCATCGTAATGGTTGCCGAGCAGGATGAACTAGACGTCGAACTAGCTCATTATGTTGTCTGATGGAAATAAACTTGTCTATAGTATACACAATATGGCGCCGTGTTAGTATGGAAAGTCTGTTAAGCATGAAAGGGTGCAAGGGGTGCCAGCATTAGTGCCATTCTGGTCACAGTCAGGTTAGAAAATAGAAATTAATGATTTAATTGACTTGGTTATGTGTACTATTTGTCACATTAAATGTTTTCGTTATTGAAATCGGTATGGGGATACAAACAAACGGGGATGTATAGTCAGACTATAACAGAGGAAAATGTAGGAATTCAGGTACTGATAGAATTTTCTCATCTAGTGACTTTTCCATCGTACATTTATTTTTAAAAAAATCACTTTAGAAAAGGGACGTTGCCCACTCGCTGGTCTGAATCTACCGCGTATTCCCACTGATTCTGCAAAGAGAATCGATGATGTTAGTGTCAAGGCATTTGGAGTAATGTGCCTTGCCCAAAGACACATCATGAAGGCTGACCCAGATGGGCCGGTGGTTGGATCATATCATGTAATTTTATCAGTTATTAAAGTATTGTCTAAATTAAATTTCTTATATCGTTTAATTCAATTAATTATTAAACTGACCCTTAAATTTCTAATGTCATGCAATTTAATTAGTTATTAAACTGACCCTTAAATTGCATGTATTATGTAATTCAGTTAGTTATTAAACTGACCCTTAGAATTGCTTGTATCATTGATTCAGATATTAAACTAATCTTTTAAATTGCGTGTATCATGTAATTCAATTAATTATTAAACTGACCCTTAAATTGCTTCTATCATGTAACTCAATTAGTTATTAAACTGACCCTTAAACTGATTGTATCATGTAATTTAGTTATTAAACTGACCCTTTAAATTGCTTGTAAGTAGTGAATAGGGTCACCCTAGCCTCAATTGAAATTAGCATTACAGGACCCCTTGGGTCACTCTAGCCTCAATGGAAATTTAACATGGGGAAAAATCATGGGTCACTCTAGCCTCAAGGGGAATTTAACATGGGGAAAAATCATGGGTCACTCTAGCCTCAAGGGGAATTTAACATGGGGAAAAAGTCTTGGGTCACTCTAGCCTCAGTGGAAATTTAACATGGGGGAAAAAGTCTTGGGTCACTCTAGCCTCAAGGGAAATTGAAAATGGAACAGGGTCGGGACCCTATTTTAATAGGGTCCCGACTTGATGGGTCTATGGAAAGGGAACAGGCGAAAATTGAAACAGGGAGGGGTCTCTATTGTTTTTTTAAAATAAAAAAATAAAAAAGGGTAGGCAATTGAAAGTCAGTCTCTTTTCGAGACCTATGAGTGGCCCTGAAAAGGGCCTTTGGATTTATGTTAATATGCCCTTAACATAAAGGGCATCTGCGGCATCTTCTTGTCCTCAAGCTGCGTCTTACTGCAGGGCCATAAATCAGAGTCCTCTTGAGGCATCCTTGTCTTTCCACATATAGTCTTCGTATCCACAGACTGGTGTCTGACTTGTGGACAACTGTCCACTTGGATCGGACATACATTAGCATGTCCGTCCTAAACATCATTGAAGAAACAAGGGTGGATGATTCGACTGTGGTCCACATCTTGAGGCAACGAGAAGAGGTGAATCAAAGCAGTGAACTGCGCTTATTTATAGGTAGAGGAAGGATTGAAACGGATTGAGTTCATTGACCAATCCAAACACGCGTTACAAAATTCAGTCAGTCCGCATCCAATCCGAAGAGAACAGTCTGTGACGTCACGTGGTCTATATAGATTCGCTAGCGCCTGTGCGCTGTCAATCCATGCGACAGTTATTCAACATGACGGAAACTCAGAAAACGATCCATTGGGGTGCACCAGCAGTGGAGACCACCCAAGGGAACCCGGACTTACTTTCAGAAGAGGTAAATTGGGATTTTGTGGATTTTCTTACCTCGCAAGAATTTGTTCCGGAACCTTCGTCACCGTCTTCATTACCGCACGTGGAGAATTTTAGACAGAGACAGAAAGAAGGATTGGAGAAATTTATACAGCGGCAAAAGGAAGCAGAACAAGCTTTTCTCCTACAGCAACAGCAACAAGAAGAAGAGGTAAGACAAAAACAAGAAGAAGAATCAGCAAAGAAACAAGTGGGTGAAAATCAAACGGTCACGGTACTGTTGGACATTTTAGCGGAGTTAAGAAGTCTGAAACAAATGTATCAGACTTCTTTATCACGACCGAAGAGAATACGACCTTCCCGAGCTAAACACGCCAACCCTGTGACTAAGCCTACCGTACCACCCTTAGTGATTTCAACCAAATCATCCTCAACAGTACGCAGTCCAGAAGTAGGCCTTGGCCGTGGCAAAGGCTTAAGGCAGTTAAAGTTGATTGCTTAAACTCACCTCTACACCAAAAAAGGCCCTTTTCAGGGCCACCCACATTCCTCGAAAAGAGATAAACTTTCAATTGCCAATAACTCAAAAAAAAAAAACATTTTACCCCTATAGTACGTGTCTGTGTATGAGTGCGTGAGTGTACGTTCTTATTTTAAAATCAAAACCCAAAGACACTTACCTTTTTATACCTAATTTATTCTTTTATCAATATTTACAATTCAATTCACAATTCACAACCTAACACTCTAAAAAGTTCATACACTTCTTCTGTTTCTTTGTTTAGTCTCTCTGTTTTTTAAATTTCTTCACCGTCACAGTTTTTTCCTCCTCTTCCTCCTCACTTTCTTCCCTTCTTCTTTTCTTCTCTTGTTTCTTTTTCTTTACCTGGCTGCTTTCTTCCTCTGAAGAATCCCTCTCTTCTTCTGAAGAATCCCTCTTTTCTTCTGACTCCTCTTGTTTCTTTTTTGGGCAATCTGGAGACCAATGTCCTTTTTCTTTACAATAATAACAGGTATCTTGACTTTTGTCTCTTTTAACCCCTGTTTTTCTTTTTTGACGGTCTGGACACGCTGAAGACCAATGCCCATTCTTCTGACAGATATAGCAAGTATCTTCACTTTTATCTCGAAAGGAAGGAGAGTAGTCCGTCGGCTGGTCTAAAGAAAATTTTCTAATGACCCCTCGCAGAGCTCTGATGAAACGTTCGATTTGGCTAGTCTCTTCCATCGTTGTGCTCGGTTAGAGAGTGATATGAATAGTGAAAGGACAAGACACACACCCTTTTATATACGCTGGTCTGCCATGACTATAAATTAGTCTATGGTGTTTAAACTTGAGTCATTTGACATTTTGCACTCAAGATGAAACGATCCAATTCATTCAAGAAGAAAGAAGAAGAAGAAAGTAAGAGGCAGAAACGTGATCTATCGCCTCGTACCAGGGCTGAAGTCTTGGCACAAATTCATGCCAGTGATTTTGAAGAGGACATGAGTGAACCAGAATCCAAACCCTCTAAACAAAGTTCACCACCCTTAGTCAACCCTGAAAAGTACTATTCCATTCAAGAGACGGAAAAGCGCTCCTCTAGAAAATTTAGAACCACGGCTTACAAATACACGGTGAAGTTTAAAGATTTCAAGTCCGAAGTACCGTTAGAGAAAGCAGAAGGGTTCATCACCGGGGTGTGGGATTCTTTGCTCACCACACTCAAGCGACAACGTCAACCCAAAGAAGACAATCGCTTGAGACTTTCCATACAACACGATGGTTTGAAATCCCCTGTTTGGATCGAGTTTAGCACCCCTGCAGAATTGACCGCTTCCAAAGTCATGGACAAGATTCAACACGTACAAGAATCCAATGACCAGTTTGACATCACCGATGGAAAAGCCACACTGGACATGACCCACGTCTCTCCTCAAGGGACTGGACGCAAAAAGATGTTATTGGTGGACGAGCTTCGCAGCACCAAAACAAGTCTCGTCCGAATTCACAACTCTCAAGACCAGATGTGTTTAGCCAGGGCCATCGTGGTGGGACGAACCTATGTCAACAAGAACGACACGGTAGAATGGAAAAGAGCCTGGAAAACTATTCGACATTGGACCGAGCCAAACAACGAAACGAAGCAGAATTCCTATTACGACAAGCTGGCGTGCTCAAAGACAAACCCTGTGGCATTCCTGAAATGCAAAAATTGCAAGATGCCCTAGCTCCACGCTACACCTTGAAAGTGCATCCTCAAGAAATGCGTGGGCCTCTGTTGTTTCGAGGGAAAGACTTTAAGGATGGAAAATACATTCACCTCTATCATCACGATGACCATTTCGATACCATTACCACTATCACTGGATTCCTGGGATATGTTTATTACTGTGAGAAATGTGACTATGGCTATAACAATCGAGAACAACACAAGCATTGTGGATCGAAATGCTCAGGATGTTTGGCCTCTCCACCCAGTCAGAGCGAAGGACAAAAACCAGTGCATTGTTTCACTTGTCTGCGCACGTTTGTCAGCCCTGCCTGTTACCAACAGCATTTGAAGACGCAAGGTTCACAGAAGAAATGGGCTTGTCAACTGCTGAGATTGTGCCCCACGTGTGGACAAGGCCTATGTACCAATAGTGCCAAGGGACACGTATTTTCAGGAAAGAAAAAATGTCACATTTGTCACCACATCGTGGACTTGGAACACGAATGCTACGTGCAAAAATACCAACCCCCACCAGAGAAAGAGGATGGACACAAGAAGAAAGGCAGTTTCATCTTTTTCGATTTCGAATGCATGCAAGAGACCGGCATTCACATTCCTAATTTCTGCGTGGCTCATCGAGCGTGCGATAAGTGCATTCAAGAACCTATCTTCAGTTATTGCCCTCAATGCAGCAAGATTCCTGGAGGACGTGAAAAAATCTTTCGGGGACCGAGCACGCTAGCCGATTTCGCCCGATGGGTCTTAGACCCCATCGACAAGACGTGGAGCCAAGAGGACATCGAACGTTACCGAGATTGTCATCGTCATGCCACGGTGATGGCTCACAATTTCTCCGGATACGATGGACAGTTTCTTCTCAGGTACTATACAGAACATGGCACCGAACGTCCTAAAGTCACTTTGAACGGAGCCAAAATCATTTTCATGCAAGTGGGACAAGTACAATTTAAAGATTCGATGAGCTATTTGGCCATGCCTTTGAGTCGAATGCCTAAAACGTTTGGAATGACAGAAATGGATAAAGGGTACTTTCCACACTTTTTCAGTACGGAAGCCAATCAACACGCCGTTCTACCCCATTTGCCTGAGACTCACTATTAAGACCCCGACAACATGCGTACCGAACAACGAGAAGCTTTCTACGCTTGGTACCAGGCTCACGCCTCCGACCCTTTCGACTTTCATGAAAAAATGCTAAAGTATTGTCGTTCCGACGTGGACATTTTACGGCGATGCTGTGGAAAATTTCGAGAACTGTTCTTGGAACACGGAGGGGTCGATCCTTTGAAAGAAGCTTGCACCATTGGCAAAGCACGTTCCTTAGTGTCCCGGCAACGATTCATGCCTGAAAACGCCGTGGCTGTCATCAGTCCTCAAACGACCAACTATGTCAAACGTCAATACTCGGTCAAAGCCCTACGCTGGTTACATTACTTGTGCGACAAGGAAGACAAATGGATTCAGCATGCCCGCAACGGAGGGGGCGAAAAGACCATCGGAACGCATTCGGTCGATGGCTGGGACTTAGAAAACCCCAAGATCGTGTACGAGTTTAACGGTTGCTTATTTCACGGATGTCCCGTCTGTTACCCTGACCGTGGCACTAAAAATCAGTTTTTACAACGAACCATGGAAGACTTGTACCAGGCCACTTGTCAGCGACGCCTAAAGTTAGAACAGGAAGGATACCAAGTGGTGGAAATGTGGGAACACGAATACGATCACCGTTTGAAAACTGATCCCGAATTTAAACGCCTCTTGGAAAGTTACCAGTTCAGGGACCCCCTGAACCCGAGGGATAATTTGTACGGAGGAAGGACCAATGCCACCTGTTTGCTGTACCAAGCCGACGAAGACAAAGGAGAAGAAATGAAATACTTGGACGTGTGTTCGCTGTATCCGTACTTGTGCAAATATTGTCGCTTTCCTGCAGGGCACCCACAATTGTTGACGGAACACATCGACCTGAAAAACATTCGACAATACGAAGGCTTGATCAAGTACAAAATTTTGCCTCCCAAGGACTTGTACCATCCCGTCTTACCTCACCATTGCCAAAGCAAACTGATGTTTCCTTTGTGTCGTACTTGTGCCGAAACGTGCAACCGAGACCAACCTTGTCAGCACACCCATGAAGAACGGGCTTTGACGGGAACCTGGGTCAGCGTAGAATTGTTCAAAGCTCTGGACATGGGATACCAACTCTTAGAAGTGTACCAAATTTGTCACTTTCCCAAGACACAACAATATCACAAGGGTGACCCCACTCAGAAAGGCATTTTCGCAGACTACGTGGATGCCTTTTTGAAACTGAAGCAAGAAGCCAGCTGCTAACTTTCCTGGTGTCACACTCCCGAAGACCAAATAAAATTCAAAGAGAAATACTGGGCACAAGAAGGCATTACTTTAGATCGCATCGAGAAAAACGAAGGCAGGCGATCGTTTGCCAAAGTGATGTTAAATTGCTTGTGGGGTAAAATGGCACAACGACCGTGTTTACCCAAGACGGAATATTTGACAGAACCTTCCCGCTACTTTCAGATGATTTTCGCGACAAAACCAAATACATGAAACACGTGGACGTCGTTCGTGAGGATTTGATCTTGGTCAATTACGAAGAAGATCAGGACTTTGTACAAGACGACCCTTTTGGAAATGTCATCATTGCGGCTTACGTGACAGCCCATGCTCGCTTAAAATTGTACGAAGCTTTAGAACTGTTAGGGGAACGCGTCCTGTACTTTGACACAGACAGTTGCATTTACATCCATCACCCGAGTCAACAGCACCCTGACATCGAAGGAGACCGTTTAGGAGCCTGGACAGACGAGCATCCCGACGACAAGATTCTAAGTTTCGTCAGTGGCGGTCCAACAAATTACGGCTACGAATACCGGGACAAACAAAGAGAAGTGCACACGAAGTGTAAAGTGAAAGGATTGACTCTGAATTATCGTACCAGTCGAGTGGTGAACTTTGGGGTATTGAAAGAAGCCTTGCAATCTGGAGAGAATGAACACTTTAAAGTGACCACCTATCAACCCAACAAGATTGTACGTTTACCCACTCACCACATCGTCAGTCGACCCTTGGAAAAAGTCTATCTGATCGTGTACCAGAAGCGAGTGCGACTTCCCAATCATTTCACCTTACCGTATGGACACGTCGGTATTGGTCTGTATATAAAAAGGAACCCTAGGCAAGATCGATAGTTCATTGTGACTACCAAGACCAAGCGAACAAGATGAATACTTTCAGAGAAACACAAAACAAGTTTAGAAAGGCACAATTCAAGTTTGGGGCTTCTGAAGTGGCATGCGATTGTGAGCCTTGCGATGGGAACGATGCTGTACGCTGTGACCTTAGTGATGCCGTAAAGCATCATGGGAACTTTGTTCTCACTACCCCTATCATGGAAAGTGATGCTGTGCGTGTCAAACCTGAGGGATGCGAAAGCGATGCGACTCGTCCTCTTGGACATTTTACTGGGTTTCGTTTTAAAGGTGGATGTTCACCTTCACGTCTACCTCCCTTCGGATGTCATCCAGCCCTGAGCAAACTCCTGTCCATGTCACCCAACCCTCATCGAAACGAACCTGTGAAAGACGAATATTCGTTTCCTGTGCGTTTGTAGGAATACTGCGACTTTGAAAATCGTCTTCAATCGTTCAAAGGAAAATGGCCTAAGTATCTGGGAGGACCGACCCCCGAAGAATTAGCCAGAGCCGGATTGTTCTACTTGGGCGAAGGAGATAAAGTCAAGTGCTTCAGTTGCGGTGTGTCACTTCACCACTGGGAACCACATGATTCGGCCTACGTAGAACATGCTCGATGGTCACCGAATTGTCATTACTTACCCTTAATGGGACCGAGACATTGAAGTAACTTACCATAATCTGTTTATGGATACTTTACAAGAGAACATTCGCACTTTGCCTGTGGAGTTGAGAGAAAGGATTTACCGAGAGCTGGTCAAAATACAAGTCAAACGTAAAGAACAATTGCATCCGTTACGTCACCGGTGTTTGAACCACTGGTACCTGAATGCTATACAAGGACTGATTCAGTTGAAAGTGTTCCATTGGACAGACATTGATCAACGATCCCCTAGTTTTAAAAAGGATTGGTTTGCTATTGATGATTCTATCTACTACATTGTAAACGTACTGCATCGAATTCCAGAGGAAGAGTTAACGAATTACCAACATCTTGTACACAATGTCAGCTTAGTGAAAGAGGAAACTTCTGAACGAATTGTAATGTGTAAATTAGTAACTAAACGATTTAAATTCGACACTGAAGTAAAACCATGTCTGTGCAAACGGTACATTTCTTGTGTCAGACAAAAGAGGATTTAGTATGACCTATTCATGGATACTTTGCTAGAGAACATTCGTGCTTTGCCTGTGGAGTTGAGAGAACGCATTTACCGAGAACTGATCAAAATACAAGTGAAACGCAAACGCAAAGTTATTCATCCGTTTTTAAATTATGCTCTATTCCAAAGTATAAGAAGACTGATTATGAGTGGATATTACATCAGGCACAAAGGTAAACTAGGCTATTGGCCACCACCCAAGGATTCCAAAAACAGTGTATATACTTATGGATACTTTACAAGAGAACATTTTGGGCTTGCCTGTGGAGTTGAGAGAACGCATTTACCGAGAGATGGTCAAAATACAAGTCAAACGTAAAGAACAGTTGCATCCGTTACGACACCAGATCTTTAACTACTGGTACCTGAATGGTATTAGAGGACTGATTCGTCAGAAATTGTTCAATGGTCAGACCTTGTTGAACACTTTCAGTTAGTGAATGAACTAAACGTTCGTAATTTTGGTTACTTCGAGATTCACCTAGTGCAACGTATTGAGGAAGACGAGTTAAAGGATTACCAACATATTTTACGTGGAATCTGCTTAGCGGAAGACGAAACATCTAGACAAACTCTGACGTTTCGGTTACAGTATGCAAGATTTAGATTCCCTACTGGAGAACGAAGATGTCTAGTTAGAAATTACCTTTATTGCTTCCGAAACAAAGAGACTATAAAATCAGGCTGCCATGCCACGGCTTATGTCACATGTAATTGAACAGATTCCGTGGAAGGAACTCAATGACCATATTCAAACCGTGGATCATTACCATCGATTATTACAAGAACTGTATCCATTCAATTTGGGTCGACAAGTGGTGTGTGTCTTAGTGACTTGTTTTCTGGGATTTCGTTTACCAGCCGATTCCTTGTGGACTCTTTACGAACAGTACTTACCACCCAAATGGCCTTAAATGGTCACGAAAGACTCCTTTTGCTCAAAGCCTTGCGTTTTCATCTGGATACTTCTCGACCTCTACGGGAAAAAAAGATTCGTCAACTTTTAGCTACCGAAGACGTGTATGACGATGTGTGTGTAGCTTGTGACTTACACCCCCATTGGACAGATGTCCGTGACTGGGAAAAAGGGGGTTTTGAGCCTTGGACCCAAGAAGTGGCCCAGTATGCACGAGAGTTGTTCAAGGAAAAAAGTTACTTTTCAACCTGTGTTAGTGAAAGTGCCAGAAGAACCCATCACCCAGGACAGGACTGTCTTGGACATGCCTGAAAGACCCTTTCGGGAGGACACTTGTGTGACCTTACCCCCAATAGAACTGGTCAGAACATTACCCAAAACATGTTGTACAGACACTTGTGTTTATTTCACGTTGATGGTTATCATGTGCCTTTTATCGTTGTACTTAAGCTTTTGGCTTTTATGTATTTTTGTCTTTCGTATTCATGTTTAAAACATTCAATAAACGTGTCCTGAAAAAAGTATATAAACTCTTGTCTTGTCTGTTTTCGTGTCACAAGTGACATTCCTAACACTATGGCTACCTCTGCTGTCTCTGCTCCCTCTTCCTCTACTGTCAAAGTCATCGACGAACACTTAGATCGTGCCAGTTGGGAGGCTTTGTATCTTCGCCATCCCTTTAACATGCTCATTGCTGGACCTAGCGGTTCAGGCAAAACCGAATTCGTCAAACGTTTGATCGAACATAAACATCATTTGATCGATCGACCACCTCAGCGCATCATGTGGTGTTACAAAGAGTGGCAATTGGCGTACAGCCTCTTGCGAGAAAGTCAAGGAGATTCCTTCGTGTTTGTGGAAGGTATTCCTAAAGAAGACGACGGCATCGTCTCTGACTCCCGTCAAACCCATTTGGTCATTTTCGACGACATGTTAGGAGAAGACGAAGAAGAAATTAAACTGTGGTTCACGCGCAAAGGGCATCATCGTAATGCCAGTGTCGTTTACATCACTCAAAATTTGTTTCAACAAAGTAAAGCCCATCGCACCATCAGTCTCAATGAGCATTACGTGGTCTTGTTTAAAAGCCCTCGAGATAAATCACAAGTGCAAGTCTTAACCAAACAGTTAGGGACGCCTTGGCTGACTCGGGCGTACGACGATGCCACTCGAACTCCACACGCCTATTTACTCGTCGATTTGAAACCTACGACCCCCGATAATTTGCGATTTCGTACCCACTTGTTTTACCACTGGTGCCAAGACGGAGGGCCTGTCCTGTACACGTCTCCGTCCTCGACTTAACTTCATTCCACAAAAAATCTATAAAAACCTCAGACCGTTTTCGTCTGTCTCACACAACGTCAACATGACGTCCCTTCAGTCGCATCTTCCCGTCAAATTGATTCATGCCTTGTATGGCATCAGTCGAGAAAAAAATCCACAAACACGAGCTCGTGTCGAAGTTAGTCTCAAAGAAGTCTTACGATGGTTCACGGTGACGGCACGTCAATTACTCCAAGGGATCATTCAGATTCCTCATCAAAGCAAACGCTTTTTTGATCGAAACAAAGTCGCTTTGACCCAACTGGCCGATCCCCGCATCGACACTCAAACCAAAAAACAAATCATTTTGAAACCTGGAGGGAGCGGTACTCTAGGAGGGGTCATCATTCGCTCTCTCTTAAGATGGGATCCTAATGCTCCCAAACTTCTCCCCAAGAAAAAAGTCAAACGAAGCTCCAAGAAGAAGAAAAAGACCAGGTCCCCAAGGAGACCCGTGTCTCCAAGAACTTCTCCAGTGGCGGGACCCTCCTCTTACCAGACACCACCCCGGAAAAAGAAAAGAAGCCCCCAGAAAAAGAAACAGAGAAAAAGTCCCCAGAAAAAGAAAAGCCCACAGAAGAAAACTAGTCGCAAGAGAGGCACTTCGGCCAGGACGCAACCTTACACTCGCAAACCACGACCTGCAAAGGCGGTTACTGCGTCTCCGGTAGCCTCAGGTTCATTCACTTCTCCGATGATGACACCAAGAACTGAAGAGTACTTGGAGACGTTGATCACACCAAGAACTTCTCCGTTGATGACCCCAAGAACCTCCCCAGTGGCAGGACCCTCCAATTTAGTGGCAGTGGCCGCTGCTCACAAAGTACTTGCTCCCAAAATCAAAGTTCAAGAAAGATCGGGCATGTTACAAAGTTTACTGGATTTGTCCCAGCAAGAACTGGCTCGATTTAGTTCGTTGCGTACCCCTGCACGACGTGTCATGCCTGTCCTCAAATTGATACGCCGTAAAGACAATACGTGGCGACGCGTTCCAATATAAAAAAGCTCTGTGACCAAGTAGGATATCAGTGTTTTGGTGCTGAAGACTCAAAGATGTCACCCTCCAGAAAACATCCCTCTTCTAAACAACCCCAAGGAAAGAAAAGGAAAGGACTGCCTCCTCGTTTAGTCAAACATGGGGACATGTTATCTGTCCTGTCCAAAGCTTCTCCATCCCTACGAAAAAACTCATTCAATCAGCCTCCAAAGAGATCATCGATACCGTGTGCGAATGTTGTTTGAACGTCTTGAAAGGCACGATCCCTTTGTCCAAACACCAGAAACAATGCTTAGGCAAACATCGTCACGTTCTTCGCCAAATGGTTCAAAAGAAAATTCCCATTCGTCAAAAGAAGAAGATGTTGGTCCAACGTGGATGCATTTTACCCCTCTTGTTAGGCCCCTTACTGAAAGGAGTCTTGGGAACCATGTTGGGAGGACTGGTGGGAGCAAGATAAAAAGACCCACTGAAGTCCCAAGATCTCAGAATCGACCCCTGACAACCCCATGGAAGGACGAAAACTAGCTTTAGTGCCTTACAAACGATGGATGGAATACCATCGTTGGCAAGAACAACACACCCCGCATTTACCTCCCAATCCCAATTTGAGCGAGATGTCCCAATTACAACACGAATTGCAGTCCTTGACGGATCGCCAAGATTTGTCCGAAACAGAAAAATCGCAAAAGTACGGTCAACTCTTGCAACGACTGCAGCTCTTTCACCAGAAAGCCTCAGACGAAACAGCTCTTCCCACTCTGAAAGATTTTAAGACCTTGATGAAAAGTCCAGCACCATCACCAGTACCACTACCACCACTACCAGTGACCAAGACAGAAAAAGGAGAAGAAGAAGAAGAAGGGTTTCAAACTCCTCCAGAAAAAGTACGCAAGTTAACAACACCACCTACCTGCAGAATTGGATGGATTAAAAAGATGATGGCCACTCCTTCTTCGTCAGAAGAGAAAAAGAAGGTGAAGACAGAAGTGAAGACAGAAGTGAAACAAGAACCGATATCCCCTGTTCAGACATCCTCCTCCTCGACACCTATTGCCTGTCGCACACGCAAAGCATTGCAGTCCAAGAAAATACCCAAAGAGAAAAAGAGTAGCATCCTCCAAGAGTGGGTGCCTTATTAACACAAAAAAATGGAAAACGTGTTAACCAGCATTTACTACGATCCCTCCCATCCTGCAGGTTACGGAGGAGTTCAAAAATTGTATCGTACTGCCAAAACTCGACTGAAAAGTCTCCGTTTGCCTCAAGTGCAACGATGGTTACAAGAACAAGCTACCTACACTTTACACAAACCCATTCGACGCAAGTTTTCCAGAAGTCGCACCCGAGTGGAAGGCATCGATCATCAATGGCAAGCCGATTTAGCCGATGTCTCTCATTTGGCCAGCTACAATCGCGGCTACAAATATTTGTTTTGTGTCATCGACGTCTTTTCCAAATTTGCCTGGGTCGTGCCCTTGACTTCCAAATCGAGCAGGGAGTTAGTGCGAGCCCTGCAACGGGTGTTGAAACAAAGCGGTCGCCACCCTCTTCGATGGCAAACGGACAAAGGTACCGAATTTCTGAACCAAGCTTTCCAAAAAGAATTAAAGAAACGTGACATTCATTTTTTTTACCACCGAGAATCCCGAAACCAAAGCCAGCATCGTGGAACGTTTTCAACGCACTTTGAAAGAACGCTTGCGGAAATATTTTACGCATCACCACACTCTGAAGTACATCGACATCTTACCGCACCTGGTACAAGGGTACAACCAATCTTACCATCGAAGCATTGGACGTGCCCCGCAAGAAGTGACTCTCGACAACGAAGAGCTGGTGTTTGAGCGCCTGTTTGGTACGTCCCCGACGAGGGATGTCCCCAAGAAAAGTGGAGTGTTGGCCGTAGGAGATTGGGTGCGCATTGGCAAAACCAAACGCATTTTCGACAAAGGTTACTTAACTAACTGGACGACCGAATTGTTTCGTGTCACTGGACGAGTGCATGGCCGTCATCCTGCCGTCTATAAATTGGAAGACATGAACGTAGAAGTGCTCAAAGGAACGTTTTTGCCCGAGTTACAACGTGTCACCAAAAAAGAAGACGACGTGTACGACATCGAAAGCATTCTCGAACGCAGAACCCGTAAAGTGGGCAAACGACGTGTCAAAGAAGTCAAAGTACGTTGGAAAGGACTTTAGTGACGAAAAGATGAATTACTTGAGATCGTACTTGTCCCTGTACGAAGCCACCGGCAGGAGGCTATGCTTTGTGGGCTTTCGATTTCACTCCAGACCAAGGCAGCGACGAGGGACTTTTCCACCCTATAAAATCTGGCCAGATTCGTGTGGAACTTCAGTTTGCAAAAGAGCTGACAGAGACAGTCAACGTTATCCTGTATGCAGAATTCGATAATACCATAGAAATCAACAGTTTGAGAGAAGTCATTCTAGATTATTAGAAGCTATGGAAGACTGTTATCCCTCTTTACCTAGTGGAGAGACTTTAGACATGGAATGTGAGGAGACCGTGGAAGAAGAATCTCAAGACAAAGACGAAGTTATCATGATGAAGTCAAGATGGCCAGAACAAGAAGCCCATTTAGTCTCCTGTTTTGCGACATTCCTGACAGATGTAATGAAAGAATTGATCAAGGAAGAGTGCTATGGATGTCACAACGATCATCGCAGTCAAATTCAACACGACAAATGTCTGATGTTGAGCCAAGAAGAAAAATTGGACGAATATCTGGACAAAGCTTGGGGTGTCATCGAGATAGAATTCGTGTTGAACGAGTGGTATAAAGGCTTGGATAAACATTCTTCTCCTCCATTAACGTCTCTGGAGCGCCGTCGCATCGAATCTCTCTTTGACCAGAATAAGAAGTCGGAGCCAAACGCCTTTTACTTGTCAGACATTTTCAAGCAAAAAGTCAGGATCGAATTGATGACTTATCATTACCTGTGAAGAAAAAAACAACACAAATCAATGGATACCTGGGAACTTTATTATCTTTTGAACCACAGTTCGTACACGTCTTCTTGGAATCCTGTCGACTGTGCTAAAGATGAACTCCCTCATCGCAAACCTCAAGACCATCAAGCTTACGTGATCAACACGGACGACAGTCATCTCCCAGGAACCCACTGGGTAGCCGTCTACTTTCCTCAAGAAGGATGTGTGGAATACTTCGATTTGTACGGATTGCCTCCTTTGGAAGACGATATCAGTGACTTTATGCGAAGAAATGCTCAGACCACCCGATTCAATAATGTGAAATTACAAGGCACAGATTCCTTAGTGTGTGGACAATATTGTGTGTATTTTCTGCATCATCGCAGCCTGGGCTATTCCTTAGAACATTTAGTGACTCATTTTGATCCTTGTTCTTCTTCAAGAAACGATGTGAAAGTAGATCGATGGTTTTGTGACCATTATGCTTATCTTTTGTCTCAAGCTAGGAAACGTAGTGTCCATCAATGGCCTAATGACTTCCAACAGTGGAAATCACAATTTCATTCACAAAGTTGCCAACCTTGTCCAAAATAATGTGTAAATTGAAAAAAAATGTTTGTCATTTGAAAAAAATGTTTGATGTTATATTGTTGGATTATTGTTAAAAATGTTAGAGTTGTTGGTTAGTGTCAAGTGATTTTTGAATAAAAAATGTTGTGTTTTGAAAAAAATGCCTTTGTCCTTTGTTTGGCAATAAGAATTTGATTCATGCTCTTTGACTTCTCTTTATCTCTCGCATGACACTCATTGATCGTTCCGGCTCGAAAACCGTAGAGGGATGTTTTCCTTCACGTCCGCGCTTTGACTTTAAGAACCGGGGTAGTTTCCAGTCTAACCATCCATTGTCGACTCATCCTCCTACGAAGATGTGCTCCAAACTAGCTAAGCTAAACGAAGCCTACGTGAATTTGCATAGGGTCAGACACAGTCTGATACCGAAGCCTGAAGAGATAGAGAATGTGAGAATGCTAAAAGTCACTGAAGACCTGATAGAAGAGCTCTTCAGAGAAGAAGTGAACAGGGAGAAAGAAGAATGGACAGAGAAGTACAGACTTCAGAAACAGCAGCAACAGCAATAACAACAGCAGCAGCAGCAGCAACCTGAATCTGACAGAGGCTTTGTCGATTGTCATATCGACACCAAAGAGTTCTTCTTCTCTTTCCGAAGAAGCAGACCTATCGTCAGAAAGTCTATCCTCAGAGGACGTCGCATTCTTAGAAACTAAAAGATTGCCATAGCAAACAAAAAAAACAGCCCTTTTCAGGGCTACCCTATACTCTAGAAAAGAATTAACAATCGATTTGCCAATGTGTGTATGTAGAGTAGTGTGAATATAAACACTGACTCTTTTGTGGTGTGAGTGTATGTGTTTTTGTGGATAGTAGATAATGATCATGTTTTTTTTTTTGCTGTTTGACGTGCGTGGAGAGTAGATTTGGGGTTAGATTTGATTGCTTTGCGTATGTGAATAGTATATTGAAGTGATTAATGAAAATTTTTAAATTAGTCATGGGTAGTATAAAAAAGTGAGTGAGTGTTTCTTTTAGGTCCGCGCGTTGTTTGGTCATGATCTAGGTAATATCAATTTTGTTTTAGGGGGATGTTTTCCTTCACGTCCGCGCTTTTAGTATATATTGAAACTCGCTGGGCAGTCTAACTACCCTGTTCATTCGTTAACAAGACAATGAATACCAGAATTGTAAAGCTTCTAGAACTCCAGATGCACCTGGAATATGCCAGGCGCATACTAAATGAACTGGCCGCGGAGGCCATTGTCGAAGAGGGAAGGATGAAAGAGGAGGAGGAAAGAAGAAAAAAAGAAGAGGAGGAAAAGGAGAGAGGAAATTTCAGAATCACAGAGACAGAAAATTGGGATTCTGAAGCCACTTATCCCGCTTCTGCTCTCCCCCAAAAAAGAGTGAAAAGAGACTGGGGAAGAAGATGTGTGTGTGGTGCCAGGCCTGGAAGGTGCCATCATTAACCAGGTGCCATGGAGTTCAAAAACAAACAGCCCTTTTCAGGGCTACCCCAATTTCTAGAAAAGAAATAGTAATCGATTTGCCAGTGTGTGTATGTAGAGTAGTATGAATATAAACACTGATTCTTATGTGATGTGAATGTATGTGCTTGTAGGAGCAGACGTACGTTAGTGTGGATAGTAGATTATTGGGCTTTGTAAGTGATCACGTATGTTTGTGTGGATAGTAAATTTGGGGTTTGATTTTAATGCTTTGCGTGTGTGGATATTAGATTTTGGGTTTGTTTATTGTTGCTTCAGGTATGTGGATAGTAGATCATATGAAATGAGAAAAGTAGGGGGATGTTTTCCTTCACGTCCGCGCGTTGTTTGGTCATATCTAGGTAATATTAATTTTGTTTTAGGGGATGTTTTCCATCACGTCCGCGCTTTTCGTATAAGCACCCACATTGTTCGTCGTTCGCACCATTCTAAGGAATAAAGACAAGGAAGATCGTGCCTGTAACAGAATCGTTTAACCAGTTGAAGGATATCTGGTATTGGATGGTGGATGGAGCCTATGTAGTGGAAAGGATTGAACGTGAATGGAAGCATGAAGTTACCAGGGATTTTGTCAGAAGGCAAGTGACAAACCTGAAATTAGCTATGGATCTGGTGAAAGAGATGATAGAAGAAGAAGTAAAAAGACTAAGAGGCTTTATAAATCCAGAGTATGTAAAGATTGGTCACTTGAAAGAAGCCATGGATAATGTGCTAGAAGTAAAGTGTTTTTTGGAGGACATAATGGAATGGACAGAGTGGTCATTTGTGAACAAAGGCCTGGACCAGCTTAAGAAATCGGAAGAACTAATGAGAAAAGTAATGGAGGAAGAAGTAAAGAAAATAAAGGAGAGATGAAGTAAAGAAAGAAAGAATAAGGAAAATTTAAAGGAAAAGGAAGAGTTTGAGAGGCTCAGTCAGAATTGGATTAAAGTCCAGGAAAAGTTTGGAGCATTGGGCCATCCATACTGGATGCCAGAGGAGAAAAAGAAGAAGAAAGGAATGATGGAAAAAGTGAGAACTTGGTGGAAGAAGTGGAGGAAATAAAAGAAGAAGATGATGATGAACCAAAGGCCCTTTTCAGGGCCGCCCACATTTCTCGAAAAGAGATAGACTTTCAATTGCCTACCCCATTTTTTTATTTTTTTGTTTAAAAAAAATAGAGACCCCTCCCTGTTTCAATTTTCGCCTGTTCCCTTTCCATAGACCCATGAGGTCGGGACCATATTAAAATAGGGTCCCGACCCTGTTCCATTTTCAATTTCCCTTGAGGCTAGAGTGACCCAAGACTTTTTCCCCATGTTAAATTTCCATTGAGGCTAGAGTGACCCAAGACTTTTTCCCCATGTTAAATTCCCCTTGAGGCTAGAGTGACCCATGATTTTTCCCCATGTTTAATTCCCCTTGAGGCTAGAGTGACCCATGATTTTTCCCCATGTTAAATTTCCATTGAGGCTAGAGTGACCCAAGGGGTCCTGTAATGCTAATTTCCACTGAGGCTAGGGTGACCCTATTCACTACTCTTGTATCATGTAATTCAGTTATTAAACTGACCCTTTAAACTGCTTGTATCATGTAATTGATTTAGTTATTAAACTGACCCTTTAAATTGCTTGTATCATGTAATTTAATTAGTCATTAAACTGACCCTTTAAATTGCTTGTAACATGTAATTCAATTAGTTATTAAATGGACCCTTTAAATTGCTTGTATCATGTAATTCAGTTAGTTTATTAAACTTACCCTCTAAATTGCTTGTATCATGTAATTCAGTTAGTTATTAAACGGACCCTTTAAATTGCTTGTATCATGTAATTCAGTTAGTTATTAAACTGACCCTTAAATTGCTTGTATCATGTAATTTAATTAGTCATTAAACTGACCCTTTAAATTGATTGTATCATGTAATTCAATTAGCTATTAAACTGACCCTTTAAATTGATTGTATCATGTAATTCAATTAGTTATTAAACTGACCCTTTAAATTTCTTATATCATGTAATTCCATTAGTTAGTAAACTGACCCTTTAGATTTCTTATATCATGTAATTCAATTAGCTACTAAACTGACCCTTTAAATTGATTGTATCATGTAATTCAATTAGTTATTAAACTGACCCTTTAATTTGCTTGTATCATGTAATTCAGTCAGTTATTAAACTGACCCTTTAATTTCTTATATGATGTAATACAATTTGCTATTAAACTGACCCTTTAATTTGCTTGTATCATGTAATTCAGTCAGTTATTAAACTGACCTTTTAAATTGCTTGTATCACGTAATTCATAGAGGATCTCAAATGTGTAATGATTTAATACTGAATTTATGAAACGAGTTGAATAATGTCCAGCTTTTGCGAGCCTCGGCGGGCAAAAGCAGGACAGTATTTAACGAGTTTCATAAATTTTGATATTTAATTAATACCCATATGAGGTTCTTTTTATCACATAGTTTCTTTTGCAGTAGAAATTATTTAGATAGAAGGAATAATTTCGTTCATTCTGACAGAAGCTGTACCTTTCGTTGTTGTGCATAAAAAAGTCCCAAAAATAGTAAACATATATTTTACATTTTTGATAACTATAAATCAAAGAATACGCGTCCATCCAAATAAACAGAAAATGTTAATGAAGACAAAACATTTGTCAACACAAAATGTCCAATGCGTGTGATGTCACATTGTTTTATACGGTACGCAGTACCGGTTTGAGTTGGCCTACTCAACACAGTGTCAGTGTTTATGTTGAAATTTCACATTACAACTAAACATTACATTGTTGTGATATTTTTGTTAAAAGAAGATTACAAAATGCAGAAATACACATCTTTACTGTAATATATTTGTAACCGGATATTTGCAATATTTGATTTGGAACATTAGATCGTACAGAACACGCAAACAAATCTCTTTTTGAGTCAGGCTTGGATTACATATATATCACGTAAATATGATGTGGTTGGATAAAGTTCTGTCATTTCGGGAGACTGGTTTATTTATGTCTACAGTCTTCTGTGAAAAAAGTGAGTTTATTTTATTTAAGTTCACATTTAAACCAAGCTTGTATATGGGTGGATTCCATGCTACAGATATACCGCCCATCCATCCCCACCTTACCCTTGTTATCATCTAAGCAATACCGGTAGTTTTACTTGTTATTATTGGTCTTGTCTTGGGCTTTTGATATTTTTCATGTTATGGTATGTTATACATGAAATCACAAACCCCTGTGGGGGTAAAGTGGCAATATTGAATAGACGAGACCATTTTTTTTCCTAATTCCCTTTTGCGAGTCGAATAAAAAGCTGGCGGTCAAAAATATTCAATGAAAACAAACAATTCCAGAAGGCGGGGTTCAAAAAATTTTCCCACGATCGAAGCCAATCTTTAAAGAGAATACTGCGCAATAATTTCATGGGCTTATCTTCGACCAATCAGAATCACATAAAGTGATATTTTCACATGTATAATATCAAAAATATTAAACTGCACACTTTATAGGCAAAGTGTACCGACTATGTGATAAAATTTGTAATTAACTGACCCATTGGAAATAATGTCTAATTTTTCCAATGGTATTTTTAAATCAGTGTAAATATTATTACCCTTTATATACAAATATAATATGTTAACTACAGTCAGTAGTGACTGTTTATTATGTAATGGTAAATACATATAGGCATACTAGTCTAGTTATTTTTGGCATTATTTCAGTGCATGCTTATTCTGTCATTTTCAACAGTTCATATATGAAATCCCCTACAATAATGACATGAAGTTAAGACAGTCAGTAACGTTTTAATTTAAAAAACTTACTTAGTCCTTGCACAAATGTCTTAATTATTTTGTAAAGTAGTTGATCTTGTTTCTCGTATAGAGATACTCTATTGTAAAGTGTACTTAATTCTTAATTTCTAATTTACAAAATTTACAACTCCCTTGATTCGCATCAATTTAAAAATAAAAAAGTCCTTTGCAAGATGGTGCCATTACAATATGTATTTTTGATCCGAATTATACAGAATAATGTTCCTTGTTGAATCAGAAAGAATTGCTTCAATAATAACTTTCACTTCCTTTTATCTTCGACGTACTCTGCTTTTACAATATATCATCCAATATTGCTGGAAGAATTTGGAGACTGTTAGTTGTTTACTACAAATTACCTAGTTGATTCTAAAAGTTGCAAGCGGACACTGATGGCCAGAAGGGAGAGAGAGAGAGAGAGAGACAGAGAGAGAGAGAGAGAGAGAGAGTATGTTACAATACACTTGTTACATTGATACACCATGCTATCACATATAGACTTGTAGTTTAAAGAATACATGTTAAGTGTGGCTATTTTGCACTGGGGTACCAATGGTTTTAGATTTCGTGGTTGCAACAAGCCACGAATTAAGAACGCAGCAGACAAACATTTTGTACAAGTAAAATAACCCTTTCCCAAAACATACATTTAGGAACCAGCGAAAAATATTATCTGTAGCAAAGCCACGTGAATAATCATGCTAACAGTTTGGGGGTTGGAGGGATTGAAGTTAAATAGGTAGAGCGAAGACAGATCATTGAAAGCTAGAATCAAACTAAGGTTTTTAGTCATATCAAATGCTTTCCAAACAAGGGGTGGTCATCTAAATGGCAGGATATACAAATTTATTGTTGCATTTAAACTGAAATGTTGAATGCCCTTTCATTTCAGTTCAGACAGCCAGCTGGGTTCTTCACCGGGAAAAGAATTAAAAGTGACGGAGAGTTTAAGTTATGTTCGTTTAATACAATTTTGCATACCGATATAGACTTACATAAAGTTTTCTGGCCCTTCAAAAACTATAATCATTTAAATAAAATTATAATGTCATTTTGATGATTGTCTTTTTTGGGGTGACGTGGGGGGGGGGATGGTTTTGTTGTTTTAATTTTATAATATACAATGAAGGTATTTCATGGCACATTTGTTAGACAAGGGAGGTAAGAGAAACGAACCTGTACTTTCAGTTCTCTAGTTATTCCTCTTAACCTGTGCCTGATGTTTGGTTTGTTTCGGTTGTTTTGGAGCACATTGACGGTCGATAAGTGCCCCGACCAGGAACACATGACGGTATCATACGCAGGCTGATTCACCCTGAGGATCTGGACCTGTATTATTCAGGTCCCGAGTCCAGCACTCTATTTACTGAGACATTGGTCTAGCAGACAAATGATATACAAAATCCAACCTTAGTTTGTTCATTTAAATCAAATCGAAGCTCATGTTTTATTGTTGTTTTAGTGTTTTACGCCATGTTTCAGCACACGATAGGCTATACATGGCGACCAGTATTAATGGTTAAGGAAGAAACCGAGAAAGCCCCCGGAAAGAACCACCGGCCCACGAGAAGCTACTGGCAAGCTTTCTCACATACCCACAACGGCCGAATCAGAGACTCGAACCCACGCAGACAGAGGTGAGATGGCAGTGATCCGTAACGGAGAGCGCTGCAGACCACTCGGCCACTCGGGGCCCCCAAGCTCATGTTTTAACCAAATAACACACACACACACACACACACACACACACACACACACATATATATATATATATATATATATATATATATATATATATATATATATATATATATATATATATATATATATATATATATATATATATATATATATATGTGTGTGTGTGTGTGTGTGTGTGTGTGTGTGTGTGTGTGAACTAATCCAATTTTTGTGGTCCTGTATGTATTTACCACATAGCACCAGTTGTCGACTTTTTTACTACGTTTAGTGAAAGGAAATCCAGAATAACTGAAAAGTTTGGAAATTACCCACATCTTTTATTTACAAAAAAATTAAATTAAGATAATATATTAACTTATAAATAATGTCATTGTAAATGGACTGAATCAGTCAAATAAGTTTTATTGCTAAAGTTATCATCATCAGTCATTAAAATCAAGATTTATATATTTGACCCTATATAACAAAAGATAAATTTGAAACCCTTAGAATTTGTTTGTTTAACCACTAGCTTCGAACTAGGAAGATCACGTGGGACGTCATATTTTGACTGAATTCCTTAAGAGCTGACATGGCAATTCATAGCAAATTTTCCCTCACATTCTAAATTTATCTGACATATTTTGTGTTTTAACTCTTTCTAGACACTTCTTTCAAGCCTGTAAATTTGATTCACAACGAACTTAAACCTCGATACAGTAACTGATTTTCGTCTCGAATCAACAGTAACATTGCTCACAACATAGTTCACAATATAGCTCACAATATTGCTCAAAATATTGTATTTAGAGGATTGAAAGCATGCGATAACTGGAGCAACTCTGATTATAAACATTAAATACAAGCGCTAGGGCTACAATGGAGAAAGTGGTATACTTGACAATTAAACAACGGATGGTGCTCGATAAAGAATGTAGGAAGTAAGGTAACAGTATGATAGGTAGAAGAGTGATAAAGGAAAGGTAAAAAGAGTGTCAATCGATGTTTTAGTCCCTTCATACTCAGACCGACCTGACTACCATGGCAACGAAAAGAGAGGTACATGTACCACAGCTGGAATAACCCTGACTATCTCCAGATCTTACATGTAGCTGACGAATGCATTGGAAAGTGATGATGGGATAGAAATGTGGCTTCTGCAACTGAAGCGTATTTCACAATCAAAAGGGCGCTTATCTTATCGTGAGTTATTCATGTCTTTACTATTATTATTATTACTATTATTATTATTATTATTAGTAGTAGTAGTAGTAGCAGCAGTAGTAGTATTAGTAGTAGTAGTAGTAGTATTGCTGCTGTTGTTGTAAATTATGAAATCTGCAAAAGGAGAAGCAGTGGACTTAAAAACTATTTTAACGTTTCATACATTGTACATCGGTTACAACGACAATTCACGTTTGACAGATAATCCTTTCAAACGTACAACTCATCTGGGTATGAATGCACACGCAACGTAGAGCAGTGGGACCAGAAAACAAAATCCTACTTCACAGACACCTCAAAAATGTAAAAGGGGTGGGGGTGAACGAGTGGGGATTTTGTTTGAGCTGGGATATTATGTTTCCTTTACTTATTTATTTCAACTAATATAATAGACATACCATTTTTTCCTTTTTATTTCTATATATCAATCTAGAAGTTGAGAAAATATAAGGACGTGAATTTGTCTTTCCATGGAAAGCTTAACGCAAATTTTCTATGCCTGTCACCATGACTATAGGGTCAAAGGAGCAAGTGTGCAATTCAACAAATAAAATTTAAAAACTCGACGAATGAAGAGGAATTTTCAGCCACACCTGTATAACTCAACAAATAAAATTTAAAAAGTCGATGAATGAAAGGGAATTTTCAAAACAAGCAGTTTGATCTAACATATTAACTTAGATTTCTTGACATGTGAAGTTAAAATTTCTGCTGCTTCTTTCTCATTATACCAACTTTTGTCTGCTATGTTGCTTTATAAAATACTTCTAATTACATCACGTGAAGTACATTAAAAATGAAATACTGATATTTACACCACCGTCAAATACATTACACATTAAATACTGCTTTTAGTAGAAGAAAATATGGGGGTTCTGGTTCACCTATGCCTTTTTTTCCCCATAGGAAGTAGTTTTGGCTTACTTGTCGTGGATCACCGAAGGGAATTCCGGCTCACCGGTCGTGGAGACTGATGGCTGGTTTTGGCGCAGTTGTCATGGTGGTTCTGGCTCGCTGTGTGACCACTGTCACTGTGGTTTTCCTATTAGGGGTGCGTTTGTAGTATAGTAAAGATGTCACTTCCGTGTTATCCCTGGTACGTAGAAAAGTTAGGGAGAGCTCTGAACCAAACTGGAAATTACGTGAGGAGGAGTCAAAGATGTGGTTGAAGCGTGCAAATGAGTTGATAGCGTATGAGAATAAAGATCTGAGCTTTGTATCAGAGATGATTTATTGTGAGGAGAGTCAGAATGAGGAGGAGGAGTGGGTGCAGCGTAGTCATAGTCATCAGCGTCCAGTGCATCCGAAATAAGCTCAAGCGTTTTCATTTGACAGCCCCAGAGAAATGAGTTCAATTACTAATTGAATAAAGTGACTGGAGTACAAAATTTATCAATTGAATACATGTTTAAACGTATGTTTGAGAAGATGGATTTGGACGAGCATGCAGCAAAATGTAATGCTGTGTCTGGAAACAGCTTGGTGGAACAGTGCGAAAAGATTATTTCGTAGGCGTTGTCAAGCTAGTCGGAGAAGCGATGGGATTCCACAAATTGAATTGTTCAGGATAGTCCAACCATTTGACAAGTGATTTTTTTTACCTCGGGTATAGATGACTTTTTCAACTCGGAACACGTCCTGGTCTGTCTTTTGGAGTTCCTGTTCGTAAAACGACACTTGGATGGATTCTCCTGAAGAATCTTTAAGGGTATACGTAATGGGAATACTTTGTTTTGAATGGCATCGACGAGGAAGACTTATTCGTTCCGGTTAGAAATGTATCCTTTTTCGAACGTGGATTTTTGTCGACTGATTCTGACCCGATCCCCTGTTTAAATTTGGTCCTAAAAAATAAGGCTTCTGAGACTTGATGCTTTCCAATTCGAGCATGTATGCGATGAATAGTTTGATTCTGAGCATCAACACGTCATGTTAAATTGACCATCTGCTGCTCATGCTGTTCTGTGCATGTATTGAGCTGGTGGGGTCTTTGTTGTTGTTGTTGTTGTTGTAGTCATCACTGTACATGAACAAGTTTTGGGTGGTGCTAGTATGAGGTAAGTATCCACTGATTTCTTTGACGGTTTGATTGTTCAGTTTGTATTGTGCTGACTTGAATAACGACCGTCCGTTTTTTTGGAGCGTGATTTGTGCATTGGCTGGACGGTTTGCACCTGCGGAAATGTGTATATTTTCCGCTGACCTCCAGAAAGGCCTTATGAGAAGCAGGTACACATCTTCGTCGCGTGTCTCGATTTTTTAATTATACTCGCGTTGAGATTGATGATGTTGGTGTCCCGATACTCCACGTACTCGTACTCTGCAGTGGAGTCATCAAAGGGAATATCGTCGTTGAGACGAAGGTAATCGGGAGTTAATCTCGAATACATGATGCTATGTTATGTGTGTGATATAAAATTACTATAAGCCATATCCAGACATGATCGCTCTAAGAGAGGGTTTATGTGGCTGACCTTTTTTACAAGTCCGGATCGCATACTGAGGATTCTGGAGGTTTTATGAACAGCCTTCTTTACCTCCCTGGACACCGGCATCTCTCTATGAGAGAGGATGCATCATCGGTTATCGACGACTGTGGTGTGATTTTGCTGGCTATTTTTTGTTCTCCTGCTGTTCCTGCCGCAGAGGATGCTGCGGTAGCTCCTGCTTTAGCCGCCATGAAAGCAATGAGGAAACTTTGGAGGCAATTCCTGGAATGGACCGCACGTACAGAAGAAAACAGCATTGATAAGAATCCACCCACGATTTTGTGTCTCTGAACACGTGATGGTCTCGTCGTTGCTTTTATTTTAACCACGAACATTTTTAAATGCGTCTACGACGACTTGAATATGCATCAGACGTTTACGTCATACGACCATGTGCATGTAATAGATGATTATTTCGTTGTTGTTACCAACAGTATTGCCAGATTGATTGGTAAACCACATTTCGATTACCGAGAACGCGTACGTGGTCGTGATGATAGTAAATTAACGGATTGGGACGAAGTTGCATGAGGAAGCCTGGTGGAACGTTAATCGATGTGAAATAAATCATCATCTGATGAGGAGGCTGTTAGTGTCGGTGATGTTGATTGGAAAATCTCCTTCGTAGACTCCATTTTATGTCAGGGTTGTCCCCGTGCTAACCTCAGGATGGATCCGATGGAGTTGGCGAGGCTGAATACCACGCGATACCCTCCATGGAGAGTGATGCGAGTCCGCAGCATGGAGTAATTGGGTTCGATTTTAATGTCGCCTTTGGTATCTCCGTTGGCAGTGATCAGTCTGGAGATTTCCTTGGCAGTTTGGTGATGTTGTATCCGCCGAGAGAGATCGTGATAGTTTTGGGTTAAACGGATACCTCATACGAAAACAGATTGTTGTTCGTGGTGAATTTGAGAAAGATGTTCCAGATTTCGGCGATGATGACGAACGTAGGACGATTGCCGGTCGAGTTACAACGGTCGATTATACCTCACCGTGGACGTGACCATCATCGAGTCAAACAACAGCGTGGTATCGGTGAGTGCCATTCGGAAAACACATCTATATCAAATCCTCGTACAAAATTCGATACTGATCTCACATCACCTACTGTTGATCCAAAACATGATTAAGAATTCCACCATCTCGTTGTCGATCTCCACACCGACATTTTCAGCTTGTTTAGAAGCGATCAGCAACTTGAGTCGAGACAGAATCTTGGCAGGGGTATGAAAGTAGTGGATGCCACTTCCTTTTTTTAAACCCTTAACCTCCTGCGGTCCTGAAACCCATGGTTTAAGCCTGCCAGTTATTCCTGACTGATGCGTTTGCTGTTCAGACATCTCTTTCGCTCTTTTTAAAATCTCTGTACATTTTTCTTCTTCTATCAGCCTCACCTTTAAGCTCCTTGTTGAATAATTTTAATCTCTGTTATTTCACTAATTTCAGTAATATCTCCTCCATCACTGGAAATATTAAATACTTTTGGTTTGCTTTACTAAGCAAAGAACTTGAAGCTGCAAAGTCAAAATAAGTTACCTCCAAAGTTTTTCTTTTCTATTTATATATATTTGCATGGCTGGCAATTTTACTTCTTTAACATCAACTATCCATTTCAAGCTCGAGTCGGATTCTGAATATTTCATCTCATTGATCAATTTATTTTTTTCACTTATTAAGTTTATATGCTTCATAATCGCTCTTTTCAGTAACTTCTTTCTTCCTCTTCATACAACTGCTTTTCTTTATCAATGAACTCTTCGGATTTTTCAAATTCGTTTCTTTACTTTTCAAGCCTGTCCATTTCCAGTCTTGCTTCTTCTGTTTCCTTCTCAAGTCTTTCTTTTTCAAGTCTGGCTTCTTGTTTATGTCTTTCTTCTTTATTCAGTCTTTCTATTTCCAGTTTAGTTTCTTCTTTTATATTTTTCAGTTTGTCTTGTTGTTCTTTTTTAAGTCTTCCTTTTTCCAGTTTAGCTTCTTCTTGTTTTAATTTTTTTAATTTGTCTTCTTCTTTTGTTAAATTTTCAAGTTTAACCATCTCTTCTTTTGTAATCGTTTCACGCCTTGCTTATTCTATCATTCTTTCTTATCCTATCTTTTCTTTAACAGCGTGAACTTTTCCTTTCTTACTAAGTGTCTGCTTTTTTGTACCTAGTCGCTCCTGGTTTTCTCCAGGTGGAATGTTCTTCCTCAACGGGCATTGCAAAACTCCTCCAACACCTGTTGATGCTGACGCTGAGTTGTTTTGAGCGTATCCAGCATCTTATCCTGATAGTCATCGTACTTCGTCTTGCCCTCTTCGTTGGTAGCGATCATTGGCTTTTACAATCTCGAACCACATCGCGCTGAAAGGACTGCTGCGTATTGTGTCTTCGAGCACGCGTTGACGTAATTCTGCCCTCTGTTCGATAAACTTTTTGAGGAAATCCTCGCTCTGACGATGTATGGTGACTTTTTTGAACGGCATGGACGATGTTTTTTTCCGACCACATATACTAACCAAAAAGGTATAATTCGTTAAAGCCTTTGCAATAACGTTCCGGAATAGTTTCTGCATCACGATGAAACGTCATTAAACCGTGCTTTAACGACGTAGCTTCATTATAGCAGACCTTGAACCGTTTGGCGGTGATGCCCCTGCAGTAGTCTCTCGCAATTGCCTCCATGTCTCGGTGATCCAACCGCGGAAACAAAACAAAGCATCCCCTGTTTCGTCGAATGTATTTAGGGACGTCCTAGAACGACTAAGATCAATACTGTTGCAACGTTTGTGTCTCGACGACGAAAAGTACTCTGAGATTTTACTAATGTTCTCGCGGTCGATTTTGATGTTGATAAAGACGATGATATTGTGCAGGTTTGAATCCATGTCTTCCACCGGCTGAATCTCATCTGGATCCACGATTGTGAAAACGTCTCTGGCAACAGGCAACACTCGCGTGGACGTCAGCCATCGAATCTCCAACAACATCGTTGATGACTGCATCACCAAAAGTGGTCAGAGCGTGCTGTTTGTCCTGATGAGGATTATGCGTGTACAGAATGACTCGATCGTACTCGAGCGTGTCGTTCATAAGCGTGTTCATGAGCAGGTTGATCTTGCCACTACCGGTCGGAACCACGTTCATGTAATGACAGTCCGGCATAAAAAAAAAATGATGTGGATGCTCTGGACATTTTTCCTTCATGTCGAAGTTAATGATGTTCATGGTTTATATCAAATTCACTACGTGAATCAGAATGTCGTACACACCTTTGGAACTTTGATTGGCTCTGGAAGCAATTCCTCGTTGGGCGACTATGCTGCCGAACTACCCAAAAAGGTCAACCGCTTTGGGGATTCCATGACGGGACATCTCAACATGAGCTTTCACAGTCTGAACAATCTCGAAGATGTGAGTTATCCCCCCTGGACGCCAATGCCGCACGATGGTTTCACGTAACTAGGCTCGCACAGACAAAATTATCGCTGACGGCGAGCGCGATGACAGGCGATATCAACAATGGAGGTATGAGTAGAAATGGACTTATTCTTCCAACAGGATCTTTTCAACTTGTGAATGCTGCCGATCTGGAGGTATCGTTGGCAGGTAAGTGCGATAAAACTGGAGGCATAAACAGTGACAATGCGACAGTGACGAGAGCATTGTCAATGAGAGATCCGGTCACGAGCGATCTCACCATGTCATCACCAACTTCTGGAACAACTTCTCAGAATTCAAAACGTGTGGGATTCGTAACTGGACTTAATACCAGAGCAATGATGATTTACCATTTTCGAACGATGGACTGCTCCATCTGGATCGATATAGATGCGAATCGAAATTATACACCCATTACTGTTCAAACCGGGAAGGATTTCGCATCAACAACTCAAGTTACAGCTACGTTTGGATTTCAGAAATGCCCAAACGAATCTGTATCGAACGACTACATTGCGAAACCGAAAATTGTATGGTCTTCCTACCACATGGCTCATCACCGATACAACCCAAGCAATCTCGTATGGTCAACTCAACTTGTTTGGAGGAACTAAGTTATCAACAACTGGTGTCACCATGACTGGAAATCTGGCCATATTAGGATTTAAGGTGACTAGTCTTCCTACTACGACACCCTCGAGCGATAATACAGCAGTCAATTATGGCAACGTAAAACGTTATGTCGTCAGCAAAAGCGGAGATACGGTGACGCGCAACATGTTTTTGGCGATGGGAGCGCAATTAATGATCAAGGACTATACATCCGTCCTCAGTACCGAAGCCATCTCCAAATTGTGCGTGGATAAAGGTCGTGTTAAAAATAATAATGATCACATTGCCGTGTTACCCGCTTCGGCAGGAAATCGATGTAGATTTTCAGTCTCGGCATCGTCTGAATACGATGATTCTTACACGGCTTATCTCATACACTCAGAATTTAGTCGCAAGTAATTCTGCCAACGCGTGGGCAACAGCTGGAGTGACTTCTAATGTTTGGAAAGAGTTCAGGTGCAAGTGTCTACGACTATCTTCATCTGGAAATAGCAGCTGCCTGGACGTTTTTCAGGAACAGAGCGCGTGCTGATCTGGAGAATCGACGGCATCCGATCCGATGCTACCAATTACGTTTTGTATAACGGATCGACAGCAATTGGAAATAATCTGCTACAGCTCACAAAGTTGATCACTGATACTAAATACATGGGTTTTAGGTTTATAGGACTGACGGCAAAGCCTACTAATCCTGGCTTGAGTTATTTTCAGATTTTACTCTCGATGAATTCATATAGAGCATGTCGGAAATTGTGCGTATCTCAGCGGAGGTGTATCAGTTGTTGTTTGATGTTGAGTACAAACAGGAGTCCTCCTATGCATCCAATGACCAGCATGTTCTGAAGCAGACCATTGGAGTACATGCATAGTTAAACGAGGGTAGAAGCGCTTTGCAAATACTATTCTAAAGAGACCCATGAAAAAAGGACGGAGAATGACGTCGAACGATCTCCTTTGTTAGTAGTACACATACGAAAGGAGCAGTTACGAGAGTCCATCGATCGATAATGGGCAGTTTTTACATTTTGTAACGACCGCGAGTCAGCGAGATTAGTCAAAGCCATCGAGACGATCGTTCATAATATTATTAACGAATTAGATCCAAGTCACGTAGACACCATCATGAAAACGTGGTATGTCAAACGACGACGATTTGGTGGTCGAAAGGAAGACGACGAAACTAACATGGATAAAAAATTTTCGTGGCAAACCAAAATTAAAAGACACCATAAGGAATCTTAAACGTTTCAGCAGTGAGGTGTGGAATACGAGGACGAGGATAGGACCATGGGAGTGATGGCGCTTGACGACAGGCATTGTGGAACTGGCAGCGATGAAGAAATTGCTAAAGATGAGGCACCTATATTTGAAAACAACAAGGTGATGAAGGCAATTTTTAACGCGATGATGTTTAGTGTGTACGGAAAGATCGAACCAATTGTGGCTGTGTGTTCCTACGCGTATCTAGAACAATTTCAGCTGGATGACATCGAACAAAAGCTGAGTGTTGTTTTTAAGAAAGGAAGTGCTCTTCCATGAGGACATTTCGAACCATTTCCCAAAGCCTCTCAGGAACCTTTAGATAAAATAAATTATCTAGAAAAATATAGAACTAAATACGGGACTCAATGGGTTCACAGAGACAGAGATTCCATCTTTTTCAGCCATCAAAGTTTTGAGAAAGTCCATCTCAACATAGAACAAATCACTCTCGTGCGTTGAGAGCTAGAAGCGAACTATCGCTATTATCATCGACGACCCTACGTCTACATACATGCCTATCGACGTTACAAACGCATTCTGAGAGTCATTTCATTGATTCCATTGGTGGTGACAGCAACGGGTGTAATTTCCACGGAAAACTTGGGCAATCCGCTGATTTTATCTGGAGTGGGACGGGCGTTACAGACGGTGATGGAAAAATTCGAGCCGCGTTTGAAGGCCAAAACAAATTGTACCAAACAAACCATGTTGGCCTATTAAAAAACGCTGAATAAACTACGGTTATATCTTCGCGGGGCTCCCTTCGACATGCGTTGTTGATAAGCGAAATGAGAACCATGGATGACCTCATCGTGGGCATGGTTGGCAATCATTGTACGACTCTGAGTTGATTCAAAAAAATATAGGATCAGAAATATAAAGAGAAAGTCTGACGAAAAAGTCTTTGTAACCAACGTGGTCTTGTTCCACCCTGTAGCGCTATACGAAGCCATCGCCACTGTATTACGATATAACGTTCCCGTGCACTGATGTTGACCAAAGCGCAAGGAGCATCACGTGAACAAGCCTTACTGAGGCGAGATCAGCGAATGGACCTGGCTCAGGATGGCATCGTCTTGATCTACTACGACGAGACTTTGATCAGACAACACGCAATGTCTGAGCGAAGAAACGTTGAAAAAGATTTTGAAATTATCTTAATATAGCATCATGGAAGTGGATGAAGGTTTCTAGGTGGACGTAGACGATACGAGATACATGACATATGTAATCGTAGAAAACAAGGAAGATCTCGAGGATTTTCATCAACGCGTATCATCTCATCATCGATATCCGACCAAAGTCGTATGGATAGGAAGTGAGTTTATCTTGCTTATGGCGGCGCAGCAGAAAACGCTCTACGACACAGGCACGCTCAACATGTCAAACGATAATGAACTCCTGTTCAGGCATGACATCTCCTGCATGCATAGAGATGACCTCCTCAAGTTGCTGTAACGATCGTCCTAAATTTAAAAAAAAGGGATTTAAAACATGGTTTTGGACATTGTTTTGCTACCCGTTTGGTCTTTTGTCCAAATTACACAAGGGATTATCCAATGTATCTATGTTAAAGTCAAAGGCATATCCGACGGTGACCACTACACGATGAGCTTCTAATACAAAATGATGACGGTACATTGTCGCCGGTACTCCGTTGACAAATACGTACACGATGGAAAATCTCGTCGTTCTAAACCTAACCACGTATCTGATTTTATTGCGTATGCACCTTATCTCGCCTCCTTAGTTCGCTTCGTAACGACTAAACACGGGATGGACCTTCCACTGTTGAGCCATGGTCTCCTGCTCCATACTTGATCTTCGCCAAAACCTCATAGAAAATCTCTGAATGCTTTTTTTTGAGTTGCAGAGTCATTCTGGTTTTTGCGTAGTAATATTTAATCGCTTGGATATTTTTGCCACCACATCGTAGACACGTTTGGAGTTGACCTCGAACACCTTCCTGACTTCACAAGCAGGTTTTCGTTCCTGGACTTACACGCTTGATCAACGGATAATGCTAGGCGCAGTACTCTCGCGTCTGTTACACTTCTCCGTACTACCCTGAGGCAGCCACACACACTTCTGTGTAACACGTATAAGCATTATGTTGTATAATACTCAGGATTAATATACAGCATCCACATTGGTGCAAGAAGAGACCAAAATCTTGCCTTGAGTTAAAATTAACAAGCAATTAGAGAAACAAATGCAGGACTAGTATATACCATCTCCACTGGTGTAAGGATATAACACAATCTTGTTTTTAGTTAAAATTAACAAACAATTAGAGAAACAAATACAGGACTTTTATGTAGCATCTCCACTGGTGCAAGGATAAATCAAAATCTTGTCCTAAGTAACAGTGAGAAGCAGAATTCTGAATCGAGTTATTGCCGATCCGGGAAGAGATTTTATCCTTCGTCATGATCTCGCTCGATGACTTAAAAGCATCGCTCAATCGATGACAGGGTCTCTGATACCCTATCCAAGGTCGAATGCAACTCATTATGAACTCATCGAGAGCGTTTCAAGAGATCTCATCGCGATGTCGAAACATAATCCTGCACGTCGTAAGCTCCTCGCCGAGTACAAGGAGATCCAAGGATAAAATATTCTCACTGCTCATCAGTACATGAAGCAACTGCTCGATCAATACAAAACGCTCACGGGAAGAGCCACTAAGCCTTCCAAGCTCCTTCGACTTCAGCATGAGATCCTTAGTCGATCACGACGAGATATTATCGAAAAGAAACTACAAAAAAATCGATCCAAAAGCGCTTCAAGGACAACGTGATCAGGTCACACGTTTTCCACCCCACAGACACGTTGAAGAAGCATATGGAGGTGCTAACAAAAGATTTGTTTACGATCATTCCCACGTGCTTTAGCTTGGGGTCGACAATCCACTCCTGCAGTGGATTCTGCATCCCACCGTCCAAGAACTGCGTACACACACCACCATCAAACTCGGAGTCACCTTCAACATTCATCTTTTCAAGAAACTCAAAAGCATCTATGTGTGGATCAGATCCAAGTCGCCCATCGTGTATCGCAGTGATAATTTTAGCCACATCGTCGACATCGTCTGATCGTTTATCCAGCGTCGTATAGAAGATTATCAAGAGTCAGGATCGGCTTGGACCTTCGCCGAAGTTAATTCTATCTCGTTTGAAACTTCCAAATTCACACCGTTGTGTGGAAGTAAGTACGTGTCTCTTCCAAACTCCGTCTTGGCCTCCAAAGCCTGCATCAGCGTAAAAAACAACGACTACTGTCTCGTGTGGGCTACACTTTCTTTGCTGCATCCCGCTGAGGACAATGCCGATCGCATCTCCAAATATTTTGATACCATTAAAACCACTGAAATCACCTTTAAGCAGCGGTCGACGACGTTCCTAAACTAGAATCACGCAACGAAGAACTTTCCATCAATGTCTTAGGGCTCGATGACAGAAAGGCAGGCGATAAGCAGTTTGTGGCCTATCCGCTGTTGAGCTCCAAAATAGGCTAAATCTACTACATCACCAGAATCATTTCGTGTACACCAACTCCAACGTACGCTTCAAAGATCCAGACATCCTGCCGGTCATTGCTCATAATCTACGGGGATACGACGGTCATTTCACCGTGGCCGCTCTCAATCATCCACGAGTCAAACCGATTCTCGACGAGGTGGAAACTAAGATCAGATGCATCGCCAACAATTTCGAAAAGTACATGTCGATCACCATTGGAATCGTTTCAGGCCATGTCCACGTCACTGAAAGAACTCGCTAAACACTGTTCCAGGTGTACCCACCTCGACAAGAAATTCGGTCCCAAGGCTGATCTTCTCAAACAAAAAGGAGTGTGTCCCAACGTGCATATCGATGCCTCCTCACGATTCAACGAAACGTAGCTACCTCCTCAAAAAGATTTTTATTCTCATCTAAGTCTGACTCTGGTCACCGATGAGGAATACCAATACGCGAACAAAATATGGAACGAATTCAACTGCCACACTCTCGGAGACGATCACGATATTTATCTCAAAACGGACTCTTCCTCGCGGATATCTGTGAAAATTTCAGACGCACATGCCTCTTTCATTATCACCTCGATCCACTCTAGTATTTCTCCTCACCTGGACTCTCCTGGGATGCCATCCTCAAGCATACCGGAGTGACCTTAGAACTCTTCACCGATCCAGACATTTTCATGTTCACCGAACAAATGATCCGTCATCCACAAAAAACACGCTATGGCCAACAACAAATACATAAACAATTACGATCCCACCAAAACACCCATGTACATCCTATAACTTTACGAAAACAATCAATATGAATGGGATATGTCACAACCGCTTCCCATGGCAGATTTTCGCTGGATCACTGGAGAATAGTTCCTGAAAGAAAGACAAGCAGTATATCAAGAGGAATATGACTATTTCATAGAGGTCGATTGTACCTATCCAGAACACCTCCACGACGCTCACAACGAGTATCCCTTCTGTGCTGAATCCATTGTCCTGGACAACTTGATGCTGTCTCAAAAACAACCAGGACAAAAGAAACAATTCGGACTCGGAGACGCTAAGGTAAAAAATCTCATACCCAATCTCAGTCATAAAAAGCACTACAAAATATATCATCAACTTCTGGAACAAGCTCTTCAGCACGGACTCGTTCTCGACCAAGTGTATCACTTCCTCAAGTTCAAACAATCCCCGTGTATGAAAACTTACATCGATCTCGACACGACACAACGTGCCAAAGCCACCACCAACTCCGGCAAAGACTTGTTTAAACTCATAAACAATAGCGTGTTCTGAAAAAAAAAACATGGAAAACATCCGACGTTAAAAGCACATTGAAATCATTAACAACCAGCAACGACGAGATAAGCTCGTAGCCAATGATGCCTTTGTCAGCATGAAAGTACTTGACGAAGACCTCGTCGCCATCGAATCCATAAAAACCAATCTCTTGCTGGGCCGTCCTCGATCTCTCGAAATGTTCATGCTGGAGTTTCACTACGACTTCGACAAACAACAGTATGGAGACAAAGCCACGCTATCCATGACCGATACTGACTCACTCGTATATGAAATTCACACCGATGACGTCTACTCGGACCTGTATCATCGTCGAGAACTCTGACCTCAGCCATTATCCACGAGACCATCCCATCCACTGCGATGGCAAAAAAAAGGTGATAAGAAAGTTTATAGAAGAAACGTGTGGAGTACCCATCAGGGAATTCATAGGACTTTGATCCAAAGTGTACTGCTTCACACGCGATGACGACAAACCTCTTGATAAATTCAAAGGAATAAAAAAAACAGTCACCGCCATAGTCACCCCACAACATTATATACAATCACTTCATGATTTACTACTCCATGAGAACATTTCGAACATAACGACACCAAATATCATCCACCATTGTTAACTAAAAAGGATATTGCCCCTTTGGCGACAAATGATACTCCACCAACGGCAATCATACACTCGCTCATGGACATAAAGACACAAGAAAACCAAAGTGACAGCGATCACACAGTGTGCCAGGAAAACCACGCAACTGCGCCAGAACCGGCCATTGATCCCCACGACCGGTGAGCCAGAACCCTTTTCCATCATCACGGTGATCCACGAAAAGTGAGCCAAAAAACTTTTCCTATGGGAAAGAAGCATGGGTGAGCCACAAACTCACTTTTCCTTCTACTGCTATTTACACCACCGTCAAATACATTAGAAATAAAATACTGCATTTAGACCACCGTGAAACACATTACACATCAAATACTGCGTCTACACCACCGTCAAGTACATTAGAAATAAAATACTGCATTTAGACCACCGTGAAACACATTACACATCAAATACTGCGTCTACACCACCGTCAAATACATTAGAAATAAAATACTGCATTTAGACCACCGTGAAACACATTACACATCAAATACTGCGTCTACACCACCGTCAAATACATTAGAAATAAAATACTGCATTTAGACCACCGTGAAACACATTACACATCAAATACTGCGTCTACACCAGCGTCAAATACATTAGAAATAAAATACTGCATTTAGACCACCGTGAAACACATTACACATCAAATACTGCGTCTACACCACCGTCAGATACATTAGAAATAAAAATACTGCATTTAGACCACCGTGAAACACATTACACATCAAATACTGCGTCTACACCACCGTCAAATACTATATACAGTATTTAGCTAAAATCAGAATGAGCTGCATACAAGTTTAAAACTAAGACAGAAAAGGGGTTCGGGTTTTGCTTGTTTTGAAAATTTACATTACTAAATGTTCTAACGGTCTTTTATTCTACTGCATTTTCTGCATGCATTAGGTTTAAAGAAACATATCCATAATACTTAACTCCAGAGAGCTTCGAAAAAATAGAATAGCGTGTGTCCATCAATAAGCATTATTTCATTCAAATCAGACTCTTTAAATGTAAAGTCTGTGCTATTTGCAATATTGAAATCCCCATTTGCATTCCTTGTGCTACTTGAAATCGAAGATGGAGAATTATCATCTCGAATGTTTTAATTAAAAATTGCCTCACGTACTTGCACTTTCATTTAATTTTTTTAAAATATATATATCATCTGAACGTCATTGAAAATGTAGGTTGCAAGATGAAAATGTACAGAAGCTCAATAATGCCAAGCGTAATCATGGACATTTTCGTTTCGCGAATATTCGATATACATTTGGAAAATATTTGAAATACTTTCATAATATACTCATAACATTGCGAATGTTCCAGTACTGTTCATTGCATTGCGTCTGTTTCGAATATTATTGGAAATATTTTCAATACATTTATGAATGAATGCATTTGTTCCTAATTATCTCAATATTTGTATTAATATTCGTATTACTTTTTGGAGAATATTCTCAATATTAAAAGCAATGATATCGGGATATTCGGACAAAATAATACGATGAATGATATGTATTGTGACTGTTTTGTTTAGGTGGCCTTGATCATATAGATGACTGATGTGCGTTGTTTCCAAATAGCTTTTACTGTGATAGAAACACTGTATTGATAACCAGAGTATGTAGTTTTCATGGCATTTTATTGTAGCAAAATATTGATCGTCATGTGAAATTAAGTTGCATTTGTGAAAAATGTCTTTGTTGTTCGCTTTACTGACGATTACGAATTGGTTTGATTTTTGTGGGGTTAAACGCCAATTTATAGCACAATATAGGCTGGTATAATTGGTGGAGGACGAACCCGGAATTACCCCATAATGGCCTATCGATCTACGGAAAGCTACTGGCAAGCTTACTCACATACCCATGCTGGTCTAACCGAGAATGAAACGCACGCGGGCAGATGTGAGATTTGTCTTGAGATCCAAAAAGGCGACCGTTGCCAACACCACCAGCCCCCCGCCCGCAGGCTTTGTCTTGAAGAAGGCGAGCAAATGAGGAGGAAATTGTGGAGGTGCACTATGGCATTTATGGAAATGTATTATTACGTTTACGGCACTACCGCTGTCTTAGACATTCATATTACAAAATGCCACCATCGGGACCCTTGTGAATTTTACTTTATGGGAAAATACGTGTTCTTATGTTATTATGGTGGTCTATGGAGCTACAACATTACGGTTTAAGTCACTGTAGGTCTTGGGAAATATATTGTTAGCCTTTGGGGTCAATATGGGGTCTAGGGGAATTAGCCTTTGGGGTCAGTGCGCGGTCATATAGCATTAGCCTTTGGGGTGAGAATGTGGTCTATGGGAATATAAGATTAGCCTTTTGGGGTCATTATGGTTTTTTTGATGTATCGTGGCATATCTTGAATATCAACGAGCTTTCTCCTTTTAACAATCACAAACGTTATAATTTTACGCTAACGATTTCACTGTTTTAATTGCAAATAATTATAATGTCGCCTTGCTCGACATTTTCTGTTTCTTTTTATTTTTTAACATTCTTCATTGGTTTGGATATGAGAAGAGAAAAGTTTGTTTGATTTAACGCGAAAGAACACATTTTGTTTCTGTTAAAAACTGTTACATATCGAGTAGAAAAACATGGTTTCCAACTTCTAATCGAAGGTTTGTTAAAGTACATTAATATTGTTTTTTTTTAAAATAAAACCGTCTTCCTTGAAAAATACTAGGAATCACAAAAATGATTTCATTTTAGAAATATTTTTCATTTTCTCAAGTTCCTTTCCTATTTCTAACGTGACAATTAAATGTAAGTAGAACAGACATAATTGTAACGTGTGTTAAACTGTACTATTGAGGGAATTCGATATCAGCACATGTTGTCAAATCAAAGTTAGAAGTTGTACATTAACCGTAACGTATATATTCTTGTCTTATTGATACAGAGTTACATTTCTTTATAAAAAAATGTAATAGACCAAAACCTTTTAAAAATAACAAACAAAAAAAACAGCAAGAATAAAACAGTAGGTTAGGAGTGATTGTAAAGAAAATAATAGTTTTATTTGTAGGTAGTTAGAAAAGGAAAGAGCTCATAAAAACATTGAAAAATAAGAGAAGGAATGAATGAAAATTGAATGAATTAGTAAACAAAGGAAAAATATCGTGTCATTGAAACTACTCAAAGATAGAAAATTATGATGTTATCTATCTGCACAGCCTTTAAGAGATTGCAGTGGAGGAGATAGTAAAGTGCCGATAGACAAATCTGCGTTATACGCAAGGTCGTTTCAATTAGATACGCTCGCGAGTATGTATAGGAAGCTCCATGGCATTGGGACACAACAAGTGCAAAGTTGTTTAGCTCAAAAAGTACGAACTATGTGGCAGAATATGCCATTATGAGTACTGTAAAACACACACGAACAAAAGTACGTGATGGCACAGGGCACGACCCTGTCTTAAATGTGCATTGCAGTCAAATCACGTAATTTTTCAGCCCTGTCGATCTGTTTGTGAGTTCTATAATGCGCGCAGAAATGAATCAAAACCACAAACACCTGTGACTGCCCAAGCAAACACAGATACCAGGATAAGAAAACAATAAGACAGAAACAGATGAAAGAATCACCAAGACTGAAGCAATCGCAGTTTCTGATCATGACGAGATACCAAAACTAAGACAGGCATTAGACAAAAAAATTTCAATTTGAAAGACACTTCACCCTCCTCTTACTAACTGAATGTCCACTGTGCCACAGCTAAAAAAGACTCGCACGGCAGAAAGGAATATACACGTTAAGTCGTATGAGACAATCAGACATACGTGAATTATTGAGACCCACGTATCATATCGGGTCATTGGCAAGACGTTGTTGTCAACCTTCTAACTATCCAGGTGCAGAGCGGTTATAACGGTGCTGGTTGTGAAATCAATTTCTGAATAACAGTGACTGTCTTCTGTCGAATCTCACTGGCTGGTTTGAATCGAGTCGTATGCGTGACCATTGTGCAATGCTGCTATGACGAATGGAACTCGTGCTACCCATTCCTGAGACTTCTCTGGCCTTATCAACTATTCCCGTGCATACCGATGACAGAACAACTGTCATGCAAGAGTACGATTAAATCGTTAAACAATAACTTGGTCAGAATGTATACCGAAACGCCCGACACGTACTCGCACACGGTATTTGGTCAGCATGACAGCCACTTTTGATATCAAAGGCTCTGTTTCTTTTTATCTGCTAGCCATATCGACAATGGTTAGCGCGTATTTATAGGCGCGCAATCAGCCTTGTCGACCACGGACACGATCTTATGGAAGAAATAACAAAACAGCCTGATATACCTCATTAGGTGTTTGAGCATCGAACTAACCCTGTGAAATCTATCTGATACTAGTAAATAAATTTACCACAGCGCTTTTTTTGGCCAACCATGCTCGAACAATCCCAAGATTGTTGCACTGGATAACTTCACCTGTAATCTATAATGCGCGCAGAAATAAATCAAAACCACAAACACCTGTGACTTTCCAAGCAAACAGATACCAGGATAGGAAAACAATAAGACAGAAAGAGATGAAGAATCACCAAGACTGAAGCGATCGCCATTTCTGATTATGACGAGATACCAAAACTTGGCTGCATTGGGTAACTTCACCTCTCATGTTCATTCGGGGACTGCAGTATATTTTCGATAATGTCTGGGTTTTTGGGTCCATTGTTTGTTTATATTGGTATGTCTTTTTACTTTTAATGAGTGGTTTTGGCGAATGGACTTTGTCCACCAACAAGTTCAATCCTGGCTTTCACATCTCCTTTGACGAACAATCATGCGATTAGTTTTCCCAGTGCTGGATTAATCGCATTTAAGTTTTGAATCAGATCTACGTCGTCACGCAGACGTCAACGGATATATTTTTGGATGCTTTATAAGCAAGGTATTATATGTAACGCGCAGCATCAACGCGATTATTAGGCGCTTCACCACGCCTTGATTAGTTGTTATTATAATCGAGTCGTAGATAAACCAGGTCCACAGTAATTATAGCCAGGAAGATGTTTTTCTCCGGGATATTACTCGCGATATCAGCACCGCCGACCTTTTCAGACTGGTCACAGCGCATTTGCATACACCGATGTAACTAGAAGTACTGATGAACTTGAATTTCTTGTTCCACATCGAACACAAGTTTCAGCAAATGCTGCTCGTCCATATACGTGTTTGAACACGAGTTCGACTTGCGATACGTATTTTGGCACGACATCGCACACAATTTGAAGACATGATTGTGGTATATAACAATTGTATTATTTAATTTATCACAAAGAAGAAAATTCGCAGATTTTCCCTTGTTGATTTTCATTGCACAAGCAACACCTAAACCGTCCAGCCATGGTGACGGACCGCATTTGCAAACTCAGTGCCGCTAGTTAGTACGGTTAACCTAGGATCTGTTGTATGTGATTGCCCCTTCGGTTGATGATCAGCCGTATCATTATGTTGTAAAAGATGTTGAGAAGTAGTAGCAACAACAAGACGATTGTGTCTTCCACATGAAGCGGAGCTTTCACCAATTTTATATCCATCATTGACGAAGCTCCTATCTTTGATGATTTGGATGCAAATAAAAATAATGTTGTAGTGTACGACGAAGTGACGTTTGGGAATCAAGTCAATCCAGCACAAATATTTTCACGAGACCGACACAAAAACAGTTCGTGATTTATCTGACTCATCGATACGTCTACGGGAAACAAAGTGGTTCGTGACAGCTGTAACATAAATATTTCGTAGCATGTTGATGATATTATGTGGCACTGACGCGCATGGTCTTGGAAATATTAGTTGGACTTCGTGTTTTCTTGATTGATTTTACCGGAACTCGCAGAAGTAAACATCGAGCTGGTTCGGATGTGGATGCAGCAATTTAACAATCAAAACTAAATCATCTTAAAAAGGCTGCAGTGATGACACAAAAAATTATGAGAAAGTAACGCCGAAAAGCCACTCAAGAAAAAGCAAGAATTGATTAAAAATGTGATAGAAGTCCGGAAAAAGTCAATGATATATTAAAGTCGCTAAAACTGCACGAGTTGGTCTCACAAAGGGGTTTGAACAACAATTGTGCTGATAATTAAACCCACAAAAAAGCCGAACCTGCCGATGATATTAAAGTAGCAACAAAGACCACAGCGGAAAAATTGGCAGAGATTACAGGAACCAAAGCAGAACTGGGTCAACTCATTAGATAGTCAAACGTACCAAAAGCCACAAGAGCAACTGCAGAAACGATTACACGTTTCCCAAAGAAGTCTGAGGAAGCAAAGATGTTGAAGAAATTGGAGACGCCCATGTAAATCGTAAATCCATAATCACCTAACTGGCCTAATATTCTATTCCAACCGGTTGGTGGTCTACCTGCAAATAAGACACTTCCGTTTTCATCAGATTATGGTGCAACCTGGCATACTATTGAACTTCCTTCTGGTGCGTACGATATTATTTCAATCAATGATATGGTTTGACAAAAAATTTCGGTGTCGACTGGCAAGAACTCCAAAATTTATATCCATGAACACGGGCTCACACTCATCTCTATTATTGCCATCGAATCTACACAATATTAAGTTAACATGTGACAGACGTCGCTAAGAAAGGAGTTGTCTCAAAGATCTTCCCGAATGTGCATATTTTAAATGCAGGACGCAAAGGGACTGAATATCATATTGAGCCTGAAATTGTGAGAATTACCTCAACGACGCATGTTAACTTGTGACTCCATTAATGGTAGTTACGAAGACAAGTACGAAAGGATGGGCTTAGTTGTTGTTGTTGAGTTTAATTATAGTAGCGTTCGCACAGTTGTGCATGTGCCACTTTTTTTCTGACTGCACTGCAGCCTGCTAGTTGTTTCTGGGGAAGGGGATGGTGCCACCTCCCCCAGGCTTTTATGGATTCAAGGAACCCTGATAATTTGGCCTCAGTCTGTGGGTCCATAAAGGTCCCTACAGTTGAATGGTTGGTTGTCATTAGTGGGAAGGAGAGCTCGGGAACGGTCCTGCTTGCTTTACATCGCTGGTTTCTTGTTGCATTTGCCTGGTCTTTTTTTTTTTTTTTTGTTCTTCAAAATGTTCTAAAAGGAGGGGGGATGTTCTATGCTGTTTATAGAGGTTCTTAGTAGATATCGTGTATGAAGAGAGATTTTCAAGGTTATTATGGGATTACTAGTCGAGGGGTTTAGGGTGTGTTTCCTACGTTATGTTATTTATAAGTTTTTAGATATTACCTCTTGAAGTTATTTATTAATTGATGTTTTTAGAGATTGAATGTTATTTATACTTTATTTAGCAAGAGACCGGAGTCCTAGCCGATTACACGGTTCGTTAAGGACATCTAGGACAGGAATCCTAGCTGATTACTCGGTTCGTTAAGGACATCTAGGACATCCGATTTTGCGGTTTCCTTAGTTTTTTTATAGGTGCTTCGTAAGCTTAGTTGTTTTGAGTTACAAGCTGTTTGGGTTTTCACCAAAGGTGGAACCAGCTGATATGATATCGATTACGCACGCAGCACCTGTATATCTGCCACGTCATAATAATAGGTAGCCGCATTTTTGTTCAACACTAGCGCATGGTTGAATATTGATAATACAGATGTACATTACAGATCAACCTCGCATTCAATAATAATAATAATAATAATAATAATAATAATAATAATGACAGTCGTAGGTCAACGTGTGAAACTTCTTAGAGTAGTTAATGCGAGAATACCTGTGTACATGACTTACTACGGAACTGGGCTCGGTAATATTGTTCGTGGATTCTTTACGAGTGTACTAAAAGCATCACAGCCTTATAATCACGCACTGTACCCATTGCTAAGCAATTACAATGCGAATTGTGGACTGTTGAAAGTGATGAAAACAACTGGGCTTGCAGGCAGCGCAGACGCTTCGATATCGAACACGACGATTGCAACACAAGCACCATCATCAAAGACGATTACATTTACATTACCATCGACAGAATCACAGCCGCCTGCAGTTAGTAAAATCATCAGCGAGGCTGCTCATATGAGATTGATAGATTCAGCAAGAGCATGTTTCTTAATTTGGAGTGGATCTGCAAGGTATTAAAGAAAATTAATTATGTATAATGGCTAGTTATTGTTATTGTTGTTGATGTCGATACAGGTGAGCTTGTGATTTTTAAAGATCAACCTGGTAAACTGAAAACGCCAAACGTAGACATTCAAGGTATTATTGTCATGCTCAAAGGCGACTTTGTGGTAAACAAAAAACGTCTGATGTGTTCACTGACAACGGTGGAATCAGAGACAGAGGTGTGTCGATTGTATTTATCAAAAATTTTGTTGATCCAGCTAAGTAAGACAATACATGCAAAAAAAATTCACTCACATGCCCGCACCATTGCGTGTAGTAACTTCATGGACCTTGATTATGGGAATAATAACTAAAGAGGGAGAGGAAAAATCTGACGCCTCTATCTTAGTAAATGATCGACATTTTCTAGATTTTGTATATAACAGCTTTGATAAACCTAAAAGTCACATCTTCAAGGTGCAATATTCTGGGTCATACCTATTCATCATATATGGAAATAAAGGGCCGTAGAGTCTAATGGCGAATTTAATAAATGATAAGCGACGTCATGGTTTTAGTTTTGTACCAATGCATTCGGCTGCAACTAAAGATAAAATAATTAGTGCGGCTGAGTTCGAAACGGTTCTGGCAGAAATCGAAAATCACAATTACGAGCACAAATAAGAAACTATGCAAATTTACAGACAGATAAACAAAATAATCTTCGCGCAGACAAATGCTTATCATTTGAAAACATTAGGTCGCGGTATGTTTATAGATCGCTACAGCATGCTTGCCTGAATAAGTAGTACAATCTGCGGGATTTATTTCCTCTCTACAATCACAGCAGAGGAGAGTGGAAGGCCTGTGTTTTGGCCCTACTGGAGTTCTTGGGACACTGACATCCGGACGAAGTTCTACCCCACGTGACTCGATCGCGTGATGTCACGTGAGTGGGTATGCAAACACCCTGCGGTCAAAATAAAAAGTGGTCAACATGCAGCTGTTGTTTATAGGCTGAATATGTCAATGGGGTAGAGGCGATGACGGGTCGAAGTAGACCCAAAAAGGCTACAGGAGCAAACGTACTAATTCACGATAATTAAGCTGTCTGATGCGTGAAGCATGGTATTTAGATGAATTTTCTCATACAAAGTTAATCACAAATAGACAAATACAAACAAAGAATACAGCAACAACGATAGAAACAATGTTTTTCTAGAATACGGAAGGGGGATCTCTCAAAGGCCATTGGTTGGGTTGTGTGTATACAAGGCTACTTTAAAAAGACGAAACCTCTTGATCCTATACTTCTTCTGACTGGGGATCTATACTCGAACATTCACTTTAAACAATCTTTTCTCAATGAAATTACGCCTCATAAATATAGCCATCTCTATTCAGTCTCTACCGATCCATTTCATCTTCAAGTAGGGTAGGAGTTGTGTCTTGGACAAAGTACATTATCTGGAGGTGCACTCCACCACAACTGCACCGTGCCAATTGCTTACTTTGATGCTTTTATTTTCTCTTCTCCTGTATAGTCTCAGCATTTAACATTTGGATCAGGTGTACATCTGCTTTACGCCATTGAACAATGACAACGGATAATGAATACAAGTTTGATTTTAATCTATTAGAATTATTACATAAAAGATGATAATTAGTACACACAAAAAATGATCTCCAAACCAGTTATTTTATGGCGGGAGTCATTAATTCATTTGCATGTGCATTTGCTGTTTGATTTAAAGGTAAGATTTTCCAATTTTACGTCAAGGACAAGTTTACGTGATTAGGCATTTATTATCAAATATTACCACATCATATCCTCTCTGACCTATTTGTTCAACATACTTCGACGGATTTCAGACTGTAACCAAATCCCTGGGCAAACCATTTTGACCTCATTTGGATTCAGTAGATGTTTGTAACGGGAAAATGGAGACCTAAATAAGAAAATATACAAGCTATATTTAGTTGAACATCTTTCCATTATTCTGTCGCCAAACCTAAATAACAATTTTATGACATTCTACGTTGCAGCTTTTTAAGTATTTTAGTGTATTTCAAGGGAGTGCTAATGAACACTGGAAAGATTCTAAGGTTTTGGTGATATTTTGTACATTAGCGACATAAAAATAGAGTCAACTACATTAGCGACATAAAACTAACAAGAAATACACGCCTATCTTTCCTCTCACAATTTTCTTCAGCGTAATTTATAGATATTTAAAGCAATTGTAGTAAAATCGTTTCACATTTTCTTACACTAACATTGAGGGCAGTAGTGAAATATCGTACAAATACATCTAATAGGCATACAATGTCGTGAAAATGTTTGATGGCATGAAAAAAAAAAAACATGAGGCTTTTAAATGCATCAAATACCAAACCGTTTTTAAACTGTGTTTATTTTCAATGACATAAACGTAAGTTCCATAGAATGGATGAATGTACAGTTGATGATAAGGCAAATGCCAATAGAATGGCGTATAGACGAAACATAAGATTCATGTATGGATTTGGATTTAAGTTCTGATTGGCGTACAGATATAACACTATCTAGTGTGTGTGTGTGTGTGTGTGTGTGTGTACGAAGACAACACCATAGCAGCCTGAGTGACCAAGCAGCCTGCGCACTCCGAACGCATTGAGAGGGGCCTGGAAAAGGTGGCCTAAACCAAGCTTGTCTCCTAACTCACCCCCCGCCCCCACAGTTGGCCTGACGCAGTCAACTGGCGTCTTCCAACGCGGTCGAAACATGACAGAAAAAAAGGCATGCCCCACCTGCCTTACATCGTGGGAAAAGACTAAAACTGGCTTGTTGGAACATCAGAACAATGCTAGACCCAACTGACAGCAACAGACTATAACGATGCTCTGCTTCAATCGCACACGACTATCTGGTCTTGGTCTTGGCACTGCTGCACTTAGCGAAGTCTGCCCTTCAGAGGAAAGAAGTCTTAGAGGCCTCGGCGCTGAATACACCCTATACTAGTCAGGAAATCCAAAGACTGAAAAACGAGTTTTAGGAGTCGGTTTCATGGTCAAGGACTCAATCGACACTAAGCTAACAAACCTTCCCACTGGCCACTCCGACTGCATCATGTCCATGCGTCTCCCGTTAGGAAACCAACAACACGCCACACTCTTTAGTGGATATGTTCCAACACTCCAACCAGATGCATCTGAGAAGGATTAATTCTACGCTGACCTCCGCAGACTTCTCAAGAGTGTCCCAGAGAGCAACAAAATAATCATCTTCGGAGATTTCAATGCCAGAGTGTCCGAGACTTAGAAACCTGGAAAGCCATTATTGGGAAACATGGTGTGGGAGACTGCAACGACAATGAGCGCTTGCGTCTTGAATGTTGCTCAGAACTACATCCCACCATCATCTTGATCTTGGCATCCGTCCGTCTACGGGAGACGATGGCATAGCTCCAAAGTAAGATTTTGTTTATCCTTCTTTCTAGCTCTCTTTTCAGCTTGTTTTATTTTTCTTTCTTCCTCTGCGTTTTGAACTCCCTGCCTGACAGCTAGACGCCAGCTGGAATGGTTGTTTGCACAGCTCTCCCAATCGTTGACATTGATGTTCAACGTCTTCATATCCTTCTTCCAAACATCTTTGTAGCGCAGATGTGGTCGTCCAGTTGGTCGTGCACCTTCTGCTAACTCCCCATATAACAGGTCCTTGGGAATGCGGCCTGGGTCCATTCTCTTGACATGGCCAAGCCAGCGAAGGCGCCTCTCGCTGAGAATGCAGAACATGCTGTTCATGTTGGCGCGTTCTAGAACCTCTGTGTTGGGTACTTTGTCCTGCCACTGGATGTGCAGAATGTGCCACAGACATCTCAGGTGAAAGCTGCTGAGTTTCCTCTCGTGTCTTGCATAGGTGGTCCAAGTTTCGCTGCTGTAGAGAAGTGAGCTGAGCACGCAGGCTTGGTATAGACGCAGTTTGGTCTTCTCGGTGAGGTTGGGGTTGTTCCAGACTCTCTGATTAAGTCTGGCCATCACTGCTGCTGCCTTGGCAATCCTGCCATTCACCTCAGAATCAATGGAGAGTGAGCTGGAGATGTTAGACCCGAGGTATGTGAAGTTCTTGGCAGCTTCCAAGTTGTACCCATCGATGGTGACAGAGGGAGTGGAGTCTGCGTCCTGCGCCATGACGTTCGTTTTCTCCAAACTGATGGTCAGTCCAAATTCCTTACAAGCATGGGAGAGGCAGCATACCAACTGCTGAAGTCCATCTTCCGTGTGTGATGTCAAGGCTGCATCGTCGGCGAAGAGCAATTCACGGATGAGTACCTCTGTGACTTTAGTCTTAGCACGGAGACGGGCAATGTTGAACAGCTTGCGTCAGCCCTGGCATGGATGTACACTCCCTCGCTGCAGTCCTTGAATGCGTACTGGAGAAGCATGGAGAAGAAAATGGCAAAGAGCGTCGGCGCAAGGACACAACCTTACTTGACTCCGCTGATGACTGGGAAGGCTTCAGATGTTGCGTCATTGAAGCACACTGTGCTGTGCATGTTGTCCTGGAACGACCTAATGACAGCAAGCAGACGTGGGGGTGTGGGCAGCGGATCTTCTTCAGCAGTCTGAAGAGTCCACTCCGACTAACCAGGTCAAACGCCTTCGTCAGGTCTATGAAGGCAATGTAGAGGTGCATCTGCTGCTCGCGACACTTCTCCTGCAGCTGACGTAGTGAGAAGATCATGTCTACAGTTGACCTGCCGGCTCGAAATCCACACTGGGACTCTGAGTAGACTAGGAAGGTAAGATCTGCAAGAGCGCCAAGGCAACACGGGCGAAAGCCTTTCCGATGATGCTGAGGAGGGAGATGCCCCGGTAGTTGCTGCAGTCGCTACGGTCTCCTTTGTTTTTGTACAAAGTGACGATGTTGGCGTCACGCATGTCCTGTGGGATGTATCCCTGTTCCCAGCAAAGGCTGAGGAGAGTGTGTAGGGGCTGGAGCATTGCTGGTTTTCCGCTCTTGAGGACTTCAGGCGGAATGCCGTCGCTTCCAGGAGCCTTCCCACAGGAAGGCAATCGATGGCTTTTCCGAGCTCTTCCAGGGTGGGCTATGTGTCTAGCTCCTCCATGACAGGCAGGTCTGGAATGGCTTCCAGGGTAGTTCCAGTGACATTGTTTTGGGTTGCATATAGCTCGAGATAGTGTTCAACCCATCGCTGCAGTTGTTTCCCCTGGTCTGTAATGACTTCGCCCGTCTTGGTCTTGAGGGGAGCAGTCTTGTAGCTAGGGGTGGGAGCCTGTCGCCTTCTTGATACCCTCATACATTCCTCTTGCATCCCCGGTGTCGGCAGCTGTCTGTATACTGTTGCAAAGATTTAGCCAAAAGGTGTTGGCACAGCGGCGTGCAGTCTTCTGGGAGTTGTTCCTTGCAATACTGAGGGCTTGTAGTGTTCTGAGGCTAAATGCAGCCTTGTATGCCAGGAGGGCTTTCCTCTTTGCATCCGTCACGGGCTCCATCTCCTTCCAGTTTACCTCATACCAGTCGACATTCTTTCGCTACCTCTTCCCGTAAGCTGTGATGGCTGAATTGTACACAGAGTCACGGATATGGGACCACTTGGAGTCAATGGAGTCATCAGGTGTCACTTTGTTGAGGGCTTCCTTCAGTTCGCTGAATAACTGCTGTGTTTTCTCAGGATTGCTTGCGCAGCAGGTGTTGATGTGTGGGTGATCCTTCTTCTTGGCGTGGTGCAGCTTTTTGGGTAATATTCGCACCTTGCTGGCCACGAGGGAATGGTCCGTGTCGCAATCGGCACTGTGGTAGCTGCGTGTGAGGAGGACACTGCCCAGTTCTGCACGCCCGGTGATGACGAGGTCTAGCTGGTGCCAGTGGCGTGAACGTGGCTGTCTCCACGACACCTGGTGGATCTCCTTGCATTTGAAGAAAGTGTTGGTCACACATAGGCTGTGGGAGCAGCACATCCCCAGCAGTCGCTGACCATTCTCGTTGATCTTGCCCCTTCCGTAAAAGCCGAGACAGGTGGACCAGACCTCATGGTCAGCTCCCACTCTAGCATTGAAGTCTCCTAGTAAGTAAAGGCCTTCATTGTTGGGGATACTGGATATTGCCTGATCCAGAGCCTCATAAAACCTGTCTTTCTCCTCGTGGGTGGAGCAGAGGGTTGGGGCGTACACGCTTCAGATGTTGACCGGGCCTGAGGATGTTGACAGCCGGAGGGCAAGGATTCTCTCAGCACCTAATGATGTAGGTTCAATGAAGGCGATTAGAGTGTTCTTTATTGTAAGCCGACACCATGCTGCCTAGGTTCATCCGAGGGCTTCCCCTGCCAAAAGAACGTATAATTGGCTTCCCTTATGGTACCGGTGTCAGCCAGTCGGGTCTCCTGGAGGCAGGCAATGTCGATGTTCAATCGGGAGAGTTTTCTGTCAATGACGGCAGTCTTCCGTGCATCGTCTATCTGATGTAGGTCAGCGGTCAATCCAGGACACATGGCCCTGATGTTCCAGGTTGAAAAACGAAGAGTTGGAGTATTTGTTTTCTTCTTTTAGTCTTTCCTGGTGCAGAATTTTGTGGCCCACTTGTCGAGATGGTTCTCTAAGCTCCACGCACCCAGTGAAACAGGCAGGCCATGGCGGGAAGCACCTTACTGACTGGGGGCTGCCCAGCTTGAGGCGGGCGGTTGCTGTCCAGTGAGACCTGGTGATCTCTCCCACCGTCAGAAGTAACCCCTGGCGCCAAGCTCTACACCAATCGAGCTTTGACTTAGAACCGGTAAACTGCTACTTCTCGTGTTGTGCCGACTCCGTACTACGACGCTGGAGTGTCCTCTCCAGTGGAGCTATGAAGCCTGGGCAGGGTGGTATGGAGAATCAGCTGTTGTCCATGCAGCAGATCCCCCCTCTCCACGCAGCTGGTGGGCCCAAGGAAACGACGAATGCCGATACAGCTTGGCACCAACGGCGTCTCAGGTGTTGCCGGAGTGACGTTAAAGTCAATGTGAGACCGCCTTAGGGACTCCGTCTCTGGATTTTCTGTCGGGGTTTACTCCCTTAGCCTTTCCCATGAGTGGGTATAGGCGCAAGGCAGCAGAGGCTTGGAATCGGAGTTTTCTTTCTCCTAGATGAGCTACCATCCAAGGTTTACGAGTCCCATCTACCCGAAGCAACTGGTTTTAAGGCACCAGTGACCCGCCTTCACCCCTTCTCCTGTTAGTGGAAAACGTGGTCTGCCGGACTTCAAATCTAAGCCACTCGCGAAGGCCAGGAGCTGGATTTTAGTTGACACAGGCAATCAGAGACGCAAGCCGTATGGGACATTTTTGGAGGATTGGGTCGCTTGTCTCCTACTCTCACCCCGAGTAATGTCAACCTTAGACCACAGCCCACCATCACAAATACCGAATACAGCTGAAAGACAGTATGAAAACAAACTGGATATATCCTAGATCAAAACACTGGCACCTAATCGATTACATCATAGTACGCCAGAGGGACTTAAAAGATGTCCTTCATACCAGAGTGATTCTCAGTGGAAAGTGCCACACAGAGCATCGTCTTATCCGATGCAAGCTCGACTTCCACTTTAAGCCTAGGCCGAGACAACAAGGAGGCACCCCGAGGAGGAAGCTTCAGGTCAAAAACCTGTTGTCTGCAAACATCAAGACAGATTTTCAAGAGAGCCTGCAGGCTAGACTTGAAGAACATCATTGTCCGCCAGATCTACCTCCGGAAGAGATGTGGAACCACATCAAGGCTGCCATTCTGCAAATCTCCGAAGAAATCCTTGGATTCACCACTAAGAAAAACACAGTCAGCTTTGATGAACACAGCCAAGGAATCCAAGAACTGCTTGCCAACAAGAGATCAGCGTACCAAGCCCACCTCACTCAGCCATCCTGTCCACAGAAGAAAGCAGCCTTCCGCCTTATATACAGCTCCCTCCAGTGCAGGCTCCGAGACAGACAAAATGAATGGTGGACAAAGCTTGCAGAACGAACCCAGCTGTACTCTGACATTGGTGACTACAAGGGGTTTTATGAAGCGTTGAAAGCAGTGTATGGTCCTTCCTTCCGAATAGAGGACCCCTACGGAGTGCAGATGGCCAGGAGCTACTCACTGACAAGGAAACTATCCCGAACCGCTGGTCAGAGCACTTCCACATCCTCTTCTGCACTAGCCGCATAGTCCGGGAGATAGCTATTGACCCCATCCCACAACAGCCATTAAAGATGGAACTCGATGAGGCACTCACGCTGCAAGAGCCTGTAAAATCCATATAACAGTTGAAGACTGGAAAGGCCACAGAAAAAGATGGTATCCCACCAGAGTTATGGAAGAGGGGAGGCCCAGCATAGCACACCGAAATCCACGAGTTCATCGTTTGCTGCTGAAGCGGGAAAAACTTCCACAAGACCTCCAAGATGCAGTCATCATCACCTTGTACAAAAAAGGGGGTAAAGTCTGTCTGCTCAAAATAGACTGCAGAGACTGTAAAATCCATAGAACAACTGAAGACAGGAAAGGCTGCAGGAAAAGATGGTATCCCACCAGAGATATGGAAGAGAGGAGGCCTAGCATTGCACACCAAACTCCACGAGTTCTTCGTTTGCTGCTGGGAGCGAGGGAGACTTCCACAAGACCTCCGAGATGCAGTCATCATCACCTTGTACAAAAACAAGGGGGAAAAGTCTGACTGCTCAAACTACCGTGCAATAACTCTGCTCACCATTGCAGGCAAAATCTTCCTAGAGTGTTGCTGAACAGACTGGTACCCACCATTGCAGAAGAACATCCTCCAGAAAGTCGATGCGGCTTCAGAGCCAATAGGGGTACAATTGACATGGTGTTCGTTCTGAGCCAAATCCAGGAGAAATGCTGAGAACAAAACAAAGGAGTGTACATCACATTTGTGGACCTGACGAAGGAATTTGACAAGTTGAGCAGAAATGAACTGTGGGAAATCATTAAGAAGCTCAGCTGTCCTCAGAAGTTCCTTACCATGGTCATCCCGCTACATGAAGACCAGCTATGGTCACGTCATTTGGACTCAGGAGCCACATGCGCGTCCACCGTTGAATGAGATCGCACAACTTGTCTTCCTCGACTCCAGAGACTACCATTATGTTACACTGTGGAAGATGGATAATTAGATGGTACACTGTGGAATATGGATAAGTTGATGTCGTACTGTGAAAGATGGATACTTAGATGGCACACTGTGGAAAATGGACAATTAGATCGCACACTGTGGAAGATGGATAATTAGATGGCACACTGTGGAAGATGGATAATTAGATGGCACACTGTGGAAGATGGATAATTAGGTGACACACTGTCGAAGATGGATAATTAGATGGAACAATATCAACAAAAAATAATTACTGTTGTGTGAAATGTTGATATGTATATGGCACAGTGTGAAAGATTTTACAGCGGCACACTGTGGAATATGGTTAATTACATGACACATACTAACTTAAGTACTAGTCCCAAAAGTGAATTGTTAACTCTGTTAATTGCCTTGCTGAAACGTGATTTGCAGTAAAGAGGTATCAACGTTAATAAGTACACAAGCAAGCATTTGGTTCAGGTATAATTTTGCACATGGCGTGCAGGTGTAAATTAAAACATTTTTATATGGCGTACAGGTATTAAAACCTGTGCATATGTCGTTCAGGTATTAGAACGTTTGTATATGGCTTTCATTTGTCGGCAACTTGGGTTGTTTTTGTCAGTCAGTTATTGAAGTAATAATGTATATTGTAAATTGGACGTTCATCATATATTCCTGTCATTTTTGAACGTAAGTATCAAAAGTGCGATCATTAAATTTTAACAAATCTTGAAATATAATAAGACGAAAGACGATAGCGATTAAACAAGTCTATTCTTTGATATACAGTGTAACTGTATTTTTTCATGAGCATCCAAAGTTGAGGATATTAATTTAAGAGGATAATTAATGAAAAACAAGCAAGCAAACAAACTAATATACAGCATTAAAATACTGCGCATTTAAATCGTTTGTTCCTCTGGTGATCTCCACTAAAGATCAATACACGCCTTCTTTGTAAAGGACTATAAATTGGCATCATAAATTAGTATGTGTCTGCCGTGTTTATTGACTCTACCTTCAAAAGACCCGAGATAATCTGGCAACCGACCATTCCTATCAGTCAGACCATTTTCTAGATAGCCAAATGGCGATTGAAAAACCAATATCAAAAGCGGGCAAAGTGCCACGTTGTCATTCATGAGCAGTACTTTATGCAACCACGCGAAAGTGAACAATATATGCTACAGTACATTCATCAGTTGTCAATGTATGTATGTCTAGGCAATATTATTCAGTACAAGCAATTCACCTTAACCTGGACAATTTTCTTGTAGGTGTATTTCATTTCTTTATTAAGCTTGAATAGGTATATGTATTTTGTTTTGTTGAACGATTACAGGAAGAGCGACATATACATGATCCATCAACAAGTCTAGAAGGCTTGTAAAATACAGCTGTATATTACCTTCAAAGGATACACACACACGCACACAAATAGTTAGATAGACAGATGCAAGCAGACATACATACATACATACATACATACATTGAATTATGAAGCCAATACCTATATATTTTTAGCCATTCAAAGGGTAGGTAGGGATACGACCTAATGGTTCCATTTAATTCATTAAAATTTCTCTAGTTAAACATGTAGTTAACCTCATGATGAGTCTCCATCATATTTTACAAGCCTTCCAGATCTATCATGTATCTGTCGCTCTTCATGTAATCGTTCACCATTGAACACAGCAGCAGCTGCCTGTGGCCAACTTGAATTTACAAGTCCGGAGACCCTAGTCATACACCTGCTGAGTAATGTGTGTTAGAGAGAGAGAGAGAGAGAGAGAGAGAGAGAGAGAGAGAGAGAGAGAGAGAGAGAGAGAGAGATGCGGCATTGTCCTAAATTATAATCACTCATAGTAATAAGTGACATGTATTTGTGTTTCAAATTAACTTTAAGTATCGACATGTATTTACATTTTTTTGTTGTTGCTGAACAACCACTACACGGATACACACATAAGCGATACAGTCCTTCCGAATGCGTAAAGCTACAGAGTGTACGCTAAATCCCATGTAAGTGCAAACTTCTATCACATGTTAACCCCACCCACCCTATCAAAAAACAGAAGCTATTTCCCTTGTACAGCTGGATTGCAAATTTGCCTTACAGAACTACAATCTTTTGCAAACGCTAAATTTTTAACTCCTGACTCTCGAAGTGTTGGATGCCAAACAGCTTTGTCAAAAAGTCCAATGCTCTTCCATATTAACCAGAAAAGAAAAATCATTAAGGCATGAATTTAATTTCCAACAAAGCTCTAAAGGTGGAGATGGTGTCTATCACATTCAACCAGTAAATGACAATTTTCATAATCACAACTTTTATAACAGTGTATCCCTTATATCGGGGTAAAGTTTGTTCACATGACTTTGTTTGTAAACAAAAACTTCACCAATAGACAATTTGATATGTGTGTGTGTGTGTGTGTGTGTGTGTGTGTTAACGTTGCTTTAACAATTTTTCATTCATATCGCTACGATGTCTGCGGTGTGGCAGTTTATATTACTGTCTAGCTGTGGGGCATAATGCCGCAGACATATAGATTGATGTCCCCCACAGTCACATTATCCTGACACCAGGCCGACCAGTCCTAACACTATTCTCTTAATGCTGAGCGCCTTGCGAGGCAGCTGTAAATACCATTTTTATAAGTCTTTGGTATGACTCGGCCGGGGTTCGAACTCGCGACTTTCTTCATCCGATGCGGACACTCTAACCACTAGTCTATCGGAGCTGTCGACAATTTGATCTGTTAATATACGAGTATGAAAGAGTAAAAAGAAGGACACCAGTAAAATATTTGACTTAAAGGCCTCTCCAGAATTAATGATGATGCAATATAGAAACTATCGTATTATTGGATTAAGGCGATGGACAATTTCAGCATTCGATAGACAACACTGTAGTATCGTTCTCAATCGCTGTGGCATCATCATTGAAGGACATTAGTTAATAATTTATGATAGATGGTTTGTACCGTTGATTTTTGGTTCCTTTACCTGACAAACACCATAGTACAACATGTTATCGATAACTCTGTAAATGGATCTTCCACATTTACTTGTATATGGAATACAGGCATGCCGTTGAATAAAACGTTATTAGATTACAACATTGACCTCTAAAAGTTGATATTGTTCTTTACAAGCGAGTACATGTACCATGTGTCTTTGCATATATCAATCTAGATTCAAACAACTTCATTTTGCATCCAAGTTACCCGTTCCAGGTTAGTTCGATAAGAAGGAAAAGTGACAGTAACGGCTGTCAATTTCTCTACCCCTATACCCTGATTTCTTCGTTGCGACAAGAGAAAAAGATAAATCAACCAAAGAGAATGGACTGCTTTCATGTCGTAGGTTTAAACATGGATATACCTAGTAGGTATGTGAGAACCTTGACAGAGTTAAAACGGTCACTACCGAGTCAAAGCAGGTACAATTTCAGTATAACCGTAAGACTATGCAGATGAGGACTAATGTAAACACGCGGCCCCGAGTGGCCGAGTGGTCTAAAGCGCTCTCCGTTACGGATCACTGCCATCTCACCTCTGTCTGCGTGGGTTCGAGTCTCGGATTCAGCCAATGTGGGTATGTGAGAAAGCTTGCCAGTAGCTTCTCGTCGGTCGGTGGTTCTTTCCGGGGTTTTCCCGGGTTCTTCCTCCACCATTAATACTGGCCGCCATGTAAAGTCTATCGCGTGCTGAAAAATGGCGTTAAACTCTACAACAGCAACAACAACTAAAGTAAACACAACGATGCAGTGCTGACGTGGACAGAGAAAGGACAATAACCTTGAAAATTTGTCATCAATAAAAAATAACCCATCTGCTATCTACTATGTGCAGGGAAAATGTTCAATTACGGGAATCCCTCCTCTGGGTTTCTTCATTAAGTATACAGTATCACAATATACTACAATAACACAGCTCAAGAACTGTGTCGAACTGAAGGTCAAAAGATTTTTTTTATATAGTATGAATTCAGTTCTGACAATATTTGAACATTATATATAGTATGAATTCAGTTCTGGCAATATTTGAATATTATACATATAATATGAATACAGTTCTGACAATTTTTGAATTTTATACGTTCTTTAAATTTGATGATTACTCACAGTTGATTTTTAATATATAAAATAAAACAGAAGAAAACTTAGAAGACAACACGCCTCAGATTTGTACGATTACAGAATGAAAAGTAAACTTTGCCTTTAAACTATTTGTATTAGAGAAATTTTGTACTTAAAATGTACTTAATTTTAAAGCTGTACGTGTCTGGATCAAGTCTACTACTAATATTAGTACTCCTACCTTGCTTCGTAAGCCGAGAACTAATCCGGTCCTATATGGACAGATCACAATTATTACCCATGAATGTAGCCCCAGTCTAAATTTAGAGGAGCTTTGCTCCTCTCATTTTTGGTGGCGGGGCATGAGTTCGATTTAGACAATCTTTATGTTTGTTTAAAAGAATTTATTTATTCCTTAGAATATGAGCATTATGGTGTAGCTGTCGGTGTGTATCCTGACGACAGTACACGGCGAGTGATGAGGCATCTTGCTGGTCTGGAACCTGGAAGTGAAATATGTGACTCACAGCAAATTCATTTATCTGCAGTCCACCTTTTCAAAAAAGTCTGATAACCTATAACAATAACTTCAGCGTGAGTTCATCTATGACGATGTTTAACTTAACATAATGATTTATTAGCAATTGGGCACACTGGAAAGTTCAGTATTGGCCAACAAATGTAGAGACTACATAGGAAGAATAGTTATGACCCGAGTCCTGTCTTGTCCTAAAGTCCCATGTAGAATATTGAAAGCAGGCACATGAAATTGTGACATTTTGTGTATATGGACTTTAAAATATAAGTCAAATTACAAATATGGTACTGTTGTTTTCTGCTTACAATGATTTGACGAAATATATATGGCACTGTCGTGTTCTGATGTCACTTAAGTTTCATTATCATTAACATGTGGAGACTGCCATGTTCATGGGTGAGAAATTATTTCGACAATTTCACTTCAAGATATAGTCCCGCGTGTGATAAATTCGACTATTTAAATTTCTTTGTTCGGAACAAACTTTGAGCAAACGTTGTATGTGTCTCTTTTTTAAGGTCTTTATTCGGCTGTGTTTGTTTACATTCGTGTAGATCAGTTTAGAGAACATACCCGAATGATCTTGCAAAAAAGATCTACGTCGACTGAGAGTCTGGTTTGGTCTGCTTGTTGAAAGGAATTTACATGCATTTTGCCAACACGTTCGGTCTCTCAGTTGGAAAGAGTTTGCATGCATTTTGCCAACACGTTTGGCCTGCCTCTTGGTAACACATCTGGTGTGCCTGTTAGAAAGAGTTTACATGCATTTTGCCAACATGTTTGGCCTACCTGTTTGAAAGAGTTTACATGCAGTTTGCTAAAACGTTTGGTCTGCCTGTTGGAAATACATTTGGTCTGCCTGTTGGAAATACATTTGGTCTGCCTGTTGGAAATACATTTGGTCTGCCTGTTGGAAAAAGTGTACATGTAATTTGCCAACACGTTTAGTCTGCCTGTTGGAAACATAGTTGGTCTGCCTGTTGGAAACATAGTTGGTCTGCCTGTTGAAAACACATTTGATCTGTCTGTTAAAAAGAGTTTACATGCAATTTGCTAACACTTTTTGCCTGCCTGTTGGAAACACATTTGGTCTGCCTGTTGGAAAGAGTTTACATGCAATTTGCTAACACTTTTGGTTTGCCTGTTGGAAACACACTTTGGTCTGCCTGTTTGAAACACATTTGGTCTGCCTGTTGGAAAGGGTTTACATGCAATTTGCTAACACATTTGGTCTGCCTGTTGGAAGAATTTAATACGTAGTCCTTCAACTACCATCACATTTCAGCTTCTCTTACTTTTGGCTGCATTTATTTTGACAAAGTCCCCCAAATTAACTCGATAGCATTTAAATCACATTTATATGAGTAATCCGACAAAGTAAGACACCGACCACGATACTCAAGATTGCGGAGTGGTGGGGCGGACGCGGGGTCGACGTCTTATTGACCAATCACTCGATGCCTTCTAACTTTGTTCCGTCCACTTCGCCAGGAGAACTGGAAGTCACTTTTCAAGAATAGTTCACATAGTTGGCATCCCAAATGGACATAGTTGGGATATAACTGCTTTTGCTCCAAAACTATTTGCCTGATCATAATATATATCAGCACAATCAATTGATCGTATTTCCGTTATATGTTTACATCCATTTCAGCTAGTTGATGAGATGAAGAGCAATATTAGTTGAGGGATGCCGCAGTCAGTTGCTCTAGGAGTAGTTTTCGTTAACGAAACATTTATGTCTAATCTCATTTGGCCTAAGCTCAGCAACAGAATCGTTTATGTCAGCATCGACGGCCAACAACGCGAGTTAGTGTTAGAAACTGGCCTCTGGTTTCGCCAACAAAGCGGACGGAATAGACTTACAGGGCGTCGGGTATTACGGCAGTAAGACGTCAGCATCACATTATAACTAATAGAATCGACATCTTACAGTGTAGCACTACTATGTGAGGATGTACTAATACCCAAGGCCCTTTCAGTTTCAACAGTACACCCACCTTACATTTTGGGATAGTTTCTTTATTTAGTTTGATTATCTCGTAGTTTTGGTGATAAATCTTGCAGTAGCCTCCTCTGGGTCAGTGGTTTTTTCCGAATTCTTTTCAGATTATTACTACACCAAAATACACTGGCCGCCATGTATAGTTTCTAATGTGTTGAACAACGGTGATCAACCCTACAAAACTACACTAATAACTCTTATGTTGTAAGAAAAAAGTATACATTTTATTTTGATTAGTTTATCTTTCTGAATATCTTAGAAATTTTAAACTAGATATTTGGAACTTTTGAAGAACTTTGTCTTTTATCTTCAAGAATTACATTATTTACTTTAATAAAAAGTATTTTTTATTCGAAAGATTTTTACAGTGTCTCCAATCATAATGTTGGACTTAAGCCATAATTGTCCCTACGTGCCATTAGAAGGTGTGTGTATATATATATATATATATATATATATATATATATATATATATATATATATATATATATATACTGTGAAAATCTGCAGCACACGCTTGAAACTAAAACTGTCTATACTTGACTTTTTGTCAGTTTGACTTACATCCAGTTTTCAGCCCAGTTAATAACGATCACAAATACCGCATTTTTTAAATTTCAAATTTCAAATGGTACAATTTTCTAATTTACATCCTAGGCTAGCGTTTCCCTTGAGTCACTTTAAGAATGCACCGCGCCATGCTGTTTTGCACAGTACAGTGCCTGGCCTTTTTCCACAGCAACTTGCCCTTTTGTGTGGTTGCAAATGCCCATGTTTTTTGTTTTCCTCAAACTAGAGCAGTCACATATGTGATTGAATTAAATATGATGTAGCAGGTCTGCTGATTAATAGCACAGCAGTGATGCATAAAGAAGATCTGATCAACTGTTAGCTACAGTGGGTACTCTGTGCATACTTGGCCTGATTATTGTCAACTTATTCTAGAAATTCATTCCGAGAATATCAGACGGACTGAATTTTTCACAAATAATTATTACTGGTTTGCATAGTTGTCAGCTACTAATTCAACATTAATGTCGTTCATGACTCCAAAATTTAAGCTGACTGGTTATATCAGTTTTTTTTTTTAAAGATACATTTTTAATCAGTACATTCACATATCCTGCCTTGAATTAATAAAATCATCGTTCATCCAAAGAATTTAAAGGAAGGTCAATGAAGAAGAACCATAAAGCCGTATAAATTAAACGTTTTCCTAGATGTTGCATATTTTCACCGATGCAATGATCATTGTTAGTACAGGTGAAATTTTGTTACCAACTATGCATTCCTTTGTTTTTAAAGCATTACTGCCACGTGCATCTTTAGCAAAGGAAGGATTTATAAAGAAGAATAACAATACTGAGGAAGACTGTATTTTACTCATGCAACTTTTTGAATGGAACCTATCCAAAATAAATGATTTTAACAATTTTACAAGTCAACTTCTACCATAATTTCCTCATTTTGAATGAATAGTAATAACAGTTTAAAAAAATAACAAGAGTAACAACAATTCATGCCTTTTGGCTATGAGAAAAACTTTTTTTTTTAGTTTACGGTGCCCTTCTTAGAGTTTAGAGTCCAGTTTATTGAATTCAGAGTGCTTATTTTGAAAAATAGAATAATGTTCCGAATTTTTCGTGTAATCATGTTAGGTATTTTGCCATCCTCTCAGATCCCGAGAGCACCAGTAGACTCTCATTACGACTGAAATGACATAAACTTAATGAAAGGAAATAATCTTACTGCCAGCGCTTTAAGGAGTTGATATTTTAGGAATGTACACTTCTCTCTACGTGCAATCGAGCAGCTGGACCAAGACATGGGGTATGCAATTTACAGTAGTCCCATTGGAGATGTTGTTAGGTGTAATAATCTAACGGCGTCTAGGGCGCCTTTCACCTCAAGGACATTATTATAAGCATGTACGTATAGTATTACCATATATATTGCCATGCATAACCCATGATTAGTCTTCGGCAGGCTTTGTAGGTAACCCAGAGTTGAACTCAAGGTATTGATCGATTCTAACGTCATTGCAATGTGATTATAAAATACCTGCTCAAGTCTATTTTGCCCTACATTGTTAAGAAAGGAGTTCCAAGTAACGTGACGTTGTATCGTGTTTTGATGCACTTAATACCGGTTGTGAGTTATATACCTTGTGGTGTACAAGCGAAAGAAAATAAACAAAAGGACCAGTGAAACACTGACAACTGAAGATGGACACCACAACTGAAGATAATGATATTAAACAGTAAGTATTTTTGACAACAGCTTTAAAGTGTGTGTGTGTGTGTGTGTGTGTGAGAGAGAGAGAGAGAGAGAGAGAGAGAGAGAGAGAGAGTCGTTGTTGTTTTAATTATAGGGTTTAACGCCATTGTTCAGCACAGAATAGCTATTACGTGGCGGCCAGTGTTAATGGTGGAGGAAGAACCCGAGAAAACCCCGGAAAGAACCACCGACCCACGAGAAGCTACCAACAAGCTTTCTCACATACACACATTGGCTGAGCCCGAGACTAGAACCCACGCAGACAGAGGTGAGATAGCAGTGATCCGTAACGATGAGCGCTTTATTCCACGCGGCCACTCGGGTCCCCTGAGAGAGAGAGAGAGATCTTGTAAGAGCTTTACGCTTTTAAGTCTGATATCTTGGTCAGATTTACCATACGTGTACTTGAAACTTGAAATCTAAAAATGTTGGCATTACATTTGTTTTTCAAACAGATCTACTGATGGCTTGAAGGTAAACAACCATTGGTGATAGACTAAGTTTATAGATGTGCAAAAACAATGACATTTCATTAATAATAAATACATGCACGTCCTACATTAACTGAATGCCATTATAAAGGCGTGATCTTGTGGCCTAAATGATTATATAGTGGAATATAATCTCGTTTGATTTCAATAATTGACATTTCTATTTATTCGGGTAAACATGCATTTGTCATCTGTTGGAACGTTTATTCCTAAATATATTCTGATTTTATTTATTCGCGAACTTGGAATTAAAATATATCATGTATACGTACCCCATGGTGATCAAGGGAGTTAATACAATACTGTACTCCCTGTGCACTTTTGACAGGATAGGGGAAAGCACCCAGTGGCGTCCAAAATCTCTCTCTCTCTCTCTCTCTCTCTCTCTCTCTCTCTCTCTCTATATATATATATATATATATATATATATATATATATATATATATAATCGCACAGTTATCGTCATAGAAATGAAAACATATCACTGAAATATTAAAAGGCTATATATTTATAGCGTTTTCTTTATTTCTCTATCTTACATCACGTTTTAATGTCACAACTTATCAGTCATTTCAAACAAGAGATGCATTATTTTCTTCACTTCCCCATATCTTTTCACAGCCACATTAAAATCAAAGTCGTAACAGCACTGCTGTTCTTATGGTTAACGAGACCCTCATTATTTCAAGGTTACTGAGACACAAGGTTTTCGATACTTTTGGGGTGGGTGGGCTGATATATGATCTAGATGGTCGACCATGGTGTTATTGCCCTGACTGAGCAAACAATGCAATTTTAAAAAATAAAATTAATGGATGTAGTAACAGGGATCTGAGCAAAGATATGGAATAGAACATCACGAACCTCCGTATGTAATATATAACAATTTAAAAAAATAAAAAATACAATGAAATTGAACATGACGTTTGAATGGTACACTTTCTCTTAGAAATAGAATTTAAAGAATGATGCGAAATGCAATTAGCTGTTCTGTTATACCGATAAAACAAATTTCATCATATAATCGAGTGACTGGGGAAATTCCGCTGTTAGACTCTAAATCAGCCACTTTTGCAAATGATATTCGTTGCCAGAATCAGAGATTTTTCATGTTTGGTTTTCTTTTAATTAATTTATTGTCAGTCGTGCGCCTTGCTGAACTTAAAAGTAATTTATATGTATACATCGGGCATGAACGTTCCATGATACAACTGAATTGCAATAAGAACATAGGCGAATCAGATTGAAATTTTGAAGAATCGTCAAGAACAAGAAAGAAACAATTTGCTAAAGTAAGCGCATTATGCAATACAAATTGTTATTTTACATGCATGTAGTTAGATTACTTGCAAAGATTAAAGGGACTGTTTCTTCGAAATTGCTGCCTCTGCTGTTTTCTTACCAAAACAGACTCGTTTCTTAGAACGTCATGCTTAAGCTATCATACCTGATGTGTTATGTTGACAACACCGTTAGGACCAAGGTTTATAAACACCACCAAGTTCATATCAACATGAATAGAGGATATACGCTGGTTCAAGTAAATATGTTGCAATTCAAGTGAAAAAGGACATAGACCGTGTCAGCGTTATTCTTATTTCCAGTGGACTGGTCTAAATTTCAGTTTCCCATATATGACAAAATATCGTTGTTTGCTATCTTCAGACGTATACATATCAATAACACTTCTAGTCTGTTTGCTGTGCCTTGAACGGCCATAAATTAAAATTTTCTCCAAACGTTTTAGTGTCCAGCCAATTTGACCTTACAGCATATTTGAATTATTCTGGAATATACTCCTGCCTAACATATTAAAGAATTTGTTGAAATGTATACCCTTTCATTTCACTAGTTCACAAAAGAAAAACAGTGTTACTCAGTGCATTTAACAAAACAAGATGTTATTGACTGCCACCAGAAATCAACTGGACAAGGCATGCTTGAGACTGCAGTACTGTTTCCAACCATTACCGAAGTTCACCCACGGAACGCACATACTTGTTATTATTAATAGACTTGTGATCGACGGAGCGCAAATGGTTGTTAATAATAATAATAATAGTATTTTAATTATTATTATTATTATTATTATTATTATTATTATTATTATAATACTTGTTATCTGCGGAACGCACATAGTTCTTAGTATTATAGGACTTGTAATCCACAGAGCAAATGGTTGTTATTATTATTATTATTATTATTATTAAACTTGTTATCCACGAAACGCACATAGTTCTTATTATTTTTAGACTCGTAATATATAGTGCGCAAATGGTTGTTAATAATAATAATAACAAGAAGAAGAAGGAGAAGGAGAAGAAGAATGTGCGTTCCGTGAATAATAATAATATAAATAACAATATTATTATTATTATTATTATTATTATTATTATTATTATCATCCACGGAATTCACATAGTTCTTATTATTATTAGACTTGTTATCCACAGGGCGCAAATGTTTGTTGTTGTTGTTGTTGTTGTTATTATTATTATTATTATTATTATTATTATACTTGTAATCCACAGAGCGTACCTTGTTATTATTATTTTTAGACTTTTAATCCACGGAACGCACATTGTTGTTGTTATTATTAGACTTGGAATCTTTGGTTATTAACAGTTCCCTCCGTAAGGACAACCAGTTGTCGTAATTATATAGCAGTAACAAACGAACACGTTTTATCTTCCATTAAATCTGTAGAGTGCACATACCTAATTACGTACTTAATATTCAATACAAGGAAGCTGTTAATTTGTGCATTGTCATGTACGTCTGATAACATTGTAATGGTATGCCATATTTGCATTATCACAGGTATCTCTGCGTTCTATATCAATTGGGAAGATCCGCTTTCAAGATTATAAATAAAAACATGATTATGATATACACGTATGTGTTTATATATATATATGACCTTCGGTTCTCATTGCGTTTATGTCCAAGTCAATTATAAATCAAAGACAAGCAAATTAAAAATAAGCACAAAAGGTAATGTTGAATCTAAAAATACAAACACAATGTACATAATCATGGATTAGAGGGAAGTATTATTTAAACAGTTGTGGACCTATAAGTTTTAACTCCTTCAGTAATACGCGATATCCACAACTGTCATTAGAAATTTCCTGTTTAATTTTCAGCAATACATTCCATTCATTGTATTAACTTATTAATATTAACTTATTAACTGATTACTGTTGAAAACTGTCGGAACTATTTGTTACAATCAGTCTTTCTGATGGATTCGTATTCAGTGTATTGTTTCCACGTGTTAATTATTGTAAGTTCTCGGATAAAGGGATAATAATGGGCATGTAGAATAAAGGGATAATAATGGGCATGTAGAATAAACTAAGTGTTTTAACCATATCTGTTCAAATGCGTGTCAAAAAGAACAGAAGCGAACATAACCTTTATTTGGTATTGAAATATTGACTAACGTAATGCTTACACGTTGGGTTGCATTGTGTGGAAAGAGTATTTAATAAACGTTTTAGTGTACAAACAAGTATAGGACAAAATAAATCGGGTATGCATTTCAATCGTATGATGTAAAACACAACGTAAACAATACATGATGAAGAACAATGTAACATATTAAGAATGCAAATACCTATCCATAAAGAGACATATGTATACGTACATACAATCACATATATTCATTTACACTTGCACATCAAATCAGCGATGTAATTTGTATGCTACTGGCAGTGACATCAATTTTTTTTTCTTCATAATTGTGTCAGCAAATTTAGAAAGAGTTGAGTATTACCTGGATCAAAAGGTTTTGCCAAACTTAATTTCATTAGGATTAGAATAATAATAAGATGATGAGAATTCTCAAATTTCTAACGAGAAAAAAAGGACAGACGAACTCAGTGAAATTCATCCCCTATCGCAATCAGTGCATTCTCTATCTAGTCTCAGTCTGTTTGCCAACGCCCCGACTCTACTGGAAGTTTGTGGTTGCTAGTTCTAAATTTTAATTAAGGCAGATAAACATTACTTTCTAAATATATAAAATACTTCTCAAAGTTTAAGTGTTGTTTGAATAATTGGTAAATTGTACCTTTCGACGTAACTACTAAAGTTGTCTAGTGAGTTCACACACAGCCGCGAGCAGTTGATGTCCAATAAACGACGAGCAACTTTATAACATCACTACGCAGTGTTAATCAGAATTGACCTTCTAAACAATGAATAAGCCTAGCTTTAATTACAGGCATATTACCGTCGATAATAAAGATGCAGTAAATGGACTATAAACATGCACATTTAATGATATGCGGGGACAGATCAGGTCAAGTGTTGCGGGTGGGGCATTTTCAAAAAGTGTACTGACTTTCCTCGAAAGGACCTAAAGCAAATACTTATTTATCTAATTACCGCAACTGTGCATAATATCCAATAAACGTGGGGAGAAAGTCCGGATATTCCCTACCACCTATCCGGCTCTGACATGCTCAATTAAATGTGCCTATATCTTCAGAAATAGGACCGTAAAAGTCAAGAACCCACATTTGTTGAAGAACACAACGGACCACTTGTACCACATTTGCTTGAGCAACACCAGCGATGATCTGGAGAAACGCTTTGGCGATGTCAAGGTAATGAATCCGTAAAGAAAATTTGGTCAGAAATGGGGAAACTGTCTATTCATACCAAAGGTGACACAAGATTACCAAGATGATGATGTCGTACAATTGTACACATAGTCTCGTTCAAGCAGACCTTTACTTACTCGACTCTGTGAGATCTCGTCAAACGTTTAGCGGAGATCTCACTTAGTCGCGGGTGACTCAAGTTGAACGAGACTATGGTACTCGCAAAAATGCTGCTGTTCCAAAAGTTGGCGCCTGTCGACTGAAATAATTCAGGAAATCTGGACACATTTTATGATAGGATAAAGCTCGCCTCAGTTGTTTTTAACAATTCAATACATAGTAATTTAGCATCTTAAAGGATGATACAAAAACATTCCAAGACATTTGTGCAGAGTACCATGATCCATGGTCTTCATAGAAATGCATGTAACAGAGGGAATTGCAACTTCTCGGATTCTATTAGATCAAACAATGTGACTTTCACTATGTGCTTTGGGCCACAATACGTACGTCGACACAGTAAAATTGTGGAGGAATAAGTTAAACCTGAAACTTCGAAAATATAAATCCGCTTGACCTTTCGTGTTTTCTGAGCATACGTTAGTGCGAAAGTGAAACACAGCAATCACTTTTCAGCGCTGCTAAGGCAATAACGGCCGTATCGTCAACATTTTTTAACAGTGTTTCGGTTTAACGTTTTCATTTAAATACAGTCGTGCTTGACCATTTGTTCTTCTGGAGAATGTCACTTGGGCGTTAATGTGTTGCTTAAAAATTAATTCGTTACATTTACTTAAACTTTGATTAATTTTGTTAGACTTGTAATGAATCATTTTGTTAAATTTACTTATATTTCCCTGACGGATTTTGTTATACTTGTAATGAATCATTTTCAAGCTAAGTTAATTCATTCTGCGAATGATTCCTAAAAGTTTTGACCTTGAGATGAAGGTCGCAGTCATAAAGAAATATTTGTTAATGGTTTTGATTGGTGTTTATTTTTACCAAACCTCTTCATAGATTTTCTTTACATTTGTAATGAATCATCATGAAGATCAATCTGCGATATGCTTGCTCGTTTTATGATACTTGCGCCAAGATCAGTCATATAAAGTTGCTGTTAGGGACCTTGCTATTTTTTATAATTTGCCTATTGTTGGTAAACCCCTTGATGGCTTTTCTTCATGCTTATGATGAGTCATTGTAAAACTAAATTCGACCCGGTGGTTAGAGCGTCCGCCTCGGATGCAGAGGTTGCGGGTTCGAACCGCAGCCGCATCATACCAAAGACTTTACAAAATGGCACTAGCATTTGCCTCGCTAGGCGCTCAGCATTAAGAGATTAGTGTTTGGACTGGTCGGCCTGGTGTTAGGATAACGTGACTGGGTGGGACTTGATGCTACATGTCTACGGCACGATGCCCCAATGCTAGACATCACTATAAACTGTCACACTGCAGACATCGTATCGATATGACTGAAATGTTTTCAAAGTTACGCTAAAAATCTAAATCACATACACATTGAGCTGAAGTATTTCATTCTGCCTCATAGTCGCTCTTCCATTGCAAAGAATGCTTCAACTGTGGGCTCGACGTTCATGCTTTTTCCCCCTTGTTTTTTAATTTATATTATTTCTGACAGTTCGTATGCTTCGGAGGAACGCCATCACGGATGTCCAAGTTCACACAATTCATATCGTCTGAACTAGGAGTGAAGTATTATGGGGACGTTGGTTCTCCTACAAATATTACCGGAAGTACAGATCGGTACGCCATGTTTAAAGCTGGACCTGTCCTGGCAGTCAGCGTAAGTTCAGCAAAGTTTATTTCTTAACTGGTTTGTTTGCGGCTCGCTTTTATTTCAAGCTGGTATGTGTCTACCAGGATTTGATTGACAGGCATAGTTAAAGCAGCGCTATCTATTTTATCAAATGTTACCTATGACTAGCAATATTGCTAGTCACCACTATTTGAATTGTTCCAACATTAATGTGCATGCCGGAAACATTTTTACAAGCTGAAATTCAATGATAGTTAAATTCCACGCGTACGCTAGGAGTTGGACATACAAGATCAACAGTCGCCTGACAGACTGATGATCGATTTAAAGAAAGGTTACTAATAAACAGTGAAATTAATGAAAGATTCGATGCAAAAAAAATAAGAGACAAGGGGTCCGACTTTATGGAATTTGTTATTGCAAACCGCAAGCAAATAAATTTTCACCGAGAGGAAGGTACATCATTCGAGCTTGCCTCTGTACATTTGTCTTCCGTCAAGGTCTACTGATCTCTGATGGTACATATAAAAGGGTTCGTTGTTATAGATCACAGCATAAAAGCGAGTTGTTCATTACAGAAAGTAAGAAAATATATTTTCGTGAATACTACAAGACTGTTACGGTATAATATTGTCAAGTTGAATTTTTTTTGCGGTTCTAAAGGCCCTGTGTGAAAATCAGTAATATTAATTTATGTCTAGCTGTCACCGCTCCGGTGGACTTGTGGTTAGAGGGTCTTCCTCGGATGCGGGAGGTCGTGGGTTCAATCCTCGGCCGAGTCATACCAAAAGACTTACCAAAAGTGATACTAATAGCTGCCTCGCTGGGCGTTCAGCATTAAGAGGTTAGTGTTAGGACTGGTCGGTCTGGTGTCAGGATAATGTGACTGGGTGGGACATCATGCTACATGTCTGCGGCATGATGCCCCAGTGTTAGACATCACTATAAACTGCCACAAGGCAGACATCGTAGCGATATGACTTAAGAATTGGTAAAGCTACGTTTAAAATCCAAATCACATCACATACATGTCTAGCTGTCCGTATGCATGCATACATGCATGTGGGTAGGTAGGTAGATATATTTGTATGTTTTTATTTATTCCAGCACGGCATCGGAATTCCTTCCCTCTCCATAGTTTTACAGGAAGTTGTCAAACTTGTCCATTATGCCAAGTGCCAGGATGTTGAATTTTTCAGAATTGGCACGAGTGGTGGCTTAGGTATGAAAATCTCTCTCTCTCTCTCTCTCTCTCTCTCCTGTTATACGCGAAGGAGTTTTCTCGCCAATTACACTGCATTTCGTATCACATCAAAACATAATGAATAATTATATGAATTAATCAGTGATTTCCAGTTATTGTTTGTCATAATTATTTAATATTTTAAGCATGCTGAATCTCTTAATATTTTCCTCTTTTATTCACAAAGTCAGCGAGTGTGACTGTGATCTGATGCACTCTTTATATATATTGTATGCATAAGGGATTGTAATTTTGCTGAACCTCACAGTATGTCTCGATTTCAAATTCACTTGAAAATGCCATGATGGTTTCAATATTCTTCATTTTTGTTGTAAAATCGTTATTTATTAGGAGTGGAACCTGGGACAGTGGTGGTTACGGAAAAAGTCGTCAACGGAGCTCTAGAGCCATTCCACCAGTCGGTGGGTATTAGTAAAGGAGAGAAACAATTGGATTTTCTTTGATTAATTTTTTAGTCAATAATGTAAAAAAAATAGTGCTTTGAATTTTCAAACAATTTATACTATTAACTCAAAATTCACTATTTTTGCGATACGTATAATGAACTAACTACGATTGTGGAGTCATAAAACATTTCACCAATGTCTCTTGAAGTAAATGGGAGAAATTATGTTTGCATTAGCATTCATTTTCAGTAGAGAAAATTTTGATCATAATATTACATTCTGTATTTTGAATTAATGGTGTAAAACTTTCCAACTATAATTCACTAGTAAATTTAAAACCTGTTTATTATTTCCTCATGGCGAAGATGGTGGCACTGAGTTTGATATGGCGTAGGGATAAGTCGAGGCCGTCAGGTCGAGAATTATTAATTTGCTATAGCAAACGAGTTCCTTCTCCCGACTCTAAACAAAATACGAATGCGGCTTCTAGTATTTACTGTACACCTCATTTTTAGTTTCCCTATATGAATGAAATTACAGACAAACTGGAATTTAGGTCAAACAAGGCACACAAATAGTTCAAATCTGTGTGTGATACGGAAATATGGGTTGAACAGCAGTATTTGCATCTCACGAGTACCGGAAGATCATGCATGTAAGACTAAATGGGTATGTAGTGAAATGTATGTACCATGCCAGTGAGAGGCCTAATTATATATTTGTACTTGCATAATTCATCATCAAAAAAGTACATATACATAACTTGGGTCTCAATTAAATTAGGTTTGTGATAGCTAAAATACTCATCCTCAGATTCAATAGTTTCGTTCATGCAAAGAAACGATTTATCTAGGCCCATAATTGACAGCTCGTAAAAAAAATTTAATATTTATTATTCAAGTACGATACCCGATCATAAAAAGTTTAAGATTATATCCGCTACGTCACAAATACAGTCCTCCCAAGTTAAAAATGACCTTTGCCAGGTTCTTCCGCTTGTTATAGCAAGAACAGTGCTACAGGCTCTTCTGCCTGGCAAAGAAGTTCTTGCTAAATCCCGTCAATCTTTCATACCTTAGGTAAGTATACTTAAGATAATTGTTGGTGTGGTTCTCGCTGTCTTCTCTGTAGACTGCACGTATGTAACTGGATCATTCGATACGTTTATTGGTTCTATCTTAATTACATGGTTAGTAGTACGTTCAATGCAGGTTAGTACTCCAACTTTGTGAGACTTGTGTAAATAAATGTGTTTTTTTTTTCTTATTACATGTAAGGTTATTCATGTGATTACCTTTGGGACATTTCTTTATTCGGTGTGCCCCCTCCACAGTACGTTCAGCACAATGCTTTACTGATTTCACCCCGTTTATCTTATTTTTCTGCTTACCCTATTTACAGGTGTTACACGAAAACTAGCATACTACTTATTAGTGAAATATTCAATCTTTATACTTTGTTCCTGTGAAGCATAGCGCCAATCAGACTGTTTCCCTGCTTCGTATGCTACCTGCTACAAACTCCAATAACGAATAAGTAATACGGAGACCCATTTTACTAGGCACCGTCCTTTGAAATTGGCGTGCCAAGTTAAACCGGGTGCCTGAAAAATGATATATGCGTGGTATGCAACGATTCTACCTCTATTTTAATGCATGAACGCGCACTGTTCCAAATATTGCCCAGGACGATACAACAAGTCATTTACCATAAGATAATGATTGCATCAGTAATTGCAACTTTGAACGAGCGTCAAAAGGTCAAGGGCATGTCAGTGAAAGTGTTTACATGTATATACTTTGAGATTTTTGCAAAATCACAAATGTACGAATGTTTAATTTAAGGTAAACGCTTAAAGTATGTTATTAGTAGTCCGCCTTTATTTTCTACAATTAGATTATGCATCGTAGGAGAACCGAATATTTTTATTGTATACTTTACTGTCGCTAGCTTCTTTATATATATATATATATATATATATATATATATATATATATATATATATATATATATATATATATTCCAGAAGAAGAAAAAAGATTATGGAAACAAAAATGTCACGTGGTTATGGCAAACACTATAAGACAAGGAATGAAATCTGTTCTTATATTAAATATATACCGCCATTTATGTTCTTATTGCTCCCGTGCTCCTAGATGATGAAGAAGTGCTGGGATTTATGCAAAGCAATATTTCTGAAAGATTTCATTTGCAGATATGTCTTATGTTTCAAACAGTCAACACATAATGAAAATGTAGACAGTAAATTGGGTACCATTCATATTAGAATACTTTCACTTTTTTCAATTATTAAATACTTATTATGACATGCAAATTCTATCAACAGTGTGTGTGTGTGTGTGTGTGTGTGTGATTTGGATTTTTAACGTAGCTTTAACAATTTTCTCTCAGCAGGAAATATGCAATACGTGCGTATGAACATTAATATGTAGAATTGATAGTAAACCCTAATACAGTTTTAGCGGTATATAGAAGGAAAACACTTGTAAACACACCTGGTTTCTGTGATGTCAACAAGGTGTAAGTAATATTGATATAATCCTACGAGTAGAAAGACAGTTTTGTTCAAAATTGGAATTCTGGGCTCGACTTGTTTAGGTGATGTGCTATAAATGCGTCTTGATAATAGCTTTGCATATGAAATAAAATTTCTTATATTAGTATTAAAACTTGTATAATAGGACTGACCTAAGGTCGCATAGTTTCATAGGCTCCATATTGAAACAGGTTGGTGGACTACGCCTCAAGCAGTATCATACGAAAATAGAAGATAAAGTGTCTGTAATAAGATAAAGTAGTAGTGAAGGGGGGCGCTTTACGGACAATGGGAATTAGCATTAAAAACACCCCTGGGTCACTTTACGGACAATGGAAATTTAACATGGAGAAAAATCGTGGGTCACTTTACGGACAAGGGAATTTAACATGGCAATAAATCGTGGGTCACTTTACGGACAAGGGGAATTGAACATGGCAATAAATCGTGGGTCACTTTACGGACAAGGGGAATTTAACATGGAATTTTTTTTTTTTTAAAAGTTTTTTTAAAATTTAAATTTAAATTTAAATTTAAAAAAGGGGTAGGCAATTCAAAAGACTATCTCTTTTCGAGAAATATGGCTGGCCCTGAAAAGGGCCTTTGGGTTTTATGTTAATGTATTCATTAACATAAATGGCACCGCATTGGTCTTCTTCTTGTCCTTAGGCTGCGTCTTACTGTTGGTCCGTACATCAGCACTCTTTTCAGGCATCCTTGTCTTTCGACGTAGATCCTACGTATCCACAGGCTGGTGTTTGTCCTGTGGACAACGGTCCACTTCGATCGGACATACATGAGCAAGTCTGTCCGAAACATCATGGAAGACACAAGGGTGGATGACTCAACTGTAGTCCACATCTTGAAGCGACGAGAACAGGTGAATCAATGCAGTGAACGGCGCTTATTTATAGGCGGAGGAAGGATTGAAACGGATTGAGTTCATTTACCAATCCGAACACGCGTTACAGAATTCAGTCAGCTCGCATCCAATCCGAAGAGAGCAGTCTGTGACGTCACGTAGTCAATATAGATTCGCTAGCGCTTGTGTGCAGTCAATCTATGCGACAGTGATTCAACATGACGGAAACTCAGAAAACGATCCAGTGGGGTGCACCAGCAGGGGAGACTGCCCAAGGGAACCCGGACTTACTTTCAGAAGAGGTGAATTGGGATTTTGTGGATTTTCTCTCCTCGCAAGAATTTGTTCCGGAACCTTCGTTACTTTCTTCATTACCGCAAGTGGAGAATTTTAGACAAAGACAGAAAGAAGAATTGGAGAAATTTATACAACGACAAAAGGAAGCGGAACAGGCTTTTCTCCTACAGCAACAGCAACAAGAAGAAGAGGTAAGAAAAAAACAACAGCAACAACAGCAAGAAGAAGAAGTAGCAGCAAAGAAACAAGAGGGTGAAAATCAAACGGTCACGGTACTGTTGGACATTTTAGCGGAGTTAAGAAGTCTGAAACAAATGTATCAGACTTCTTTATCACGACCGAAGAGAATACGACCTTCCCGAGCCAAACACGTCAACCCTGTGACTAAGCCTACCGTACCACCCTTAGTGATTTCAACATTACGCAGTCCAGAAGTAGGCCTTGGCCGTGGCAAAGGCTTAAGGCAGTTAAAATTGATTGCTTAAACTCACCCCTACACCATGAAGAAAAAAGGCCCTTTTCAGGGCCACCCACATTTCTCGAAAAGAAATACAATTTCAATTTGCCAATAACTCAAAAAAAAACTCACCCATGTTACCCTTTTAGTACGTGTCTGTGTATGAGTGCGTGAGTGTAGCTTCTTATTTTAAAATCAAAACTCAAAGACTCTTACCTTATATCATTCATTTATTCTTTTCTCCATTTTTTACAATCCAATTCACAATTTATAACACAACACTTTAATAAATAAAAGTTCATTAATTTCTTCTTTTCTCCTTGTTTAGTCTCTCTGTTTTTTGAATTTCTTCACCGTCACACTCTTTTCCTCTTCTTCTTCCTCCTCGCTTTCTTCCCTTCTTCTTTTTTTCTCCTGTTTCTTTTTCTTCACCTGTCTTCTTTCTTCCTCAGAAGAATCCCTCTCTTCCTCTGAAGAATCCCTCTCTTCTTCTGAAGAATTCCTCTTTTCTTCTGACTCCTCTTGTTTCTTTTTTGGGCAATCTGGAGACCAATGTCCTTTTTCTTTACAATAATAACAGGTATCTTGACTTTTGTCTTTTTTATCCCCTGTTTTTTTTCTTTTTTGACGGTCTGGACACTCTGAAGACCAATGTCCTTTCTTCTGACAGATATAGCAAGTATCTTGACTTTTATCTCTAAAGGAAGGAGAGTAGTCCGTAGGCTGGTCTGAAGAGAATTTTCTAATGACCCCTCGCAAAGCTCTGACGAAACGTTCCATCTGGTCAGTCTCTTCCATCGTTGTGCTCGGCTTGAGAGTGAAATGAATAGTGAAAGGACAAGACACACACCCTTTTATATACGCTGGTCTGCTATGACTATAAAGTAGTTTATGGTGTTTGAACTTGAGTCATTTGACTTTTTGCTTTCAAGATGAAACGATCCCATTCATTCGAGAAGAAAAAAGAAGAAGAAAGTAAGAGGCAGAAACGTGATCTCTCGCCTCGTACCAGGGCTGAAATCTTGGCACAAATTCATGCCAGTGATTTTGAAGAGGACATGAGTGAACCAGAATCCGAACCCTCTAAACCAAGTTCATCACCCTTTGTCAACCCTGAAAAGTACTATTCCATTCGAGAGACGGAAAAGCGCTCCTCTAGAAAATTTAGAACCACGGCTTACAAATACACGGTGAAGTTTAAAGATTTCAAGGCTGAAGTACCGTTAGAGAAAGCAGAAGTGTTCATCACCGAGGTGTGGGATTCTTTGCTCACTGCACTCAAGCGACAATGTCAAGCCAAAGAAGACGATCGCTTGAGACTTTCCATACAACACGACGGTTTGAAATCCCCTGTTTGGATCGAGTTTAGCACCCCTGCAGAATTGACTGCTTCCAAAGTCATGGACAAGATTCAACACGTACAACAATCTAATGATCAGTTTGACATCACCGATGGTAAAGCCACACTGGACATGACCCACGTCTCTCCTCCTCAAGGGACAGGACGCAAAAAGATGTTATTGGTGGACGACCTTCGCAACACCAAAAAGAGTCTCGTCCGAATTAACAACCCTCATGACCAGATGTGTTTAGCCCGTGCCATCGTGGTGGGACGAACCTATGCCAACAAGAACGACACGGTAGAATGGAAAAGAACCTGGGACACTATTCAACGTTCCGATCGAGCCAAACAACGAAACGAAGCAGAACTCCTGTTACAACAAGCCGGACTGTCCAAAGACACACCCTGTGGCATTCCTGAGATGCAAAAATTGCAAGATGCCCTAGCTCCACGATACACCTTGAAAGTGCACCCTCAAGAAGTGCGCGGACCTCTGTTGTTTCGAGGCCAAAATTTTAAGGACGGAAAATACATTCACCTTTATCATCACGATGACCATTTCGATACCATTACCAGTATCACTGGATTCCTGAGATACTGTTATTATTGTGAGAAATGTGACCATGGTTATAACAATCGAGAGCAACACAAGCACTGTGGATCGAAATGCACAGGATGTTTGGCCTCTTCACCCTGTCTGAGCGAAGAACCAGTGCCTTGTTCCACTTGTCTGCGCACGTTTGTCAGCCCTACCTGTTACCAACAACATCTGAAAACGCAAGGTTCACAGAAGAAATGCGCTTGTCAACTGCTGAGATTGTGCTCTACGTGTGAACAAGTCATACGTACCAATAATACCAAGGCACACGTATGTTCAGGAAAGAAAAAATGTCACATTTGTCACCACATCGTGGACTTGGAACACCAATGTTACGTGCAAAAATACCAACCCCCACCAGAGAAAGAGGACGGTCACAAGAAGAAAGGCAATTTCATCTTTTTCGATTTCGAATGCATGCAAGAAACTGGCATTCACATTCCTAATTTCTGCGTGGCTCATCGAGCGTGCGAGAAGTGCATTCAAGAACCTATCTTCAGTCATTGCCCTCACTGCAGCAAGATACCCGGAGGGCGTGAAAAAATCTTTCGGGGACCGAACACGTTAGCCGATTTTGCCCAATGGGCCTTAGACCCCGTCGACAAGACGTGGAGCCAAGAGGACATCGAACGTTACGGAGATTGTCATCGTCATGCCACGGTGATGGCTCACAATTTCTCCGGATACGATGGACAGTTTCTTCTCAGATATTATACGGAACAAGGCACCGAACGTCCTAAAGTGACTTTGAACGGAGCCAAAATCATTTTCATGCAAGTGGGACAAGTGCAGTTTAAAGATTCGATGAGCTATTTGGCCATGCCTTTGAGTCGAATGCCTAAAACGTTTGGAATGACAGAAATGGCTAAAGGGTACTTTCCACACTTTTTCAATACGGAAGCCAATCAACACGCCGTTCTACCCCATTTGCCTGAGGCTCACTATTACGACCCCGACAACATGCGTACCGAACAACGAGAAGCTTTCTACGCTTGGTACCAGATTCACGCCTCGGACCCCTTCGACTTTCAGGAAGAAATGCTAAAGTATTGTCGTTCCGACGTGGACATTTTACGGCGTTGCTGTGGAAAATTTCGAGAACTGTTCATGGAACACGGAGGGGTCGATCCTTTGAAAGAAGCTTGCACCATTGCCAAAGCGTGTTCCTTAGTGTATCGACAACGATTCATGCCTGAAAAGACCGTGGCTGTCATCAGTCCTCAAACGACCCACTTTGTCAAACGTCAATACTCGGTCAAAGCCCTACGTTGGTTACATTACTTGTGCGACAAGGAAGACAAGTGGATTCAGCATGCCCGCAACGGAGGGGGCGAAAAGACCATCGGAACGTATTCGGTCGATGGCTGGGACTTAGAAAACCCCAAGATCGTGTACGAGTTTAACGGTTGCTTATTTCACGGATGTCCCGTCTGTTACCCTGACCGTGGCACTAAAAATCAGTTTTTGCAACGAACCATGGAAGACTTGTACCAGGACACTTGTCAGCGGCGCCTAAAGTTGGAACAGCAAGGATACCAAGTGGTGGAAATGTGGGAACACGAATACGATCACCGTATGAAAACCGATCCCGAGTTTAAACGCCTCGTGGAAAGTTACCAGTTCGTGGACCCGCTGAACCCGAGGGATAGTTTGTACGGAGGAAGGACCAATGCCACCTGTTTGCTGTACCAAGCCGACGAAGAGAAAGGAGAAGAAATCAAATACTTGGACGTGTGTTCGCTGTATCCCTACGTGTGCAAATATTGTCGTTTTCCCGTAGGGCACCCACAATTGCTGACGGAACACATCGACCTGAAAAACATTCGACAATACGAAGGCTTGATCAAGTGCAAAGTTTTGCCTCCCACGAACCTATACCATCCCGTCTTACCTCACCATTGTCAAGGCAAATTGATGTTTCCCTTGTGCCGTACTTGTGCCGAAACGTGCAACCAAGATCAGCTTTGTCAGCACACCCAGCAAGAACGGGCCTTGACGGGAACCTGGGTCAGCGTAGAATTGTTCAAAGCTATGGACATGGGATACCAACTGTTAGAAGTGTACGAAATTTGCCACTTTCCCAAGACACAACAATACCGCAAGGGTGACCCCACGCAGAAAGGCATTTTCGCCGACTACGTGGATGCCTTTTTGAAACTGAAGCAAGAAGCCAGCGGCTATCCTTCCTGGTGTCACACTCCCGAAGACCAAATACAATTCAAAGAGAAATACTACGAACAAGAAGGCATCACTTTAGACCACATCGAGAAAAACGAAGGCAGGCGATCGTTTGCCAAAGTGATGTTAAATTGCTTGTGGGGCAAAATGGCACAACGACCGTGTTTACCCAAGACGGAATATTTGACAGAACCTTCCCGCTACTTCCAGATGATTCACGACAAAACCAAATACATGAAACACGTGGACGTCGTTCGAGAGAATTTGATCTTGGTCAATTACGAAGAAGATCTGGACTTTGTGCAAGACGACCCTTTTGGAAATGTCATCATTGCGGCTTACGTGACAGCCCATGCTCGCTTAAAATTGTACGAAGCTTTAGAACTGTTAGAAGAACGCGTCCTGTACTTTGACACGGACAGTTGCATTTACATCCATCACCCGATTCAACATCACCCTAACATCGAAGGAGACCGTTTAGGAGCCTGGACAGACGAACATCCCGACGACAAGATTCTAAGTTTCGTCAGTGGCGGTCCCAAAAATTACGGCTACGAATACCGGGACAAACAAGGAGAAGTGCACACGACGTGCAAAGTGAAAGGACTGACTCTGAATTATCGTACCAGTCGAGTGGTCAACTTTGGGGTATTGAAAGAAGCCTTGCAATCGGGAGAGGATGGAAACTTTAAAGTGACCACTCACCAACCGAACAAGATTGTACGTTTACCCACTCACCACATCGTCAGTCGACCTTTGGAAAAAGTTTATCAAATCGTGTACCAGAAGCGAGTTCGACTTCCCAATCATTTCACCTTACCGTATGGACACGTTGGTATAAAACATTGGTTGTAAGAGGATAGTTACCCCACCAGAAAGATGACTTCGCCACAGCAAGAATCGAGTGAGAAACCCGATGAGAACTCCAAGTTCAAACCCTACCATTTTCCAGTCTTCTTACCTGACTATTGTGATTGTGCCCGTCGACTGGACACGTTTCAGAAATGGCCTACGGATAGGGAAGGATTACCTTCTTCGCATGTTTTAGCTAGAACAGGATTTGTCTACTTGGGACCTGAGTCAGGATTGGGATACGAGGTGCAGTGTTTCGCTTGCGGACTGAAGTTACGAATGGATCTATGTATCTATAAAGATTCAGCTATTCTGGAACATACTCGATGGTCTCCGCACTGCCCTTACCTTTCTATGGCCTTTCCACCCATCACACTACGGTACAATGTTGACGGTACCTTAGAGACGGTACCTTCCGAAACAAGACATAAAAAACGTAAAAAAGGAAAGATGTACAAGCTGGAGACTGCATTGCGACTAGTATAAAAAGGGGGCTATGGTCAAGATCGATAGTTCATTGTGACTACCAAGACCGAGCGAACAAGATGAATACTTTGAAAGAGACATCGTTCCAGTTTGGGGATTGTAAAAAAGCTGTATCTTTCTCTAGTGTGACTAATACTGGATGGATAAGACCCAGGCATTGCGACGGAAAATGTCCGGAAGGAAACTGCGATTGTCCATGTGGTTACCATTGTAATTGCGTAACGGAGTTTGCAGACGAGTGCGATTGTGAGCCTTGCGATGGGACCGATGCTGTACGTTGTGACCTGAGCGATGCCGTAAAGCATCATGGGAACTTTAGTGCCCCTACCCCTATCATGGAAAGTGATGCTGTGCGTGTCAAACCTGTGGGGTGCGAAAGCGATGCTGCTCGTCCTCTTGGACATTTTACTGGGTTTCGTTTTAAAGGGGAATGTTCACCTTCACGTCTACCCCCCTACGGATGTCATCCAGCCCTGAGCAAACTCCTGTTCATGTCACCCAACCCTCATCGAAACGAACCTGTGAAAGACGAATATTCGTTTCCTGTGCGTTTGTCGGAATACTGCGACTTTGAAAATCGTCTTCAATCGTTCAAAGGAAAATGGCCAAAGTATCTGGGAGGACCGACCCCCGAAGAATTAGCCAGAGCCGGATTTTTCTACTTGGGCGAAGGAGATAAAGTCAAGTGCTTCAGTTGCGGTGTGTCACTTCACCACTGGGAACCGCAAGATTCGGCCTACGTTGAACATGCTCGATGGTCACCGAATTGTCATTACTTACCTTTAGTGGGACCGAGACATTGAAGTAACTTCTTACCATAATCATCTGTTCATGGATACTTTACAAGAGAACATTCGTGCTTTGCCTGTGGAGTTGAGAGAACGCATTTACCGAGAGCTGGTCAAAATACAAGTGAAACGTAAAGAACAATTGCATCCGATACGTCACCGGTGTTTGAACCACTGGTACCTGAAGGCTATACAAGGACTGATTCAATTGAAAGTGTTCCATTGGACAGACATTGATCAACGACCTTCTGGTTATAAAAAGGAATGGTTTGGTATGGACGATTGTAGTTACTACATTGTAAACGTACTGCATCGAATTCCAGAGGAAGAGTTAACGAATTACAAACTTTTTGAACACAATGTCAACTTGGTGAAAGAGGAAACTTCTGAACGAATTGTAATGTGTAGATTAGTGACTCAACGATTTAAATTCGACACTGAAGTGAAACCATGTTTGTGCAAAGAGTACATTTCTTGTGTCAGACCAAAGAGGATTTAGTATGACCTATTCATGGATACTTTGCTAGAGAACATTCGTGCTTTGCCTGTGGAGTTGAGAGAACGCATTTACCGAGAACTGATCAAAATACAAGTGAAACGCAAACTCAAAGTGATTCATCCGTTTTTAAATTATGCTCTGTTCCAAAGTACAAGAAGACTGATTATGAGTGGATATTACATTAGGCACAAAGTTAAACGAGGCTATTGGCTACCACCCAGCGATTCCAAAAACAGTGTATATACTTATGGATACTTTACAAGAGTACATTTTGGGCTTGCCTGAGGAGTTGAGAGAAAGGATTTATCGAGAGTTGGTGAAAATACAAGTGAAACGTAAAGAACAATTGCATCCGTTACGTCACCAGATCTTTAACCACTGGTACCTGAATGGTATAAGAGGACTGATTCGTCAGAAATTTTTTCACTGGTCAGACCTTGTTGAATACTTTCAGTATATGAATGATGATGGGCTAGACGTTCGTAATTTTGGTTACTTGGAGATTCACTTACTGCAACGTATTGAGGAAGACGAGTTAAAGGATTACCAACATTTGTTACATGGAATCTGCTTAGAAAAAGACGAAACATCTAGACAAACTCTGGCGTTTCAGTTACAGTATGTAACATTTAAATTCCCTACTGGAGAACGAACGTGTTTGGTTAGAAATTACCTTTATTGCTTCCGAAACAAAGACACTATAAAATCAAGTTGCCATGCCACGGATTATGTCACATATCATTCAACAGATTCCGTGGAAGGAACTCAATGACCATATTCAAACCGTGGATCATTACCATCAATTATTACAAGAACTATATCCATTCAATTTGGGACGACAAGTGGTGTGTGTCTTAGTGACTTGTTTTCTGGGATTTCGTTTACCAGCCGATTCCTTGTGGACTCTTTACGATCAGTACTTACCACCTCCATGGCCTTAAATGGTCACGAAAAACTCCTTTTGCTCAAAGCCTTGCGTTTTCATCTGGATACTTCTCGACCTCAACAGGAAAAAAAGATTCGTCAACTTTTAGCGACCCAAGACGTGTATGACGATGTGTGTGTAGCTTGTGACTTACACCCTCATTGGACAGATGTTCGTGATTGGAAAAAGGGGGGTTTTGAGGCTTGGACCCAAGAAGTGGCCCAGTATGCACAAGAGTTGTTCAAGGAAAAAAGTTACTTTTCAACCTGTGTTAGTGACGGTGCCAGAAGAACCCGTCACCGAGAACAACCACTCGCTTCAGGACAGGACTGTCATGGACATGCCTGAAAGGTCATTCCGGGAGGACACTTGTGTGACAATACCTCATGTAGAGACTGTAAGAACATTACACACTGTCCCTAGGACATCTTGGTTACCCAAAACATGTTGTACAGACACTTGTTTATATTTCACTTTGATCGCTTTGCTGTGTTTTATATTCCTGTACATCACTATTTGGGTTGTATGTATTTTTGTCTTTCGTGTTCATATTTGAAAAAAAACATTCAATAAACGTGTTCTGAAAAAGTATATAAACTCTTGTCTTGTTTGTTTTTTCGTGTCACAAGTGACATTTCTCATACCATGGCTACCTCTGCTGTCTCTGCTCCCTCTTCCTCTACTGTCAAAGTCATCGACGAACACTTAGATCGTGCCAGTTGGGAGGCTTTGTATCTTCGCCATCCCTTTAACATGCTCATTGCTGGACCTAGCGGTTCAGGCAAAACCGAATTCGTCAAACGTTTGATCGAACATAAACATCATTTGATTGATCGACCCCCTCAACGGATCGTGTGGTGTTACAAAGAGTGGCAATCGGCGTACAGCCTCTTGCGAGAAAGTCAAGGCGATTCCATCGTGTTTGTGGAAGGCATTCCTAAAGAAGACGACGGCATCGTCTCTGACTCCCGTCAAACCCATTTGGTCATTTTCGACGACATGTTAGGAGAAGACGAAGAAGAAATTAAATTGTGGTTCACGCGCAAAGGGCATCACCGTAATGCCAGTGTCGTTTACATCACCCAAAATTTGTTTCAACAAAGTAAAGCCCATCGCACCATCAGTCTCAATGCGCATTACGTGGTCTTGTTTAAAAGCCCTCGAGATAAATCGCAAGTGCAAGTCTTAGCCAAACAGTTAGGAACGCCTTGGCTGACTCAGGCGTACGACGATGCCACTCAAACTCCACACGCCTATTTACTCGTCGATTTGAAACCTACGACCCCCGAGGATTTGCGATTTCGTACCCACTTGTTTCACCACTGGTGCCAAGACGGAGGGCCTGTCCTGTACACGTCTCCGTCCTCGACTTCATTTCACTCCCCATGAAAAAATCTATAAAAACCTCAGACCCTTTTTCGTCTGTCTCACACAGTGTGAACATGACGTCCCTTCAGTCTCATCTTCCCGTCAAATTGATTCGTGCCTTGTATGGCATCAGCCGAGAAAAAGATCCACAAACACGAGCCCGTGTCTTAGAAGCTAGTCTCAAAGAAGTCTTACGATGGTTCACGGTGACGGCACGTCAATTACTCCAAGGAATCATTCAGATTCCTCATCAAACCCAACGCTTTTTCGATCGAAACAAAGTCGCTTTGGTCCAACTGGCCGATCCCCGCATCGACACTCAAACCAAAAAACAAATCATTTTGAAACCTGGAGGGAGCGGTACTCTAGGAGGGGTCATCATTCGCTCACTCTTAAGATGGGATCCTAATGCCCCCAAAGTTATCCCCAAGACAAAAGTTCAACGAAGCCCCAAGAAGAAAAAGAAAAAGACCAAGTCCCCAAGAAGAATAACTTCTCCAGTGGCAGGACCCTCCTCTTACCAGACACCACCACCATCACCCCGGAAAAAGAAAAGAAGCCCCAAGAAAAAGAAACAGAGAAAAAGTCCTCAAAAAAAGAAAAGTCCACAGAAGAAAACTAGTCGCAAGAGAGGCACTTCAGCCAGGACGCAACCTTACACTCGCAAGCCACGACCTGCCACAACGTCTCCGGCAGCCTCACGTTTGTCCACTTCTCCGTTGATGTCACCAGGAACTGAAGAGTACTTGGAGACGTTGATCACACCAAGAACTTCTCCGTTGATGACCCCCAAAAGAGCTTCCCCAGTGGCAGGACCTTCCAATTTAGCAGCAGTGGCTGCTGCTCACAAAGTACCTTCTCCCAAAATCAAAGTTCAAGAAAGATCGGGCATGTTACAAAGTTTACTGGATTTGTCCAAGCAAGAACTGGCTCGATTTAGTCCGTTACGTACCCCTGCACGACGTGTCATGCCTGTCCTCAAACTGATAAAACGTAAAGACAATCAGTGGCGACGCGTTCCAGTATAAAAAAGGCCTGTGACCGAGTAGGGTATCAGTGTTTTTAGGTGCTCCTAAAGACTCAAAGATGTCACCCTCCAGAAAACCCCAAGGAAAGAAAAGGAAAGGACTACCACCACGTTTAGCCAAACATGGGGACCTGTTATCTGTCCTGTCCAAAGCTTCTCCACCCCTACGAAAAAAACTCATTCAAACGGCCTCCAAAGAGGTCATCGATACCGTGTGCGAATGTTGTTTGAACGTTTTGAAAGGCACTATCCCTTTGTCCAAACACCAGAAACAATGCTTAGGCAAACATCGTCACGTTCTTCGGAAAATGGTTCAAAAGAAAGTTCCCATTCGTCAGAAAAAGAAGATGTTGGTCCAACGTGGAGGTATTTTACCTCTCTTGTTAGGCCCCATACTGAAAGGAGTCTTGGGAACCATGTTGGGAGGACTGATGGGAGCAAGATAAAAAGGCCTTCGGAAGTCCCAAGATCTCAGAATTCACCCCTGACAACCCCATGGAAGGACGAAAACTAGCTTTAGTGCCTTACAAACGATGGATGGAATACCATCGGTGGCAAGAACAACGCACCCCGCATTTACCTCCCAATCCCAATTTGAGCGAGATGTCCCAGTTACAACACGAATTGCAATCCTTGCTGGATCGCCAAGATTTGTCCGAAACAGAAAAATCGCAAAAGTACGGTCAACTCTTACAAAGACTGCAACTCTTTCACCAGAAAGCTTTAGACGAAACAGCTCTACCCACTTTGAAAGATTTTAAGACCTTGATGAAAAGTCCAGCACCATCACCAGTACCAGTACCAGTACCAGTACCAGTACCAGTGGTCAAGACAGAAAAAGGAAAAGAAGAAGAAGAAGAAGGGTTTCAAACTCCACCAGAAAAAGTACGCAAGTTAACAACACCACCTACCTCCAGAATTGGATGGATTAAAAAGATGATGGCCACCCCTTCTTCCTCACAAGAGAAAAAGAAAGTGAAGACAGAAGTGAAAACAGAAGTGAAACAAGAACCGATATCCCCCGCTCAGACATCCTCCTCCTCCTCTTCGACACCTATTGCTGGCCGCACACGCAAAGCCTTGCAATCCAAGAAAATACCCCAAGAGAAAAAGAGTAGCCTCTTCCAAGAGTGGGTACCTTATTAAGACACCAATCCACACAAAAAAAAATGGAAAAAGTCTTAGCTAGCATTTACTACGATCCCTCGCATCCTGCAGGTTACGCAGGAGTTCAAAAATTGTATCGTGCTGCCAAAACGCGACTGAAAAGTCTCCGTTTACCTCAAGTGCAACGATGGTTACAAGAACAAACTACCTACACTTTACACAAACCCATTCGACGCAAGTTTGCCAGAAGTCGCACCCGAGTGGAAGGCATAGATCATCAATGGCAAGCCGATTTAGCCGATGTCTCTCATTTGGCCAGCTACAATCGTGGTTACAAATATTTGTTTTGTGTCATCGACGTCTTTTCAAAATTTGCCTGGGTCGTACCCTTGACTTCCAAATCCAGCAGCGAGTTAGTGCGAGCCCTGCAACGAGTGTTGAAACAAAGCGGTCGTCACCCTCTTCGATGGCAAACGGACAAAGGCACCGAATTTCTGAACCAAGCTTTCCAAAAAGAATTAAAGAAACGTGACATTCATTTTTTTACCACCGAGAATCCCGAAACCAAAGCCAGCATCGTGGAACGTTTTCAACGCACTTTGAAAGAACGCATGTGGAAATATTTTACGCATCACCACACTCTGAAGTACATCGACATCTTGCCACACCTGGTGCAAGCGTACAACCAATCTTACCATCGAAGCATTGGACGTGCCCCGCAAGACGTGACTCCCGACAACGAAGTGCTGGTGTTCGAGCGCCTGTTTGGTACGTCCCCGACGAGGGCTGTCCCCAAGAAAAGTGGAGAGTTGGCCGTAGGAGATTGGGTGCGCATTGGCAAAACCAAACGCACTTTCGACAAAGGTTACTTACCTAACTGGACGACCGAATTGTTTCGCGTCACTGGACGAGTGCATGGCCGTCATCCTGCCGTCTATAAATTGGAAGACATGAACGGAGAAGTACTCAAAGGAACGTTTTATTTGCCCGAGTTACAACGTGTCACCAAAAAAGAAGACGACGTGTACGACATCGAAAGCATTCTCGAACGCAGAACCCGTAAAGTGGGCAAACGACGTGTCAAAGAAGTCAAAGTACGTTGGAAAGGATATCCACCCAGTTTCGATTCTTGGATCGACGCTTCGCAAGTCATCAACTATAAAAAGAAGAAGTGACCATCATGCCCTTTCACACATCAGACGCAGCTACGTCGACCAGTCCTTCTTCCCCTAGTTCTTCTGTGCAAGATTTACAAAAACAACCCTTGTGGGTGTGGTGTGGAGAACGTGTGCCTAAAACGCAAATCGTCTTTTTCTGCCAAATCTTCGTGGTGTATTGTGTCATCGGGGCAGCCATCGCCAATTTGAGTTTGCAACAAGGAGACAAACAATTGTGGACCATTTTATTGAGCAGTTGCATCGGTTACCTGCTTCCCAATCCCTCCCTGAAATTCTCCTCGAACGGGAACGTTGTGTCCAGTGCCAGTGTCAGTCACCACTCCAATAACAACCACAACCAGAACCCCATTTTGGGCGGAGACACGCCTCTGACATCCACTAACCCCTCGGACAGTCACAGAACTCTGGAATTATGAGTCACCAAAACCAATTTTACTTAACCTTACCCAGTGACAGTTCCATGGAGGTGTTTCCCAACAACACGTTGTGCTGTTACACGGCCAAATTACCTCAAGCCATCCCCTTAGATCACGAAGCCCATTGGGAAGTGGCTTTAGTAGAAATGATTCACCCGACCCAAGTTCACAATGTCATTCCCAATCAAAATAAATTCGATGTGGAAGTTCATGACGAGCCATTGCAAGAGTACTTGGATAAGAATGTCAAATATGACAATAAAACCTATAATGAGAAAACTAAAACGTGGACCTACCACTTTGTGATTCTCCCAGGCTATTATTTCAGTGGTCATCATTTGGTCAGCGCCATAGCCTCCAGGTTTAATGGCGTGTTTGGGAAAGCTTTTGACATTGTCAAGAACAAAAGTGTCACCCTGGAGTACCACAAAGTAGCTCGTCGCTTCTTGATGAAATTTGAGCGAAGTAAAATCGTGTCCATTGAATTTTGTCCTGAATTGTTTGACATGTTGGGCGGTAACATGGAGCTGAGGAAGAAATTAGAACAAAAAACACCACCCGAATTACCCATCATTTACGACAACGTGACTTTTGGCCAGTATTTTAATAGCCCGGTAGAACTGAACCAAGGACTGAATTTGATCTTTGTGTATTCCGATGTGGTGGAATACAACGTGGTGGGACACACCTCCGTGCCGTTACTGCGTGTCATTCCTTTCAAAGTGGATTCTGCCACGAACGCTGACGAGGAAGGTGGAAACACTTACCACGTCCACCGCGAATTTGTCCATCCTCACTATTTGCCTGTCAGCAAGTCGTATTTGGACACGGTCAACATTACTATAAAAGGAGATTTGGGACAAAATATTCCATTCACCAAAGGAAAAGTCACGGTGAAACTCCATTTTCGAAAACGGTTCTCTCACGACTCGTAAGTAAGTAAGTCATGTATCCAGTGTACCAAGGGGTGGCTCGACAGCGAGGACACGGTTTAGGAGACATGTTAAAATCGGCCTTTCGTTCGGTGGCCCCAGTGTTGAAACCGATGGTGACACGCGGATTGCACGCCTTGAAAGATGCGGCACTGACACAAGGCAAAGAATTTCTCCAAAATGTCATCATCGACAAACAAAACCCTAAAGAAGCCTTCATGAGGGCTGGCAAAAATGTCTTGCTGCAAACGGGCAAAGACATTTTGGGCCGACGAGAGACACCTATAAATGCCCTGCACGCTACCGAGTCAAGCATTCAGCAAGGACAAGGCAGAAAGAGACGAAGAAGAAGAAGAAAACACCCTTTCACCAGACTTCAAGCGAGAAAGGCCAAGAAAAGAAGAACCGTTCGAGACTTAGACGTTTTCGATTATTGAAACACAGCAACAACAAAAAATGATGCACCGAGAGTCTTGTGCTTGTTCCAAGACGGAACTGGATCTGTTTGCCATGCCCCCCACCATGATGACCATGCAAGAATCCCAATGGGTGGAATTTCATCCCGTCTCCTCACTGACCGATTCCGCTCCCATCGAGTTTGAAATCAAAGGACAGCCCGAAGATTACATCGATCTGAATAGCAGTTACTTGTACTTGAAAGTCCAAGTTCTAGAAAAAGATGGTAATGGAGTAGATGACGCTGACGAAATAGCTCCCGTCAACAATTTCATGCATTCCTTGTTCAGCTCAGTGGATTTGTACTTGAATAACAAACTGGTCAGCAGCAGCATGGATACTTACCCTTACCGTGCCTACCTGGAAAATCTCTTGACGTACGGAATAGATGCCAAGGATAGTCATCTCAATGCCTGCGTGCTGTGGGTAGCTGACGAAGCGGGCAAGTTCGAAAAATTGGATGGAAGCAATTCCGGCTTTGAGACAAGAGAAAGCAAAATCTTAGACAAGAGGAGTTTAGAACTGATGGATCGTTTGCATTTGGACATGTGGTTGCAAGAGAAATATTTGCTGAACGGGGTGAATGTCCGCTTGAGACTGAATCGCAGCAGTGCCGCTTTCCATTTGCAGGCTGATCCTGCTAAGGCTCCTAAAAGCATAATCCAGGAGGCCAAACTGTACGTACGACGCGTAGAAGTGTTACCTAAAGTGGGTAACGACATCAGTCAAACGTTGAGCAGAACAACCGCCAAGTATCCCATCCGACGTGTGGAAGTGAAAACGTTCACCATTCCTGCTGGACAGCATTCCATGATCGAAGATCATCTGTTTCAAGGACAGTTACCCAAGCGTTTAATCCTTGGTATGGTCACGAATTCAGCCTTCAACGGAGCCTTCGATCAAAATCCTTTCAACTTTCAACACTTTTTAGTGAAGAAAGTCGAAGTCAGTCGTGATGGCAAGACCTTGTGTACCCGACCTTTCGAACCTGACTTTGATCCCAAAAAACTGAATTACTTGAGATCGTACTTGTCCCTGTACGAAGCCACCGGTCAGTTAGGAACCAACACCAGTCACGGCATTGAGTATGAGGATTATGCAGGAGGCTATGCTTTGTGGGCTTTCGATTTTACTCCAGACCAAGGCAGCGACGAGGGACATTTCCACCCTATAAAATCTGGCCAGATTCGTGTGGAACTTCAGTTTGCAAAAGAACTGGACAAGACAGTGAACGTCATCCTGTATGCAGAATTCGATAATACCATAGAAATCAACAGTTTGAGAGAAGTCATTCTAGACTATTAGAAAGCCATGGAAGACTGTTATCCCTCTTTACCTAGTGGAGAAACTTTGGAGATGGAATGTAAGGAGACCGTGGAAGGAGAAGAATCTCAAGACAAAGACGAAGAAGTTTTGATGAAGTCGAGATGGCCAGAACAAGAAGCCCATTTAGTCTCCTGTTTTGCCAAACACTTGGTCGACAAAATGACGGAATTGATCAAGAAAAATTGTTATGGATGTCAAAACGATCATCCCAGTCAAATTCAACACGATAAATGCCTGATGTTGAGTCAAGAAGAAAAATTGGACGAGTATCTGGACGAAGCTTGGAGTCTCATCTCGAACAAAAACGTGTTGCACCAGTGGTATAAAGACTTGCGTGAACATTCTTGTCCACCATTAACCACTCAAGAGATCCATCGTATCGAAGCTCTCCTGAATCAGAGTGAGGAAACAGAACGAATAACCGTTTATTCGTCAGACATTTTCAAGCAAAAAGTCAGGATCGAATTGACAACTTATTATTACCTGTGAAGAAGAAGAAAAAAACACAAAACAATGGATACCTGGGAACTTTATTACCTTTTGAACCACAGTTCGTATACGTCTTCTTGGAATCCCGTCGTCTGTGCTAAAGATGAACTCCCTCATCGCAAACCTAAAGACCATCAAGCTTACGTGATCAACACGGACGAAAGTCATCTCCCAGGAACCCACTGGGTAGCCGTCTACTTTCCTCAAGAAGGATGTGTGGAATATTTCGATTCGTACGGATTGCCCCCTTTGGAAGACGATATCATCGACTTTATGAGAAGAAATGCTCAAACCACCCGATTCAATAACGTGAAATTACAAGGCACAGATTCTTTGGTGTGTGGACAGTACTGTGTGTATTTTCTGCATCATCGCAGCCTGGGCTATTCCTTAGAACATTTAGTGACTCATTTCGATCCTCGTTCTTCTGCTAGAAACGATGTGAAAGTAGATCGATGGTTTTGTGACCATTATGCTTATCTTTTGTCTCAAGCTAGGAAACGTAGTGTCCATCAATGGTCTAATGATTTCCAACAGTGGAAATCACAATTTCATTCACAACGTTGTCAGCCCTGTTTAAAGTAGATTGTGAATTGAGAAAAAATGTTTGTGATTTGAAAAAATTGTTTGATGTTATAGTGTTGGATTATTGTTAAAAATGTTAGAGTTGTTGTTTAGTGTTAAGTGATTTTTGAATAAAAAATGTTGTGTTTTGAAAAAATGCTTTTGTCTTTTGTTTAGCTATAAGAATGTTGAATTGATGCTCTTTCATTTCTTACTATCCCTCTCATGACAATCACTGAACGTTGCGAATCGAAAACCGTGTGGGGGATGTTTTCCTTCACGTCCGCGCTTTCACTTTAAGAACCGGGTTGTTTCCAGTCTAACCATCCATTGTCGACTCATCCTCCTACGAAGATGTGCTCCAAACTAGCTAAGCTCAACGAAGCCTACGTGAATTTGCATAGGGTCAGACACAGTCTGATACCGAAGCCAGAAGAAATAGAGAACGTGAGAATGTTAAAAATCACTGAAGACCTGATAGAAGAGCTCTTCAGAGAAGAAGTGAACAGGGAGAAAGAAGAATGGACAGAGAAGTACAGACTTCAAAAACAGCAACAACAACAACAACAACAACAACAACAACAGCAGCAGCAACCTGAACCTGACAGAGGCTTTGTCGATTGCCGTATCGACACCAAAGAGTTCTTCTTCTCTTTCCGAAGAAGCAGACCTATTGCCAGAAAGTCTATAATCAGAGGACATCGCATTCTTAGAAACTAAAAAAGAATGCCATAGCAAACAAAAAAAACAGCCCTTTTCAGGGCTACCCAATACTCTAGAAAAGAAATAACTATTAATTTGCCAATGTGTGAAGGTGGAGTAGTGTGAAAATAAACACTAAGTCTTTTTCAAAAAAAAGTGAGGGTATGTGTTTGTGTGTTTGTGTAATTGTGTTTGTAAGTGATAAAGTAGGTTGGTGTGGATAGTAGATTAAAATGATGTTTGTTTTTTAGGCTGTTTGAGGTGTATATTTTGGGTTAGATTGGATTGCTTTGCGTATGTGGATAGTCTATTGAAGTGATTTATAAAAAATTTTAAAATAGTAATGGGTAGCATAAAAAAGTGAGTGAGTGTTTCTTTTAGGTCCGCGCGTTGTTGTTGTTTTTTTGGTCATGATCTAGGTAAGATGAATTTTATGTTTTTAGGGGGATGTTTTCCTTCACGTTCGCGCTTTCAGTATAAATTGAAACTCGTTCGGCAGTCCAGCTACCCTTGTTGATTGATCAACACAGCCAGAAGAATGACTAGCAGAATAGTGAAACTGTTAGAACTCCAGATGCACCTGGAATATGCCAGGCGGATAGTAAACGAACTATCAGCGGAGGCTATAGTAGAAGAAGCAAGAATAAAGAAGGAAGAAGAGGAGAGAAGACAGAGGGAAGAGGAGGAAAAGAAAAGAGAAGAGATGATGTCGTTTAATATTCCTGAAACAGAGGATTGGGGTGCTGAAGCGAATCATCCTCCCTCTGCGCTCCCTAGAAGAAAGGTGAAAGAAGACTGGGGAAGAAGATGCGTGTGCGGCGCCAGGCCAGGAAGGTGCAACCATTAGATAGGTGCATCTGGAGTTTAAAAAAACAGCCCTTTTCAGGGCTACCCAATACTCTAGAAAAGAAATAACGATCGATTTGCCAATGTGTGTAGGTAGAGTAGTGTGTATATAAACACTAACTCTTTTTTAAGATAGTGTGAGGGTATGAGTTTGTGTGTTTGTGTTTGTAAGAGCTCAGGTATGTTTGTGGGAATAGTAGATTATGGGTTTCTTAGCAAATGTGGAGAGTATAGTTAGGGTTATATTATATGAAATGAGAAAGTAGGGGGATGTTTTCCTTCACGTACGCGCGATGTTGGGTCATGATCTAGGTAAGATCCATTTTATGTTTTTAGGGGATGTTTTCCTTCACGTTCGCGCTTTGAGTATAAGAACCCACAGTATTCGTCGTTCAAACCATTCTGCACAGAATAAAAAAGAAGATGGCTTCGAACCACCTTGACAAAATGGAAAAATTGCAAAACGTCCTCGACAATTTAGGAATGATGGAGCAAATGTTGGTTAACCTAAACGAGGATCACTATTCATATAGTCCCCATCGAGTGAAGATGGAGATAAACAATTTACGAAAAATGAAGGTAATCATCAGTGATCTGTTGAAAGAAATAAAGGAGGAGAAGGAGGATGAAGAGGAAAAGATAAGAATAAGAACATGGAACGAAAAAATTGAAAAAGAAGAGGAAAATGAGAAGAGGAAGAAAGAAGAAGAGGAGGAAGAGAAGAAAGAAGAGAAGGAGAAAAAAAAGAAGAGAAAGAGTGTTGGAGATAAAATAAGAAGTTGGTGGAGGAAAAGAAGAAATTAGAAGCAGAAGAAGAAGAAGAAAACCCAAAGGCCCTTTTCAGGGCCAGCCATATTTCTCGAAAAGAGATAGTCTTTTGAATTGCCTACCCCTTTTTTAAATTTAAATTTAAATTTAAATTTTAAAAAAACTTTTTAAAAAAAAAAAATTCCATGTTAAATTCCCCTTGTCCGTAAAGTGACCCACGATTTATTGCCATGTTCAATTCCCCTTGTCCGTAAAGTGACCCACGATTTATTGCCATGTTAAATTCCCTTGTCCGTAAAGTGACCCACGATTTTTCTCCATGTTAAATTTCCATTGTCCGTAAAGTGACCCAGGGGTGTTTTTAATGCTAATTCCCATTGTCCGTAAAGCGCCCCCCTTCACTACTTAAAGTACTAATTTCATTTGGTATTAGAATATTAGTTTTACATGGAATATGGACGCGAGTATGTACATAACTATTAATGGAAACATCCAAATTTAGCAAAATGTATTGATCTACTTTCAAGAAATGACCAGAAGAGTATACAACAATTTAAGCCATTTTAGTTTTTGAACTTTTAAACTTGATAGTGAACGATTGAAGTATGCACTTTACTCTTTCAAAGCATTTCATCAGCATTTAGTAAAAAGCATACTATCTCAACCATTCCACTACTTTATAAGATGCAAATTATGTTTTAACATTTCTTTATTTAACATTTTATTTTGCTCAGTTTTTCGTTTCTTTTAATGTGACTGTTTCTTTCTTTCTTTCTTTCTTTCTTTCTTTCTTTCTTTCTTTCTTTCTTTCTTTGCAACTAAGTAAGTTTGTAGCATGTGACATCGATTAAAAATCACAATGATTCATATTTTGACGCATACGTCCTAAGTTTTAATTATGAATCATACTATTCCATTTTATCTTAGCCCAGATGATTCTTCTTTCTGTATAAATTGTAGTGATTGCAGTTCAGGTCATGCATGAGACTGAGTTCCAGTTGGACTGAGGATGTATTGGTGTCACTGACTAGCTAATTATACCTAAATCAGAGCCTGTAAGCTAGGAAGCGCATGGTCAATACTGCATGCGCCATAACATTGCCGCCAATACCACCTCCGCCATTTTCCTTTTCATTGAAACTCCTGCAGGTAGAAAGCTCATCCATTAAGAAAAATTGGCAATCCCGGCCGTCGTAAACTTGTCACAAATATTCAGCCCCGTTGTCGGCATTGTCAACGCAATATATACAGATCACCACATGACCTATTTGGCTAGCCCTAACATGGTATGGTGGCCAGACTGGAGAAGCAGTGAATACACCGGCAGAACCATCACACCCCTATAGTGGCTAGCAGTACGGACGTAGGTACCAGACTCCAACCACTTACCGACCGTAGCAACTCTGGCATCTTGCGCCTTTAGTGATCTATTCTCGCTGTATAGCCAGTGTATACTCTAAGATACAGATAGCGCCTAACATCTGGCCATGCCCTTTCGATCTCTGGCGAGAAAAAAAATCAGAAAGCTTAAACGGCGCAGGACTGATGAATCTCCGCACGCTATTTACTACCATACTCATAAGAGTATGCCCACACCCTCCGGCACCGCACGGGCATATTATCTGTCCGGTTCCATTGCGGAATGGTACGGATTACAGCGAAGCTCCATCTCGATACATCCAACTTTAGTTCTGGACCATGGCATAACTTATGTCCCAACATGGGCGGACCACCAACGATGTTCACCGTCCCACACAGCATGCACTCACAGCTCAGTCGTCTAACGCATCTCGGCAGATTTCTTTGTCAGCCACACTTTCCTGTTTGAAGGTTAACTTTCGCGATTCGATAATGTCCAGAGCTGATCCTGCTATTTGCGCATCTATAAAAGATGTTTACTGGCTTCTGCCATCTATATCTCATGTCAGTGAAATCTTACAATGCTCAAACATCCTTTGATCTGTTTGTGGAGAATGTGTGTGTGTGTGTGTGTGTGTGTGTGTGTGTGTGTGTGTGTGTGTGTGTGATTTGGATTTTTGACGTAGCTTTAAAAATTTTTAAGTCATATCGCTACGATGTCTGAAGTGTGGCAGTTTATAGTGATGCCTATCACTGGGGCATCATGCAGCAGACATGTAGCATGATGTCCCACCCAGTCACATTGTCCTGACACCAGGCCAAACAGTCCTAACACTAACTCGTAATGCTGAGCGCCAAGCGAGGCAGCTGTTAGTACCATTTTTGTAAGTCTCTGGTATGACTCGGCCGGGGATCGAACCCACGACCTCCCGTTTCCGAGGCGGACGCTCTAACCACTAGGCCACCGGAGCGATAGGTTTGTGGAGAAAGACCATCCGTTATTCAAAACCTATCCCAGTCAAGTTAATTCACTACCACACTACCTTATTTTAAAAGGCAGTATCAACATCCAAGTCTCAACAGGCCTTTCTTTCCGGACTGAATAATCCAGTGTAATTTCAAGCCAGATTTCTACATTACTCGCACACCGGTTTTCAAAACAGACTAAAGTCCCAGTTCGCGATGGAGACGGTGCGCATCTGGAAATGTCACAATCTTCCTCTGAATGTATGGAACGAAAGACCGTCATCGACACTTAACAATTACTTCGGCATGTCGTAACGATAAGATCCTCACTCGACTCGGTTTCAATGGCTATGCTGAGAACTCCGTTTAAAGCCATATGTTCAGAATCCCGCTCACTGTCATTAATGGGAATCTGTCTCACGTATGGATCGTGTGCTTAACAGAATAGATTTATGCCCACTTTCTGTGGACTTAGTTGCATCCATTACAATAAGAAAAGAGACGATTTTCGCCCGCGTTCAGCCTCATGAAAGATAAATACAAAGCTATTCTGCTCGCAAATCCATTGATATGGTTGAAGATAACGCCCTTCGAGCCACTGCCCAAGGCCCATGTGACTCACCTCTTGCAGAAAACCTACTTCTTTGTCACAGTAGCAGGAACAGGCAGGATGAGTGACATACACGCTTGGTTGGTCGACCTGAATTGCTTGCAGTTCCACTTCGATGGATCGATTTTTCTCACGAGACCCCAACTTTCATTGCCAAGAACAGGCTCCTGCTCATGGTTAATCAGTCCTTATATCTTGAAACCGTTGACTTCTTTTATGTTCTTACTCTTCGAGCGTCTGCTGAAACCTGTCAGAGCTCTAAAGTGGTATCAAATTCGAACTTAGCAAGTCAGAAGAGGGATATATGGCCTGTTATTTTCACACCCATAAGAATGTTTGATATTTCCAATTGGGCTCGGCCGACGCGGATTCGAGGAATTGTCTGCAAAAACATACAAACAACTAACACCAGACCAAATAGATTTATTATGCATACTGAGTCACGAAGTTAGGGCGTTCGCCACTAGCATAGCATTTGAGTGAAACTGTTCCTTATCTGATATCTTTCATGCCGTTGGATGAAGGTCAGAGACGACTTTAGTGGAATAGGCTGTATTACCAGATCATCCAGCACCTTCGTTAACTACTTTGTACTCTACTCTTGCTGGATATGCCGAAGTGGAATTATTTCTCTAAATCGAGTCCACTCGTAAAAGATGTGCTTGTATTAGCCCGTATCTCACTAGACTCGAAGCTGCTTTACTTACATTAGAAGAACGGATACAGTGTTTAGTCCTGGTTAAGGGCATATAATTCCGTCTTTCTCTTCGTCTTCTTCTACCGTATTCTAAACGGGCAACATATCAAGTTTTAGAGTAAATCATGTTGCATAGATAACACTTACCCATCCATAATACGAACTCTTTAAAGCTCTTCCGAAAGCATCGTCCCTAGCATAGTGCGCACTGCCGTCCAAGTAGCAACAGACAGTTTAATGGATTTGGTGCCAATCTTTTTATCCAAAGCAAGACCACTCTACTGTGATTTCCACCTTTGCAAGCAGATAACATTTAAGCGCTTTTGTTGCTAAAACAAACCAAAATGCACGGTGACATCTCTTTCTAGTTCAGTATGATTGGATTTGCACAAAGTAGTGGATGTATTCCTAATGTATTATGATCGATTGATTATTATCGACGAAAGTCATAATTTACCCTCAACAAATCCTTCTTTACAAAAGCAACACAATACTCGAATATGAAGACTGAAACGTATGCGTTTCACAAGTTACTCTTTCTCTGTCTGTTTGTCCTACTGTCACTGCCTTCTCACCTTTATCCACATGAGTTCGAGTCTCAGGACCAGCCAAAGTGGATATGTTAGAAGGCTTGCCACTAGTTTCCAGTGGGTCACTGGTTCTTACCGGGGATTTCCGCATAAAACCACACAGCTGTCTTACTGTCTGCTTCTGTCTGCCTGCCCCTCTCTCTCTCTCTCTCTATGTATGTATATATATATATATATATATATATATATATATATATATATATATATATATATATATATATATATATATATATATATATATATATATATATATATATATAAGATGGGTACGGTTTACCTACGGAGCTGGGTTTGAATCTCCGTAAAGTACGAATTAAAAATTCTCTAACCTGTATGAGTGTTATTTGTATTAAAATATTAATTCTGCCTATTATTATCAAGCATTCTTCTATAAAATCTAGGGATAGCACTTTCCGTTCTGTCTGGTGCATATTTATAATTCTCAATAATTAATTATATATACTTTGATTTCTTTCATAGGAATCGGAATGACTGTGTAAATAGATGAGAATGAATTAATAGGTCGTCATGCGAGTGTATCTCCTACTTACGAGTGCAAATAACACCGACTGATTAGAATAATTTTTGTGATGTGTACTTAGTCGTGAGGAAAGATGTGGTCATGTGTGCAGGCAAGGCGATGGCTGTCGTTTATCCGCGTTCCTGGGTTCGAATCTCCTTAGAGTATGAATTAAAAATTATCTAACCTGTATGATAGTATTATTTGTATTAAAATGTTAATTCTGCCTACATCTAGAAGCCATTTTAGAGTTTTCTTCTTTTCATATTGCAAACTAATTTTTCACATTCCTGCACCAGATTGTTCTTGGAAAGTTGGTTGCGCGCCCTGCTGTGGTAGACAAGGAGTTTGCAAAGGAGATCTATCAGTTCGCTGACATCTCTGATAAGTTTCAGACAGTTTTGGGAACTACTTTGTGTGCAGATGACTTTTATGAAGGTATACTTCTGTAATGTAATTCATACTATACTTCATTTATACATTATTGTGAGGGGCCCCGAGTGGCCGAGTGGTCTAAAGCGCTCACCGTTACGGATCACTGCCATCTCACCTCTGTCTGCGTGAGTTCGAGTCTCAGCCTCGGCTAACGTTGGTACGTGAGAAAGCCTGCCAGTAGCTTCTCGTGGGTCGGTGGTTCTTCCCGGGGTTTTCCAGGGTTCTTCCTCCACCAATTATACTGGCCGCCATGTATAGCCTATCTTGTGCTGAAAAATGGCGTTAAACCCTACAACAACAACAACAACAACATTATTGTGAGCTGTTACTCCAGTATTGACAAAAATTTCCTTTGGCAGTGTTATCACTAGAGTATCTTACTGCAGTGCAGGTATCCAAACGAAACCTGACCTAGATGAACAACAGGCGTTAGCGGCAGTATTTAAAACTACAGTTAAACTTAACCACACCCTAAAATACAATAAGGAAGACCACTAGACTTTACAATGTTATAGGCATATTTATTTATTTCCATACGTGAATGGCATGATCTTTACTATAACACTATTTAATTAATATTACTTAGGGACCTTCGGGTATTTCAGACACAGAATTAGTTTTCATTGTATCAGCTAGGAAGCAGCAATTGTCTTTTGTATAATGAACAAGCGAAATCTTCTTGTCGGAGTGAATATGGACTCTGTTTCTAGACTGTACACCATCTACAATTTTTTTTTATATAATTCATTTTTTTTAGTTGACCTATTAGTTGATATTATTATCCGTCTTTTAGTCCATCCATCTGAACCAGTTTGAAATAAAGTTTCTGTATTGCTGATTTTATACGCATAAAATAATGTGCATGTCTTATCCATAAAGGTTTTTATTGTAATTGTTCACGGTAGAAATATGACATGTTTCCATTATTACCGTGAGAAATGAAGTGTATATTAGCTATTCCTTTTTGTAGGTCAAGGTCGAATAGATGGCGCCTTTTGTGACCATGATCACGATGACAAGCTGAACTGGTTGAAACACGTCCATTCGCAAGGTGTTTGCAACATAGAAATGGAATCTCTAGGTTTTGTCACCATGTGTCACAGGGCAAATGTGAAAGGTTTGTGTTTCCTGCTGATTTTAAGTTTGCTCAGTACGGGACACTGCAAATAAATTATAACCACGTGTCTCTCCATATCAATTTTTAATTTGAATGACTAGGTCATTGCAACTTTGACCTTATATATGACACTTAAAGGGAAGTTACTCACAAATATTAGAATATGCTCTGGCTGTTCATTTCATCTCTAGTTTCGTTGTACACATTTGCATTTGGTTGGAGGGATTCGCTTTCTTTGATATTTTGGCAGATTGTTTCCTTTTCCAATTTTCTTGCTAGCTTTTACTCGGCACTAAAGTTCCAGGATGGTGCAACAGTGCCGTCAAGCTCTATGCACACATACATACATACATACATACATACATACATACACATACAAGACAGACAGACATACAAGCATACATACGTACGCCTGATTTGGTCATTCCTATTTGGGGATTCTGTTCTATTTAGAAGTTTTACAAGCTGGATCTGTTCCGTACACTTTAGAACTGCCATGGATGAAATGACATGAATCTGTCATTAACCACTATTTTTTATGAGTGTGTTCCTTCTAACATAAGCTCTCCTTTGTGTTTATCTATTTGGGTCATCTGATCTTGATGACGAGTAAAATGTTCAGAGCTTCTTCAGTCCCTCGGATTCGGCCAATGTGGGTATGTGAGAAAGCTTGCCAGTAGCTTCTCGTGGGTCGGTGGTTCTTTCCGGGGTTTTCCCGGGTTCTTCCTCCACCATTAATACTGGCCGCCATGTATAGCCTATCGTGTGCTGAAAAATGGCGTTAAACCCCACAACAACAACAACAACAACCCACCTGAAAAAGAAGCAGGCAATTAAAAAGGAGGTAGTTCGATAGTTCTCTGAATTATGGTAGATAGGAGTTACATGCTTACATGGTGCCGTTTGTTACGAGTTTTAGTTTCATTCATGTACAGAAAAGCTTCAAAGACTTTTTATCACTCTGTTTCCTTGGGTAGTGGAAGTCGATACCAACATTATATAAAGAACGGTTAAATATTTACAATAAAATTTAGCATTTGACACAAACATACATTTTTCTTTCAGGGGTTGTAATCTGTTTCATTCTATTAGACCGTTTTAAGGGAGATCGTTTTTCGTTCAGGGGCTGTAATCTGTGTCACACTTTTAGACCGTTTCAAGGGAGATCATTTTTATTTCAGGGGCTGTAATCTGTGTCACCCTATTAGACCGTTTCCAGGGAGATATGGTGACTATGGACCACGAATTTTTGACAACAATTCAAAAATATCCTCAAATAATTGTAGCAAGATATATCAAACATGCTTACCATCTACTTCTAAAGAAAGGATAACATTTCTTTTGATGCTGCTGACGTATCATTGACAATGTTCAATTAGGAAATTCGAAAAACCACTTAATTATTTAGACTTGTAAATGGCCATACTAATTTAGAGACCAGAAAAGACACACACACACACACACACACACACAGACGCACGCGCACACATAATTGATATAATATCTATATAAATATGACAATCCTCATGATATATATTTTTCTTGTTCTAATTCATTTTTATAATAGTATAATACAAACATTTATCAGAATTGTTGACATCGTTGTGCCAGTTTAGGAAATTCCAGTCCCCAATCCTTTTCATTTTTCATCTCCAACATCTTGATTTAGCCAGGCATACACCAATAACTGAAGCAAAATAACACGTCTTTAACTTTGGTAGCCGAGTTGACATGGTTGGTTTCCTCGAATGGTTTCAACATCAAATAATATTGGAGTGGGTAGCATGTTTTTCAGGCATTCTTACAATCCTCAGCCCATATTTAACACATCGTAAAATATGAGGTACAACGTGGGTATATTCGCATTATCCATTCGTTCTAATAACGCGCTTTGAATGCGCTTTTCTATATTTCATCACTTTGACTACAAAGTTTGTCTTTTCACTGAATCTTAGACACATCAGTTATTTTATCACATTAAAGACGAGACAAAGCTGTTACAATATCCGTCCAGCTGGCGTTATCTTGCGGTTGAGGTTTCTTAAAAGCAACATTTTTTATTTTAGCAAGGAATCATTATCAAAATAATCAAAGGTTTTGGACCTGGCAGTGATATTTATTACCACCATGTTTGGAATGACTTAAGACAAAGTAAAGATATGTAATCAAATATCTCCACTTATGTGGAGGACAAAATGTCACAGTGGTCAGTCTCTTATGTTATTTGGATTTGTGAAAAAAAAATTATATGGAGCGTTTATCAATTCATATCATTATATGTGGCTCATACATTGCAACAGTGGATCCAGGCGTACACGGTAAAGGTCACACGATACATTATTGTTAAGGTTTTCTTATTTTCGAAATGTGTTAAGAACAGTATATCGTTTGTTCCCAGAAACATGGTGTCATCTGACTTACCTGATATTATCAGGGGAAATAGGTTGATTAAAAGCTCGGATGTCAAAGTCACATGGAATGTTTAGTCATGTATTAATTGGTCCGAAGCAGCATTGTCGCATTCAAGATGATTAAGTCAGCGATCTTTATCGTATAATAAGCGCTTTCATATCAGTTTATGATTTCATCAGAAAAATGCATCTCTTGCTGTGTCCATCGCAAGGTACACGGCAGCTCATTGTTTCCTCATATGCATTGAGAAAATTCTTTTTTTTCTGTTGCTTTAAGTGAGCTTTCATCTTTTCAATATTTAGTTTTTAAAGTTTTATTGTTTGTTTCTACAGATTTTGAAATATAATTGAAATTTTCTTTAATAATACATTTATGAATATACTAAACTGTAACAAAATGAATAAATCAGTTATAATTTCTACAATAAACTGACTTCATGTTACTCTTGCAGTAGTTGGTATTTATGTTATGGTCTTAGACATCCATCTGTCAGTATGTTATGGCCAATCATCCAACCATCAGTATCTTATCACCAAAGTCATCCATCTGTCAGTATTTTATGACCCTAGTCATCCATCAGTCAGTATTTTATGACCATAGTCATCCATCTGTCAGTATGTTATGACCATAGTCATCCATCTGTCACTATGTTATGATCCTAGTCATCCATCTGTCAGTATGTTATGACCCTAGTCATAAATCAGTCAGTATGTTATGACTATAGTCATCCATCTGTCAGTATGTTATGGCCATTCATCAAACCATCAGTAAGTTATGACCATAATTATCCATCTGTCAGTATGTTTTGGTCATATTTATCCATCTGTCAGTATGTTATGACCACAGTCATCCATCTGTCAGTATGTTATGACCACAGTCATCCATCTGTCAGTATGTTATGACCATAATTATCCATCTGTCAGTATGTTTTGGTCATATTTATCCATCTGTCAGTATGTTATGACCACAGTCATCCATCTGTCAGTATGTTATGACCATAGTCATCCATCAGTCAGTTATGTTATGACCATAGTCATCCATTCATAAATATGTTATGGTCTTGGTCATCCACCCATCAGTATGTTATGGCTCAGTCCTCCATCCATCAGTACGTTATGGTCTTGGACATCCATCCATCAGTATGTGATGGCCATAGTCATCCATCGATCAGTATGTTATGACCATAGTCATCCATACATTTGTATGTTATGGCTATTGTCATCCATCGGTCAGTATTTTATAACAATAGTCATCCATCCATTAGTATGTTATGACTATAGTCATCCATACATTAGTATGTTATGGTCTTGGTCATCCACGATCAGTATGTTATGACTATAGTTATCCATCCATCAGTATGTTATGGTCTTGGTCATCCATCCATCAGTATGTTATGGTCTTGGTCATCCATCCATCAGTATGTTATGACCATAGTCATCCATCCATCAGTATGTTATGACCATAGTCATTCATCTGTCAGTATAGTGTGGTCTTGGTCATCCACCCATCAGTATGTTATGACCATATTCATCCATCCATCTTTATGCTATGGTCTTGGTCATCCATCCATCAGTATATTATGACAATAGTCATCCGTCAGTTATGTTCTGCATGGTTGCCGAATTCTCTTTTACCTTCAGGACACTATGCCAATTGAATGCCTCATAGGATAAAAAATAATGTGCGTGCGTTGTACAGTTATGGAAGATTATATTATGAGGATTCATCAATCACAGAAACTAGTGTTGCTTCATTATCCATCAGACTTTTATTTGTACATAGAATGGTTTGCAACTTACCAAGTTTTGTAAGGTATTTACTCCACAAGTCAAAATACACTTTATTTTTTATTTTTTTTTGGGGGGGGGGGTTTAAATAATTTTTACTGAACGAAATTTAGATTTATATTACAGAAATTGAATCCATGCAGCAATTTTTCTCTCCGCAATAATTTGCGGCGGAATTTCTACTTGGCACTTTATATATTTTTCGACCTTTTATTGGGAAAGAGGAGCTTTCCGCGGACGTTTTACCACATGACTGTAACTGTATGTGGAGACGTTGATGGTTTTCCATTTCATCCGTAATGATTTTTGTTTCCGGTGCCGATATTCACACCGGCTAATATCGACATGGCTCTGAGAACAATTCATAAACAGTTGCCATTATAGAAATTTGAGAAACATCCAAGTCAACTGCTCTTGCCCCGGCACGTCCAGAAGTATCATCCTCGATATCATACACACATATTCAGCGAGTGAAACTGTTTTCTTGGTGATTTAGTCTCGCATATGTTGTACTGCTTCAACTTTTATCGTGTCGGTAGCTTTGAGGGTCCATCACAATTTTCCTATTATTATTGTCACCGTGGAGAGGCTGACTCTGTTCAGGTGCAACACGTACTTCTAGCCAAGGACTTATTATATTCACTAGTACAACTGCCATGCTATTATATAAAATATCTTCCTTGGAAATATACGTGTTTCCGGTGATTGTGCATTCCACCAATTTCATCTTTAACTTTATGGATTATGCCAGTGTTTTGGGTTGTCAACAATTTTGTGCCATAATTGATGCGCAGACGAGGGCAATTTAGGTAAGTATCAGTCGATGACTTTTTTTTCTGGCCGAGTCATTATTGATTCTATTTAATTAACGTGGAATGTAAAAATGGCGTTGGCTTGTATTTTAATTCCACAGTAAAATAATCATTAGGTGTTTTCACACTTGGCGGTGTAGGCTTCGACTGCAGTGATTGCAAGATGTCCTCTAATTGGCATTTACATATCAGGGTTTTTCCATCCGTCGATTTTTTATTTTGGCCTTGCCAGATCATATTTGAGCGTGTATGACGGCTCGTGAGGCAATTCTCATGCATATATTGGTCAACAAGCGGCACATAATCGCCAATGATGTTGTCATCGCGTGTCAGCCGACAAAACACCTCATCTGTAAATTCAGCAGCATCGTCATCGTGTTGCTGTTTAGAACCCACTACGTATATGTAATAAAACATTTAATCGTAAACACAGACGCCTAAAACGGTTAAGTACTTTTCTGGATAGATGTTGAGACCTTCAAACTAAATTTCATTTCCGGCTACCAGAACCTCGTCATTGCATATATGAATAATACTAAATGATGGTCGTTGATAATACGCGATATTGTGATACCATTAATCAGGTCACGATTTCTCAATCGTGCTATCTTAACCACACAGCCATTTGCTACGCCCTAATTTTTTGTTTCTTCTTTTGTGTTTAATATTCCTTTAACTTCATTCCGTGCAGTTACTGAGCGAATTGGTGAGGTTAGGGCTGAGAGTATCTTAAAGGCTTTTACATCTACATATTGTTTAGTCATAGTATTAGCATCGTCTACATACAATTTGATAAAATCCACAGACATGACGCCGTCTCTGATTCCCTTGTTGTCAGTGATTTCGGCCAGGATCTTCGCGATGGCGGCTCGCGGCGTCCAAACAACGTTATCAATGTCCATGTTTGATGTGTGCAGTTTTCCAATTTGATTTTGGAAAGTCAGACCTGCCATGGTCAACACCAACAACAACACGGCTGGAGCAGCAGAGAGGGTGAACAGACCATAGAATTCCGACAAAACAAATAAAACAAACAAATAAAATCATCTCGTAGAAAGGTCAAGATTTTACAAATGAACTTTTCCTTGAGATGTTTTATTTCTGTAATGGACGATTGTACTAATAAAACCTCAGTTCGAAATAGTATCTGAAAAAATAAAGTACTCTACGTGTTTATTTATTTCTTGTTTATTTTTTTGACGACCAACGTTGGTAGGTACCCTCTCTGCTGCTCCTCTTCTGCTGATATTAATTAAATTATTATGTTATAATAAAATGATACATCCAGAATCTCATACTGCAAGAACAGCACGAGAACGATTAGAATCAATTAAAAAATTTCTTCCTGTCAGAGACTCATTTAGAAAAAATCTGCAAGCGCAGCAAGAAGCAAAAGTTGAGTATGAAGAGGACACTAAAAAACTGTTTAAGCCCGTCACTGCAGCTACTGAGAAAGTTGCAACTGTCATCAAAGAAGATCTTCTTCCGGTATCAGAAAAAATAGCAAGAAGAACTAAACAGGCAAAGAAGATTTTACGAGACCTTCCAACTGACATAGCTGCAGCTCAACCTCCACCTGTTGGTGAGGAAATACTTGAAGGTATTGGAGAACTTCGTACTGAAGTCGCCGATGTGAGAAAAAAAACTTGCATCTAAATCCAAATCAGCAGGAGAGAGCTTAAAATTAATTGCAAGATTTAAAGAAGGAGTTGTTGAGGAAATTAGAAATATTGAAGGAGAGAAATTACCTGAGATGATATCAAAAAATATATCTAATAAATCTAATTTTTTAAACCCCCTTTATGGAAAAACAAATGATGATGATTTCATTAAATGGATATATCGCGTATATTACAATAAAAAACAAGCTAGAGGTCAAGAATTTAAAAGATTTAATGAAGAAGTAAATAGACTTAGAGGGAGACGGGAACAACCAAAACAAGGAGAGTCCTCCCAGTATCAGCTTCCTCCACCTCTGCAACAAATAGAACAACAGCAATCTTCTTCGCCGCAGCAAAGGTTGAAGTCGGAAATTAAAAAGGCTAAAGAGTCACTTAAATCATACTCCTCGAAGAAAATTCCTTCACCTTTACGTAAAATTTCTGCACCGAAAATGACATTTACACCGACAGATTCACCACCTGGATCACCCCCGGCCACCACTGAAGTACTTACTCCGGTAATGCAACCACCAGTATTTAAAACACCTCAAGATGAACCTAAAACAGGACATGGTTTATGTCCTGATAATATCATCAATGACGTATCACGGTTAGAAGTTCTCATAGGAGGAAAACGTGCCGGAAATAATTCACCAGAAATAACCAATGAAGCAGATGATATTTGTCGGCGACTATTTCAAGGTGGTATCATGGATATTGGCGTTTACCGAGAACTTATTGATGAGCTCGTTGATGACTAGTTGTTAGATAAATGGTAAATAAAATAAGATGATTGTGCATGATAATCATCGTAAACCCACACAGGTTAGAGCGGTAAACTCACGATTACCAATCCATAGTGTTATTTACGGAAATGGACTTGGTGATGTCATTCGGGGATTATTCACGAGGATAGCTCCAAAAGTAGCACCTGTTGCAAAACAATTATCGATGAAGGCTATTGATATTGTTCGTGATAAAGCTCCTGGTGCAATTGTCAATGTTGCTGGTAAGGCGTTCTCGGCGATCAAGGAAAGACTAGCACGATTATTGCGACGAAAACAACAATCACCGGTGAAACTGGCAAGTACTGAGGTGATGCCCGCAGACGTAAGTAAAATAATAAATCAGGCTGCAAATCAAAAACTAGAGGCGATATCTGAAGAAGCAGAAAAAAATATAACAGCAAATTTAATAGCAGGAAGTGGTCTTCGTCGACGATGATCATCATTTGAAAAATGGTAACTATAATAAAAATGTTCAGGCGCGAATCAGACCCAGCATTTGATATGGAGGCACCTGTCCTTAAGTACGAGTCGGTACGTGATTATCAATTTTATTCTTATGACGCAAGACTACCAAATCAGCGGGGGAGAATCGAATTACAGGTTCATGATACAAGTAGATATTTCTTGCCCGCTGAAGCGTTTATTGAAGTAGAAGGTAGACTTGTAACGAATGTTGTAGCTAATACGCCATATGCTGCTAATTTGCGTGTTGGTTTTGTCAACAACGGGATCATGGCATTATTTAGTGGCGCCACATATATGATTGATGGAAAAAATATTGAATCAGTTCAGAATGATGTCGACGTTGCTACAACAATAATTGGTCTGGCGAGATATTCTGACGACTTTACAAGATCAGCTGGTCCTACAATGATGTTTGCTAAGGATATTACTGACAACGCTGATCATGTTCAGTATACCAAAGTACGGACACCACAAGATACTGCATCTGATCCACAGCCAGTTGACTTTGAACACGCAGCCAGACCAGCTGCTGCTTTTGATATTATAGGAACCGTTAATGCGACTTACAACCTAGGATTTGCAACACGCCGATCAGCGCTGTTAGGAAATGATAGAAATTTTTCGTGTGCAATTCCATTATCTCACATCTTTGGATTCTGCAGAAATGTTAGAAAGGTCATCTTTGGAGCTAAACACACAATTGTGCTCGTAAGAAAAGGTGATGATAATGATGCAATCTGGCGAGGTGCTGGTGTTGCTGATGGTAAAGTAAATATATCAAAACTTTCACTATGGATGCCAGTAATGACTCCATCTATTACTGAGGAACAAAAATTACTATCTTTTATGGATCAAGGCGGTAAATCATTGCTATCATGGTTAACAGTAACCACAGATGCTGCTCAAAGCAATATTAATGGTTTATTTACATGGCATATAGCATCACAACAGGGTGTTTCTGCACCACGACATATTTTTATTGCATTGCAAAATATTAACCGGATAAATGATCAAGAACGTTCACATATGATATTTGATAACCTTGGAGTTAATGAAGTTTCCTTACGGATAAATGGACATCAAGAACCAGCCGAGGATATACAACTAAATTTTGATCAAAATCATGTAGCGCGCGCATATCATCGTTTAATGTCATTCATGGGACGTGATCAAAATATAGATACTGGTTTGCAAATATCACAATTAGATTTTACAAGTCTATATCCGATTTATTATTTTTCACTAGAACATCTTGATTTATCCAAACAATCTGTCGTTGATATACACTTTAGAGCTCATGTTACTAACCCTCCTCCTGATATACCCGGTCCACCAATTGTTCTCGGCTTCTACAGAGCGATCGCTGTCGTACTTAGCGACAAAGCCATGTTACTTGAAGGTGGTAGTGGTCGAATGAGAGTTGTTGATGCACCAGTGGAAAATATTTAATCGTGTTATTTAGAAAAATATTATTTATATAAAAATGTCGTATAGTCATGTTAATGTTACTCTGACCCCGGGTCAGGTAAAAAAGCTTCAATCAAAAACCGCCAACAAATGCGGAACTAAAATATCACTAAAACGAGATCATATTAGTGGTGGTCCAAACAAATTATCGTTGACAAATAATCAGATTAAACATTTCAATAAAGCCCTAGAATCAAAAACTGGAGTTCAATTCCATCTCTCCCCGAGCGCCATCAAAGACATGGTTAAAACGGGTGGTATATTCCCACTACTTGCGGCCATTCCGGCATTAATAGCTGCGGCTGCTCCAGCCGTAGCAAAAGCGGCCGCGTTAGGTGCTGTTGGAACAGCCGCTGGAATGGCACTAAAGAAAGCAACAGAGCAAGGATACAAAAAAAAAGGGACGCGGCTTAAGATTGCCAGGATCTCGTTGGGGGAGAGGCCTAAGGCTTCCAGGGTCATTTCGTTAGACGTTCCAGCATCAAATTTTGATTTACTTAATGCCGCTAAAAAATTAAAAATATCCGCCTTTAGAGGTGTTTTTATGCGAGATCAATTACCGAAACAACCAAACAAACTAGAAACAGGTATTATTAATCTTGACAAACGTTCCGGACCCGGTACTCATTGGGTATCATACGCGGTTGATCCACGTGGAATTGTTTATTTTGATTCGTACGGGTTAGCTCCACCTGTTGAATTTATCAAGTATGTCGCACCACTCCACGCAACAACCAGAGGTTCCAAAGTTTGGTATTCAACGCTACCCACACAAACAATGACAGATCCGCCAATATGCGGCCGTGAAGTAATTAATGTACTCGACGCTATATCAAAATCATCCAGGCCGCCACATAAAGTCGTGCACGATTATACAAGCAACCGATATGTTGCGCGTAAGGCGTTTTAAACAGATCTTAGATCCGAAGGATCTTATATAATGGTTGACATTTACGGAAGATCTTCTTCACGCGTTAAGAAAAAGCTCGGCGACGTTGATCTGTCGAAGTATGTGACTAAGGATGACCTCGCTGATATCATGAACCTGGCTGGAGTTGACCCAGATGAAGTTGTTATTTTTCAGGATCGATATGGTAAACTAAAAACCAGCAATATCAAATGGAATGATATAGTCCGGCGAGTACTCGGTGCAGTTACGGATAATATTCCCGTGTTTACTGACGGTGGTAGAATCAGAGATTCAAGTATGTCACTTAAAACCATCAGAGATGAAATTGCAAAAAGTGTTGCTAATCGCGTGAGAAACACCGGTGACACAATGATGGGTGAACTCAACATGAACGGGAACAAAATAGTAGTTTTAAGAGATCCAACATCTGACGAAGACGCAGCAACAAAAAAATACGTCGATGTCAACTATGGCACCGTAGACGGTAAATTATCCACGTTACGGGCTGAGTATGACGTTCACGCAGGAGCTTTTGGAAGATTTCGAAGAAATTTTCAAAAAATCGATGATGCCATAGATAAATTCTTCGGTACTCCACGCGCCATTGACATGAAACTTTCTGATATCAAAACTGACCTAGACACGATCAAACGAACACAGCAAGACGTCGTAGCGGGAATTCCTGAGATTGTCAGCAAAACCAATTTGATTAAAATTCCAGCTGGAATAACTCCCGGGCATATCACAAACATCGTATGCACGGTATCATCGGGATTTGCAACATGGTCGCAGCAAAATAATACTATCAAATATACCGCAACAGTCACTGGCGTGTACAGGCTGTCCGTGTTCAGTGCTGCAAAATTTGAAATATTTACAACGTTTCCATGGCGTCATTCCACAGACAGGTTTTCCGGGGTTGTATCTGTTGTATTAAATAGCGGAACCGAAGAAATATTTATTCTGGAAGCAGATGATAAGAAATTAACCGCAACATCCTTCTGGTGGTGTTTGGAATTTGTAGCTGAAACACCTCAATTGGTTACTGCATAAAAATATATATGGATGGTGCACAATACAGGTACAATCAAGCACGTGAATGGCACGCGGCGCTAAAAGATCAAGTCGATCAATATACAGTAAAAGTAAAAAAATATCGACGACGATTGGTTATCGTTGATGTGATTGTTTATTCAGTATCCGCTGTTGTTGCTGGAACCGGTGTAATATTATCAGCGTTGACAACGATGGCACCAGTAGCTGTAACTATTTGTATTTCAGCAGCAACAACTATTGCAGGTGTGCTTAATATCATCACAAAAAAAATATGTACTTGTACGAACGAAAAGTTATCCGATTACAAAATAAAATTACATACAACGACGGTAGCATACTCGAAATTATCCTCGTTGTTATCAGCGAGTCTCAGTGATGGAATTATATCTGATTTCGAATTTTCAATGATAACTAAAATATACGACGAAGGTATTAAAGATACAAGTATCAATAATGACAGAATTACTCCAGCAGATCGTGACCAACACAACTCCGCCAAAGATAACGATGATCTCGGTAAGTTCAATTAATCCTGAATTTAGTGTTAATTTTCCCACTGCAATTCCAGTAAAAGAAATAGCACTAGCACAATTACGAGTATATTACAGCTGGCCAAATATCAGATCAAAATCATTTAACGGTACACCAGCAAATAATTCGCTCGTATTTGCTAACAACAACAAACCCGATGGAACACCTGACTGGGTTGTTGTTGGAATACCAACTGGCAGTTACGAGATTGAAGAGATCAGTGAGGAATTTGCGCGTAGAATAAAATCAATAACGGGAAAAGAATCAAAAATATCAATTAACGTTCATGAACCCACCCTGTCCTCGACGATTGAAATAAACTCGCCTGATTATGCCGTTGATATTTATCAATCCACGATAAGATCCGTACTAGGTTGGCCTGAAATATCACCACCGATAACACCGATACCACCAGAACCGAAAAGGTCTGATTATGTCACGGATAGACAATCATATCATGAAATTAATCCATCATACGGGGAAGAACTACGTATTTTAAAAAATAAATCGATGCTCAGCAGGTTTTTCGTTTTCAGTTATGATGAGTTATGGGCTCTTAACAATTCCGGGGGAAAAGCAAATAGTTTTAGTCTTCATCGGAGTGATATTATTAAATATTTTCAGGAAATCAATCAAGAATGTAAAAAACAACTAAATCAATATTTTAACGAACATATTTTTGACATATCAGCGTCATCGCGTGAAAAAATCATCACGCGTGTGGAAATATTAAATCAGCTTATATCAGATATGGAATATTTTAATAACCGAATAGTTCAAGCGATGGTTAGTTTAGAATCATTTGAAGGATATGATGCAAAAAGATGGTTAGAAAAATATAAATTAACAGAAGCCGATGTACCAAATTTTAAATTTCCCGGGTATAGTGTAACCGAGTTAAGAAAATCTGTCAGTGATGTCATTGATGAGTTTTTTCCTAAAATACTCCATGCATGGAGAAAATTAATTCCACCAGCAGCTGTTCTTAGACATGATAATGATCCACACGGCGGTGGAAGACACGTATCTCCGGGGATCGTTAATATAACACCGACGGTCGCGGTCAATCTGGTTTGTGACGTAATCGATGGCAGCTATCAAATAGATCTCGGAAGATCAAATCAAGCTCAACAAGGATACATCCTGTACACGTTCACACCACAAGTTCCCCCTGGAAGTTTAATCGTGCAAGAACCAACTAATCCTGTGTATTTACGGTGTCACAATAATATGTTAACACGAATCAATTTTAAACTCACAGACCACCTTAATCGCTTAATTGACATACGTGAAGAAGAGCTTGTAATAAATCTGTATGTAAAGTCGTAAGACTTTTGTCGTAGATCTTTATGTAATGGAGGGTTTACCAACTCACCCATCAGAGTTATAAATAAATAAATAATAATTCAGAAATAAAATAATAATTCAGAAATAAATAATTTGTAAAATTAAGAAATTTGTACAATTTTATGTTTTTGATGGGGTAAATGGTAGTCAAAATTAAGAAATTTGTACAATTTTGTAAATTTGATGGGGTAAATGGTAGTCAAATTAAGAAATTTGTACAATTTTATGTTTTTGATGGGGTAAATGGTAGTCAAAATTAAGAAATTTGTACAATTTTGTTAAATTTCAGTAAAAATAAATAAATTAATTCAGAAATAAATAAATAATAATTCAGAAATAAAATAATAATTCAGAAATAAATAATTTGTAAAATTAAGAAATTTGTACAATTTTATGTTTTTGATGGGGTAAATGGTAGTCAAAATTAAGAAATTTGTACAATTTTATGTTTTTGATGGGGTAAATGGTAGTCAAAATCAAGAAATTTGTACAATTTTATGTTTTTGATGGGGTAAATGGTAGTCAAAATTAAGAAATTTGTGCAATTTTGTTAAATTTCAGTAAAAAAAAAAAAATTAATTCAGTAAATAAATAAAATTAATTTATAATAAATAAAATTTATTAGGAACAATTTGACAAAGTTAGAACTTTCTTGATTTTGACTACCAATACACGTGGTCAGCGTTGACATGGACCCCAGTTACCAAAACTTTCATTTTCATTATCACCAGTAACGAAGTTACTCTGGATCGTTTCACCAGTAACGAGGTTACTCTGGACCGTTTCACCAGTAACGAAGTTACTTTGGATCGTTTCACCAGTAACGAAGTTACTTTGGATCGTTTCACCAGTAACGAAGTTACTTTCTGACATAATTTTTCTTAATAGTCTTATGCGAGTACTAATCGTTTTCTTTGCCTCATACTCGTGGGATAATAACGATTTAATTCTTTCTACGGCGGCAGAGAGGGGAACGAACTCCTTCACATGATCATCTTCTACGGTAGCTAGCGACTGAAACATTGCCACCTGAATCCGTTTCATGAGCCTGTATTCAGATGATAGTGTGTGTGTTCCCTGGGTTTTACGTTCTTGTAAAATCTCAAAGTCAGAAACTATTTTTTCAGGATTAAGTTCATCAGATATATTAATTCCATCTTTTTTCAATTTTTTAATAGCAACAATTACATCATTGATATTTTCATGGTTCATTTTATAATATATGAATCTTTAAAATAAAAAAAAAATATCCCTAGAACACCTATCGAGTGTTTAGCGAGTTCGTCGGGATGTTTCAAGGACAGCACAAACATATAACTTAACTAAGGACAGTACAAACATGTACGCTCAGCAAAATCCCACCCACAATAATTAATCCAGTGGGTGATACGAAAATATGTATCAACCACAAGTCAATATTGTGGTTGGGAATTTTGCTGAGCGGGGGGGTTTTTGCGGTTCCCCCCACTATTATAAAAATCGCAATTATGCGTACACCACCGACAAATTGTCAGCCATGGGGGTTTGATCCTGGACCGCAAGCGTCACAGTCCAATACCATACTGATTGAGCTATCAAACCTTGTTACGAACATATGTTTTGGAAGTTAATATATAGTTAGCTATATAGCTAAGGAACCAATATTTACACTAAACAGCGGTTTCTGAATAATAACAGTTTCTGTATTTATAACAGTTTCTGAATAATAACAGTTTCTGAATAATAACAGTTTCTGAATAACAACAGTTTCTGAATAACAACGGTTTCTGTATTTATAACAGTTTCTGTATTTATAACAGTTTCTGAATAATAACAGTTTCTGAATAATAACAGTTTCTGTATTTATAACAGCGGTTTCTGAATAATAACAGTTTCTGTATTTATAACAGCGGTTTCTGAATAATAACAGTTTCTGAATAATAACAGTTTCTGAATAATAACAGTTTCTGTATTTATAACAGCGTTTTTCCTAAGCAGACTGAGAATCAATAACAACAGTTTCTGTGTTTATAACAGCGGTTTTCCTAAGCAGACTGCGAATCAATAATAACAGTGGCATGAACACACCTGCAGGTCGATTACCAGGACAACAGTTTCTGTTCTACACACAGCTTCCTGCGGTTCAATAACATTGTCATGATCTCTCGTAATGTTGTATGATGGGGAAATATTTAAAAAACATAAATAATACTTCTACGAGTAATTAATTACGATGTAATTAATTACGATGTAATTAGTTAAACTGACTAATTACGATCATAAAAAATCAAAAATCTACGAAGAAAACTATATATTACAAAGTAATCTCCCTTTTATATAATCAAAAATTCAGTAGTGTATGGAGGACCTACTGTGACATAAATTAAAAAAATTAATTCAATGTGGTGATGATAGTTAATAATGTGGTGATGATAGTTATTGATACTGAAATGTAATTTTCTGCTTATATTTTTTCGAGAAAGTAGATCTGGTTATATTTTCTGCGACGTATTTTACCACACGCGAGTTAATATCAAAATATGTCGCAGCCGCGTTCATAGACTGAAACATAATTTCTTTGCCGGTTTCTATGTTTGTGGAAATTACCGCCCTCTTTCCGATTGTCTTATATCTTCCTGTATTTCCACGTGTATTATTCTCGCTGTGAGAGATAGCTTGTAAATTGGATAAATTATTGTTTTGAGTATCCCCGTCAATATGATCAATAACAAGACCGTCTTTGATCAAACCCTTGTGACACTCGTATGTAAATCTATGACATAGATAATGTTTCTTTCCCCCCTCGCATGTGAACCTTAGATAACCATGATTATTAATACAACCAACTTGTCTCTTCAACTTGCAGTGTCTGATGATACCATTAATATTTGATTCATAGTTTGTTATGACAGGATGTGGGACAAATATATTTTGCTCCATTATAATAATATTATACGTTTAAATCATTGTTTGTCTGAAATCTTGATATATAATCCCTCACGGATTTTATAGCGTTTTCACCGCTATTATTTTTTTTGTCATAATATCTTTTAAGTTCTCTGAACCGTTTTTCGCCGCACTTTCCACATAATTCTGTTTTTCCTCGCACTCCAATACCACACCGTAGACATGGCATTGGTCCTAGACTTCCTCGTCGTATGTTTTGTGAGTGCATCCAACAAAATTCCTTTCTACAGGATTTGTTGCATCGATTTACCGAGCCGATCATCAACCATCTGCATTGGGACATTGTATATATATATATAATTTTCTTTATTTAAATATTTGTTTTAATTATATGAACGAGTTTGAGAGATTATCCCAAACTAGGCCTGTTAAATATAAATTCAACCTTGACAGATTATCTTCTGACTTGCCAGTACGAGATCTGGTTGATCCGAAAAATAAAAGTTTGATCTCGAAAATTCACGACGCCAAGAAAGAATTTTACACGGATGGTGCATCTCATACATGGTCAACGTTCAAGATCATACGCACTGACGGAGTCAAGGACGCTGTCACGGACGCCACAATGAACGACAAGCGAGCGGCAACTATCATTAACTACATCGCTGAATACGAGGGCAATCAAAAATATTTCTTCAGAGTAAAATTTATTGTATTAACAGAAACAGATAGTTGGATTATCCGTGACAAATATGATCCTGTCCTTGGTAATAATAAAACTATCATATTAAGTAAAAATTCCAGACCGGGTCTACTGACGGGTATTGACAAACCGTATTATGAGCGAGCATATCCTGTAACGGCGGTTATTTATGGAATCTATGAGATAAATGAAAAACCCAACGTTGATAAACTAGCGCCGATGAAATTTTCAAGGTTAAATTGTGTGGCTGAACGAGTAATAGAACACTTTACAAACGCGATGCGTGGAAATGGATTAACTGATTTAAGGCGTGAAAAAATAAACTCGTGGGCTGATTCGGTTAAGGATACCGGTGCTACAATAAAAGATGTTGCTGAGTTAGGAAAAATATTAAAATTTCCAATAACTGTGGCGACAATAACGGGAGAAGTACTGTACCAGTCGAAATATAAATCGAAAGGAGCTCCAATAAATATTATCGATCATAACGCGCGCGCATGGACTAACGCAGTAACAATATTTCCACGTGATCGAACTGTTAGATTTTACTCCCCAGATAATTCTGGGGCAGATATGTTTGATTTTATCAACGAAATAAGTAAAACCGATCCTGTATCGGTATGGTTATTTAAAAGTAATGAGGAGGGTGAATTTGATCAGTTTGTCAAACCAAACGGTGAAATATATCGCACAGAATCCCTCCATGACGAGATGAAAAATCTTGCGACGTTTTTACAGTGCAAGCACGCGGAAAATACTGACAAATTACTAACTAATTGTTTTACCGTTCCATCTGTTGCGGCTCATTTCGCCAGAGTGAGAAATTCATGGAAACCAACACGATTTGATTTACTCGAGGACGTACGCGCAAGTTGCGTCGAATATGGACATGGCGGATTATGGAATACCAAATACAATTACAATGATGTTATTTCGGTTGATATGGTTGCATGTTATCCAGGAAGTTTTCTGGGATACGGAGATTGTTCTGTGTACTTTGAAAGATTTGGTCACCCTACAAACGAGATGACGCGAGTGGCAATTAATGGACCATTACCTGATTTTGATCTGACTGGATTCGCCTGTATTGAATCATTCGAGTTTAACGAAAATCTTCACAAGATTTGTTATGTTTGGTTTGGTAGACATTTTTGTGAAAAACGTTGGACACCTATAGTTTTGTTGCGATATATGCTAGATTGTATGATACTGACATCGTTGGTGGTCAGTGAGGCAATTATATCATATCATGCACAGACCAAAGTTTGGTTGCCCATGTCAGATTCTGAAGTTATCAGCGAGTTTAAGGATGTTTCCGAAGATGATATTCCTAATAAACTCAAAACCGCAAAAGATCTCGGTAGAAAAATTATAGGAAAATTTACTCAAGGTGGTGCATATGATTATAAAAGACATCACGCACGATTAATTTTAGATGATGCCGAGTACGATTTTATAATCGCTGATACAACGGCGAAAAATATATTTGGAAATCGAGAAAGTGTTTATTTATCCGACGGAACAAAATTAGGTACGATCGTTAGTTACGTAAATGACGTATCCCCGCAATATACTCATCTAAGATCTTCCATGTTGGCTTATGTTTCTATAAATTTATTATCGATGATTAATAGATTTCCTGAGACCGCAGTCAGAGTCGCAACAGATTCGTTTTATATTTCAAGTAAATATTTAGAACCTGTTATGAAATTTACAAGTAATGATGAACGATGGGGTTCGTGGAGAATAAAAAAGGAACTATTACACAATTATGTAGAATCAGCAGATGTTCCAATGAGAGATTTTTATCGTAGGGGTAATAAAATATCAGAAATGTCGAAAGCACCATCGTTGAGTGATCCAATAACCAGATATAAGACAGTATATCTCAATGGACCTGGTGGATGCGGCAAAACAACTCGAACGATTAATGTTTTTAGAAATTCAGATATAATCGTGCTGACACCCACACATAGACTTGCACGTGAGATGAAACAGCGGCAAGTACAATCGTGCACGTATCATAGTTTCTTTCGGTGGCGCGGAGATACATGGACTCCTGAACGGATGGGAGAAAAATATATACCTAAAATAATTATTTGGGATGAGATATGCACGGTGTCATTGGATACATTAAAAATGTTTCTTGATTGGTTGTTGACGAAAAATACCGCCATAATAATGTGTGGCGATCATGGTCAACCGCCGCCTTTTGTTGGACCATCTCCACATGATTGGTTAAAAAATTTCGTTGATTATTACGAAGAAATAGATGATGATCATAGAGCTCTTGATGCAAGTTTGAGGGAGTTTAAAAAATTAATCAGATTACAATCAAACAAAATTCAGTGTGAAATAATACGTGGAGTGATCTCAGAGACATCAATGAGTGATTTTTTGAAATTATGGAGACCCACCGATTTGATCGTAGCAAGTAGAAAAATAATCAGAGACGCTTTACAACAACAGTTATTTCAACTACATAAAGAAAAATATTCAGAACTACCCGTACCGTTGTGTTATAGACCATCAGATACACGAAAACAGAATATTAATGTCGATATTCCAGGACAGACTGAGAATCAAAATCTCGTATTAAATGATATTGTCGCCGTTGATATCAGTGTGGTCGAAGATGCAATACACGCTGACAAATCTCCATGGGTGTTGGGATACGCTATGACGATCCACTCGTCTCAGGGATTAACTATTTCTGATACACGAGTCTGGATTGTAGACGATCGCATCGAGTGGTCAAATTTAGTTTATTTAGCGGTATCGAGGGTCAGAAAAATATCTCAATTACGTAGAATTATAATTCCTGAAATCGTTGATAAATTTAACATCATCGATGATGATATAATAAGAAAAAAATTAATCGGATACAAACAATCTGATAAAAAAAATAAACGTGACTTTGATCTTGATGTTGAATTTATTATTGAGTTAAAACAGCAGCAGAATAATCATTGCACCAGTTGTAATTGTATAATGTTATGGCGGTATTCGAGTAATGATTCAAGACAATTTACCGTAGATAGAAAAGATAATAGTCGCGGTCATACACGAGAAAATACCATGTTAACCTGTCTTGAGTGTAATCGACGTCGGGGTGCAGGCACCCTTAGCGCTGGCACTAGTGCTAGTTAAGTGATCGAAATCACCGGAGTGATTTTGGTGGTAGTTGTGTATCCGCGGGAATTATTTGTAGTTGTTCACGTGTAAATCCACGTTGAGGAGCGGCCGAATCTAATCTGTAGATTGCAGGTCTGGAAACGCCTACGTTTCTTCCAGTGGATCTTGTCACGGTAGATATTTTGTGTGTGGTAACACTCCAAATAGGATCAGTTGCTCTCGCTTTACCACCTTCAAGTTCACCAGGCTCATATAAATATCTGACTGTGACATCACCTAATATTTTTTGTTTTCCAACATCTTTTCGTTGTGTTGGTATATTTATTTTTGTGACCGCGCTAATGGGTTTCATGTTGGTTGTTCGTGTGATCTCATTATTTAATGCAGCTATCACGCCTGGTAATCTTGCAACCCATTCGCGAGATCTTTTATCCTGAATAAATTCCCTCGCGTATTGATATCCAAATAACCGTTCAGCAAGTGTTCGATTAAATCGCTCAACAATTGCTTGATCACGGTGAATTGCAGTATGACCTCGTCGTATTTTGGTATTATGTTGTTTCATCAGCGATGATACTGGACCAAGAAATTCCTTACCAGGATCAACCTGTAGTAGCTGTGGCCATCGCAGACCACCTTGTGGTCCGAGTCCTCGTTGATAAATTCGTTCAAACGCATCGGCTACTTCAGATGATGTTTTCGCTGATAGCGGCTCTGCTTCTTTATATCTACTTGCAACATCAACTACGGTTAGCGTGTATTTGTACGTTTTTCCACGCACAGTATCATGCGGTAAAAACAGAATATCTGCTTGATGAACTTCATTAGGAACACTGACATCGAAATACGCGTACTGAATTTGTTTAGGACGTGGTAGATAAATTTGCCATATTGCCTGCCTGGACAACCACGTTTTAGCAGTAGAATGTTTAACCGCCGCTGCATCAGCGAGTTTACCAATTGCTGCTTTGCCTCTCCAGTATCCTCTCGGTGAATAATAAATTGATTCCATTATTAATTACCAGCCCCAATCGCTAATTTACCTTTCATCGAGGATCTTACTAACCAATTAGCTAATGATTCTCTAATATTTTTATTTTTTATAGAATTTAATGAATGAATTAATTTTACATCTGCAATATGCCTATCTTGTAGATTTTGACTTTTATAAGCTACATCATGAGCATGACAAGCTCGATCAATAGCGTTTATTGGTTCCTCGCCTGGTTTTGGTTGATCCTGATTATCGAGCCTGATATCGAGTCGAGTACCAGGACCGCAATAATTATATCCTGGTAGATGTTTTTCTCCACTGTATTTAGCCCATGGAGCACCTGGAAACTTTGACATCAAATTAGCAATATCACCACCGCGCTTATTAGGTAAAAACGAAAATTTCCTTCTACCGCATACAGAACATTTTCCACCGTACGCTATTTTTTTATTTTTTGTTATAACTGTAGCTAAATCAGTAGTTGGAGTTTTAACTTTACAGCGTAAACAATATAGATTCATGTTATAATATATATGGATATAATTGATTTCTCAGCAACTCGGCAGCGAGAGCCAGTTAAGCATCATCCTGCGCTACCGAACTCCATCAGAATGATTATCATAGGACCATCTGGATCGGGTAAGACGCAATTATTACTTAATCTGATAATGAGATGGTTGAAATGGGATAAATTATATTTAGTAGCACCATCCGTTGATGATCAGCGATGTTATGATGTACTTAAAGATTTCAATGAAAACGCACGATTACTGGATGAAGATAATGATGTTATAGAGTTTATAACCGATATTGATGAAGCACCATCCGTAGATTCCATAGACGGATTTATTAATAATTTAGTTGTATACGACGATGTGATGCTAGATAAACAATCAAATCCAGCCAGAATATTTTCCCGAGGTAGACACAAAAATACAGACGTGATCTATGTTACTCAACGATATACACAAATTCTGAAGGTGATCAGAGACAACTGCAACATTTTAGTTGTGTTTCATGGCGTAGACACACACACGTTGCGAAATATTCATCAAACTTGGTGTGGTGGTGACATGGATATAATTAAATTCAAAAATTTCTTCTCACGAGCGCAAGCTACTCCGCTTGGATTTATAACAATAAATTTACATGATCCAAGAACAAGATATCGTGTGGGTATTAATAAAATATTTGGGTAACAGGGGTGATGATAAAATTAAATTTAATTAAACAGATATCATTAATATAATGAACAAGTGTGCGTGGCTACGTCAAGGAACAACAGATAAATGCAACAAAAGGTGCCGTGGAGAATATTGCAAGAAACATAATTATCTTATAAAGAAAAATCCTCATGCTGGTCCACGAAGTTGTGTTGGTTGTAACAACGGTGTTAGAGGATTATATCAGATTTGCAAAAATTGCGGTGGAGATCGATACAGAAGTTTGATGAACTATTACAGAAAAAGAAAGAACATAAATCCAAAAATAGAAAAACCACCATCAGAACTTGAATATTACTTGAAACATAGAACAAATAAAGATGAAACAGATGAAGATGAAACAGATGAGGAAAAACGACAGCGAGAACGCGTTGAAAAATATTCATCAAACTTGGTATGGTGGTAAATTAATAGCAGCAGAGAGGGTACCTACCAACGTTGGTCGTCAAAAAAATAAACAAGAAATAAATAAACACGTAGAGTACTTTATTTTTTCAGATACTATTTCGAACTGAGGTTTTATTAGTACAATCGTCCATTACAGAAATAAAACATCTCAAGGAAAAGTTCATTTGTAAAATCTTGACCTTTCTACGAGATGATTTTATTTGTTTGTTTTATTTGTTTTGTCGGAATTCTATGGTCTGTTCACCCTCTCTGCTGCTGCTGGTAATCTGAGATAAATCGGCGTTGGTGGAAAACTTGCTCAGATCCACATCAGTGACGCATCGTTTTGTTGCGCGTCCGCAAATATCAACAGGCATATTAAACATGTCTCAAGTGCAGCTTCAACGCATCAATGTAAAATCAATAAGTGCTCCAGGCGTCTGACATTCTGAGAGTGAGTGCAGTGTTTAACGACAATATGTCCAAATATTAGGCCGTCCATCCCAGTTGTCAGCGGTAGTTATGAATACAATAGCGTTGTGCGCGGACACCCTAGAAGAGTCTATGTGAATATCCAAAATCTTCAAGTAGCGGTGCAAAATACAAAATAGAGGTGTCGACACATTACCGCGTAGGTCATCAAATGAGACCCGTGTCATGTTGTCAAGTTCAGGTTAACGATGCCAGCTTCCTACGTGCAGGGGTCATGGACGCAAGTTCATACCGTCGTATTTTATATGTTCAGGGTATTCGCTTGTGTCTTTGAGGAACATCATAGACGGATATGTTGACCTTGCCTATTCGTCACTATAAATAGCAAGTCCAAGAATTGTTTTGGAAGCATTAACTTTGTCGATAATTGCTTTGATTTCCTTTTCATCGATACAATATTTCGCATTGCTATACAACGTCGTGACACCGTTGTTGATAGATCCGTTTTCTGTCGTTGGTACCATATGCTTATCTAGGACTTTCAGGTATGACTTGCGCGCATGAAAATATCGAGACGTGTCAGGGACTAGGAATTATATTCGAGCCTTGCTTGTTTTTGGATCCCTGGCCTAGTACGTGTATTATTGGTAATTTTATATGCTCCTGTCGTAACGCAGGAGCGTCTATATTGTTGCGAGTCTAATGCTATTAAAATAAGTAACAGAAAAAAGCGAAAGGCAAAAATCTTTGTAAAATTAAGCAATTTTTTCCCTAGAATACAAAGTGAAAGTGAAAAAAATAACTTACGATATTGCGAATAAAACCCAAAAAAATCCTAAAATTACAGGCACAAGTCGTAATAATTTAAAATTCTGACTTTAGTAGAAATCCAAATTAAGTGTTGATGTGCCTATGATAACATGTATAATGCTTAAGTGCCAACATTAGGTTGAAACATAGTTGAATTCACTATAAATTCTAGTGAATGTCTCTGTCCAAGAATATTGTTTTTAGAAGCTCTCTGTATTTCCATAAAAAATAATCACATTAATAGAATAATTGAAAGAAAAAACTTCACCGTACATAAACTACTGACCATAACAAATACAAACTGATTCTGCTAAATCTTAAGCACGAATGAATATTGTTTCCAGTAACAAGATTATATTTTCTGCTACTTGACCTCAGGTCACAATTAACATTTTCTTTTTAAAAAAATAACCTAATGGAAAATAACCTTTTAGAAACTTCTTAATGTTTATAGAAAATAAAGTTAGCTATATTTAGCAGTATATTACTAAAATTATAATATATAACCTGGACTATGTCAGGTACACCAGGTAAATTGTAGGTAAATCCCAAAAACCTATATCCAGAACCAGCCGCAAATAAAAAATATTTACTTCTGTTAGTAATGACCTTGATAATAAACCCATACACATAGAGACTATTTTAACTCTTTATTAATTGTTTATAGAATATTGTTTTTTAAATTTAAAGAATCATAAGTTCAGGTCAAGTAGAAGAAAAAAAAACTTGAGTTCGGAAAAGGTTAAGACCAACATGCAATGTTATGTAACATCGGCATAAATTTAAAACAAATTAAAGCATAACTAACAAACAATGCAAATTAAATATAAATAATAATATCCAATACGGGGGCGGGGGCATCTTTGAATTAAGTCACTGTTTAAACATGATTGATTCGTCTAATACCTTTCTAGAAAGCCCCACAATCCGAATCCGCAATCATCGTATCGGTATAGGCCTGTTCGATAAGGGTTGTTACCGCCCCTGACAATAGGCTCCCTTGAAGAACTCTCTGGTACATTGAAATCAGAAACCTCGTGCGTGAATGTACAATAACCTATTTCAGGCGAGCAATACTCCCATTGCGGATACATCAACTAGCTAGTCACTAACCCTAAGTGATACAGAGTAAAAAAAAAACAAAAAAAAAACATTTTTATCTTGCAGTTTTACACATTTCTATTGGCATATACTGATCTAGAGTGATGAGGAACATATAAATTGATATCAAATTTGTCATAATCAGTTTTCGTATACGATTGGTATGATTTATTTGCCTACTGTATATGGAAAACGTTTGTACAGGAAGGAAGTAGGTGCACGGGCGGACAAATTAAGACGTATTTAATAAGATACATACACACATTATATACTGTTGAATAGCTTGAAATTTGTTGTATTAGCATCGAAATATCTGGTGCCATCGCCAAACGGCATGGGTAGAGGCACATTGCACGGAAATGTTGATCGGTAAAGTCGTTAACCCTAAGCGATATTCAGTATTTACAAAAATAACAATCGTTTTATTTTGCACTTTCACACATTTGCATTGGTATATATCGATTTAGGCTGATGAGAAACATATAAATTTATATCAGATTTGTCAAAGTTGGTGGCTGTTTACGATTGGTATGGCCTATTTGCCTATATGGAAAACATTTGCATAGGAAGGCATTAGGCTCACGGACAGACAAATGAAGACGTATTTAATAAGATAGATACACGTTTTATATACTGTTGGAAAGCTTGAATTCTATTCTTGAAATCTATTATTAGTATCGAAATATGTGGCACCATGGCTACAAGGTAAGAGTGGAGGCGCATAGCATGGATATTTAGATCGGTAAAGTCGCTAACCCTAAGCGAAACTGAGTAAACATACCAACTATTTTTGCCTGCATTTTTGCTCATTTTTATTGGCATAGATCGATACAGAGTGATGAGAACTATATCAACTTAAACCAAATTTGTCATAATCGGCAGTTGTTTTGTATACGATTGGTATGACTTATTTGCCTATACGGAATGCCTTAGTCGCACGAATGGACAAATGAAGACGTACTTAATAATATACATACACATATTATATACTGTTGTATAGCTTGAATTATATGCTTCACATCAATAGTATTAGCATCGAGATATGTGGCACCATCCCAAAACGGCATGGGTAGACGCATGTATCAAGGATATGAAGATTGGTAGCGTTAGCATGGGAAAGTGCTATGCGCACAGACAGACATATAAAGACGTACTTAATAAGATACTTACACATCTTATAGACTGTTGTATAGCTTGAATTATATGCTTCAATCTGTAGCATTAGCATCGAAATATGTTGTGCCATCACAAAATGGCATGGCTAGATGCACGTAGCCTGGATATGAAAATCGGTAAATTCGCAAGCGCTACTGAATAAAACAAAATTTGTAAAAAAAATTATTTTGCATTTTTACAAATTTATATTGGCACAGTTGGCTTTAGAGTGACGAGAAACCTAACAATTGATATGAAGTTTGTCCAAATCGGTGGTTGTTTACGATTGGTAAGGCTTTTTTGCCTAGACAAATAACGTTCGTTTTCTGCTATAATGGATCATCTAAAAATAAATTAGTCGCACAGACAGACAAATGATGACGTGCTTAATAAGATACATGCACATGTTATATACGGTTATATAGCTTAGACTCTGTGCTTCAAATCTATAGCATTAGCATCGAAATATGTGGCACCATCGCAAAACGGCATGGGTAGAGGCATGTAGCAAGGATATGAAGATAACATTCGTATGGGAAAGCATTAGGCGAAAGGACAGACAAATGATGAAGTAATTAAAAACATATCTGCACATATTATATAATGTTGTATAGCTTGAATTTTATGCCTCACGTATATTGTATTAGCATCGAAATATATGATACCATCGTAAAACGGCACGGATAGAGGCACGTTGCAAGGGTATTAAAATCGGTAAATTTGCATGCGATACTGACTTTAAAAAAATGCAAAAATATTTTGCATTTTAACACATTTTTATTGCCTAAGATCGAATTAGACTGATGAGAACCCTATAAATTGATAAAAGTGAAGATGTGATTAATAAGATACATACACACATTATATACTGTTCGATAGCTTTAATTATATGTATGTTTGCCACAATCACAGTATATGGACATATAACACAATTAATTTTACTATATCTTCTCTACATTTGTTTCTCAATACTGACCTTTCCGCTGTGTGACAATCAATGCAAATCATATGTTAATCTAAAATACCTCCAAAGATGACTTAACGGTGAAGTTCTTTTCAAGGGTTGACCTGCATTTTTTTTTTTTTTTTTTTTTTTGAGAAGCTTTACTGTCATCAGAGCAGCATGTAAACAGAACACAGATTTCTCTTCCGGATCATCACCAAGGCCTTATTACTCACTGTGCACTGTCGCCGAAATACACATGGAACACCACACCCTGAGCTCATATTCTCAAGAATAAACAATTACCTTTACATCCTACAAACAACGCATAAATATAACTCTTCTATCACCACCAAAATGAGAGAGCAAAAAATGTTCTAAAAATTGACTAGGGTACTGAACTGGGAGTACTAATTGTGACCTGATTCCTTATAGATTTGCTCGCCAGAAGAGCGTTGCATCATGGGTAAATTAGGGGAATTAATAAGTCAAGGGACGTAACAACCGTTATCGAACAGGCCTATAATGCTTGAACCAGACGTTGTTGATTGGCTTCATTGGTAATTTAACTAGCCACAGTTAGTAGTGTTGTTGTCGATGGCAGAGTAATCACGTTAGATTTGTCGTAGTCGAGACTCCTTCGATCGTATATAATTCTGCCGATCCACAGCAGCGCTTTTGACTCGACTCGCAATAATGGCTATCAGATCACATTTTGGGCTCATTGATATAATAAATACAGCCCTTGAAGTGTCCACACTATAAAGTCCAAGTGGTTAAAGTTACACATGGAGTCGCCATACCGTGGCTTGCCAAATAAGCGTTGTGGTTGATTTATGGACCATTGCCAAGGAAAATAACCCGGATCTTTTGTTTCTTCTACATGGTTGGCAAAGTGAACGCACGTACAAATATGCACTAACCGTCTTACATGTTGCCAGCAGACACAAGAAAGGAGAGCCGTTAACAACCAAAGATTCAGCATGTATCGGAGACGGGTTACAAACTTCAGCACTCGTGGATCGCTAAAATGGTTACAGCTTCTGCAGATTGATCAAGATAAATAACTTTTCAGAGCTATTGCTGCGTTGTTGACGAAACATCGTGTGCGGGTCCGTCATGGACATGTCAGCATATATCGCCATTAAATAATTTTGGAACGATACAACCTTACACTTGCAGAACGATTATTTGGGTATCAGTACGTGCACTAATTGTTTGATGAATAGTGAAGCGGTGTCTGGGACCTTTGAGCGGTGTCGCATATGAATTACACTACTTCGGTTAGATATAAAATATATGAATAACGAAAGCACGCATATAATTCCCTTAAACTCTCTGACGTTATTCGGTAGAAAATTACAACTATTACCTTCAAAAGTCCTTTGCAGCCACCAGCGTTAGACCCACTCTGAAACAATTTGGTTCGGTACCTATATGCATCGGTAAAGTCAGAAGACGGACAACGTCGTCCTACTGACCCTTATGATCCGATATATTTAGGACTGCAGTCCCCTAAATTCCACAATGGAATCGCCAGTACACCCGTCCTTGAATTTTCCCACAACTTTCTTGCTTGCGTTGCTAAACACCGGATAATATTTCGGTCACTCGCTGAAATCACACACGTTTGCAAACAATGACTCTCCTATGTTCACGAAGAAGGCATCGGGAACAGACGTGTATGAGCAAAACAAAATCGTGTCTGTGTATAGCATATCGATGTAAACTCTGTACCACAGTTTTATCTATCACACACACACACACACACGTTGGTTTTTTATTTTTAAAAATGCAAGGTGCGCCAAATCAAACATTTTTATAATGATCCATATTCTCTCATTCCTGTATGTATGTATGCATGTATGTATGTATGTATGTATGTATGTATGTATGTATGTATGTATCGACCTCTCCGGTGGCGTCAGTGGTTAGAGCGTCCGCCTCCGTATCGGAAGATCTCGGGTTCGAACCCCGTCCGAGTCATACCAAAGATTTATATAAAATGCTGCCTGACTTGGAGTTCAACATTAAGAGGTTACTTCTAGGACGTGTTTGACTGGTTTCAGGTGGTACCTGATGCTACATGTCTAAGGCATAAATTCCCAGTGCTGGACATTAATATGAACTGCCACAACTGCAGACATCCTGGCGATATGAGTGAAAAATGGTTAAAGCAACGTTTCAAATCTAAATCATAAACAGACACACACACACGCACGCACGCACGCACACACTTCTTTAAAAGAGACCATATGAGATATCTATTTTTGTGCTCGAATACAAAGCATAAATCTATTACGGAATTTAAATATAAGGTTAATAAAGCCATAGAAAATGTATGTAGATATTTAATTTGAAGACGGCACACTGACGCAGATGAAAATGTTGCAACATGATTTGAAACAATATGTTTTTGATTCAGTTGTTAGGCTAATAAATGTAGTTAGTGTGGATGGCGTCTTTAAGTATTCTTTTTCTCGTCGGGCATTGGAAAAATCGTCTATATAAAACATGTCGGCCATGCGTAAACATGATACAGGGTGCGTACACATGTATGTATGTATGTATGTATGTATGTATGTACAGATCATATGACGAATAACAATCCTTTCAAGTGCACTGGGTCCAGCAAGGGATCACGTGTGTCAGGGATTGATTAAGATAAATGCAAAGTAATGTTTGCGAAACTATACATGGGTGTTTCTACAGGAATTAAACCTTTTAACTTTATTATGTTTCAACTAGATTATTTCAGTTTGTTGCTGATACCGGAAAATATTTGTATAATAAAGTTAAAGGTTTAATTCATTTAGAAACATCTATGTAAAGTTTCGCAAACATAACCGTTTTCTGTTTTATTTGTTTGTCTTGTCTATGTTTTGTATTTGCCTTTTGAAGAAGATTCATTAAAAAGTCGAAAGCGCTCAGGCTAGTTAGATACTAGTTTCGCACTGTTCGTTGTCAGTTTATTGCAACAGTTGTGGCATAATTAGCGTTCTAAACGGATTCGCTCGTTCTTACTGCACTTGTGCACTCATTATATACACGGAAATCAGTTTTTGTATTACATACATATCAGCGGCAAGAAAGATCAGATTAACAAGTCCAGATGATGAGTATTATATTGATAGGATCTTACAAAAAATGATCATTGCAATTAACATTTATCAAAGAGGTTGAAAAAAATCACTTTCTTTTTCGAGTCTTGGCAAAGAAAAAGTGGAAATTATTTAACGACTTCATACATTTCATGTGAAATAGCACGCATGTAAGGTTCTGTTTATTACATGACGAAAGTATTCATTTATTCAAAAAATACCGCAAACCGTTTGTAATTAAATGAATTTCAGTTTATATCCTGATGCATCAGACCTTGACGTCAGTGTTATATTAAGGTAGCTCTTTGACTTTATTTTGACGTATGTGTTATATTAAGGTAGCTCTTTGACTTTATTTGACGTATGTGTTATATTAAGGTAGCTCTTTGACTTTATATATTCACAGTAAAAAGCTCACTTGGTGGTGCTTTCTCGTGTTTCCAAATGTAACTGCTGTCACAAGTTAATTTATACAATACTCTGTTAGAAACGTAAAGTTTTACTCTACCCCCATTTTGCATAAAAGACGGAAAATATCACCACATTATGTTTTTTAATTTGGAAACTTTTATTGCATAAAAGATGGAAATATGACCACATTAGTTTGTATTTGTAAACTTTTATTGTGAAAATTCAAGTAAAATTAGTTCAATAAAAAGCGAAAATTGAGATTCACACCGAGCTCAAAGAGTCTATACCTGTAGAACAGTGTAATAATCACAAGTGACTATTTGGAACGTTCTCATCTCTATCCAAAGGGAGACGAGTAATCCTTTTCCTAGCGACAGACGAAGTCATAGATGAATAAATAGTTAACAATGTTGCTTTATTATACTGCTACATTTTATGTTACACTGGATAACATTAACAGGACCACCAGCACAAACTAAGCAGAATGCTAAAATTGATATGAAACATTTTACTGACGACAAGATCGGCTGGTTCACATAAAGGTCAATCTTCGTGAGTAAACAACATTTTGAGTGACAGTTATCGTCATGGTAGTCATTTCCAGTCATTGGCAAACGATAAAAACAAAATACAACCTGATTTTTCATCAGGGTCAACAACATAATATATCACAGAAATTCACAGTTAATAGATAAACATATTTATGTGTCAAACTCTCTGATGAGGTCACATATTCCATGCATCATGTTGGTCAACTGACGCCTAGGTTTGTTTATATCCTGAAGGTTTTATGTCCATATATGATCTGTCTGGATTAGAAACAGTGCACAAATCGTTACTTCTCCAGTCCAAATCTTATTTTGTTACAACCTATGCAATTTGTTTTAATTCTTACACAGAATGCTGAAATTTTGTACATTCACCACCATTTTGGCCTACACGCAGGCCATTCGATGCCCTCGGATTGTTTGTCTCATTGTTACCTGCCCAGATGTTTCCGCCTGCAATGGTGTCCTTAAGAAGGGATTATGTGGATGCTGTGACATTTGCACTGTCTTGAAAGGTAAAAATTTGGAAGGTAACTTCAGCGAGCGAAGCCTATTCGTACCGAATAACATTTGGTGAATAAATGCTAAAGGATAAAAAAAGTCTGATTGAAGTGAAAACATTTTCAAAATTTTGTTTCAAACTTTATCTTGCTTAGTCACTTAAAATATGTACCAGGTTTCATCTGTGCCTTTGCTGCTTTGTGAAGAAATTCTAGCATTGTTCTTCAGTAAAAGTTAATTTATGTTGTCTCCCACTTTTCCTATTTCACAATTCCAGGGCTGAATCTATTTGATTCTAAAACCTTTTTATTTTAATTGTTTAAATGATTTATGGGGAGAGGGGGCAAATACAGGAAGATATGATGATTTACGGCATGAATTTTATTAGTTAAAAGAAGGGTTTTTTCCGCAATTGAAAGTAGTTATGAAGCATTATAAAATCACATTCCAGATAACACCAATTAGCTGATACGTCTTCTTTCAAGGGAGCAAAAACTCAGAATATTGTTTTCTATTTTGTGAATTTTATGTCATATCAGGAATTTCAGACTCTATTTTCACTGGAATGATAATTCATTGATCCAAGAATGGTCCCGTTTTCTAGTTTTGTCATGGAAGAATATTTCATTTTCATATGTCCAAATATCAATATTTAACACATAATGAAGAAAAACAGGCATGAAAATGAGAATGAATGATTTGACGAGAGTGAGACTAATATACTATTGAAGGTTTTAACTTTCGTTTCTTGACATCAAGCTAGTGATACTGGTGCAGACATGGAAGAAAAATACCTTGAAACCAACTGGCTCAATTACTAGTAAGGAAAAATAATATCTTCTGGCCGCGACAGAGGGTGTCATACGCTTATGTGTTATTTATGTTATTTTAACCTTGATTGCAAACCTTATCACTAAAATATGCTGAAAAACTGAAATAACATTAATAACAAACTGAACGTTAGATCCCCTTTCGAATCTAGCTTCAAAATATCCTTTTGTGCTTGGTATTAATGAACGATTTAGAAAATGAAATATAGTTACTCTTTTATTATAAATACATAAATAATTTGCCTAACTTACTCAGAAATTTTTAAATTTCTGAAAAGACCGACAGTTATAAAAGCAGGACCTGAGTTGTTCTATTTTAATGATTCTGGTTCATTTTCTTCATCATGGGTAAATGTAGATAGTGAGTAAAAATATATGTACGTTAATGGCTGGCTGTTTCAGCAGTACCTCCTTCTGTCATGACGGACGAAATCTGATTATTGCGATTAAATCTAGGCTCTCAGAATCGAAAAGTGTTTGCTGTCATTGCCTGGCCAGCTGGCACTCTTGTGGCTTTGGTGGCCTTCCTGGTATACATATTAATGGTTTCCTTCTCCATTGGAAAATTGCTCTACGATTATGTACCCATTCATTTCATTATTATTATTATTATTATTATTATAGGCCCTTGTGCTAAAGAGATGGATGACTTGAAAGCCCGATTTCAGCATGATGCGGACAATGGCATGCCACCCGTTGGTCCGTCGTTACCTGTGTGTACCCCAGATGGATATTATGCCCCAAAACAGTGTCGCGGCTCTCGGTCAGTATTTATGGATTTTAGTGTTTGTGCGGCTGGATATGGTGGGTGAAATCGAAATAACATTTTTAATTATTTGTGGTGTGGGTGGGGGTTTATGACATTTTTTCAGCACGTGTATGCCTTCAAATGATTTACGCACTGTTGCGTCATGATAGATCTACTTTGATGTCTTGTTACGCAGCAAAGAACATATGTGGTCCAATGTGTGCATGAGAACTAAATGGAAATTTACTGGATCATCGCTCGCAATGCACATGCATAAAAAAACCGCTAAGTATAATAATTATAGTTTAGAGTGATTGCACTCTTTGATGCAGTGGGCATCAAGCACCCACGCAGATACACATTAGGCAACATTGAATAGTACAAGGGCCTGGGCCGGGCTGTGTGGGATTGGGATTCATTTATGCGAGGGGAGCTTAATTGGTACATGGGCCGACGGTAATTCGGGCGCTTCGTTCACGCAAGTCGCAAAAGTGCCACGTAACACGTCGAAAACATATACATGTCGCTCATCGGAGACCTAAACGAGTCCAAAGGACATAATGGAGAAGACATGGGATTGTTAGGTCAAACTTAACACCCACCCACCGTTCCGCCATCACCGAGGCAGGTGCAAAATGTGGGCCTGCATTTGGATTAAACGGTTGCTCGAATTTATTATCCTTGTTTTCATACACTTCACAATAATTTTGTGTTCATTTAAGACACAATCGAATTTTCTTTTGGAGATGTACTGTTAACTAGCTCATCATAAAGAAAATTAAAGTCATCAGATTTATTATTTGTTTTTCAAAGAGCTTGTCAGAGTCAATTCGGCGTCTGATTGCATGCCCACTTTTATGTTTGTCTCCGATTTAGTACTGCATTGCTTTTATAAATGAATATCTCTTACGATGATCATGGTTCAAAAATGAGAGAATTATATTCAAACGCGAGGGAAAGAGCCTGGTTGTTCGGCCGACTAAAAATGGGACGTTTTCAGGCTTTATTTGTTGCTTCCTCATACAAGCACATACATATTTGTGTGGATCCAGTTTTGTTGCTCTCTTAAACAGGCCCATAAATATAAGTGTGAATCCATTTAATTTATCTGCAATCTCGACTTATATAAGCTCGCTGTTAACTATTGCCTTTGAATTAGTAACGAGGACCCCAAACTAAGCTTTATCATGATTCACTTTTTTAAACAACCATGTCAATGTCAGCTTTAAAGTTGACCAGCTTGTGCTTGTGTTATAGTGCCCCGTTGTTAGTATTGGTCTATTCACCGTGGTAGATGAGTAGATCTTCATTTTGTATTGTTCACCGTGGTAGATGAGTAGATCTTCATTTTGTATTGTTGTTTCCTTAAAGTCATGCTTAATAATCTCTTTGTTTATTTTTTTTTATAATACTCATTGGCATTTTCGTATTTACATGCATAGCACATTAAATACAGTGAGACTTGTGTTTGATAGTTGCGGGATTTTGTGCATGTTATTTTGGTTGAGGTGGAGTGGGGTGTTTTTGTTTTAGATGGACATTTACATTATAAATATGGATCTGCTATCGGTTCATTTAAGCTTCAAAAGAATTTCGATTGATGTACCTATGGCAGTTGCCATGGTCACAATTCCACCAACACCCATGGCTACATGGTCATCTCTCACTTGTTTTTCCACATCGACTATTTTCTCACGTCGGTTACATTGAGGGTCTATCATAGTTTTTCAGTGAACAATGCAGTCGCATAGTATAATTGCTTTAAATAATTTCTTGTTCACCTGCAACACGCACTTCTATCCAATTATTCTTTTGTTTTCGTACAACTTGCATGCACTTACCAAAAAAAAAAACAAAAAAAAACAACAAAAAACACAACAGTTTCCGCTTGAGGAATACTTCAATCTCCGACGATTACGCGTTCTTAGGGCCTTGCAATATCTCGACTGTAGAACTATATGTAGTACACCGTTTGAATCGTGTCTGAAAGGATCGTTCTCTTCTTTGCCCAAAACTATTACTAGATCAAGTGCGTCTTAGTGCACAGTAGGTAGTCTTCTCTGCTTGGTTGAATCAATGTTGGTGTAATACATAATCATCTGGATTACAACCTGGGTGGATTCGTCGGTGAATTTTACTTCGTAGTTGTTAAAACAATCCCTGAGTGTTTTCATTCCCGGCTTTGCAGTCAACGACCGAGCTTTTTCATGTGTTAATGTCATAACACAAAGATGGCCTCGAGTAGATATTTAGTAAATTAAGGTGGCCCCAAATATCGAATTTTATTTGACCCTTGATATGATTGTATTTCAATATATACGAGAGTTTATTAACACCACTCTGATGCAGATATTCGACAACAAGTAGAACAAAATCACAGTTGATGGTAGCATCGTTGGCAACTAGCTACTCCAACACCCAATCGACAAATTTCTCAGCCTTACCACGGCTGTCAGAATACATTACTTATACGTAATGCTAAATCTGATCAATGTGAAAAATTCTCGATTCTCCTTTTCTAAATAAAATGTGTGCGTGATGAAGCAATACGCAGTTTATCACTTATATATCATCATCATCATCATCATCATCATCGTCATCATCATTGTACCCAACCCACCTTAACAACTGCATGAGATGAACAAATATGATCCAGATTCACCCACCTTAAGATGCGAGATTTATGTTTATCAAAGTAATCCCTGTCCATAGTATCAACAGTAAATCTATCACTTCTTATGAATTCATCTTTGTTCTCTCCTTCATTGGTTAATATTCAGCTATATATTCCCATGATGTTACTACACCTATTGATGAGGGAAGGGCTGATAGCACATGTGCGGTCTTTTCAACCACGTGTTATTTCATCATAGTATATGATTACCCCAACGGACTTACTAGTGTTTTTGATTTTTACGATTTCGCGGATTTTAGTTAGGTTCTTTGCAGCAGCACCTCGCAGCTTTTTTAAAACATTTGAATGTCTACGTCGAATGCTCGCTGTTTTTCACTTTGATCTTTAAAAATCAAAAACTCTATCAAGTCAACATCAATAACATCCCAACTGGTAAACTCAATCAATCAAATCCACTTTCTGTCAAACCTGCTCAGATCAGCGCCATGTCTGGCAGAGTAACGAACATAAATGTTAACGCAAGATTGGTTTCCTGCGTGCCTTTTGTAGTTACACCAAAAATCGTCAATTTCTCCGATGTATTCCTTGGTTTCATCTGGTTGTTCTTGGAAGTTGTCCGTCTGCTCCATATTCTCTGCAGTTGCTCAGGTGGGCTTTCTTATTTCCTTTGTGCGTTTGACTATCTAAGCAATCGGACCCGGTTCTTTTTCTCTTCCCATCCTCCCGGTGGTGGTTTTCACAACTCTCCGTACTATTCTGTGGTTTTGCGCGTGGGTTTGGTGCAGTGATACAAACGTTTGTTCAGTGTTCTCTGTGAGGTATTACCGCGACGTTTTTGACTGTAACAAATCTTTGACTCTTATTTTTGCGTCCACATATTCGTATACACGTTCCAGTTGATTGCGTGCGGCCTTGCCACATCGGTCAGCATCCCCTGAGTACATCATAACACGTTTGATAGTCCGATGATCGTGCAATTATGAAAAATTAATTCCACGTTAACCATCTCAGAATCAAATTAAAAAGCTGAGGCAGCAGAGCCAATAATCATACTTACAAACTGAGTGTGGAAACCAGTCGATGCGCATGAGTAGTTTAGGCTATGACAGAGCAGAGAAGTCAATGAAATAAAAATGAGACTTTTCTTGACGCTATGTTGACTAATATCTTTATAACACAACTCTTGTATAAAACGGTATGATGTCGCCATATTGTGTGCGATGCCACCTGAAACACGTATTACAAAATCAACGATGGTTTTAAGACGTAATAACAGAACTGCTATACAGGAAACTTGTGTTTGATGTGGAACAAATAAGATCACGTACATTAAAACAGTTCTCAGCAGTGATGTCACTACTGCATTAATAAAGCTACTGGGAACACCATGGACCAAATAGCCAGGTGAAAGCGTATCCCTGAGAACAATTACTGTAAATCTGGTACATAGCTGGATATACGACTCGATTGCAACAACCAGACGAAGGCGTGGCGAAGCACGTATAAACCGTGCTGATGTTGCATGTTACCGACCTTGCTTATAAAGCATTAAACGATATCCGTGTACGCTAACGTCCTGATATATATCTCATACACGGCTTGAATGCAATTAATCTTTCAATCGGAGAACGAATTGCTTGTTAGATCATCAAAGGATGCATGAAGACTAAGATTGCTCCTGGTGGCCATTAGGTGGACAAAGTCAACTCATTGAAGGTAATATATATTATCTACATTAACAAACAAACAAACAAACACGAATAAAAAGAGTAGTTTCTGAAGACCTTATCGAAAATATATTACAGTCCACGCGGTTGTTGCAAAGATGAAGCTTTTAAAGTCACTCATGCGATTGCTCGAGCACGACTGGCTAATCTAAACTTGTGGCAAATTTACCTACCAGCACAAAAGAAGACTTCACCTGGTTAGTTTGATATGAAACCACCTTATTAAGTTCATCAATCTCATCTTGTGTTTCTTCCACATATAGTGTACATGGACGTACATACAAGTATGCATTAACCACTGTAACTGTTCCCAACAGACACAAATAAGCTGAGCCATTGACGTCTAAGGATTCAGCAAGTGTCGTTGATGATCTGAAACGTATCCACGCACGTTCGCCACTAACATGGATACGGTGCACTGCTTAGTCTAAACTCTGACAAGGCTTTGCAAAAGCGCTTGGCTCTTTTCATATAAACACCTCACGCAAAGTTTTGGAAAAGGTTAGACCCATTAAGCATAGGTCCTCTCACTACACTATTTTCCGTCAATAAACGTATCCTCAATCCGTATGTCGTAGGTTTGTCTTACAAGAAGCTACTCGAAAGCAGTTAATATCTTACCATTTTGTACAATACTTGGTGCCTGACCGTGGCTTAAATTTGTTTTCTTTGAGGCGGTACCACGTTAACAGAAACGTCAAGGTCATAATCCTGCCATGGAACCGTCCTTTGTTCTGACAAGGTTTCAACCCTTCGTCCAGACGCATATGAGAACTGGTCGCAGGGTTGTAACACGAGGCTCAACCTGTTGTTGGGACTGACCAGGACCCGGAGCAGGATCTGGCTGACGAGCCCACATGTCAATAGTGGGTACAAGCGCGTCGTCATAATCACTTTGTTCTATATACCCTCGATGTAGCAGCTCATTCAAGTATGTAAGGATATACTACATTTTCGAAAGTGGGTGTTTGTCTCAAAATGGGCGTTATCTTCTGTAAAAGTTCATTGAGCTAATAAGACCTTTTTGCTTATATACACTATATATGCCATTTTGTTTTACATGTGTCACGTTGTTCTTCTTCGACGCTTGAAGACTAGGTTCCGTGAACCAGGAGTTCCCGCTGACCCATGTCTTATTCTAGATCAAGCGCAAGAAAGAATCTCAGTTCTCTCCAGGTGACCCATGTCCTGTCCTTACCGTGACCCCTCTCTCCCAAAAATGGATTCCATGCCCGTGGACGACGATGCCGTGACAAGATTTTACTTACGGTTGCGTCCTGATGAATCTACCGTGACTTCGTGTTACACAGAACCAGAATATTTAAGAATCCAATAGATGCAACTAAGTGAAAATTTAAAGGGGTGGGGGTGGTTAGTAAAGAACTGTCTTTCGTAAGCAAGAGAAAGATAAACAAAAATGTCGTTTGGTCGAATGTACGTTCTTTTTTTCTTCTTTTAATTAGCTTTTTATGTCGGTATTTTTAGATTATGATATTAAAAAACCACAGAGTATTCCCAGTTTAAATAATAGACGATTCGAAATTGGACAACATACATGACATTTAGAAATAGTAAAAACTATAATAATTGTATTAACACATACCCAAATCTTATTGACGCAATGCCATAACGGAAGCATTTTTTTTAGTGATCCATCTTTCATGGTTATAAGTTGTTGTTTTTTTTAAATAAACGGACACATGTTTTTGACGACTAGAGTAAGTCCCATGTACACAGGTTTTAGTATGTGTATGTTTATGTGATTTTGATTTTTAACGTAGCTTTAACAATTTTTCAGTCATATCGCTACAACGTCTGCATTGTGGCAGTTTATATTGATGTCTAGCACTGGGGCATCATGCCGCAGACATGTAGCATGATGTCCCACCCAGTCACATTATCCTGACACCAGGCCGACCAGTCCTAACACTAACTTTTAATGCTGAGCGCCAAGCGAGGCAGCTGTTAGTACCATTTTTATAAGTCTTTGGTATGACACGGCCTGGAATCGAACCTACGACGTCCCGCATCCGAGGCGGACTCTCTAACCACTAGGCCACCGGAGCGGTCACATGTTTTAGTGTGTCCGGTTACTTACAAATAATAGATAATAAACTTTATTTTTCAGCTGTTTATGTGTGACCAGAAATGGTGCCAGTATTGGGAGTTACATAGTAAACCGATCGGAAGATGACAACGTAAATTGCCGTAAGTTCCTTGACCTTTTAGGAAAATGATCAACACACTCGTTAGCGCAGTTAATAATATTCAAATCATTTTTCTTTTAATTTTTGTAAGAACAGTATTTCAATTGATTGACAGAATGAATTAAAATTTGTTATGAGAATGTCATGAAAACAGGAGTAACAAGTTCGGAGTTACACAGATTTTAAAATGTATTTGTTATATGGCCTAACATTATGCCTCCTAGTGGACCAGACAAACACAAACTCTTCACCGACCACCAAGCATATGCATGCCAAAACTGATTAGGTAAACATTCGTTCTTTCCGCTGACTCGGAACAAAACACGTAAGTAGTTTTGTGTATTTTCACATTGCTACATTAAAATATCTCATAGGTGGTGCACGTATGTTGCATAGGGTCATAAAGAAAAATGATTTCCCAGGATTTCCTTGCTAGTTATCCCGGCTATTAATAAACGACCTTGAATATTTTAGGCATTGTTAAACGATTGTTTATATACGTTAATTTTGGTGTATGACTGATGGGTGTAATTTGGGTGACAAAACACTGCAAGCTTTCCCTTGGTCATTTTCTCTTCCTGGATTTCAAAGACAAATTCTACACAAAATAAGTCCATAACTCTTTTCTACGTTTTGTGTGCTTTCTAATTCATTCATTGCACTTTCAGACGCTGATATTGTTTAGTCTGCTAACATTCGTTTTGATTAACCACTAAAGATAGTGTACTTTAGACTAGTCCAGGCTGACTTTTCGAGTACATGGGGGCAGCCATTTTTATAAGCTGTATGCTTAGATCATGCACAGTTTTCACAACAACGATATCTAAAGAAATTTCAGCCACAGTACACGAAAGTAAAATAGAGGTATGCCAACATTCTCGCAGTTTTGCATGTTACAAAAATGAAAACGACTTCACCTTACGCCTTTAAGTCTCTTGGACATGCGTAATATATGTAGAGCGTCCCGAACCCCATGGAGACACATGGGAATATACCCACGAAAAGTACTGTATTTAATGCGTTTGCACGTCATAATTTTAACCATTTAAGTTTAAGACACCCTCCCTACCCATCCCGACCCCTGCCCCCCCCCCCAGCGGCCTCAGTAGTGAAGTGGGATACCCTAGCGACAAAGGGACTTTAATGTTAAAATAGGGGGTTGTACCCTGGCGACAATGGAAAATTTAACATAGGAGAAAAAGTTTGTACCCTGGCGACAGTGGGAATTTAACATGGGGAATAAATCGTGGGACTGTTGAGCGACAATGGGAATTTAACATGGGGGAATGTATTTTGGGACTGTTGAGCGACAAGGGGAAATGGAACAGGGTCGGGACCCTATTTTAATATGGTCCCGACCTGATGGGTCTATGGAAATGGAACAGGCGAAAATTGAAACAGGGAGGGGTCTCTATTTTTTTTTAAAAAAATAAAAAAAATAAAAAGGGGTAGGCAATTGAAAGTCAAGGTCTTTTCGAGATATTGGAGTGGCCCTGAAAAGGGCCTTTGTGTTTATGTTAATATACCCTTAACATAAAGGGCATCTGTGACTTCTTCTTGTCCTTTAGCTTCGCCTAACTGTAGGACCATAGACTAAAACTCTTTTGAGGCATCCTTGCCTCTCCACATAGACTCTTCGTATCCATTGGCTGGTGTCGGTCCTATGGACAACTGCCCACTTGGATCGGACAACATTGGTATGTCCGTCCGGAACATCATGGATGATACAAGCGTGGAAGATTGTACGTCGGTCCACATGTTGAGGCGCCGAGAACAGGTGAAGGAATGCAGCAAACGGTACTTATTTATAGGGAGAGGAAGGATTGAAACGGATTGAGTTCGTTGACCAATCCAAACACGCGTTACAAAATTCAGTCAGCCCACATCCAATCCGAAGAGAGCAGTCTGTGACGTCACGTGGTCTATATAGATTCACTATCGCCTGTGCTCAGTCAATTCATGCGACAGTTTTTTCAACATGACGGAAACTCAGAAAACGATAAATTGGGGTGCACCAACCGTGGGGACCACTCAAGGGAACCCGGACTTACTTTCAGAAGAGGTGAATTGGGATTTTGTGGATTTTCTTACCTCGCAAGAATTTGTTCCGGAACCTTCGTCACCTTCTCCTTCATTACCGCACGTGGAGAATTTTAGACAGAGACAGAAAGAAGAATTGGAGAAATTTATACAACAGCAAAAGGAAGTGGAACAAGCTTTTCTCCTACAGCAACAGCAGCAAGAAGAAGAGGTAAGAAAAAAACAAGAAGAAGAAGAAGCAGCAGCAAAGAAACAAGGGTGTGAAAATCAAACGGTCACGTTGCTGTTAGTAATTTTAGCGGAGTTAAGAAGTCTGAAACAAATGTATCAGACTTCTGTATTACGACCGAAGAGAATACGACCTTCCCGAGCTAAACACTACAACCCTGTGACTAAGCCTACCGTACCACCCTTAGTGATTTCAACCAAATCATCATCATCAACAGTACGCAGTCCAGAAGTAGGCCTTGGCCGTGGCAAAGGCTTAAGGCAGTTAAAGTTGATTACTTGAACTCACCCCTACACCAAAAAAGGCCCTTTTCAGGGCCACCCACGTCTATCGAAAAGAGATAGACTTTCAATTGCGAACATCCATTGAAAACTATAAAAAAAAAAAACATTTTACCCCTATAGTACGTGTGTATGAGTGTGTGAGTGTAGGTTCTTATTTTAAAATCAAAACCCGAAGACACTTACCTTTTTATACCTAATTTATTCTTTTATCAATATTTATAATCCAATTCACAATTCACAACAGAGCACTTTAAAAAGTTCATACACTTCTTCTGTCTCATTTTTTTCACTCTCTCTGTTTTTTGAATTTTTTCACCGTCACAGTCTTTTCCTCCTCTTCCTCCTCCTCACTTTCTTCCCTTCTTCTTTTCCTGTTTCTTTTTCTTCACCTGTCTGTTTTCTTCCTCTTCTTCCTCTTCCTCTGAAGAATCCCTCTCTTCTTCTGACTCCTCTTGCTTCCTTTATGGGCAATCTGGAGACCAATGTCCTTTTTCTTGACAATAATAACAGGTATCTTGACTTTTGTCTTTTCTAACCACTTTTTTTCTTTTTTGACGGTCTGGACAATCTGAAGACCAATGCCCTTTCTTCTGACAGATATAGCAAGTATCTTGACTTTTATCTCGAAAGGAAGGAGAGTAGTCCCTCGGCTGGTCTGAAGAGAATTTTCTAATGACCCCTCGCAAAGCTCTGATGAAACGTTCGATCTGGGTAGTCTCTTCCATCGTTGTGCTCGGTTTGAGAGTGAAATGAATAGTGAAAGGACAAGACACATACCCTTTATATACTCTGGTCTGCTATGACTATAAATTAGTCCATGGTGTTTAAACTTTAGTCATTTGACGTTTTGCTATCAAGATGAAACGATCCAATTCATTTGAGAAGAAAGAAGAAGAAAGTAAGAGGCAGAAACGTGATCTATCGCCTCGTACCAGGGCTGAAGTCTTGGCACAAATTCGTGCCAGTGATTTTGAAGAGGACATGAGTGAACCAGAATCTAAACCCTCTAAACAAAGTTCACCACCCTTAGTCAACCCTGAAAAGTACTATGACATTCGAGAGACGGAAAAGCGCTCCTCTAGAAAATTTAGAACCACGGCTTACACGTACAGAGTGAAGTTTAAAAATTTCAAGTCCGACGTACCGTTAGAGAAAGCAGAAGGGTTCATCACCAAGATGTGAGATTCTTTGCTCACCACACTCAAGCGACAATGTCAAGCCAAAGAAGACGATCGCTTGAGACTTTCCATACAACACGACGGCTTGAAATCCCCTGTTTGGATCGAGTTTAGTAGCCCTGCAGAATTGACCCCTTCCAAAGTCATGGACAAAATTCAACACGTACAACAATCCAACGACCAGTTTGACATCACCGACGGAAAAGCCACACCGTTTATGACCCACGTCTCTCCTCCTCAAGGGACCGGACGCAAAAACGTCCTATTGATGAACGACCTTCGCAGCATTAAGCGTAGCCTCGTCCAAATTCACAACCCTCTGGACCAGATGTGTTTAGCCAGGGCTATTGTGGTGGGACGAACCTATGCCAACAAGAACGACACGGCAGAATGGAAAAGAGCCTGGAAAACTATTCAACAATCCGAACGAGCCAAACAACGAAGTGAAGCAGAACTCCTGTTACAACAAGCTGGCCTGTCCAAAGACACACCCTGTGGCATTCCTGAAATGCAAACATTGCAAGATGTCTTAGCTCCACGCTACACCTTGAAAGTGCACCCTCAAGAAGTGCGTGGGCCTCTGTTGTTTCGAGGCCAAGACTTTAAAGATGGAAAATACATTCACCTCTATCATCACGATGACCATTTCGATACCATTACCAGTATCACCGCATTCCTGGGATACGGTTATTACTGTTAAATGTGACTGGTTATAATAATCGAGAGCAACACAAACATTGTGGATTGAAATGCTCAGCATGTTTGGCCTCTCCACCCTGTCTAAGCGAAGGACAAGAACGAGTGCATTGCTCTACTTGTCTGCGCACTTTTGTCAGTCCAGCATGTTACCAACAACATTTGAAGACGCAAGGTTCACAGAAGAAATGTGCTTGTCAACTGCTGAGATTGTGCCCTACGTGTGGACAAGGCATACTTACCAATAATGCCAAGGCACACGTATGTCGAGGAAAGAAAAGATGTCACATTTGTCACCGAATCGTGGATTTGGAACACCAATGCTGCATGCAAAAATACCAACCCCAACAAGAGAAAGATGATGGTCACAAGAAGAAGAAGAAAGGCAATTTCATCGTTTTCGATTTCGAATGCATAAAAGAGATCGGTATTCACATTCCTAATTTCTGCGTGGCTCATCGAGCGTGCGAGAAGTGCATTCAAGAACCTATCTTCAGTCATTGCCCTCACTGCAGCAAGATTCCTGGAGGGCGTGAAAAAATCTTTCGGGGACCGAACACGCTAGCCGATTTCGCACAATGGGTCTTAGACCCCATCGACAAGACGTGGAGTAAAGAGGACATCGAACGTTACGGAGATTGTCATTGCCATGCCACGGTGATGGCTCACAATTTCTCCGGATACGATGGACAGTTTCTTTTGAGATACTATACGGAACATGGTACCGAGCGTCCTAAAGTCACTTTGAACGGAGCCAAAATCATTTTCATGCAAGTGGGACAAGTACAGTTTAAAGATTCGATGAGTTACTTGGGCATGCCTTTGAGTCGAATGCCTAAAACGTTTGGAATGACAGAAATGGCTAAAGGGTATTTTCCACACTTTTTCAATACGGAAGCCAATCAAACTGCCGTTCTACACCATTTGCCTGAGACTCACTATTAAGACCCCGACAACATGCGTACCGAACAACGAGAAGCTTTCTACGCTTGGTACCAGTCTCACACCTCAAACCCCTTCCACTTTCAGGAAGAAATGCTAAAGTATTGTCGTTCCGACGTGGACATTTTACGGCGTTGCTGTGGAAAATTTCGAGAACTGTTCATGGAACACGGAGGGGTCGATCCTTTGAAAGAAGCTTGCACCATTGCCAAAGCGTGTTCCTTAGTGTACCGGCAACGACTCATGCCTGAAAATACCGTCGCTGTCATCATTCCTCAAACGACCAACTATGTAAAACGTCAATACTCGGTCAAAGCCCTACGCTGGTTACATTACTTGTGTAACAAGGAAGACAAATGGATTCAACATGCGCGCAACGGAGGAGGTGAAAAGACCATCGGAACGCATTCGGTCGACGGCTGGGACTTAGAAAACCCCAAGATCGTGTACGAGTTTAACGGTTGCTTATTTCACGGATGTCCCGTCTGTTACCCTGGCCGCGACACTAAAAATCAGTTTTTACAACGAACCATGGAAGACTTGTACCAGGACACTTGTCAGCGACGCCTAAAGTTAGAACAGCAAGGATACCAAGTGGTTGAAATGTGGGAACACGAATACGATCACCGTTTGAAAACCGATCCCGAATTTAAACGTGTCGTGGAAAGTTACCAGTTCAGGGACCCCCTGAACCCGAGGGATAGTTTGTACGGAGAAAGGACCAATGCCACCTGTTTGCTGTACCAAGCCGACTAAGAGAAAGGAGAAGAAATCAAATACTTGGACGTGTGTTCGCTGTATCCCTACGTGTGCAAATATTGTCGCTTTCCTGCAGGGCACCCACAATTGTTCACCGAACACATCGACCTGAAAAACATTCGACAATACGAAGGCTTGATCAAGTGCAAAGTTTTGCCTCCCACGGACTTGTACCATCCCGTGTTACCTCACCATTGCCAAGGCAAACTGATGTTTCCTTTGTGCCGTACTTGTGCCGAAACGTGCAACCAAGATCAACCTTGTCATCACACCGAGGAAGAACGGGCCTTGACGGGGACGTGGGTCAGCGTAGAATTGTTCAAAGCTCTGGACATGGGATATCAGCTGTTAGAAGTGTAGGAAATTTGTCACTTTCCCAAGACACAACAATACCACAAGGGTGACCCCACTCAGAAAGGCATTTTCGCAGACTACGTGGATGCCTTTTTGAAACTGAAGCAAGAAGCCAGCGGCCTTCCTTCCTGGTGTCACACTGCCGAAGACCAAATACAATTCAAAGAGAAATACCGGGCACAAGAAGGTATCTCTTTAGATCACATCGAGAAAAACGAAGGCAGGCGATCGTTTGCCAAAGTGATGTTAAATTGCTTGTGGGGCAAAATGGCACAACGACCGTGTTTACCCAAGACGGAATATTTGACCGAGCCTTCCCGCTATTTCCAGATGATTCACGACAAAACCAAATTCATGAAACACGTGGACGTCGTTCGCGAGAATTTTATCTTGGTCAATTACGAAGAAGATCTGGACTTTGTACAAGACGACCCCTTTGGAAATGTCATCATTGCGGCTTACGTGACAGCTCATGCTCGCTTAAAATTGTACGAAGCTTTAGAACTGTTAGGAGAACGTGTCCTGTACTTTGACACGGACAGTTGCATTTACATCCATCACCCGAGTCAACAGCACCCTGACATCGAAGGAGACCGTTTAGGAGCCTGGACAGACGAGCACCCCGACGACAAGATTCTAAGTTTCGCCAGTGGCGGTCCTAAAACTTACGGCTACGAATACCGGGACAAACAAGGAGAAGTGCACACGAAGTGTAAAGTGAAAGGACTGACTCTGAATTATCGTACCAGTCGAGTGGTGAACTTTGGCGTGCTGAAAGAAGCTTTGCAGTCTAGAGAAGATGAACACTTTAAAGTGACCACTCACCAACCGAACAAGATTGTACGTTTACTCACTCAACAAATCGTCAGTCGATCCCTGGAAAACGTCTACCAAATCGTGTACCAGAAGCGAGTGCGACTTCCCAATCATTTCACCTTACCGTATGGACACGTCGGTATTGGTCTGTATATAAAAAGGAACCCTAGGCAAGATCGATAGTTCATTGTGACTACCAAGACCAAGCGAACAAGATAAATACTTTCAGAGAAACGCAAAACAAGTTCAGACAGGCACAATTCAAGTTTGGGGCTTCTGAAGTGGAATGTGATTGTGAGCCTTGCGATGGGAACGATGCTGTACGCTGTGACCTTAGCGATGCCGTAAAGCATCATGGGAACTTTGTTCTCACTACCCCTATCATGGAAAGTGATGCTGTGCGTGTCAAACCTGAGGGATGCGAAAGCGATGCCGCTTGTCCTCTTGGACACTTTACTGCGTTTCGTTTTAAAGGTGGATGTCCACCTTCACGTTTACCTCCCTACGGATGTCATCCAGCCCTGAGCAAACTCCTGTCCATGTCACCCAACCCTCATCGAAACGAACCTGTGAAAGACGAATATTCGTTTCCTGTGCATTTGTCGGAATACTGCGACTTTGAAAATCGTCTTCAATCGTTCAAAGGAAAATGACCTAAGTATCTGGGAGGACCGACCCCCGAAGAACTAGCCAGAGCCGGATTTTTCTACTTGGGAGAAGGGGATAAAGTCAAGTGCTTCAGTTGCGGTATGTCACTTCACCACTGGGAACCACAAGATTCGGCCTACCTAGAACATGCTCGATGGTCACCGAATTGTCATTACTTACCCTTAATGGGACCGAGACATTGAAGTAACTTACCATGTCGCTGAAGAAGAAACCAGACTGGTTAGGAGTCAAATGTTGGACATCCCCGAGACCAGTATTTAAACTCCATTTCAAAAACGATATTGAATCATTACCTAAAGAACTGCAAGAGAAGATTTACAAGGAAGTTTGGCAGGGACTTGCCAGAGTGAAATCTCAATGGGTAACTGTAGAACTTTTGTGCCGAGAAATTCACAAGAGGAAAGTGAGAAGAGTCAACCAGTGCGTTAGATTTCTCTGGGTCAAGTGTGCATTCAACCTATTATATCACTCTAGACCGTTTACATCAAAAGAGTTCAATGAGATTCTTGGACGTTACCCTGAGTGGCAGTGGTCAGAAATTACTCACTATGTGGATTACTTTTACTCTAGGAGAAGATCGTGAATTGTACTGACTGACCTATTCATGGATGCTTTGCTAGAGAACATTTGTGGCTTGCCAGTGGAGTTGAGAGAAAGGATTTACCGAGAACTGGTCAAAATTCAAGTGAAACGCAAACGCAAAGTCATTCAACCGTTTTTAAATTATGCTCTTTTCCAAAGTATAAGAAGACTGATTATGAGTGGATATTACATTAGTCACAAAGGCAAACGAGGCTATTGGCCACCACCCAGTGATTCCAAAAACAGTGTATATACTTATGGATACTTTACAAGAGAACATTTTGGGTTTGCCTGTGGAGTTGAGAGAACTCATTTACCGAGAGCTGGTCGAAATACAAGTGAAACGTAAAGAACAGTTGCATCCGTTACATCACCGGTGTTTGAACCACTGGTACCTGAATGCTATACAAGGACTGATTCAGTTGAAAGTGTTCCATTGGACAGACATTGATCAACGACCCCCTGGTTTTAAAAAGGATTGGTTTACTATTGATGATTCTATCTACTACATTGTAAACGTACTGCATCGAATTCCAGAGGAAGAGTTAACGAATTACCAACATCTTTTACACAATGTCAACTTAGTGAAAGAGGAAACTTCTGAACGAATTGTAATGTGTAAATTAGTGATTAAACGATTTAAATTCGACACTGAAGTAAAACCATGTCTGTGCAAACGGTACATTTCTTGTGTCAGACAAAAGAGGATTTAGTATGACCTATTCATGGATACTTTACAAGAGAACATTCGTGCTTTGCCTGTGGAGTTGAGAGAACGCATTTACCGAGAGCTGGTCAAAATACAAGTCAAACGTAAAGAACAGTTGCATCTGTTACGTCACCGGTGTTTGAACCACTGGTACCTGAATGGTATAAGAGAACTGATTCGTCAGAAATTGTTTCAGTGGTCAGACCTTGTTAATGAGTTAGTGAATGAACGAAATGTTCATCATTTTTGTTACTTCGAGATTCACCTAGAGCAACGCATTGAGGAAGACGAATTAAAGGATTACCAAGGTCTATTACGTGGAATCTGCTTAGCGGAAGAGGAAACTTCTAATCGAAGTTTGAACTGTAGGTTACAGTATTCTAGATTTCCTACTGGAGAACGAAGATGTCTGGGTAGAATGTACGTGTATTGCTTCCGAAAAAAGAGAGTATAAAAACAGGAATCCATGCCACGGCTTATGTCACATGTGACTGAACAGATTCCGTGGAAGGAACTCAATGACCATATTCAAACCGTGGATCATTACCATCAATTATTACAAGAACTGTATCCATTCAATTTGGGTCGACGCATAGTGTGTGTCTTAGTGACTTGTTTTCTGGGATTTCGTTTACCAGCGAATTCCTTGTGGACTCTTTATGAACAATACTTACCATCCGAATGACGTTAAATGGTCAAGAAAGACTCATTTTGCTCAAAGCCTTGCGTTTTCATCTGGATACTTCTCGACCTCTACGGGAAAAAAAGATTCGTCAACTTTTAGCTACCGAAGACGTGTATGACGATGTGTGTGTAGCTTGTGACTTACACCCCCATTGGGCAGATGTCCGTGACTGGAAAAAAAGGGGTTTTGAGGCTTGGACCCAAGAAGTGGCCCAGTATGCACGAGAGTTGTTCAAGGAAAAAAGTTACTTTTCAACCTGTGTTAGTGACAGTGCCAGAAGAAGAACCCGTCACCCAGAACAGGACTATCGTGGACATGCCTGAAAGACTCTTTCGGGAGGACACATGTGTGACCTTATCCCCTGTTGAACTGGTCAGAACATTACCCAAAACATGTTGTACAGAAACTTGTTTCTATTCCACGTTGATGGTTTTCATGTGCCTTTTATCGTTGTACTTAAGCCTTTGGCTTTTATGTATTTTTGTCTTTCGTGTTCATGTTTAAAACATTCAATAAACGTGTCCTGAAAAAATTATATAAACTCTTGTCTTGTTTGTTTTCGTGTCACAAGTGACATTCCTAACACTATGGCTGCCTCTGCTGTCTCTGCTCCCTCTTCCTCTACTGTCAAAGTCATCGACGAACACTTAGATCGTGCCAGTTGGGAGACTTTGTATCTTCGTCATCCCTTTAACATGCTCATTGCTGGACCTAGCGGTTCAGGCAAAACCGAATTCGTCAAACGTTTGATCGAACATAAACATCATTTGATCGATCGACCACCTCAGCGCATCGTGTGGTGTTACAAAGAGTGGCAATCGGCGTACAGCCTCTTGCGAGAAAGTCAAGGCGATTCCATCGTGTTTGTGGAAGGCATTCCTAAAGAAGACGGCGGCATCGTCTCTGACTCCCGTCAAACCCATTTGGTCATTTTCGACGACATGTTAGGAGAAGACGAAGAAGAAATTAAACTTTGGTTCACGCGCAAAGGGCATCACCGTAATGCCAGTGTCGTTTACATCACCCAAAATTTGTTTCAACAAAGTAAAGCCCATCGCACCATCAGCCTCAATGCGCATTACGTGGTCTTGTTTAAAAGCCCTCGAGATAAATCGCAAGTGCAAGTCTTAGCCAAACAGTTAGGAACGCCTTGGCTGACTCAGGCGTACGACGATGCCACTCAAACTCCACACCCCTATTTACTCGTTGATTTGAAACCTACGACCCCCGATGATTTGCGATTTCGTACCCAATTGTTTCACCACTGGTGCCAAGACGGAGGGCTTGTCCTGTACACGTCTCCGTCCTCGACTTAATTTCACCAACAAAAAAATCTATAAAAACCTCAGACACTTTTCGTCTGTCTCACACAGTTTGAACATGACGTACCTTCAGTCGCATCTTCCCGTCAAATTGATTCGCGCCTTGTATGGCATCAGTCGAGAAAAAAATCCACAAATACGAGCTCGTGTCTTAGAAGCTAGTCTCAAAGAAGTCTTACGATGGTTCACGGTGACAGCACGTCAATTACTGCAAGGAATCATTCAGATTCCTCATCAAAGCAAACGCTTTTTTGATCGAAACAAAGTCGCTTTGACCCAACTGGCCGATCCCCGCATCGACACTCAAACCAAAAAACAAATCATTTTGAAACCTGGAGGGAGCGGTACTCTAGGAGGGGTCATCATTCGCTCTCTCTTAAGATGGGATCCTAATGCTCCCAAAGTCCTCCCCAAGGAAAAAGTCAAACGAAGCTCCAAGAAGAAGAAAAAGAGCCACGGTGTCAAGGCCAAGTCCCCAAGGAGACCCGTGTCTCCAAGAACGTCTCCAGTGGCGGGACCCTCCTCTTACCAGTCACCACCCCGGAAAAAGAAAAGCCCCCAGAAAAAGAAACAGAGAAAAAGTCCCCAGAAGAAAACTAGTCGCAAGAGAGGCACTTCGGCCAGGACGCAACCTTACACTCGCAAACCACGACCTGTAACGGCGGTGACCGCGTCTCCGGTAGCCTCAGGTTCATTCACTTCTCCGTTGATGACACCAAGAACTGAAAAGTACTTGGAGACGTTGATCACACCAAGAACTTCTCCGTTGATAACCCCAAGAACTTCCCCAGTGGCAGGGCCCTCCAATTTAGCGGCAGTGGCCGCTGCTCACAAAGTACCTTCTCCCAAAATCAAAGTCCAAGAGGGATCGGGCATGTTACAAAATTTACTGGATTTGTCCAAGCAAGAACTGGCTCGATTTAGTCCGTTGCGTACCCCTGCACGACGTGTCATGCCTGTCCTCAAGTTGATACGACGTAAAGACAATCAGTGGTGACGCGTTCCAGTATAAAAAAGGCCTGTGACCAAGTAGGGGTATCAGTGTTTTTGATGCTGAAGACTCAAAGATGTCACCCTCCAGAAAACATCCCTCTTCTAAAACCCAAGGAAAGAAAAGGAAAGGACTGCCTCCTCGTTTAGTCAAACATGGGGACATGTTATCTGTCCTGTCCAAAGCTTCTCCACCCTTACGAGAAAAACTCATTCAAACAGCCTCCAAAGAGGTCATCGATACCGTGTGCGAATGTTGTTTGAACGTCTTGAAAGGCACGATCCCTTTGTCCAAACACCAGAAACAATGCTTAGGCAAACATCGTCACGTTCTTCGCTAAATGGTTCAAAAGAAAATTCCCATTCGTCAAAAGAAGAAGATGTTGGTCCAACGTGGAGGAATTTTACCCCTCTTGTTAGGCCCATTGCTGAAAGGAGTCTTGGGAAATATGTTGGGAGGACTGGTGGGAGCAAGATAAAAGGGACCTCTGAAGTCCCAAGATCTCAGAATCGACCCCTGACATCTCATGGAAGGACGAAAACTAGCTTTAGTGCCTTACAAACGATGGATGGAATACCATCGTTGGCAAGAACAACGCACCCCGCATTTACCTCCCAATCCCAATTTGAGCGAGATGTCCCAGTTACAACACTAATTGCAGTCCTTGATGGATCGCCAAGATTTGTCCGAAACAGAAAAATCGCAAAAGTACGGTCACCTCTTGCAACGACTGCAACTCTTTCACCAAAAAGCTTTAGACGAAACAGCTCTACCCACTCTGAAAGATTTTAAGACCTTGATGAAAAGTCCAGCACCATCATCACTACCACCACCACCACTATTACCATCCCCAGGGGTCACCAGAGATGCTACCCCACGAAGACCTGAGGAAGAAGAGATACGAGAAGTGTTTCAAACACCGTCAGCAGCTCCCATTTCAAGTAAGATTGCAGCATGCTTGTTGACCCCGTCCCCCACACCCCAACGAGAAGAAATGAAAGCTTGAGTTAAAAAGATGATGTCCACTCCTCCTTCGACAGAAGTGAAAAAGAAAGAAGGGAAACCAGAAGTGAAAAAAGAAAAGAAGACCAAGACCATTCCATTGCCACATCCACCACCACTACCTTCGACTTCTACTCCCGTAGCCCATCGGACACATAAGTCCGTTTCCAAACCACCCTTTCGTCCCACCCAAAGTAGCATCCTCGAAGAGTGGGTGCCTTATTAAGAAACAAAAAAAATGGAGAAGGTGTTAGCCAGCATTTACTACGATCCCTCCCATCCTGCAGGTTACGCAGGAGTTCAAAAATTGAAATCGTGCTGCCAAAACTCGACTGAAAAGTCTCCGTTTACCTCAAGTGCAACAATGGTTACAAGAACAAGCTACCTACACTTTACACAAACCCATTCGACGCAAGTTTTCCAGAAGTCGCACCCGAGTGGAAGGCATAGATCATCAATGGCAAGCCGATTTAGCCGATGTCTCTCATTTGGCCAGCTACAATTGCGGTTACAAATATTCGTTTTGTGTCATTGACGTCTTTTCCAAATTTGCCTGGGTCGTACCCTTGACTTCCAAATCGAGCAGGGAGTTAGTGCGAGCCCTGCAACGAGTGTTGAAACAAAGCGGTTGTCACCCTCTTCGATGGCAAACGGACAAAGGCACCGAATTTCTGAACCAAGCTTTCCAAAAAGAATTAAAGAAACGTGACATACATTTTTTTTACCACCGAGAATCCCGAAACCAAAGCCAGCATCGTGGAACGTTTTCAATGCACTTTGAAAGAACGCATGTGGAAATATTTTACGCATCACCACACTCTGAAGTACATAGACATCTTAACGCAACTGGTGCAAGCGTACAACCAATCTTACCATCGAAGCATTGGACGTGCCCCGCAAGAGGTGACTCCCGAGAACGAAGTGCTGGTGTTTGAGCGCCTGTTTGGTACGTCCCCGACGAGGGCTGTCCCCAAGAAAAGTGGAGTGTTGGCCGTAGGAGATTGGGTACGCATTGGCAAAACCTAACGCACTTTCGACAAAGGTTACTTACCTAACTGGACTACCGAATTGTTTCGTGTCACTGGACGAGTGCATGGCCGTCATCCTGCCGTCTATAAATGGGAAGACATGAACGGAGAAGTGCTCAAAGGAATGTTTTATTTGCCCGAGTTACAACGTGTCACCAAAAAAGAAGACGACGTGTACGACATCGAAAACATTCTCGAACGCAGAACCCGTAAAGTGGGCAAACGACGTGTCAAAGAAGTCAAAGTACGTTGGAAAGGATATCCACCCAGTTTTGATTCTTGGATCGACGCTTCGTAAGTCATCGACTATAAAAAGAAGTGACCATCATGCCCTTTCACACAGACGCAGCTACGCCGACCACTCCTTCACCCAGTTCTTCTCTGCAAGATTTACAGAAACAACCCTTGTGGGTGTGGTGTGGAGAACGTGTGCCTAAAACGCAAATCGTCTTTTTCTGCCAAATCTTTGTGGTGTATTGTGTCATCGGGGCAGCCATTGCCAATCTGAGTTTGCAACAAGGAGACAAACAATTGTGGACCATTTTATTAAGCAGTTGCATCGGTTACCTGCTTCCCAATCTTTCCCTGAAATTCTCTTCCAGCGGGAACCACGGGAACCTTGTGTCCATTGCCAGTGTTAGTCACCACTCCAACAACAACAACAACCCCATTTTGGGCGGAGACACTCCTCTGACGTCCAGTAACCCCTCGGACAGCCACAGAACTCTGGAATTATGAGTCACCAAAACCAATTTTACTTAACCTTACCCAGTGACAGTTCCATGGAGGTGTTTCCCAAGAACACGTTGTGCTGTTACACGGCCAAATTACCTCAGGCCATCCAATTAGATCACGAAGCCCATTGGGAACTGGCTTTAGTAGAAATGATTCACCCTACACAATTTCAAAACATCACTGAAAAGCAAAACACTTTTGAGGTCGAAATCATGAACGAACAATTGCAACAAGCCATGAATGAAATCGGGTTTTCAGGGGACACAAGACCATCCAACAATCCACTCTTCAGTACCTACACCTTGAAAATTCCGTCAGGGTTTTATTTTAGTGGCCAACATTTGGTGGATACCATTGCTTACAGGTTCGAGTTAGCCTTTGGCAAAGCCCTGGGCAGAATAAAAAAAAGTGTCACCCTGGAGTACCATAAAGTGGCTTGTCGGTTACTGATGAAATTTCAGGATACCCAAACGATGTCCATCAGTTTTAATCGCTACTTGTTTGATATTTTAGATGGAGACACAAAAGTGGCTCCAAATTTTAAACCGAATCAACAGCAATACGGAATTTTACAAGCTTTTTCGATTCCCTGTAGAACTGAACCAAGGACTGAATTTGATCTTTGTGTACTCCGATGTGGTGGAGTACAACGTGGTGGGACACACCTCCGTACCGTTACTGCGTGTCATTCCTTTCAAAGTGGATAGCGCCACAACCAATGACCAGGAAGGTGGAAACACCTATCACGTACACCGCGAATTTGTACATCCTCACTATTTGCCGGTCAGCAAGTTGCATTTGGGCACGGTCAACATTGCTATAAAAGGAGATTTGGGACAAAATATTCCATTCACCAAAGGAAAAGTCACGGTGAAACTCCATTTTCGAAAACGGTTCTCTCACGATTCGTAAGTCATGTATCCAGTTTACCGAGGCGTTGCTCGACAACGAGGACACGGTTTAGGAGATATACTGAAATCAGCCTTTCGTTCGGTGGCCCCAGTCTTGAAACCGATGGTGACACGCGGATTGCACGCCTTGAAAGATGCGGCATTGACGCAAGGCAAAGAATTTCTCCAAAATGTCATCATCGACAAACAAAACCCCAAAGAAGCCTTCTTGAGGGCAGGTAAAAATGTATTGCTGCAAACGGGCAAAGACCTTTTGGGCCGACGAGAAACACCTATAAATGCTCTGCACGCTACCGAGTCAGGCATTTAGCAGGGACAAGGCAGAAAGAGACGACGAAGAAAACACCCTTTCACCAGACTTTACACTTCTAAAGCTAGAAAGACAAAGAAATGAAGAACCGTTCGAGACCTAGACGTTTTCGATTATTGAGAAATAGAAAAAAATGTGCACGGAGAGTCTTACGCTTGTTCCAAGTCGGAACTGGATCTGTTTGCCATGCCCCCCACCATGATGACCATGGAAGAATCCTAGTGGGTGGAATTTCACCCCGTCTTCTCTTTGACAGCCTCAGCTCCCATCGAGTTTGAAATCAAAGGACAGCCCGAAGATTACATCGATCTGAATAGCAGTTACTTGTACCTGAAAGTCAAAGTTGTAGATCACGACAATACGGAATTAGATAGCGATGAGGTACTAGCTCCCGTCAACAATTTCATGCATTTCTTGTTCAGCTCAGTGGACTTGTACTTGAATAACAAACTAGTCAGTAGCAGCATGGATACTTACCCTTACCGAGCGTACCTGGAAAATCTCTTGACGTACGGAAAAGAAGCCAAGAACACCCATTTAGATGTTGTGTGATATGGAAACCTGACACACGAAACAAGTTTACAATTCTAGATGAAAACAATGTGAGGTTTAAAGAGCGAAAAGAGAAAATTGCTGGAAGCCGTAGTGTAGAACTGATGGATCGCTTGCATTTGGACATGTGGTTGCAAGAGAAGTATTTGCTGAACGTATTGGATGTCCGCCTGAGACTCAATCGCAGCAGTGCCACTTTCCATTTGTTGACTAATGCTGCTGCTGCCAATTGCAAAACTGTCATCGAGGAAGCCAGGCTCTACGTACGACGCGTGGAAGTGTTGCCTAAAGTGGGAAACGACATCAGTCACACGTTGAGCAGAACGACCGCCAAGTATCCGATACGTCGTGTGGAAGTGAAAACCTTCACCATTCCTGCTGGACAGCGATCCATGATCGAAGATCATCTGTTCCAAGGACACTTACCCAAGCGTTTAATCCTTGGTATGGTTGAGAATTCAGCCTTCAATGGAGCCTCCGAAGAAAACCCTTTTGAGTTTCAACACGTCAACGTGAAGAAAATCGAAGTCATTCGCGATGGCAAGACCTTGTGTACCCGACCTTTCGAACCCGACTTTGACAAGAAGAATTACTTGAGGACGTACTTGTCCTTGTACGAAGCCACCGGACAGTTAGGAACCAACACCAGTCACGGTATTACGTAAGAAGATTATGCAGGAGGCTATGCTTTGTGGGTTTTTGATTTCACTCCAGACCAAGGCAGCGACTAGGGTCATTTCCACCCTATAAAATCAGGCCAGATTCGAGTGGAAATTCAGTTTGCACACCCAGCCCCTACCGTAACGGTGAACGTCATCCTGTATGCAGAATTTGATAATACCATAGAAATCAACAGTTTGAGAGAAGTCATTCTAGATTACTAGAAGCCATGGAAGACTGTTATCTCTCTTTACCTAGTGGAGAAACTTTGAAGATGGAATGTGAGGAGACCGTGGAAGAAGAAGAAGAAGACGAAGAAGAAGAAGAAGAATAAGAATTCCAAGACGAAGAAGTTATCATGATGAAGTCAAGATGGCCAGAACAAGAAGCCCATTTAGTCTCCTGTTTTGCTACAGTCCTGGCAGATATAATGAAAGAATTTATCAAGGAAGAGTGCTATGGATGTCACAACGATCATCGCAGTCAAATTCAACACGACAAAGGTCTGATGTTGAGTCAAGAAGAAAAATTGGACGAATATCTGGACAAAGCTTGGGGTCACATCGAGATAGAATTTGTGTTGAATGAGTGGTATAAAGGCTTGGATAAACATTCTTCTCCTCCATTAACGTCTCTGGAGTGCCGTCGCATCGAATCTCTCTTTGACCAGAGTAAGAAGTCGGATCTAAACGCCTTTTACTTGTCAGACATTTTCAAGCAAAAAGTCAGGATCGAATTGATCACTTATCATTACCTGTGAAGAAGAAAACCACACAAATAAATGGATACCTGGGAACTTTATTACCTTTTGAACCATTTTGAACCACAGTTCTTACACTGCTTCTTGGAATCCTGTCGTCTGTGCTAAAGATGAACTCCCTCATCGCAAACCTCAAGACCATCAAGCTTATGTGATCAACACGGAAGACAGTCATCTCCCAGGAACCCACTGGGTAGCCGTCTACTTTCCTCAAGAAGGATGTGTGGAATATTTCGATTCGTATGGATTGCCCCCTTTGGAAGACGATATCATTGACTTTATGAGAAGAAATGCTCAGACCACCCGATTCAATAATGTGAAATTGCAAGGCACAGATTCCTTGGTGTGTGGACAATATTGTGTGTATTTTCTGTATCATCGCAGCCTGGGCTATTCCTTAGAACATTTAGTGACTCATTTTGATCCTCGTTCTTCTTCTAGAAACGATGTGAAAGTAGATAAATGGTTTTGTCACCATTATGCTTATCTTTTGTCTCAAGCTAGGAAACGTAGTGTCCATCAATGGCCTAATGACTTCCAACAGTGGAAATCACAATTTCATTCACAACGTTGTCAGCCCTGTCCAAAATAATGTGTTAGTTGAAAAAAATGTTTGTCATTTGAAAAAAAAATGTTTGATGTTATATTGTTGGATTATTGTTAAAAATGTTAGAGTTGTTTGTTAGTGTTAAGTGATATTTAATACAAAATGTTGTTTTGAAGAACAAATGCCTTTGTCTTTTGTTTTGCTATAGGAATGTTGATTCATGTTCTTTGACTTCTTACTATCCCTCTCATGACACTCATTGAACGTTCCAGCTCGAAAACCGTGTAGGGATGTTTTCCTTCACGTCCGCGCTTTGACTTTAAAGCCGGGGTAGCCTCCAGTCTAACCATCCATTGTCGACTCATCCTCCTACGAAGATGTGCTCCAGACTAGCTAAGCTAAACGAAGCCTACGTGAATTTGCATAGGGTCAGACACAGTCTGATATCGAAGCCAGAAGAGATAGAGAATGTAAGAATGTTAAAAGTCACTGAAGACCTGATAGAAGAGCTCTTCAGAGAAGAAATGAACAGGGAGAAAGAAGAATGGACAGAGAAGTACAGACTTCAGAAACAACAGAGAGAGCAGCAACAGTAACAACAACAACAGCAGCAGCAACCTGAAGCTGACAGAGGCTTTGTCGATTGTCGTATCGACACCAAAGAGTTCTTCTTCTCTTTCCGAACAAGCAGACCTATCGTCAGAAAGTCTATCGTCAGAGGATGTCGCATTCTTAGAATATAAAAGATCACCCTAGCTTCAACTTCGTACACAAAAAAACAGCCCTTTTCAGGGCTACCCCAATCTCTAGAAAAGAAATAACAATCGATTGCCTATAATAAGTTAAAAAATAGAAGTGCGTGTATAAGCACATGAATTGTTTTTCTTAGTTAAAAAATGTGTGTGTGTGTGTGTGTGATTGCAAGCGCTTACGTACGCTTGTGTGGATAGTAGATGATGATAATGTTTTTTTTTTTGTTGTTTGAAGTGTGGGGATAGTAGATTTGGGTTTGATTTGGCTGCTTTACGTATGTGGATAGTATATTATTTTTTCAAAATGAAAAGTTTTAAATTAGTAATGGGTAGTAAAAAGTGAGTGTTTCTTTTACGTCCGCGCGTTGTTTGGTCATGATCTAGGTAATATAAGTTTTGTTTTGGAGGATGTTTTCCTTCACGTCCGCGCTTTTAGTATAAATTGAAAACTAATCGTCAGTTGGGCTACCCATCGTCGACCTGTTAACAGCAAGACAATGAACACAAGGATTGTGAAACTTCTAGAACTCCAGATGCACCTGGAATATGCCAGGCGCATACTAAATGAACTGGCCGCGGAGGCCATCGTCGAAGAGGGGAGGATGAAAGAGGAGGAAAGAAGAAAAAAAGAAGAGGAGGAAAAGGAGAGAGGAAATTTCAGAATCCCAGAGACAGAAGATTGGGATTCTGAAGCCACTTATTCCGCCTCTGCACTCCCAACAAAAAAAGTAAAAGGAGACTGGAGTAGAACATGTGTGTGTGGTGCCAGGCCTGGAAGGTGCCATCATTAACCAGGTGCCCTGGAGTTCAAAACAAACAGCCCTTTTCAGGGCTACCCAAACCTTTAGAAAAGAAATAGTAATCGATTTGCCAATGTGTGTATGTAGAGTAGTGTGAATATAAACACTAACTCTTTTTTTTTCCTAGTGTGAGTGTATGTGTTAGTGTTCGTAAGCATTCACGTATGTTTGTGTGGATAGTAGATTATTGGGTTTTGTAAGCGCTTAAGTTGGTTTGTGTGGAAAGTCGATTTGGGTTTCATTTTAATGCTTTGCGTGTGTGGATAGTAGATTTTGGGGTTTGTTTATTGCTGCTTCGCGTGTGTGGATAGTAGATAATATGAAATGAGAAAAGTAGGGGATGTTTTCCTTCACGTCCGCGCGTTGTTTGGTCATGATCTAGGTAATATAAGTTTTGGGTCTTAGGGGGATGTTTCCTTCACGTCCGCGCTTTAACTATAAGAACCCACAGTATTCGTCGTTCAGACCAAGATATAACCCAATGAGTTGAGAGCATTAATTGCTAGCTGAAAAACACACTCAAGGTAAAAAAATATAAACAGGATAACACAAAATACAGGCTACCAAACACACATCAATAACGAGAACAGGCACCTTTGAGAAGTCCCCAGGACCTGATTATTCAGCAAAGGTGCCTCCATACTCGATATATAAAAAAGAAGTATAACTAACTTTAAAAACAATACAAATCTTTACCAAAAAAAAATTATTAAATAAAATAAAATAGCAATTTTAAAAATAAAAACTAAAAATAAAGTAAAATAAACTAACGAAAAGGGAAAGGGAAAAAAAAAACTATCTTTAAGAAAATGGGGAGACAGGCACCTTTGATAAGTCCACCCGGACCTGAGTATTCAGCAAAGGTGCCTGCACCCATAAAATTATTAAAATACATGCATGTACCAATCTTCCCTTCTCTACCTTCCAACTTTGCATGTCTATATTCTAACTATAACATCTAAGGTCTGACAACAAGAACAGAATACATTAACTCCCTAAATTTAGATATATAAGGTGACATAAGCCCAGTCATCAGGACCCTCCGCACAAGGCGGAACTAAACTAAAGTCACAACAAAACTTATCATTAATAACACACTACACAGGGAGCACAGGACTTTTTCAGACCAAGTGCTGACAATTTTAACTATTAAAAAAAAAAAATATTATTATTATATTAGAGTTTGAGGCACAATGATAATTAAGATAATGGTGTGTGGCAGTTGAGCAGAAGGGGACTCCAACAAGAAAAGATCAGCAACCCACAACAACGATGACAGAAAGAAGACACAGACATCGGTCAATTGCCTCAAAAGAAGCTCTCACATTGGCTATTAGAGGGCTCTTCAAACATAACAAATTTTTTTTGGCCCTAATTCAATATGATCATTTTTGGACACCGCCATCAAAATTCAAAACTTAAAAATTACAATACAAGAACTGAAAGTAACGGGTGACAAACACCTAATTGATTGGCATCATTTATTTTTTTATATACATACACAAAAGTACACTCTGTACATAAACAAAAGAAAAGAAAACTGCTATAGGTTAACATAAACAAATCTAACAACTATCAAGATCAGGATAATTACAGTGGCTAACACGACATTGATATATTTAACGTCCATTAGTACAACTGGACTCGATTTGAACAATAGGCTTTGGCGTTTCTAACTACATGGACCTGTGACGTCGGGCTCCTCCTGGACTCATGCCTTCCCTCCCTTGCCACGGACAGACATTGTAATTAAGTAATGCGGTCATCGCATATAAACACGGCGATGTAGTGGCACCATTCCTACAAACCCGATCAAATAAATAGCCTGGTCATCAGGCATTAACAAGACGCAAAAGTACTAGTACGTAAGCGTCTATAATTCAATATTCATTCGTTCAGACCATTCCACGGAATAAACAAAGAAGATGGAGGTGACAAAATTATTCAATCTATTAAGAGATATCTATTTCTGGATAATGGATGTTGAATATGTTGTAGGAAGAATGAATAGGAATGGAGTGATGGAAATAGGCAAGACTTGTTAACTATTCAAGTCAAAGGACTAAAGGTAGCCAGAGATCTCATCGCAGGGATGATAGAAGAAGAAGTCAGCAAGTCAAGAGGATTTACTAACCCACCTTATGTCAGAGTGGGAAGTTTGAAGGAAGCACTGAACCATGTCATCCAAGTCAGGTGCTTCCTAGAAAAAGTATTGTATTGGATGGAGTGGCGATACGTAAAATGGGGGTTCGACCAGTTGACAAAAACGGAAGAAGTAATGAGGAAAGTGCTGACGGAAGAGGTAAAGAACATTAAAGAAAAGTGGTCTAAGGAAAGAAAAGAAGAAGAAAATAGAAAGAGAAAAGAAAGCTTTGAGAAACTCAACAATAACTGGATAAGAATACAGGAGAAATTCCGAGCGATAGGTCATCCTGACTAGATGCCTGAGTCAGAAATAAAGAAGAAGAAGACAGGAATAGTGGCAAATGTTAGAAGATGGTTGAAGAAGTGGAAGAGTTAGAAGAAGAAGAAACCTAAGGCCCTTTTCAGGGCCACTCCAATATCTCGAAAAGACCTTGACTTTCAATTGCCTACCCCTTTTTATTTTTTTTATTTAAAAAAAAAAAAATAGAGACCCCTCCCTGTTTCAATTTTCGCCTGTTCCATTTCCATAGACCCATCAGGTCGGGACCGTATTAAAATAGGGTCCCGACCCTGTTCCATTTCCCTTTGTCGCTCAACAGTCCCAAAATATATTCCCCCATGTTAAATTACCATGGTCGCTCAACAGTCCCACGATTTATTCCCCATGTTAAATTCCCATTGTCGCCAGGGTACAAACTTTTTTCTCCTATGTTAAATTTTCCATTGTCGCCAGGGTACAACCCCCTATTTTAACATTAAAGTCCCCTTGTCACTAGGGTATCCCACTTCACTACTGGCCTCCGATTCCACCCCTGCAACGTATAAGCTGAATATATGCTTAGCTGTTCGGTCTTTGATTATTACCCATATTCCAAAATCCTTTCCGTAGCATATTGCCTGCACGACTCGGGACTCGAGGTATTTGTTCTTGCTTGTCTACTTACATATCATTTCTTTCTTTCTTTCATTTCTTTCTTTCTTTAATAATTTTAGTTATTTATTTTCAAGAGTGTGCCAGAGATGAGTATGAACACAAGAAAACCGGTTTGCTTGGAAAGAGTTTCCGCTGTGCTCCAAACGGAAACTACGCACCAGTCCAATGCACGGGCTCTATGTGCTATTGCGTTGATCAGAACGGAAATCAGGTTGGCACAAAGACCGTTAATATTGGTAGAATAGACAGACTGACCTGTTAGGTGAGAACGCTCTCTCTCTCTCTCTCTCTCTCTCTCAATCCGAAGCTTTCTTTTCGTGAACGCAGGAATTGGGACATGCTAAATTCTTTTATCTCCATAAAGTTTGATTGTATCCTTACATCTGCCATTAGCTACTTATCTTAAACTTGCCATCAGCTACTGACCCTAAATCAACCTCATATGCGTGCGAAAATAGAATATATATTGAATCTGCTTGTAAGTATGAGAACTATTGCAATTATGGAAAAGTCATTTCCGGCAAAACAAATGTGTGGTTCAAATTAAGAAAAAGACAAATTGAAACAAATTTACAAAATGATTAGGTAATTTATGTGAACAGTTGCATACGTATGAAAAACGTACTTAGTTCATTTATGTTTGATGTTACGATTGTCATTAATAGCCCAACTTAGTATAGCACACCATGCTTAGTGTCGTGACTATGACATGTTATAATGTATATATTAATGTGCTTTTCTACAGTGGAACATATGGTATGTCGAACAAGCCACGTACATGGAAAGTTAACTTTTATTTGTACAATTAGTTATGCACAAGTTCGAGGTGATTTAGTGACTTTTTTCTGAATTTGTGATAACTAGTTACTTACGTTATGGTTGTTTGTGTGGCATTTGAGCACTGGGTGAATTCCTTTATACCATTGTAATGTGTAGCTTTTATAAAGATATGGAGTTCTAACTCAGGATACATTGAGGCAGCGTAATGTGGCTGAATTTAAATAATGGGGAAATATTAGACCAAATTCTTAAATTTGCTTGGAACCCATTACAAGTATCACAGGAACGTAGTTAGCTATGAAATAGATTAATTAATAAAGTATAGATTTAATGACTTTTATTAAAACTGTTCAATATACACCGATTTTGCCTTGTCTATTTATAATTTTAATTTTGATTATTAGTGATATTATACGCTTCACACGGGATGATGTGTTTAGATTTTTGTTGTTGAATCATAACAATAGGCTACATGTCAATCATTTATCATTGAATTAACGGTTATTCAACACATAAATCGGGCATAGTCTCCTATCAATTGTGGGCAATCAATGCTATTTAATCTGTATTACTAAGTGGTCCAGAACTTGCATACCATTTTTTTACTTTCAGACTTTGATCCTGGCTATCATGTTAGATTGATCCTGGCTATGATTTAGAATTGATCCTGGCTATGATTTAGAATTGATCCTGGCTATGAAGTTATAATTGATGTCGCCAGCTCAGTTTAGTGACAGTTGTGTTATCTGAATGACAGATTTCAGTAAAGCCCATTCAAATGGGGGAATTTATTAGTTATACTCCATTTGGAGGGAAAACCAGAAATGTGTAAACAAGGCAGTTGCACACATAGCGTTTATTGTATTGAATACAAACCATAAACAATACAAATACTATGACTTGATTAAATATTCTAAGGATATTATTTGAAATAAATGTGATGTAACAAGCGCTGATGGTAATAATGGAATTTACTAAACATTCTCTCTCTCTCTCTCTCTCACACACACACAGAACCATTGTGGGATGTACGGTCCTCGCCATAGCATCCCCTTTTTCAGTACAACAAATTCTAAATTCATCTGATACTACTACTAATACTGCAACTTCTACTACTACTACTACTACTACTACTACTAATAATAATAATAATAATAATAATAACAATGATAATAATAATAATAACTACAACAATAAGTCGTAATTGAATCAGTCAACTTTTAACTTATTCAGGTTATAGTTTTTGGAGCAGCAGCAAGTGGTCACTAAAAATAAAAATATTTAAAGAAAGACTTTTGTCGAAGATGACAACAATCGAAAATGGTAGTCAGCTTTACACTTTAATAGGGGTTTGCTAATGTGGTTATAAGACGTCACACAGAGGGCCCGATGATGCTCAAAATCTAGTGTATGAGTTAGTTCTGAGGGAGCGTACATGTGCATATTGTGAGCATTTGTTAAAAGAGTGGTCCATTTGTATGGTGACTGCATACTATATAAACTCCGGTGTCACCAATTGCAATATTACCACTAATTCGGGTAATCTATGCATCATGGCTGATGGACTGGTTGTACATGAATTTAAAAAAAAAAAAAGATTTGTGAAGGAAATAGATGACATTCGGTGTGAACAATGCATGGAAGTAAGTCTGGGATGTATACAGAGGTGTCAGCTTAAGGGCATACAAAGCGTGCGACTTATATGACTTGAGTCAGTGGTTCAAACGTTTTAACCGTTTTTTAGGCGGAGACCTCCAGAACCCTTGTTTTACGTCATAGACTTGATGTACTTCTGAAAAGGATAGAAAGTTTGTGCGTCATTTACCTTTAACTGCTCCAATCCCATGTTTAAATTTAGCTGGTATCTTCCTCGACCTTGACTGATTTTTAGTGACTAAGAGTAAATTACTGTCCTTTCACCTTCAGCAGAAATATTATACAGCACGACTACATATCCGTGTCGTCTCCGCTGGTTATAGGCTAATTGTATATTCTTTGTGAGGACAGCCGGTCTGATTACACAAAATCATGCGTACACAATTGTGGCCCTATCTTTGTAATACAGCAGCCACTAATATATGACATGTTTTTGTTCTCTCTCTCTCTCTCTCTCTCTCTCTCTCTCTCTCTCTCTCATTATTTGGAGTGGTTTGATCTGCCTCCCATCCCCCACAATGTAAGTATAAGTGTAAGTATAAGGATATGGCCGTATGTTTTATCACTAGGGATCCAAGTGTTATGGTGTTAGCCTTTGGACTCCATCCATCCTGAATCCGTATATCCATTTACCTATCGTTTTAATTTCATGTTAACGAGCCCCAGTGGAAGTGTTTTAGTCCCAGTCTTTTCTTGGTAGATTTTCAGTTTCACAGCTCTGAGATAGGAGTCTACATAAAAGATATTACGCTACATTTAAATTATTTATGTTACTGGTCACCTTTCCCCTTTGAGAGATTTAGATCGTTTCAGTTTGTGATATCCTGCTTTCAGCTGGTAATGACTAACGTTAACTGTTCATTTGAAATGCTTGATAACCCAGTTCGTCCACTCAGTTGGCAAATCAGATATTGATGGGTCATTACATTCAGTGTCTCCATGTAGGAGATTTATCTAACTGCAAATTTAGAGATGAAAATTTCAGTTTCGGATACAACAGTTGCATGGAGAATACATGCAAGACAACTGACCTTGACCTAGCGTACGTGCAACATTTTTAAACAGGGTAATATCAAATATGGCGTGGAAAGGATGATTTTCTCAGGAAAATATTTTACAAAGATTTGGTATTTGGTTCTCTCAAAATCAAGTTATTCTATTGTCAGAAAAAATAATATTCTTATTTCGTATTGAAGGCATGAAGTGTGCTGCCTTTTCTTTCATTGTTTGCATCAGTTACTTTGCAGGTAACTCTATTAATAGATGTAGATAAACGCAGTTCAGTCTGCTCACGTGATTACGTTCTGACCATTAGAAATCTTCGTTAGATTTACCAACAAATGCAGTTACAATTGTTGTCAGAGAAACAGTATTCTGTTAATATTTTTATAATGTTAAAATGTTTGGGATTTTTTAAAGACTGAATATACTTCAAGTACTTAAGATTATTGTCTACTTTAATAGAGTTGGAACTTTTTTTCGATGCGTTTCATTCTTTCTGCTTATATCAATGATGCTGAGATAAACTTTGTCAGCATTCATGGCATCTTCCCGTTGGAGAAAAACAGTGTATGGCTGCGGAGAACAATTGTCAAATGTTACCAAACAACGATTCTTCCGATCCCGAATTTTAGGAATATGCTAACTTATTTATCCTTTATCCTTTTTTGTGAGGGGGTGGGGTCCAAGCTGTGGAGTAAAAATTCAGTTTTTTCATTACTATTTTATAACATGTTCACGTATACTGCCCAACTCTGTGTGATACCTCTAGATGATGTAGCAGAAGAAACCACAAACAAACTAGCATTCATACAGGCAGATAGATGAAAAGACAGACAGACATATGTAAAGACGGACAGACATAGGTAAAGAAAGACAGACCTATATAAAGGCGGACAGGCATATATAAAGACAAACAGACATGTAGAAACAAGCATACATATGTAAAGACACACATACTTAGACAGGTGGTAGGATTAACAGGTTTTTAAATAGACAGGTGGTAGGATTAACAGGTTTTTAAATAGACAGGTGGTAGGATTAACAGGTTTTTAAAATTCTCATATAGCTTCCTCGTGATGTAATCAGATGTAATGACAGAGCACATAATGATTATTCCAAACGTTCATACAAGTATTAAAAATATCAAATTCTCAGACAACTTGCCTATTTTCATCAAACCTTATTAGTTTTGTGACTGCGCAATATAGCTGTCTTGACTAGAGAAGGGTACTAGGACGTAAGCCTACATGAAAAGGAAATGTATAATGCATAATAATTGCAGTTGCATCAGTTGATAAATGAATGTCAGATTTCAATTGGCTGAACATAATCATGTGATCAGACCCAATTGCGTTTATTTCTGTATAAAATGTACGGAGAACTACTTTTTACTAACTTCTATAAATACAGTCACGTGCAAAGTAACTAACGTAAACTCTGAACTGGGAGGTATACACACTGTTAGCCTTTAAAATGAAATAAAAGCGCTAGGTTTATATTTTATTTAAAAAATTGAATAAAATGATTTGACAGAATCAAATAGCACATCTTTGCTGTTTTTCTGAATATAAATAATTCTTTCTTTGACTCTATTTGAAAAGGAAAAGCTGGGAAACTCAAATTCTGCCAAGAACGTTGGGGCTTCGGCACTTTCACTGCAGCTCGTTACAAAGGAATTTAAAACGATGGGTAAATGGATATAGAGATGGGGGGGGGGTGCAAAGAGAAACATTATAGCAAACGGATTCACAGTCCTACAAAGTAAAACGCCGACCCTGATAGTTACGATGTGGGGGTGGGTGGAAGATCCTTTACACCCCCTCCTAACTGTCAGTGTCGATGTCTTGCACTGTTTCCCTCTTGGACCCCCACCACTCTAACCATTTACCTATAATCTTAATTTCTTTTATAAGAAACCACTGTAGGTGGACTAAAGTGTTGATCAACACGGAAATAAATTTAAAGACGCAACAATTGTTTACTCTCGTATCTGGACAATAACGATTTGGCCAAGTCACAATGAACTCATGATGGCATCATATTCAAGAGTCATTCTTATGTCAAACAAAACAACACGTCCTTTGGTTTGAATATTCAACTTATATTCAGATTATTTATGCCAATTTAGATAAAAGATTAAGACCATACTGTGGAATGTTCAAAACCTTAGACCGCCTACCATTGGTAGAACATTTTGTTTGATATTGACGCAGATATTATGTTAAAGATGAAGAATCCCATGTTATATAAATAGCTTCGTGGCAGACGCTTCAGCAAGAATTGATACGTTTAAACAGGCTCTAAAACTGATAGAAAATATCTTTCAGAAAAACCTAAATAACAATAACATTAAAAAAAATTGTAACGAATTGCAATTATAAGAGTTTAACGTTGTTTTTTCTAAGTTTATCGTGGTATAAACTCTCAGTTGCCTACTCACACAGCTTGCATAACTCCCTTCGGGCGTTAGTTGCTGTGCTATTCGGCAAGTGACAGTTTATACCACGATAAACTTAGAAAAAACAACGTTGAACTCTTAAATGGCTGTCTTACACGTATTTGGGGTAAAAATAACTTAAAGAGAAATGTTGTAAACAAACACAAAGACGTCCTAGAAAACAATGAAATCGAAACCACAAAACTTGACAATGTTGAGAGAATAAACCGAAAATAATAACTCATTTTTTACTTGTTTTATTACTACACGAAGAAGACTAATGGATATATTTTCGGTACGGACTGAACGTCGATGTTAAAGAGTACGCGTCTATCAACAGTATACTGATATATAATTTATTTCCTGCTCTAGCTAGCTAAACTGCACGGAGAATCACTTGCTAGCATAGGGGGACCCGAATTTTGCTTCTGCTCGGTTCATTCATGGAGTGAACGCGTAAGCAGCAGAGAGGGTGAACAGACCTTTTGCTAGAACGTCATTTTTGAAAAATAAAGCTTCCTACGAAAACGAAAAAAAAACAACAAAAATAAGGTCAATAACGCCAAAACAAAGCCTCTAACTTACCTAGAGTTTCTCCAATTGGGTTAGTTTATTTTGTTACTTTATTTTTGTCGTTAGTGTTTCTTAAAATGTATGCACGTTTTCGTTTACCCGCTGGACGTTTTATTGAGGTTGTACCCTCTCTGCTGCTATAAATGTGTGAGTTATTAAATCAGTCTTTCATGCAAATATTTTATAAGGTCTTACACGATATCGTGATCGAGGATCATGTAAATATATTGTTATAAATCAGTGTGGACTAATTAAATCATTACTGATATAATAATGACACCGGGTAAGGAGTCTTGCACAGCTAGACTGGCTAGAGAAATATTAGAAGCAATCAAAAAATTTCTTCCTGCACGTGATCCTGTCAAAAAAAATTGCAAGAACGAAAAGAAGTTGAATTTGCGGAAAGTGCAGAACAGTTGTTTAATCCTATTACAGAGGTTACTGAAATAGCTGCTTCTGCAACTGAAAAAGAACAGCAAAAAGAAATAAAAAAACCCAAAAGGTGTTTTTCTAACTGATCTTCCAGTGAAATAGCTGCTGCTCAACCACAACCCCAGCAACCTCCTCAACCACAACCACAGCGAACTCCTCAACCACAACCTGAAGTTCAAACACAACCTGAAGTTCAACCATAATCTTCGCCAAAAATTAGAATTAACATCATGGATAAATTTAAGCCTGAAGGTATTGCCGCCATCAAAGACCCAAAACAAATACTTTATATTGCCGCGTTTGGATATCGTAAAAGAGAAAAATATGTAGAACCCGAATATGTTATAACGTTTAAAAAATATTGATTGGAGAAGAGATATTTATCGCATTTATAATGATACTCCTCAAATCAGATCTGCGAAAGATGTTAATAATTTTAACATTTTTGACCAGACAGTAGATGAGTATATTAAACAAAAGCTACTAAAAAGGGAACTAAAAGAAAAGAAAATCAAGTAGCAACTCGAAGAAGCTAAACGAGAAAGGAAGGACAGAGAAGAAGAATTGAAATTTGAAGAGGCTAGACGACGGGAGGAATTGCGTTTTTCACCAAGTAGAGAGGGGGCGGAAGAAACAGTAAGTGAGGAAAAAGATTTTGGCGATGCGTCTTTCGGCGCTAGTGCAAGTGGTTTTTCTTCACTGACTACACCAGGAAGAAGCGGTTTTATTGCTTGTCCTAACAATATTCTTGCAGATGTAGACAGACTATAAATTATAATTGGAGGAAAACGTGCTGGAAATAATTCTTCAGAAATAATTAATGAGATTTCTGATATTTGTTGACGATTGTTTACAGGCGGTATCCAGGACATAAATGTTCATAGACCTCTCATCGATGAAATTATTGATGATTATCACAGTGGGTAGATAAATGAATGACAAATAAGATGATTATACACAATGCTCAACACAGACCGATACGGTCAGAGTGATAAATTTACGATTACCAGGCTATAGAGCGATTTACGGTGATGGACTTGGTGATGTTGTTCAAGGTTTATTTAGAAGGATAGCCCCAAAAGCAATACCGATTTCAAAACAACTAGGAATGAAAGCTGTTGATTTTGTTCGTGAAAAATTCCCGACGCAATTACTAATGTTGGCGGTAAAGCGTTTTCGGCAATCAAGGATATACTATCACTGTTAGTACAACGAAAACCCCAGCTACCGGTGAAACTGGACAGTACTGAGGTTATGCCTGCAAAGACCAGTAAAATAATGAATCAGGCCGCAAATAAAAAACTAGCAAAGTTGACTGATGATGTTTGAATATCCACACCAAAGAAAACAATGAATACAAGTTTTATTTAAGGATGTCTTCTTCGTTTTAGACGATGATAAATATAATAAAAATACTTAAACGTATATCCGATCCAGCGTTTGATATGGACGCACCAGTCCTTAAAGATGAAACAGTGCGTGATTATCAGTTTTATTCGTATGACGCACGACAACCAGATCAGCGTGGAAGGATTGAATTGCAATTTCAAGATACAAGCAGATACTCTCTACCCGTTGAGGCTTTTATCTAAGTAGAGGGTGAAGTTATAAAAACAGATGATACTGTATACGAAGATAATATAAATCGGTTTTGTTAATAATGGTATTATATCGTTGTTTGACAGTGATACGTATATGATTGATGGGAGTACAACAATAATAGGTTTAGCAAGATATTCTGATGATTATACAAGATCAGCTGGTCCGTCAACGATGTTCGCCAAAGATGATCCTAACGACCCTGAGTATAATCAATTTATAATAGCATGACCAAAAAACTTTGCTGAAACCGCAAATGCTGATGTAGAAACTATGATTATTTCTCCTAATCCAGATTTTAATAAAGGATTTGCAAAACTTCGATTTCCGTTTAAGGGTGAACGTAGAAGATTTTCATGCGCAATTCTGCTATCACACGTCTTTGGATTTTGCAGAAATGTTAGAAACGTTATTTTTGGAGCTAAACAAACAGTTGTGCTTGTTACAAAGGGTGATGATAATGATGCTGTCTGGCGAGCTCCAGGAGTCAATGCTGGTAAAGTAATATTGACAAAAGTTTCATTAAGGATTCATTAAGAATAAACGAACATCAAGAACCATCTGAAGATATATTATTGAATTTTGAAAATTATAATCGAGCGCCTCTGATGTCATTTATGTGACTTGATCAAAATATAGATACTGGTTTGCAAATATCACATAGATTTTATAAATCGGTATCCGATCTATTACTTCTCCTTGGAACATCTTGATTTAAGTCTGTTGTTGATGTCCATTTTCGAGCTCGTGTAAACCAGGGCGGTGGTGTTACAGATTAAGAGCAATCGCTGTTGTACTCAGCGACAGATCACTGTTGCTTGAGGGTGCTGGTGGACGAATGAAAACATGTAATTAAATCGTTCATGATGTTTCTAATGTCATAATATCAAGTTAGTGGTAGTCTGACTCCCGGTCAGATTAAAAGGCTTCAATCAAGTTCAGCAAAGAACTGCGGAATAACAATATCACTAAAGAAAGATCAGATCACAGGTGGTCAAAATAAATTATTGCCAACTGAACGTCAACTTAAACATTTCAATAGCGCCAAACAATCAAAAACAAGCGTTAAACTCAGTATTTCTGCTGGTGCGATTAAAGACTCAATTAAAACAGGTGGTATATTTCCACTACTTTCAGCTTTACCAGCGATAATAGTCGCTGCAGCTCCAGCTGTATAAAAGCAGCTGCACTTGGTACTGTTGGAATTGCTGCTCCGATGGCATTAAATAAAGCGATAGGACAAGGGTTTAAGAAAAGGGGAAAGGGTCTGCCACGAACTCCTTATCGATACGTAAAAGGTCTGACACTTCCAGGAACAGTTCGTTAATCCGTCCAATGTCAAATTTTGATTTACTTGATGCTGCTAAAAAAATTAATATAAAACATTTTCGAAGTGTCTTTTTTTGCGTGATCAATTACCAAAACAACCAAACAATATTGAAACAGGCATCATTAATCTTGATAATAGTTCTGGTCGTGGTACTCGTTGGGTTGCATACGCAACTGATCCACGTGGAATTGTTTATTTTGATTCGTATTGGATGGCTCCACCAAAAGAATTTTTAAATTACGTGAAATCAATAAAAATTCCATTCTAGTATTCAACATTACCAACACAAACATTACCGATCCGCCAATATGCGGGTGTGAAGCAATTGCTGTACTCGACGCTGTATCAAATCAATATTACCACCTCATAAAGTCATGCACGATTATACAAGTAGCCGTTAATCGTTTCAAACAGATCTTAAAGTATAATGATAGATATTTACGAAATATCTTCTATCAAAGAAAAGAAGAAAAAAAAGATGATATCGATTTGTCAAATTACGCGACTAAAGATGAACTTGCCGATAATATGAACCTGTTAACCATCTGTGTAATAATTAATATCACTGAAGTAACATAATTGTATAACAAACAAGCAGATATTAATTATTACACAGATGGTTAATTAATTAATTACGATGACAAAAGAAATGACAAAAATAATTAAGCTCAATGGAGAAATATATGCTACAGAGTTAAATCATTTCTTTGAGGTCATTCGCAGGAACAAGCGAGGTAACTACTGAATTACTCTGCGGGAGAGAGAGAGACTGAGTTATCTTCCTTAGTAATAGTAGCTTCAGAATGATCAGATAGTTATTATATCATGACACTTTACTCAGCATAAAACGAATATATATATATATATATATATATATATATATATATATATATATATATCGTCAGAAACAAATATTTTGTATTAAATGATATTGTTCTAGTTCATGTCAGTGTTGTTAAGAGCGCGTTAACTCCTGACGGAGTCAGGGACAAAACTCCATGGACGCTAGGCTACGCAATGACAATTCACTCATCACAAGGATTAACCATCTCTGATATAAATGTTTGGATCGTCTATAATCATGTCGAATGGACAAACTAAGTTTAGCTCGCAGTGTCTCGAGTAAGAAGACTATCTCAGTTGTAGAGAATTGTCATAGACTTCACAGAAAATAATAATCAAATTCAGGAAACCATTACTGGCAATACCGATGATATAGAAAGAAACAAATAGATATAATCAATATGACAACAAAAATAAGTGCGACTTTGATCTCGATGATGAATGTATCATGACATTGAAAGAACGACAGAATAATGATTGTGCGAGCTGTAATACAGTAATTTTGTGGCAATATTCAAACAATAATCCAAGACAATTTACAATAGACAGAATTAATAGTAATTGGTAATGCTGACCTGTCTTGAATGTAATCGACGTCGAGGTGCAAGTTTACAAAAGTGAATGCGGTGGTAATTGTGTCTTCAGAAATTACATGTAATTGGTAACGTACAAATCCACGTTGAGGAGCAGTTGAATCTAACCTGTAGATTGCAGGTCTACCCGTGGATCTTACCACGCTAGAAATTTTATATGTTGTAATACTCCAGATAGGATCAGTTGCTCTTTTTTTTACCACCTTCAAGTTCATCGGGTTCATATAAATACCTGACAGTAACATTACCTACTGCTGGATGTTTTGTAAAGTCATGTCGTTTTATTGGTATATGTTTTTTTTTTTTTTTGTTTTTTTTTTATTTTGTAATCGCATTAACGGGTTTCATGGCAGTTGTTCGAGTAATTTCATTATCTAATGCAGTTATCAAACTTGGTAATCTTGCAATCCATTCGCGAAATCTCATATCTTTCTGAATTATTTCCTTCGCATATTGATATCTAAACAATCTCTCAGCAAGTGTTCGATCAAATCGTTCAACAATTGCCTGATCACAATGAATTGCAGCAGTATGTCCTCGTTTAAGTTTCACGTTATGTTTTTTCATCAGAGATGATACTGCACCAAGAAATTCCTTGCCAGGATCAGCCTGTAATAGTTGTGGCCATCGCAAGGGTCGTCGTTGATAAATTCGTTCAACTTCAGTTGCTGTTTTAGTTGATAACGGCTCTGCTTCCTTATATCTACTTGCAACGTCAGCGACAGTTAACGCGTATTTGTCTGTTAATTGGCGTCTTTCAATTTTAATAGTATCATGTGGTAAAAATAAAATATATGCTTCATGAACTTCATTAGGAGTGCTGACATCAAAATATGCATGCGGAATTTGTTTAGGTGGTGGTAGGTAAATTTGCCATATTGCCTGTCGTGCTAACCATTTTGCAGCAACAGAACGTGTAACATTTGCTGCATCAACGGGTTTACTAATAGCTGCTCTACTTTTCCAATATCCTCTTGGGCTATAATAAATCGACTCCATTATTTAAATAATCCGTTGATTAATTAACGGCTCCAAATAATAATTTACTTTTCATCGCAGATATTACCAACCAATTAGCTAATGATTCTCTGAAAGATTTTTTATAGAATTTAATGCATTAATCAACTCCCCATCTGCTGTATGTCGTTGCTGCAGATCTTTAATTTTATAAGCTACATCATGAATATGACATGCTTTATCAATCGCGTTTATTGGATACTCTCCAGGTCTTGGTTGATCTCGCTCGTCAAGCCGGATATCAAGTCGGGTTCCAGGACCACACTAATTATATCCTGGAAGATGTTTTTCTTCTGGGTATTTAGCCCATGGAGTTCCCATTAATTTACCTACTGAAGTAGCCATATCACCACCAATTTTCCTTGACCTGTCAAGGGAGATAAATTTATATTTTTGTACCACATTTCACACACTTGCCTGTAAGTGCACGCGTGTTTTTTTCTTTTGTTGCTATTATTGTTGTCCACTTGTGAATGTGGACGCTCTGCATAGAACACAATATAGATCGATATTATTTATTATATTTGTACAGGTAGGATGTTATTGATTTCTCAGCAACAAGAAAGCAAGAAAAAGTCAAATATATTTCATCATTACCGAATTCCATCAGAATGATAATAATATTTCCATCCGGATCGGGTAAAACACAATTATTGCTTAATCTAATAATGAGATGGCTACAATTGGATACGTTATATTTAGTAGCTCCGTCAGTTGATGATCAGCGATGCTACGAAATGCTTAAAGATTTTAATGAAAACGCAAAATTGTTTAACGAAGATAGTGATGATACTACTAATTTTATAACCGATATTGATGAAGCCCCATCTGTAGATGACCTCGAGGGATTTATTAATAATCTAGTAGTATATGACGACGTAATGCTGGACAAACAATCAAATCCAGCAAGAATATTTTTTCCAGGCAGACAAAAACAGACGTGATTTATGTTACTAAGCGATAAACACAAATACCTAACTTGATCAAAGATAACTGTTATATTTTAGTTGTGTTTAATGGAGTCGATACACATACTCTGAGAAACATTCATCAGACTTGATGTAGTGGAGACAGGGACATGATGAAGTTCAAAAATGTCTTTTTAAAACCACAATCTGCTCCACACGGATTTATAACAATAAATTTGCATGGTCCTCAATCGCGATATCGTGTAGGACTTGATAAAATATTTAGATGAACGACCGATTTAATTACTCACACATTTGAAACAGCAGGGAGGTGCGACCTCAATAAAACGTCCGGCGGGTAAACGAAAACGCGCATACTTTTTAAGAAACACTAACGACAAAATTAAAGTAACAAAAAAAACTAACCGAATTTTACAAACTCTCAGTAAGTTAGAGGCTTTGGTTTGGCGTTATTGGCCTTATTTTGTTTTTCTTCTTCGTTTTTGTAGGAAGCTTTATTTTTTCAAAAATGACGTTCTAGTAAAAAGACTTTTCACCCTCTCTGCTGCTGCTTAGCAACAACGGCAAAAAAAAACAGATGCATATACATTCTTCTCTTTGTAAAACATACCACACGGTCCGAACAGATGCATTTTCAGAGATTAGCCAAATTCAGATTTGACATATGCAGCTCCTGCAAGATATGACGAAACAGTATAACTTGGCATGCATATATACCTATATAGCATCCATGTACTGGCTTTTGACCCAATATACACAAAAAAACACAGAACGGCTAAATAAACTACTTACTGGTATACAATTGCATCTGAATGAATTAAAGATGGATGGGTGGATGCAAAGTTATGTCTCGAACATCCTTTATTCTTTATGTCATTTTTCGTTTCAAAGAGGCCTCGCGCAACAAATCAGAGGAGGTATTAGTCTGTACTATATAGGTAAGGCATGTAACTATATTTTAACGTAAGCCAGATACTACTACAGTGACAAGATAGCGCAATCTCCCAAATATTTTTGAAAAGAAGCGTGAGAATAAAAACCAATAATTAGAAACACAGAAAACCAAATTTTCACAGAAACTCGCCAAAGAACACAGTAAAACTTCTCAGAGGTTACGACAGGCGATACTTTTGACGACTTGTTGATAAAAATCAGCCACTTTGATAAACAGGTGCAACCCAATGATTTAACACATAGTAACTCTTCTAGTACACTGGTACCTTGATTAAAAAGTATTTGTACGATGTTTTCTACTTGTTAAAGTTAATGCATTTGATTTGTATTTTTAGTTTGTGTATGTTCTTTTTCTTCTTTTTTGTATGGCAGAGGTTAATATCATACTAACTAAATATAACATATTAACAATGAATGAAAACAGGTGTATATAAATCGCAACAAAAATTGGCCATATTCATAAGGTAGGACTGTTTTGATACTTGCATAATCTTCCAAAGTATTGAGTTTCAACACATCTTCTATGATGCCATAGTTTTGATTTTGACATTTTCAGTGGTGTCTTAGAAACTAACACAAAATAAATTGTTTGTTCAATATACTTGTAGCTCTTAGCGTTTAACATAGTGAAATCTATTTGCACGTATCTGTTAGAATTACTTACAATGTACGATGGGTGTTTTCAAAGTTCGGACTGATAGTTCTTTAGTGGTGAAGAGTACGCCAGTGCATCCCATCAAGGTACTCGCTAACGTGGTACGGTTATCTAATTACGAGGATGTTGCTAGATTTGCTCTGAAATAGATTGTTAATAAAGAAATTTGACGTCAATAAATCCACCTTACACTGTTGTGTGATCATTTATGTCAACCAGGAAATTTTTAAACGTGTCCATTGTAAAGATCGAATGCCGATTACGTGTATTGCAAGGAAAAATGGCGATTATGTGCATTGTAAGGAAGAATTCCGGGTATGCACATTGCAAAGAAGAATGCCGATATGTGCATTGCAAGGAACATTGCAGATATGTGCATTGTAAGGAAGAATGTTGATAACTGCATTGCAAGGAAGAATGCCGATATGTGCATTGCAAGGAAGAATGCAAATAGGTGCACTGCAATGAAGAATGTCGATATGTACATTGCAAGGAAGAATGCAGATATGTGCATTGTAAGGAAGAATATAGATATGTACATTGCAAGGAAGAATGCCGAAAAGTGCAGTGCAAGGAAGAATGCCGATTATGTGCATTGCAAGAAAGAATGCCGATATGTGCATTGTAAGGAAGAATGTCGATAAGTACATTGCAAGGAAGAATACAGATATATACATTGTAAGGAAAAATGCCGATAAGTGCATTGTAAGGGAAAATGTCAATATGTACATTGCAATGAAGAAAGTTGATATGTGAATTGCAAGGAAGAATGCCGATATGCATTGCAAGGTATATTGCCGATATGTGCATTGCAAGGAAGAACAGATGGACAACTAGAGTACCGACGCGCGAACCGTTAGTTTGGTTAGTGTTCTACTACTGCTGACAACACTTTGAGGCATATAACTGTCCAGTGATAATAGCTGTGTCATGCACAGGTGAATGGATGACTGGGCCTTTTTCATTGAAACTTAATGCGTAACAAGCTCTCTTGACAATCCTACTGCGTCGAGGGATTTGGTTTCCCGCATCAAAACTATATTATTTTCCTCTTCGGTTTAAAAAATGTAGACCCATGTTCTATCGCGTGTGACAACCACATTCTAAGGTCTCTGGACACACTTTTCAAATTTGACGAGTAGGCAGTTTCAACCCGAGTTTGTTTTTGGTCAGCGGTCAACAAATACGGAACCCATCTTGCACAAACCTTTCCAGGCTTAAGATGATTCTTCAATATAACAAAAACAGCTGAGGAAATAGTGTCCGTTTTAATAAAAATCTCATCCATGTTGTATCGAGCATCTAAATCGACTGACCCATTCACGGCAGATACTTTCAGCTCACCAAGTGCAGACAAATTCTTCCAGATCGTGGGTCCTCTTCCATGGATTGGCGACCATATTTAAAACAGTGAAACGGCATCAAATTGGATAATATATGAGAGAATTACATTAGCAGACTTCATCCAAGTCGTCCTTGATATCACTAGAAAGAGTAACCAGACAGGGCCCAGATTTTACAGTATTGTCTTTGTTCAGTAGCTGGTTGTTATCCTTCTCCAACAGTTTTACATCACTGCCTTTTACCTCTCTTGTGTAATACTCATATATGCCGGTATCCGACGTGCTGCAAGTGCAGTTCTAGATTTTCGACTTAAAGAAAATTATGGTGTCTATCTGTCAGTTTTAGATTTTATCGACAGGTTCAAATAAACAAAAACAAGTAACAAAACATTCAGAACTTGTCAAATACCTTTCGTATAGTACCTGTTGTGTGGATCTGACGTGGTATCACCCGAATACATGGTGTAATGACCATACTTGGCACATAAACCTTAAACATCTTTAACTCTTCTCGGATTGAGAGATGGATGGCTGGATGAAACAGCGCAGAAGAATGACTGATATAAATTTGATATAAAATGAATATGCAAGAAGAAAATTCGAAGAAAATATTGTTTGAAAATGATTCCAATCATATTGTTGTCAGATGTGTAAGCAGATTTTCAGCCTCTACCTCGGAGTTTAGTTTCATGAACACCCGGGCACTAGATTGAACACCTCGGCTACTGGTGTACCGCTTCCACGAGTTCTGTCGTTTAAACGAATTTTGCCCTATATTTCAGACAGAAACCTTTACTTCTCTACCTATCCCACTACTATATATTCACTAGTCTTGTGTATGTTTTGTATCAGTGAGAAGAACTTGAAGAACGCACAATTTGTTATCAAACATTTTATAAATCTGTTGCTTTTTTATCATAGCTTAGACAGATGAAAAGTCATTATGATACCACAAAGCAATAACCACAATACAGGAGCATGAAGAATGTATTGAAAATAATTATTTTAAGACAGGGTGGACATTTTTAGAGGGTGATTAGTAAAGTTACCATAGAAAAATTACTCCATTGGAAAATCAGCGAAGCATTCAAATTACCGATTACTTTTAAGTACTTTATTTTCAAACACACAGTGCAGGGTTATATAGAAGAGGGGTGAACGTTTGGTTTGCATTTTGCTTGAAAAATAAGAGCTAAGAAAAATCGTCCAAGCATTCAAATAACATACCATTAATATGCAATTTTGTTTTAGCACATATTAACAACTTGGGTCATATTACGTTTCGCAACTATGAGTTAGGGAAAATTATAGAAAAGGTGATTTTGCAGCTATTGCATATTCGAGGTTTATAGTTTGTTTGATTTTTTCTTTCTTAGAAACCTTTATATTCTGGACCATTTCCAACAGAGACACTTGATCATAGAGGACACCTGTTTAGAGTGAACACCTTTTGATAATGGAAATCTGTTTAGAGTGACCACACTTGTAAAATAATTAAATATATAACGATGTATATTCAGTTAAACAAATTAAAATGAACACTTCAGATTCTGATATCCACGTACAAAAATGAAAAAAAATGGTCAACTTCATTTTGTAGTCTGCGAACTCGAAAAGAACTACATTTTATGAACAGACTGAATTTAAAATGTATTATGACTAAAATACTTACATTTGAATTTCGTACATTTTTCAAGACTATAGTTTTTACGGCTGAAATATTCAACATTTGTTATGAATTCCTCAATGATACTGAGTCATATTTAAAGATGCTTATTAAAAAGTTCGACTATTGTTTCTCTAAAAGATCAGATAGATTTTACGATTAAACTTATTGCGACACCAACACCGGAAAAAGATGAGGAATGCGTCAGGAGAGTATTTGCCACGGAACAAGACCTCTAACTATATTGAAGAGAAGCGAAACAGAAAATGTCATAGAGCATTTATTCAACATGGTATATATCTTATCTGGATAGGTAGTACGAGAAAGTACAAGACGGCTGTCTTATTGGATCGAATATTTATCATTCATAGGAAGTTCTGAAATAGATTTTCCTAAATAGGTTAAGAATAGAATAACTTGCGTAAATGAGAAAAATAAAGGCAAAAGCTGCTTTCTTCATGCAGAAGTCTATTCTAAACTCACTAAGTGATATGATCTTGTAGAGAGTCGTTATTTGAATAGATGTCCCTTAAAATAAAAGATGTTATACAATTTGAAATGAATTTAATATAGCTGTTTATATGTATGAAATAGCTGCTGATATGCTAATAAATAGATCTTAAGTACTGATCTATATGACGTCATTAGAAGGAAAAATATATAGGCACTGTTAAGGGTGAAATGAGGTCAATAATTTAAAAACTGAGCAAATCGTCACAAAGTTTTACCGATTTGTCAAATCAAATTGTTTAAGCATTATTTCAATCAGATTTTCGTTTGTATAAATTCCCTTAATTTTTAAAAGATTCAGGATGAGTAACTCTTGCCTACATTGAGTCAATGTTATCCTGCCACCACAGACTAGGATAAAAAAAAAACGTGCCAATTGAATGTGACATAGTTTGGGAAAGAGCTGATATTTAAACATGATGGATCTAATGATTTCAAAGATGGAATATATTACTACAAAGGGATTTAAATATATTTCAAGATATTTATCAGGACAAAAAAACAGACAGGAAAAGAGAAAATTACTGAATATTAAATATTTCAGCTGTTGTTACTTGTTTATTTGATTTGGCGTTTAGTTCGGGTTGTGGTTGTTGTTTTTAAGAAAACTAAAAACAAAACCACAAGCAGACAACAGCAACAACATAAATAAAACAAACATTGCAATAATTATCTGAAAATAATAATGTTACAATATGAATAGCCTGAAGAAGGATTAGTTGTAAAATCGATAAAGTATCAACTTCAATTTCAGATTGTTATTTTATTTTGTTTGATATTGAATAACAGTATCGTGACTGAAATGAGAAACAGCACACAACAGCAGGGACTCGGCGAAGCAGAACTTGCACTATTACAATGGATAGCAAAAAACAGCTAAACAAACTCTATCAGTTGTCTTATTTACCTCAAATCAAGCTATAAGAGATCTAAACCAATAGTTTGAGAGGTACAGGTTGCTCTGATGTACGCTACGACGCGTAGGATAAGATATGAATACTACTACATGAAGAATTCACACAGAAACATGCAAAATCACAAAGAAGATGAAAAGTATTTTATTTGAACAAATATTTGCCAGGTCTGTGCTAAAAACATTTAAAGATAAAGTAAATGATGGCAATGGATACACGCAAAAGGCTTTTGATAGAGGTGTTCTCTTTCACAAAGTTCACGGTCTTATTAACTTACCAGGCAAGCATAGAGTTCCAGCGAATGTTGTTTAAATTACAAATATATAGAATATATTCCATTCTTTAGACAGAACACCTCTGATTATGACCTTCATTTATTTGTGTAGATACTGTTAAAATATTACAGGTGAAAAGTTTCAGATTAAACAGAACAACGAAGAAAAACATATTTCATTTGTTAGCAAATATTTGATAGTGGATACGTTTATGAAAAGCACAAAAGTTAACAGCTGAACGGGTAATCAAAACATAACAGCTCAATACAATTCTGAAAAAAGAAACAAATAATATTGGGAACAACCTTTGAAAATTGAGAACAACGCTGTATTTGGTAAAAAGGTTCAGAACCGAACATACTAGCAATAGTTCAATTTTGTAAAGAATATTATTTCTCCAAATTTCAAAAAAGTTATATTTATAAGGAGAACAGTAATTCACGACAACTTCGACTCAGCAAAATTAACAAACGATCAAAGTATCGATACTAGTTTATAGTGTTAGTGTTATCGAATTGGTTCATGTATGAATTTTCCTACAAGCTGAAAAGCAAATAATTTTATACAATCAGACTGTTTACTTTTTCTAATAACTTATTCATTGGTGACAAGAGAGAAACTCTTCACAACGACTTGAAGAATAACAAAAATCACATTTTTGGATATTCGTGATTTAAAAAAGGACAACGTATCCGGTACCCGATAAATAAATAGTAAAGTTGATGAATTATCTAAAGACGAAACCAACAGTGTGCTTATGATAGGCTAAGGTCAAAATTCTCCTGACTGAGAACCGTGAATCCGTGATGAATGGCACGTGTGCCCAAGTTGCAGGCAGTGCAAATCATAAATAAAGATGCAAGAAAACTATGAAAGGGTATTTTTTAAAACAAAAAACGAAAAACCTTTGAATACAAAGAATCTAAAATTTGAGATCTCCAAATATTGTATTTGTAATACAATGATAATTACTAGGATCATATAATCAAAAAATATACAGTATAGAAATGTAAAAATTTCCTTTGTCAATCTGCCAGTATTTGTTTTGGCTTGCAATCTAATTGCATTACTATACGTTCTGAATGCATCATATATCATGAGATTGTTCTCGATGAAGTTTCCTTTGCCTTTCGTCTTCATTGCTAAACACTACCAAAACGTGCTCTTTATGATTGATATATTTCACTCACTGCTGTATCTTTTCCTGCTTGCTAGGAATTATGTATTAATCGTACGTTACCATGATTGCCATATGGATCCTAAACAACATGTAAGCAACAAGAACCATAACAAACATTGCAAGAGTAATTAGTATATACATGTATTTAACTTCAGAAGGCTGATAGACATCATTAAACCTTGGTTGTCTATGTTTATGCAAAGTAACATCAGGCTGAATAGATGTGAATACAGTACAATTATCATCCAGCGTTTCCAAATACTCAGTGGCCAAATAGATGTGAATACAGTACAATTATCATCCAGCGTTTCCAAATACTCAGTGGCCAAATAGATGTGAATACGGTATAATTATCATCCAGCGTTTCCAAATACTCAGTAGCCAAATATATGTGAATGCAGTACAATTACCACCCAGCGTTTCCAAATACTCAGTGGCCAAACCTTGTTCTCTCAATGTTTCATCCAAGTATGCTGTTTCTGTACCCTGTACTTATTGACCTCTTCGGTTTCTGGATGCAACGTTGCGCTATCAGAACCAGTTAAATTCATCAGATAACCAGGACTCATCAGACATTCAGGACTCACCAGACAATCTGGACCAATCAGACACTCAGGACCCATCAGACAATCAGAACTCATCAGACAATCAGGAGTCATCAGACATTCAGGACTCATCAGACAATCGGGAGGAATCAGACTTTCAGGACCCATCAAACAATCAGAACTCATCAGACAATCAGGACTCATCAGACATTCAGGACTCATTAGACAATCAGAACTCATCAGACAGTAAGGACTCATCATACATTTAGGACTCATTAGACAATCAGGACTCATCAGACATTCAAGACTCATTAGACACTCCGGACTCATCAGACAGTCAGGACTCATTAGACAATCAGGATTTATCAGATTATCAGGACTCATCAGATATTCAGGATCAATCAAATTCATCAGTTAGTTGCATACTGTAAATGACAGAAAGATAATTAATTATTGCTACTCTAAGCAATAATGCTACGGATCCCATCTTATTGTATTTCTGAATTTAAAAAAATTTTGTTATATTAATTTCTGGTAGAAACAAATGATCTCAGTTCAGGTATGAACAAAGGTTGTTAATCTCATCAAGATATAACTCACCAAGAAATGAATTTTATCAAATCATGCCATCGTGAGACATAAAATATCACTATGAATACATTTGCTCTTTCACCAAATGATGATAAACGTATTTTATTTGATGTCGCTATTACTTTCCCCATGGCTATAAGATAAACTGGTTTACATCTTGAAACTCTAATCTCTTCTACAATCGAGCAGTCACACACCCACACCCACACACACACACACACACACACACACACACATATATATATATATATATATATATATATATATATATATATATATATATATATATATATATATATATATATATATATATATATATATATATATATATTACAGCATCATCAAAGTCATTCGTCTTCTTTTAATTTTTTATCTATTTCGTTTTTAATACCGCTTGTTGATGCACAATTTTCAGTTATATATTTAAGATCGTTGCTTTCTTTTTAACATATGTTTACTTTGCACAATCGTCTAAGAAACAAAGTAAGCTCTCTTTGGTATTAGACACTAATAAATAATTAAAACCATTCTTCTAATTCATCGCCAGGATTTATTAGAACATTTTTGTCTATAAAAGCCCCTTCCTATTGTAAGTCCCACTCTACATAAGAATGGGCAGACAATACAATATAATAAAAATGCCTTTATATATTGTTTTGATCAAACCAAGCTCAAACTTTGTCTTTCAGCAATTTGTAGAACGACATATAATCATATCATGTGATTCGTTTGGGTACATTTGGTAATTAGTAATTTGGCTTCTCAGTCGCCTAGAACTTAATAGATTTGATACATTTGGTAGTTAGTTATTAGGCTTCACAGTCGCCTAGAACAGGGGTCGGCAACCTAATTTACATAGGGTGCCACTTTAATTCGAATTAATTACAAAATCAACGAGCGCGTGTCACCAGAAAGAGAATAGCACTGTTAAAATTGAGATTTTTGGCTTCCAAACAAAACCTCTTGACGTACCACCTTATGGCACGTGTGCGGTAGGTTTCCGACCCCTGGCCCAGAACATAATAGAATGGCACATCTGGTAGTTTGTTTTTAGGTTTCGCAGTCGCCTAGAACATAATAGAATTGGTTCATTCAGCAGTTAGTAATTAGGTTTCGTAGTGGCTAGAGCATAATAGAATTAATCATTAGTAACTTCCCATACTCGGATCATAAATATCTTCAGAGTTCGAAAATTTCGGCAATATCACACTGCTTTCATCAGCGACTAATGTTGATCACGTGTCCTATAATGGTCATGTGATACGAGGAGACTGATGTAGATGGGTGGTAATTCAAGCCTCTCGTTCCTATTAAGTGTTGGATTCCACTGTCGTATTTCTTCACCTTCCTTTTCTGATCACCTCGATTCGGTTGGAGATGATGGAATGGCCCATGTTCATTATTGACCGATGACTCCATACTGATGTATTCCTGGTTTCTAACACTGCCTGTTTCCCAGTGTAATCATTTTCACAGTCATTACATTTGATATAATAAACCACCCCACATGTTTTCGAATTTTCAGCTTTGTCCTTCACATGTAAAAATTGTTACCTTAAAGATTTGTGTGGTTTGTGATACACGTTGATCCCATGCTGTCTGAATAGACTGGCAATGACTTCTGATGTATCACAGATATATGGCATGCCAACGTTGGTTCTATTTAGGATAATCCTGGTTGGGGGGGGGGGGCGCTTTTTCTGGACGTTTACCTTTAGTGCAGATTTGATTTTACATGCTCTACTTCCTTCAGTTGATCTGCCTCATCAGTTACTAGGAATTAGCTCTGTGTATGAAAGATCTTACTACTGACCTATTGTGTATCAGATGGCAAAGAGTTCAGTTATTGGTCAGTGTGGGTTAGCTTTCCATACACAGTAACTTGGTTGATCTATCATCATCTACACGTGTCCAAGAATGGTAGCTTGGCATTTTCCTCTTGTTCTGAAGTGAACTCGATATGTGGGTCAATTGAGTTGAGATGATCAGAGAACTCATGAAAATGGTACTCGTGTAGTTTAGTCATGGTATCATCCAAAGAATAAGACTCTAACAGTGAACGCTAAATAGAAAGAAGAGTTATAAAGGTAGAAATTATACAAGCGAAAGTATTTGGATATCTAGCACAGTCTGGGAGATATTTTAGAAACAAATATTGAAAACTATCAGGTCAAATGTTGGTATATACTTACCATTAGAAGCAGCATTGAAAACAAAGGAGTAACAATAGCTGCTGTAAAAATCGCTATAGCAGTAGAAATATAAACAGTCTGTTTGAAAAGTGTTTCGTATTCGTATTATTGCTCTTATTCCAATTCATCCATGAAATCCAAGTGAATCATTTTTTCAAACAAGTCTAAAATTACTTAATATATATTTCCAACTATTTGTTCAAGTTATCCAGCAACAAAAAGCGAAGAAGAAAAACTCAAAGGCGGTTTATCCATGTGTTATTAGTAGTTTGGTAAGTTGGTTGTTTTCCTTCTTTAAAAAGACCTCATTTTGTATTTCAGATGCGTAAAGGGGAATGCCGATGACAATACAAATGGTCTAATGGTCATTGGAGTCTTTCGTGTGCGTTATATATGTTTTCACCAAAATTATATATATATTTATGTAGTTTTTGTTTCTTTTTACTTCGGTGGACTTGTTTCTATTCATGTCATTTTAACAAAAGATGAATATATGAGAAGACATTATCAATTGCTTTCTTTCTCATTTTGTTTTGGTTCTGTTGTTCTAATACCACCATGTTATGGTATACAAAATTATCAAAGTTGTACACATAATTATCCCGTGTAGGGCTTATTTTAGAAGGATGAACAAGACGATTACAAATCAGAGGCAACTCGCAGCGAGTAACATATACCTGCCATGCAGTATGTTCTTCAGAAGACTCTCCTCCTATTAATATCAGCAAATGTTCCCTAAATAAAGCTGTAAAGTACATATGTTTTAAATCAAAAAGTTTTAAATAAATTATGTCTCTTTATCGAGACATTCTAGACTGACCTTGCAAACTTCACGAACTCTTTAGTCATGCTGCAAATTTAGCAAAATACAAGTTTGTTTAGTTGACAGCATCAAATACATACCAAACTGATTACTTCCTTATAATGTTTTGTTTTAAGCAGCTGTTAGGAGATTGATGATGCCTATCATCATAAAAGAAAAATGTAATTATGCCTCTTTCAGAAACCTTGGAATCTATATTTGAATGTTTGCAGTTAGCAAATTAACACTTGCGTTCTCTTATTCTCTGGAATATTTTGTTTCGTCAGCAAACTTTGATCACAGTTCCATACTGTCAAATTTGTACACAGATTTGAAGTATCTGCGCGTATCAGTATTATCTGCACGTATCAGTGTTAATCTCATGGAACTGTTGAAATCAATTCAAATTTTCGATTTGTCATTAATTATAATTTTAAAAAGTAAATTCCTATTGTTCCTTTTAGCTCCACAAGTATGTATTGCAGTGTGACTGGTTCTATATTTCTGTAAAATTCTGATCTGAATGACGATAAACAAAACAATGAGCAGGTCTAGTAACATTTTTACAATGTTCAAACATGTGCAGGTTTTGCTGGCCTAGTACATACTTATCAAATAAATGTGAATGTTTAGTCTTCTCACACTGGATATGATAGCATTATCGTGTTCTTGCGCTTATTCTGGTCATCAAATACCTTTATCTTTCATTTTTATATTATAGTATGATTTGTCTACATTTACTTGTTATGGTTTATATTCCTAAAACTTTTGTGCACAATGTCACTTTTACATATTTAGTAGCATCGTAATGGGCATACCAGATCATACTTACCTATCATGTCTCCAAACTAGGAGCCGCGCACAGTGCATGTAATTTAACCTTCAGTTGCATACTCATCCACGTAAAATACGAATTCCAGTTGTGTTTCATAACTTGCGTGGATATGATCCACCTATTCATGCAGGGAACTGGAGCAGCATCTAACTTTAAAAAAAACGTCATTCCAAATGATACGGAAAAATGCATGATGTTTCGTCTGGGCCAGCTGTAGTTTATTGATTTGCTACTGGTTCCGAATTTCTGCTTGGATAAACTCGTCAACAACCTTGCGGCAGGACGTAGCTACGCTCGTTTTGTGATTACGAGTTGGTATGGTAGCGTAAACCTGATAGATGCAGCCTTCTCTTTCATACCGGAGTTTACCCGTTCGAGTGTATGTCTTCGGGTCACGGTTGCCGAAGCTTAGATGCCGCCAGTTGGGGCCAATAATTCGTCTCTGCTTCGCAGGGATTACGCTCACGCAAACAACGTCTGATCGTTTTCGGTTGCAAAAACCTCGCCAACTATCATGACCTTTATCTGCCAACGGACGTTTTGTTGCTCGCGGACGTATTTGCAAGGTTTAGTGATACATTTAGCTATAATGATGGATAAATATACATTGCGTACTATTTTCATCCCCGGGAACCTCTCACTGATATTGATCAATATCTGTTTATTGAACATTGTATCCGCGGTTGTATTTCCATAGCAGATCATCGCTACGCTAACGCAAACAATCAAAAGTAGACAAAGCGGCCCTTATGAGCAGTTACATCAAACATCTAGATCCAAAGAAACTCATTGAGTAGGTAATGATGCCGACAATCACGTTATTGAGTTTATGTGTACCAATCTTAGACTAAAAGCCTATAGAAAGGCATAATAAGGTACAATACAAACAGTGACAATGGATGCTTATTAGATGTTGATAAGGAGTAATCACTAGGGCTGCACAACACCTACAACAATTATCCGCTGACTCCAGAAGCGCTGTCGATGACCCACGAGTGGGTGTCTCCTACCGTTGCAGGTTTACGGAATGTACTAAGACTGTGCCAAATCGACAACAGAAAGTTAGCTATGTAATTCCTGTGAGCGATTTAGAGATGCATCTACGGTTGGGAATGGTGTAAGTAAATTTCATCGGGTACTCCAGTTTCGCCAGAACACATGGATGTCTCCTTACAACAGATGACTACGGTTCTCTGAACAACCGCTGTAAATGAGTTTGAAAAATATTCCTTCACCAAGACGAATAATGCATTCTTCGGAAAGACTACGGATAACCGACGGAACTAATAGGTGTAGATCTTGTAGGGGATAGTGAATAACAAATACTCTAAGGCTTATTGTGGACCCGGAATTCAAGTCATGCAAAATCTTCGAAGGTGGAATTCAAAATTTATGGACTTTCATGTTAAAAAAGGCATGTCGTTACCTATTTTCTTAAATAGTGAAGTACTTTCCCCGAATAAGTTGGAAAATAAATATATAGTTGACGCTTCTGAAACGGAATTTAAGTATGTCTCCATGCTTTATGTGTGATGTGTGTGTTATCACTGTAATGTCTCCATGCTTAATGTGTATTGTGTATGTTATCACTGTAGTGACTTCATGCTTTATATCTGATGTGCGTGTTATCACTGCAATCTCTCCATTCTTTATGTGTGACGTGTATGTTATTACTGTAATATCTTGATGATTTTTTGTGTAATGTGTATATTATCACTGTAATATCTTCATGCTTTATGTGTGATGTGTATGTTATCACTGCAACGTCTTAATGCCTTCTGTGTTAATTGCATGTAATCACTGTTATTCATTATTCTTTAAGTGTGATATGTATACTGTCTCTTTAATGTCTCCCTGCTTTATGTGTGATGTGTATGTTATCACTGTAATGTTTACCACGCTTGTTGTGATGTGTATGTTATCACGGTAATGTCTTCAAGCTATACGTGTGAAGTGTACGTTATCACTGTAATGTCTCCATGCTTTATGTGTGATGTGTGTGTGTTATCACTGTAATATCTCCATGCTTTATGTGTGATGTGTATGTCATCACTGTAATGTCTCCATGCTTTATGTGTGATGTGTGTGTTATCACTGTAATATCTCCATGCTTTATGTGTGATGTGTATGTCATCACTGTAATGTCTCCATGCTTTATGTGTGATGTGTGTGTTATCACTGTAATATCTCCATGCTTTATGTGTGATGTGTATGTCATCACTGTAATGTCTCCATGCTTTATGTGTGATGTGTGTGTTATCACTGTAATATCTCCATGCTTTATGTGTGATGTGTATGTCATTACTGTAATGTCTTCATGCTTTATGTGTGATGCGTATATTATCACTGTAATGTTTTCCTGATTTATGTGTGATGTGTATGTTATCACTGTAATGTCTTCATGCTTTACATGTGATGTCAATATTGTCACTATAATGTCTCCATGCATTATGTGTGATGTGTGTATGTTTTCATTGTAAAATCTCCACGCTTGATGTGATGTGTATGTTATCACTGTATTGTCTTCAAGCTTCACGTGTGATGTGTATGTTATCACTTTAATGTCTTCATGCTTTGCGTATGATGTGTATGTTATTAATGCAATGTGTCCATACTTTATATGTGTTGCGTATGTCATCACTGCAATGTCTTCATGCTTTACGTGTAATGTGTATGTTATCACTGTAATATCTTCAAGCGTTACGTGTGATATGTATGTTGTCAATGTAATGTGTCCATGCTTATATATGATGTGTATGTTATCACTGTAATATCTTCATGCTTTACATGTGATGTGTATGTTATCACTGTAATATCTTCAAGCTTTACATGTGATGTGTATGTTATCACTGTAATATCTTCAAGCTTTACATGTGATATGTATGTTGTCAATGTAATGTGTCCATACTTTATATATGATGTGAATGTTATCACCGTAATGTATCCACGCTTAATGTGATGTGTATGTTATCACTGTAATGTATCCACGCTTAATGTGATGTGTATGTTATCACTGTAACGTCTTCAAGCTTTACGTGTGATGTGTATGTTATCACTTTAATGTCTTCATGCTTTGCGTATGATGTGTATGTTATCAGTGCAATGTCTTCATGCTTTGCGTATGATGTGTATGTTATCAGTATAATGTATCCATGCTTTATATGTGATGCGTATGTCATCACTGTAATATCTTCAAGCTTTATATGTGATGCGTATGTCATCACTGTAATGTCTTCATGATTTACGTGTGATGTGTATGCCATCACTGTAATGTCTTCATGCCTTACGTGTAATGTGTATGTTATCACTGTAATGTCTCCACGCTTGATGTCATGTATATGTTATCACTGTAATGTCTCCATGCTTTATGTGTGATGTGTGTGTGTGTTATCACTGTAATGTCTTCACGCTTTACGTGTAATGTGTATGTTATCACTGTAATATCTTCAAGCTTTGTATGTGATGTGTATATTATCACTGTAATGTCTTCAAGCGTTACGTGTCATGTGTATGTTATCACTGTAATGTATCCACGCTTGATGTGATGTGTATGTTTTCACTGTAATGTCTCCATGCTTTATATCTGATGTGTATGTTATCACTGTAATGTCTTCATGCTTTGTATGTGATGTGTATGTTATCACTATAATGCCATCATGCTTTTTGTGTATTGTGTATGTTATCACTGTAATGTCTTCATGTTTTATGTGTGATGTGTGTGTTATCACTGTAATGTCTCCACGCTTGATGTGATGTGTATGTTTTCACTGTAATGTCTCCATGCTTTATATCTGATGTGTATGTTATCACTATAATGCCATCATGCTTTTTGTGTATTGTGTATGTTATCACTGTAATGTCTTCATGTTTTATGTGTGATGTGTGTGTTATCACTGTAATGTCTCCATGTTTTATGTGCAATGTGTATGTTAACACTGTAATGTCGTCATGCTTTATGTTTGTTGTGTATGTTATCACTGTAATGTCTCCATGTTTTATATGTGATGTGTATGTTATCACTGTAATGTCTCCACGCTTGTTAACCGCTCCAATGGCCTAGTGGTTAGAGCATCCGCCTCGGATGCGGGAGGTCGTGGGTTCGATCCCCGGCCGAGTCATACCAAAGACTTTTAAAAAATGGTACTAACAGCTGCCTCGCTTGGCGCTCAGCATTAAGGGGTTAGTGTTAGGACTGGTCGGCCCGGTGTCAGGATAATGTGACTGGGTGGGACATCATGCCACATGTCTGCGGCATGATGCCCCAGTGCTAGACATCACTATAAACTGCCACACTGCAGACATCGTAGCGATATGACTGAAAAATTGTTAAAGCTAAGTTAAAAATCCAAATCACACACACACACTCCACGCTTGCTGTGATGTATGTTATCACTGTAATGTCTACGTGCTTTACGTGTGATGTGTATGATATCACTGTAATGTCTTCATGCTTGACGTGTCATGCGTATGTTATCACTGTAATGTCTTAATGCTTTATGTGTGGTATGTGTGTTATCACTGTAATGTCTTCATGCTTTATGTGTGATATATGTGCATATTTGTGTCTACAATACTCCTCTTGCTCTGTATCTGCCTATAACAGACTGTTTGTCGGACTAATATTTCTTCATAAATAAGGTTACTTGTCGCAATATTCAAAGTGTAATATTTATTATTTTTTAGGTGAAATTGTGCACTTATTGTTATACAAAGCAAGGTTTCTAAGACAACACCGTGTGTTTGTACAAAATGTGTCTTCTAAGACAGCTCTATGTCTATGCGAAGTGAATCTTCCAAGACAACAAGAGACTCAAGGAAAATAATCAAACCATTTGAGGTAGTTCTCATTGTTGAGTGTTATCTCGTGGTTTGGCAGGCATCTGGCAAATCGTAATAAATAATGACGAACTTTGTCACGATGAATTTTTAAGTAAATAATAGTCTTAGATCAATTTAATCAAGCTGTACATAATCGCTGCAGTAAAAACCGAACTGAAGTTAATGATGATGACAATAGAAGCCTCAGCATCTGGTAATTTGAATTGCCATAATTATTATTGAATTTGCTGTAAATATCCATTATTGATAGGCTAATTGAATTTTCTGTAATTGTTCATAAATGTAGCGTGTTTAGTATTTGTTCATAAATGTAGCGTGTTTAGTATTTGTTCATAAATGTAGCGTGTTTAGTATTTGTTGCAAATATTCATAACTGTAGTGCTATTTGAATTTGCTGTAAATATTCATAATTTTGCGCTATTTCAAGTTGCCATAAATATTCATAATTATAGCGTTATTTATATTTGCTGTAAATATTAATAATTTAAGTGCTATTTGAATTTCTTGTAAAAATTCATAATTGTAGCGCTATTTCAACTTGCTGTAAATATTCATAATTGTAGTTTTATTTGAATTCGTCTAAATATTCAAAATTGTATCGGTATTTGAATTTGCTATAAATACTTTTAATTGTATCGATATTTGAATTTCCTATAAATACTTTTAATTGTATCGATATTTGAATTTCCTATAAATACTTTTAATTGTATCGGTATTTGAATTTGCTATAAATACTTTTAATTGTATCGGTATTTGAATTTGCCATAAATACTTATAATTGTATCGGTATTTGAATTTGCTATAAATGCTCAAAATTGTAGCGCTATTTCAACATGCTGTAAATATTCATAGCTGTAGTCTATTTGAACTTGTAAATATTTATAATTTTAGTGTTATTTGAATTCGTTGTAAATATTCGTAATTGTAGTACTTTTTTTGATTTGATGTAAATATTAATAATTGTAGCGCTATTTCAATTGGCTGTAAATATACATATGTGTAGTGCTATCTGAATGTGCTGTAAACATTCCTAATTGTAGCGCTATTTGAATTGGGAGAAATATTCATAATCCTAGCGCTATTTGAATTTCCATCAAATGTTCATTGCTATTTGAAACTGAAAATATTCATACTTGCAGCGCTATTTCAATTTGCTGAAAATATTCATAATGGTAAGGCTATTTCAATTTGCTGTAAATATTTATAATAGTAAGGCTATTTCAATTTGCTGTAAATATTCATAATGGTAAGGCTATTTCAATTTGCTGTGAGTATTTATAATAGTAAGGCTATTTCAATTTGCTGTAAATATTTATAATAGTAAGGCTATTTCAATTTGCTGTAAATATTCATAATGGTAAGGCTATTTCAATTTGCTGTGAGTATTTATAATAGTAAGGCTATTTCAATTTGCTGTAAATATTCATAATAGTAAGGCTATTTCAATTTGCTGAAAATATTCATAATAGTAAGGCTATTTCAATTTGCTGTAAATATTTATAATAGTAAGGCTATTTCAATTTGCTGTAAATATTCATAATAGTAAGGCTATTTCAATTTGCTGTAAATATTTATAATAGTAAGGCTATTTCAATTTGCTGTAAATATTCATAATAGTAAGGCTATTTCAATTTGCTGAAAATATTCATAATGGTAAGGCTATTTCAATTTGCTGTAAATATTCATAATAGTAAGGCTATTTCAATTTGCTGTAAATATTCATAATAGTAAGGCTATTTCAATTTGCTGAAAATATTCATAATAGTAAGGCTATTTCAATTTGCTGTAAATATTTATAATAGTAAGGCTATTTCAATTTGCTGTAAATATTTATAATAGTAAGGCTATTTCAATTTGCTGTAAATATTCATAATTGTAGTACTATCTGAACGTGCAGTTAATATTCATAATTGTAGTGACATTTGAATTTGCTGTAAATATTCATTTTTGTGTTATTTTAATTTGCCATAAATATTCATAATTGTATTGTTTTTCGAATTTGTTTTAACTATTCATATTTGTATATCTTTTAATTTGCTGTAAATATTTCTAATCTTCGTGCTATTTGATTGAGCTCTAAATATTCATTTTTTAATGCTATATGAATTTGCTGTAAATATTCATGATTGAAATGGTATTTCAATTTGCCATAAATATTAATAATCGTATAGGTATTTTAATTTGCTGTAACTATTTATAAATGAATAGCTATTTGAATTTGCTGTAAATATTGATAATTGTAGCGCTATTTGAACTTTATGTAGATATTCATAACTGTATTGCCATTTGAATTTGCTGTAAATATTGATAATTGTAGCGCTATTTGAACTTTATGTAGATATTCATAAATGAATAGCTATTTGAATTTGCTGTAAATATTGATAATTGTAGCGCTATTTGAACTTTATGTAGATATTCATAACTGTATTGCCATTTGAATTAGCTGTAAATATTGATAATTGTAGCGCTATTTGAACTTTATGTAGATATTCATAACTGTATTGCCATTTGAATTAGCTGTAAATATTGATAATTGTAGCGCTATTTGAACTTTATGTAGATATTCATAACTGTATTGCCATTTGAATTAGCTGTAAATATTGATAATTGTAGCGCTATTTGAACTTTATGTAGATATTCATAACTGTATTGCCATTTGAATTAGCTGTAAATATTGATAATTGTAGCGCTATTTGAACTTTATGTAGATATTCATAACTGTATTGCCATTTGAATTAGCTGTAAATATTGATAATTGTAGCGCTATTTGAACTTTATGTAGATATTCATAACTGTATTGCCATTTGAATTAGCTGTAAATATTGATAATTGTAGCGCTATTTGAACTTTCTGTAGATATTCATAACTGTATTGCCATTTGAATTAGCTGTAAATATTTTCATTTGTAGTGCTAGTAGAATTTGCTGTAAATATTCATAATTGTTGTGATATTTAAATTTGCCATAGATATTCATAATTGTAGCGCCATTTTAATTTGCTGTAAATATTGATAATTGTAGCGCTATTTGAACTTTATGTAGATATTCATAACTGTATTGCCATTTGAATTAGCTGTAAATATTTTCATTTGTAGTGCTAGTAGAATTTGCTGTAAATATTCATAATTGTTGTGATATTTAAATTTGCCATAGATATTCATAATTGTAGCGCCATTTTAATTTGCTGTAAATATTGATAGTTGTAGTGCTTTTTGACTTTGCTTTAAATATTCGTAATTATAGAGCTATTTGAATTTGCTGTAAATATTCATAATTGTAGTGCCACTTGAATATGCTGTAAATATTCCTGTTTGTAGTGCTAGTAAATATTCATAATTATATTGATATTTGAATGTCCAATATATATTCCTGATTGAATTGCTATTTGAATTTGTTATGAATATTCATAATTGAAATGCTATTTAAATTTTCAATAAATATTCATCCTCGTGGTTCTTTTTGAATTTCCTGTAAATATTCATGAATGAAGTGCAATTTGAACTTGCTTTAAATATTTGTAAATGTAACCCTATTTGAATTTCCTGTAAATATTCATAATTGTACGGATGTTTGAATTTGCCATAAATATTGATAATTTTTCTGCTATTTAAATGCGCTTTAAATCTTCTTATTTATAACGCTATTTAAATTTGCTGCAAATATTCTTAATTGTACTGCTATTTGAATTTGCCATAAATATTCATCTCTGTATAGCTGTTTGAATTTGCTGTAACTATTCATTATTATAGTGGTAACTGAATAGCCTTTAAATATTCGTAATTATAGTCCTATTTAAATTTGCTTTAAATATTCATATTTGTATTACTTTTTTAATTTGCTGTAACTATTCATAATTATGGCTCTATTTGAATGTGACGTAAATATTTATAATTGTAGATTTTAGAAAGTGCTGTAAATATTTTTAGCTGTAATGAAATTTGAACTTACCAAAATTACTCATATTTGTAGCTCTATAAGATTTTGCTGTAAATATCCATTAATGTTGCGGTATTTGATTTTTCTGTAAATGTTCCTAATTGTAGTGTTTCTAGAATTTGCTGTAAATATTCATAACTGTAGTGCTATTTGAATTAACCACAAATATTCATAATTGCAATCCCATTTGCTGTAGATATTCATTATTGAAGCGATATTTGAATTTGATGTAAATATACATAATTGTAGCCCTATCTGAAGTTGCCATAAATATTCATATTTATAGCGCTATTTGAATTGGCTGTAAATATACATAATTGAAGTGCTATTTGAATTTGATGTAAAAACTCATAATTGTAGCGCTATTTCAAATTGCTGTAATTATTCATAATTGTAGCGTTGTTTGAATTTGCTGTAAATATTCATAACTGTAGTGCTATTTGAACTTTCTGTAAATATTTATATTTTGTAGTGCGTTTGAATTCAATGTAAGTATTCGTAATGTAGTACTTTTTAAATTTGCTGTAAATATTCATAATTGCAGCGCTATTTGAATTTGCTTAAAATATTCATCATTATAGTGCTATTTCAATTTGCTGTAAATATTCATAGTTGTGGTGATTTTTGAATTTGTTGTAAATATACATAATTTTCGTGCTGTTCTAATTTGCTGTAAATGTTCATTATTGGAGTGTTATTTGCATCTGCTGTAACTATTCATATTTGTAATAATATTTTAATTTGAAATAAATATTCATAATTTTGCTGTAAATATTCATAACTTTAGCGCCATTTGAATTTGCTGTTAATATTCATATTTGTATCGTTATTTCAATTTGCTGTTAATATTCATATTTGTATCGTTATTTCAATTTGCTGTTAATATTCATATTTGTATCGTTATTTCAATTTGCTGTAAATATTCATATTTGTATCGTTATTTCAATTTGCTGTTAATATTCATATTTGTATCGTTATTTCAATTTGCTGTTAATATTCATATTTGTATCGTTATTTCAATTTGCTGTTAATATTCATATTTGTATCGTTATTTCAATTTGCTGTTAATATTCATATTTGTATCGTTATTTCAATTTGCTGTTAATATTCATATTTGTATCGTTATTTCAATTTGCTGTTAATAATCATATTTGTATCGTTATTTCAATTTGCTGTTAATATTCATATTTGTATCGTTATTTCAATTTGCTGTTAATATTCATATTTGTATCGTTATTTCAATTTGCTGTTAATATTCATATTTGTATCGTTATTTCAATTTGCTGTTAATATTCATATTTGTATCGTTATTTCAATTTGCTGTAAATATTCATAAGTGTATTGCTATTTCAATTTTCTCTAAGTACTCTTAATTCTAGTGCTCATTGTATTTGCTGTAAATATTAAGATTTTGTCGCGCTGTTTGTATTTGCTATAGATATTCGTAATTGCAACGTTTTGAATTTGCTGCAAATATTCATAATTGTAGTTCAATTTGAATTGGCTGTAAATATTCCTAAATGTAGCGCTATTTGATTTTGCCATGAATATTCATGATTGTAGTGCTATTTAAATTTGCTTTAAATATTCGTAATTGTAACGCTATTTTAAATTTGCTGTAACTGTTAATAATTGCAGTGCTATTTGAACTTCTGTAAATATTCTTAATTGTAGTACTATTTGAGTTTGCTGTAAATATTCAAAATTGTAACGCTATTTTAATTTGCTGTAAATATTCATATTATAATGCTATTTGAAATTGCAGTAAATATTCATAGTTGTAGTGCTATTTGAATTTGCTGTAAATATTCATAATTGTTGCGCTATTTTTATTTTATCTTAACTATTCACAATTGTGGTGATTTTTAATTTGCTGCTAATTTTCACAACTGTACCGCTTTTTGAATTTGCTGTAAATATTTATAATTATAGGGCTATTTGAATTTGCCATAAATATTCATAATCGTAGCGCTATTTGAATTAGCTGTACATTTTCATAATTATAGTGCTATTTGAATTTGCTGTAAATATTCCGAATCGTTTAGCTATTTGAATTTGCCATAAATATTCATAATCGTAGCGCTATTTGAATTAGCTGTACATTTTCATAATTATAGTGCTATTTGAATTTGCTGTAAATATTCCGAATCGTTTAGCTATTTGAATTTGCCATAAATATTCATAATCGTAGCGCTATTTGAATTAGCTGTACATTTTCATAATTATAGTGCTATTTGAATTTGCTGTAAATATTCCGAATCGTTTAGCTATTTGAATTTGCCATAAATATTCATAATCGTAGCGCTATTTGAATTAGCTGTACATTTTCATAATTATAGTGATATTTGAATTTGCTGTAAATATTCATAATTGTAGCGCTATTTGAATTTGCTGTAAATTTTCATGATTCTGGTTCCATCAAAGTAAATAATAATATTAATTATGCAATAGTAGAAAAGGCCTCTTCAAAGTCGGAAATTGTATACGTGGAAATAGAGGTGAGGGTGGGAGACACTATATGTTCGTTTATTTAATGAAATGGAGAAAACACTGCCAAAGCAAAATATTTTATGCATCTTTATGGGGTTGAGGGCAAGATAATGATTAAAATCATGGCAAGTACCCAGTTTTAGTAATTTATATATTAAAACAAAATCTCCTATTGACTGACTGTTTTCATGAAAATGATTGGAATAGGCTACATTGCTAATTACAAAGCCTCTGCTTTCTCTAATCACATACGTAAGTGTATGATTGTCCCTTTGTCATATTTTGTGGTCCATATAAATCAGCAGATATAACTCGGATTAATCGGTGGAATGGATTAATCTTATGAACTGCTTAACTCCATTTTTGTATAATTCCTTGTAAATAACGTTGCCATAAAGAGGTACGTCTCACTCGCTGTGCGTCCATGCTAATACTGTCTGCTACAAAGAGGTGCGTCTCAGTCGCTGTCCGTCCATGCTAGTAGTCTGCTAAAAAGAGGTGCGTCTCACTCGCTGTCTGTCCATGCTAGTAGTCTGCTACAAAGAGGTGCGTCTCACTCGCTATCCGTCCATGCTAATACTGTCAGCCATAAAGATTGCGTTAAAATTTGCCGTCCTTCCATGCTTATACTGTCTGCCATAAAGAGGTGCGTGTCACTTGCTCTCTGTCACAGAATTAGGCAAAGAAATAACTTGGTTTTGTCTTAGAACTATTCGACTATTTCTCATTGTACATGCGTACAACGTTATCTAGGGTGAATACGTGTTTTTCCAGGTAAGCGACTGTATTAACATTTACCTAGCCAGAAATTATTTGTGACGAAGTAACATTACTAACATGATATGCACGGGTATTCTACCCTGACTTGTGCTCACTCTCCTATGGATTTAAGCAAGATCAATTTCTAAAACCGACACTGGTCGTTTTGGATCACGTCTAGGAGTGTACGCTCTCCATTGTTCTCTAGCCATAGGGCTGATTGTGTATGTCGCTGTGATTGTGACTGTCGCTGTGATTGTGTCTGTCGCTGTGAAGTGTGATTGCCAATGTGACTGTGAATATGACTAGAGCTGTCTGAAGCTGTCTGAAGCTGTCTAAAGTTGTTTAGAGCTGTCTGGAGTTTCCAGAATATTCAAGGCTGCGTGCTGTCGATACGTATGTATGTATGTACGTATGTCTGTGCCACGGACGTAGACGTAGCAACTTAAAAAGGGTGATGTATGCTGTCTGTACGTGTGTATACGTATGACTGTACACGTGGTGGATCCATAAAGGGTGCGAGCGGCCGATAAGACTGTGGGCCAACCCAAGGAATCGTGCGATTGTACAAGGGGTCTAGAAGCATACGTTTAGATCAATTGTTGTTCCAATGCATTTTTATATTCATAAGATTATTTTGAATCTTAGTTGTGTTCATAAGATTATTTTGAATCTTAGTTGTGTTCATAAGATTATTTTGAATCTTAATATAGTTCATATTCGAGATTATGCGAATCTCTCTTATAGTGTAAAATACTGTTATTATGCGAATCTCTCTTATAGTGTAAAATACTGTTTGAAGCGTATATGCAGTCCATGAGGTTTCTTGGATCTGTACTTCATATTGATTTAATATTTTTGGTTTATTTTCGATGTGTGGATGTTGTGTAGAGTGATTTGAGTAAATCGTATGTTGAGAGCGTGAGAGAATCATTGTATTTTTACATCATATATTTTTCTTTACTAATTCATTCATAAATTTCCATCTTTCTCACATTGTGTTTGTCTTATTCATTTAGTCCAAAAACCCACTCGGTTTCTATTCTGCGACACTCTCGGTCCATGCTAATACTGTCTGCCATTAAGAGGTGCGTAATACTTGCTGTCCGTCCATGCTAATACTCTCTGCCATAAAGAGGTGCGTGATATTTGCTGTCCTTCCATGCTTATACTGTCTGCCATTAGGTGCGTGTCACTTGTTGTCCGTCCACGCTAATACTGTCTGTCATAAAGAGGTGTGTAATACTTGCTGTCCGTCCATGCTATTACTGTCTGCCATTAAGAGGTGCGTGATACTTGCTGTCCGTCCATGCTAATACTGTCTGCCACAAAGAAGTGCGTGTCGCTTGCTGTCCATCCATGCTAGTACAGTCTGCCATAAAGAGGTGCGTGATACTCGCTGTTCATTAATGCTAATACTGTCTGCCTATTTCCACATGGTAACTTTAAACCACATATCATAACCACACTTTGAGTGACAAAACTCTGAGATCAAGGTAATAGATTTCATTTTTGCAAATTAATATAATGGCAAAACACACTCTTGTGCGAAACGAGAGAGAGAGAGATATTCGGCCATTTAAATTTAAAGACTATAATTTGTCATACTAATACACAAGCCGAAGAAGGTATGCTGAGTATTTCATTGTGGTCTTTTATTCAAAGTCATGGTAACAAGTGAGTACATAAATCTGTAACTTCAAGGTCGTTCAAGATTAAGTGATGTGACTTTAAATATTGACTAATGTATTGTTTATCCTAGCCATAATCCTATCTTCAGTGTCGAGGTTATCATATTTACTATCGACCATCTCACTTCTTTTCCACTTATTAACAACAAAGTCATTTGAGATTAACAAATTAAACTTGATATACCCATAGCTCATTAGCACGAGGAGTGTAATATACTTGACTGGGAAGCACCGACAAGCAGGGATACTTAAATACATATAGAAAATTAAATGTCATATATGTCATGTATGCGTATATCAAGAATCTAGAAAAGTGTTTTTCTTTTTATTTACAAAATACTAGCAACAACAAAACCAGAAATACGAGAATAAAATAAAAGATTGGGTCAGTGGAGTTGGAATTTCACGGCCAATTATGATAGTTAAATTCTTGTTTGTCATTAAACGATGAATTTTCCATTTGTTTGTATTTTGCGCGTACTCCATTTTTATAAATAAAAAAACTCTCAGTCACTATGAAGAAATTTAAGCCAAAACGTAAAGATATTGGACACTTTAAGGTAGAACATAAAAGACGCATTACTTAAACTAGAGTAGGGATGGTGATTAAAGTAGGGAAAACCATTTTATCACATGTATTTCCCTTCTAATGAGAGACTTCTAACATTTTCTTTTGCTGTTGCTTGCATGCATCAATGAATATAAAATAGAAGGATGTTTGTATTTATCTATTAATCAACATTTTTTCATCCAACCCTCCAACCCCGATCAGTAAATGTTAAACCAGTCGTTCCCAACTTTTTCGAGTATGAGGACACCTTCTTAACTTCAAACAATTTCGCGGATAACCCCACGCTAATAGTTTTAATTTTAGGCTCCGTTGATTGAGAAAATAAATAATGACAAAATATAAATAAATACATTTGAGAGAAAAAAGTATATGTGCAATATATTATTTAATAAGTCTATTCTCGAATCCCTCGGTATAATGTATTGTCAACCCGGGGTCCGCTGTACACATGTTGGGAACCACTTTGTTGGACAACTCCCCCAAACCCCAACCCATTTGCCTGCTCAGTTAAGTATGATATATTTATGATGGCAACCTTTGACCCCAAATATTGTTTTCATTGCCACTAAACTATCACAAACCAAGGCTATTGTTTCAAACCATTGTCAATTCATGTTTTATCTTTGTGCTTTGGGGCACAACAACACTTTTTAACGTTTTATTATAGTTAAGCAAGTAAAGAGCTTTGCCCAAGGACACATAAATGAATTTAAAGTTGATGGATGCGTGTATTTATCTATTAATCAATATTTTTCCCTCCATCACCACACCTACTGGGCTCGGCCGTATCTTTTGATGGAAATCAACCCACGCCCTTGAGGTCATGATTTCTTCGCATTAATCACTGAGTCAGCATGAAGTGTTAAAACAAAAAAAACAATACACCATCATACACAAACAGCTGCATAGATAAATAAACCACTGAATACATTTATATAAGTGCATGTAAACAAAAGAAAATTTTTGATCTAAGGACAAATAATATGCAATTTCGGAAACTTAATAATTAACCCAAACCAATAAAGACAATTAAACGTTTTAGTGTCAATACTGGAAAAGATTATCAACATTGAACCTTCAGATCATTAGGTCATGATCAATAATCAAAAATTTGAAGACTTGTTCGCGTGCCGGCGCATGAAAATAAGTGTGGCGTAGAAACTAATCGAAATGACCTATCAACAGGATGTAATTAAAATATTTAATATATCTACAGTTGATCTAATTCATTATTTTGCTTAATTAATCCCTCCCCCCACCCCACCCCTTGGTTGGTTTGACAAAACTTTACTATCGTTAATAGATCCCGATACATTTTCGTACGACAAGCGAAAGTCCTCCATACCTCCATACATACATACATACATACATACATACATACACTGGGGGCCTTGAGTGGCCGAGTGGTCTAAAGCGGTCTCCGTTACGGATCACTGCCATTTCACCTCTGTCTGCATGGGTTCGAGTCTCGGATTCGGCTAATGTGGGTATGTGAGAAAGTTTGCCAGTAGCTTCTCGTGGGTCGTTGGTTCTTTCCGGGGTTTTACCGGATTCTTCCTTCACCATTAATACTGGTCACCATTAACAACAACATACATACATACATACATACATATATACATACATACATACATACATACATACATACATACATTGAGAAGTGTAATAGGCACACACATGCATATAAACATCCATACCTGTATTCGTACATACATGGTGTATGATACAAAGTAAAAATACATGTTAATTTGTGACATGTACAATACTACAGAACATGCTTGATGAATCACATGCGTGATCTTCAATATCAGCTCCTTGGGGAGAAGACAGTCATCAATATATAATTAGTATTCATACTATTTACGTAATAGTATCACAAACATATTATACTTGAAATATGACATCTTGGCATCCGTCCGTCTACGAGAGACGATGGCATAGCTCCAAAGTACGCTTTTGCTTATCCTTCTTTTTAGCTCTCTTTTCAGCTTGCTTTATTCTTCTCTTTTCCTCTGCGTTTTGAACTCCCTGCCTGACAGCTAGACGCCAGCTGGAACGGTTGTTTGCACAGCTCTCCCAGTCGTTGACATTGATGTTTGCTGTCTTCATATCCTTCTTGCAAACATCTTTGTAGCGCAGATGTGGTCGTCCAGTTGGTCGTGCACCTTCTGCTAACTCCCCATATAACAGGTCCTTGGGAATGCGACCTGGGTCGATTATCTTGACATGGCCGAGCCAGCGAAGGCGCCTCTCGCTGAGTATGGAGAACATGCTGTTCATGTTGGCGCGTTCTAGAACCTCTGTGTTGGGTACTTTGTCCTGCCACTGGATGTGCAGAATGCGCCGCAGACATCTCAGGTGGAAGCTGTTGAGTTTCCTCTCGTGTCTTGCATAGGTGGTCCATGTTTCGCTGCTGTAGAGAAGTGAGCTGAGCACGCACGCTTGGTAGACACGCAGTTTGGTCTTCTCGGTGAGGTTGGGGTTGTTCCAGACCCTCTGGTTAAGTCTGGCCATCACTGCTGCTGCCTTGGCAATCCTGCCGCCCACCTCAGAATCAATGGAGAGTGAGCTGGAGATGTTAGACCCGAGGTATGTGAAGTTCTCGACAACTTCCAAATTGTACCCATCGATGGAGACAGAGGGAGGGGAGTCTGTGTCCTGTGCCATGACATTTGTTTTCTTCAAACTGATGGTCAGTCCAAATTCCTTACATGCATGGGAGAGGCAGCATACCAGCTGCTGAAGTCCATCTTCCGTGTGTGATGTCAAGGCTGCATCGTCGGCAAAGAGCAATTCACGGATGAGTACCTCTGTGACTTTAGTCTTAGCACGGAGACGGGTGATGTTGAACAGCTTGCCGTCAACCCTGGTATGGATGTACACTCCCTCGCTGCAGTCCTTGAATGCGTACTGGAGAAGCATGGAGAAGAAGATGGCAAAGAGCGTCGGTGCAAGGACACAGCCTTGTTTGACTCCGCTAACGACTGGGAATGCTTCAGATGTTGCGCCATTGAAGCACACTGTGCTGTGCATGTTCTCGTGGAACGACATAATGACAGCAAGCAGACGTGGGGGGCAGCCGATCTTCTGCAGGAGTCTGAAGAGTCCACTCTGACTAACCATGTCAAACGCCTTCGTCAGGTCTATGAAGGCAATGTAGAGGGGCATCCGCTGCTCGCGACACTTCTCCTGCAGCTGACGTAGTGAGAAGATCATGTCTACAGTTGACCTGCCGGCTCGAAATCCACACTGGGATTCTGGGTAGACGCGGGAGGCTAGGATCTGCAAGCGTGCCAAGGCAACACGGGCGAAGGCCTTTCCGACGATGCTGAGGAGGGAGATGCCCCGATAGTTGTTGCAGTCGCTACGGTCTCCTTTGTTTTTGTACAAAGTGACGATGTTGGCATCACGCATGTCCTGTGGGATGTATCCCTGTTCCCAGCAAAGGCAGAGGAGTGTGTGTAGGGGCTGGAGCAGTGCTGGTTTTCCGCTCTTGAGGACTTCAGGCGGAATGCCGTCGCTTCCAGGAGCCTTCCCACAGGCAAGGCAATCGATGGCTTTTCCGAGCTCTTCCAGGGTGGGCTGTGTGTCTAGCTCCTCCATGACAGGCAGGTCTGGAATGGCTTCCAGGGCAGTTCCAGTGACATTGTTTTGGGTTGCATATAGCTCAAGATAGTGCTCAACCCATCGCTGCAGTTGTTTCCCCTGGTCTGTGATGACTTCGCCCGTCTTGGACTTGAGGGGGGCGGTCTTGTAGCTGGGGGGGCCTGTCGCTTTTTTGATACCCTCATACATTCCTCTTGTATCCCCGGTGTCAGCAGCTGTCTGTATACTGTTGCAAAGGTTCAGCCAGTAGGTGTTGGCACAGCGGCGGGCGGTCTTCTGGGCGTTATTCCTTGCAATCCTGAGGGCTTGTAGTGTTCTGGGGCTAGGTGCAGCCTTGTATGCCAGAAGGGCTTTACTCTTTGCCTCAGTCACGGGCTCCATCTCCTCCCAGTTTGCCTCATACCAGTCGACATTCTTTCGCTCCCTCTTCCCGTAAGCTGTGATGGCTGATTTGTACAAAGAGCCACGGATATGGGACCACTTGGAATCAATGGTGTCATCAGGTGTCACTTTGGTGAGGGCTTCCTTCAGTTTGCTGATGAACTGCTGTGTTTTCTCTGGGTTGCTTGCACAGTAGGTGTTGATACGTGGGTGACCCTTCTTCTTGGCGTGGTGCAGCTTCTTGGGTAATATTCGCACCTTGCTGGCCACGAGGGAATGGTCTGTGTCACAATCGGCACTGTGGTAGCTGCGGGTAAGGAGGACACTGGCCAGTTCTGCACGCCTGGTGATGACGAGGTCTAGCTGGTGCCAGTGGCGTGAACGTGGGTGTCTCCACGACACCTGGTGGATCTCCTTGCATTTGAAGAAAGTGTTTGTCGCACATAGGCTGTGGGAGCAGCACATCTCCAGCAGTCGCTGACCATTCTCGTTGATCTTGCCCCTTCCGTAAAAGCCGAGACAGGTGGACCAGGCCTCATGGTCAGCTCCCACTCTAGCATTGAAGTCTCCTAGTAAGTAAAGGCTTTCATTGTTGGGGATACTGGATATTGCCTGATCCAGAGCCTCATAAAACTTGTCTTTCTCCTCGTAGGTGGAGTAGAGGGTTGGGGCGTACACACTGAAGATGTTGACCGGGCCTAAGGATGTTGACAGCCGGAGGGCAAGGATTCTCTCAGTACCTGATGATGGAGGTTCAATGAAGGCGATTAGCGTGTTCTTGACGGCAAAGCCTACACCATGCTGCCTAGGTTCATCCAAGGGCTTCCCCTGCCAAAAGAATGTGTAATTGGCTTCCCTGATGGTGCCGCTGTCAGCCAGTCGGGTCTCCTGGAGGCAGGCAATGTCGATGTTCAGTCGGGAGAGTTCTCTGTCAATGACGGCAGTCTTCCGTGCATCGTCGATCTGCTGTAGGTCAGTGGTCAATCCAGGACACATGGTCCTGATGTTCCAGGTTGCAAAACGAAGAGTTGGAGTCTTTTTATTTCTTCTTTTAGTCTTTCCTGGTGAAGAGTTTTGTGGCCCACTTGTCGAGATGGTTCTCTAAGCTCCACGCACCCAGTGAAGCAGGCAGGCCATGGCGGGCAGCACCTTACTGACTGGGGGCTGCCCAGCTTGAGGCGGGCGGTAGCTGTCCAGTGAGACCTGATGATCTCTCCCACCGTCAGAAGTAACCCCTGGCGCCAAGCTCTACGCCAATCGAGCTTTGACTTAGAACCGGTAAACTGCTACTTCTCGTGTTGTGCCGACGCCGTACGACGACGCTGGAGTGTCCTCTCCAGTGGAGCTATGAAGCCTGGGCAGGGTGGTATGGAGAATCAGCTGTTGCCCATGCAGCAGATCCCCCCTCTCCACGCAGCTGGTGTGCCCAAGGGAACGACGAATGCCGATACAGCTTGGCACCAACGGCGTCGCAGGAGTTGCCAGAATGACGTTGAAGTCGATGTCATACCGCCTTAGGGACTCCATCTCCGGATTTTCTGTCGGGGTTTACTCCCTTAGCCTTTCCCATGAGTGGGTATAGCCACAAGGCAGCAGAGGTTTGGAATCGGAGTTTTCCTTCTCCTAAATATGACATAGCAATGCATTTATTAAACATTTATTTATTTTTATTATTTATTTATTTTTTAAATATGACATAGCAATGCATTTATTAAACAATGAAAAGGAGAATGTGACTTTAAGTATTATTTTTCATATTATTAATATCAATTAATGCTATATTAATGTAATTTCCCTGATTGAACTGAATAATTTAATCAATTTCAGCATGTTCGGAACTCACAAAAAATAAGAATTTATATTCTTCTTTCTTAGCTGCAAATAGCATTGCCATTCTTAGACGGGGAAATACTGTAGAATTTTAACCCCATTAAGATTTTGGCAACCATTTTAGTGCAACCGTTCAATAGCACTTCCTTAAATGAATTCCCATACTTCTGATCCATAACTAAGGCTTGGTGAAATCAGCGTGTCATAAATTTCACATTTTACCTTTGGAGGCACATTTCCAAACACGCATAAATATTTGTCCATTGCAAATTATTACTTGAAGCTTGTTCGCTTAAAATTTGTTCAGCAAATGTGAAAGAACCACCCTGTTTAAAAACAATTCCAAGAAATAGAAATTTCTTAACAACTTCTAACTCTAAGCCTTTATAAAAGAATAAAGAATCATTTGATATTATTCCTACATTGCGGAAAATCATAATTTTTGTTTTATTTGTATTGCCGCTAAGGCGCCATTTTATTACAATATGTACTAAGAGCACTTAGACCTTTTTCCAGACTCTGTTTTGACTCAGAAAAAAATTACTAGGTTGTCTGCGTATAAAATCATGAAAGGTAGTAGCATACCCAAGTTAGCAAATTTAGCCCACTGTCAATTCATTAATAAACATATAAAATAAGCGCGACAAGCATTCTCCTTGACCCACGCCAGTTACACAAACAAATTCTTCCAACAAGGTATTATTGAATTCCACTGTACTTTTTACATTTTCGTACATTGAATGTACAATATTAAATAATTTACCTCTTATTCCTAATTAAAATAATTGATGCCATAAAATGTCCCTCAAAACAGAGTCAATCATTCAGAGTCTCTGAATCTGTTGACTTCTCATCGTACGTCTCTAGTCTGGTCTAATAGTTGCATCAAGATCAAGATCGAACACAGCAAGACGGTTTGTATGACCTCTGACATCATGACCAGGGTTCCTATATTTCTGAATAGAGACAACATGATCATAGACCATTGCTGAATGATCTTGCTGAACAGCTTGTGGTAGTGAGTGTAAAACACTCTTTGTCTCTTCAATATCATTAGTCTCACTTCCCAGACCATGACCGCCAAAACACAACGACTACCCTTCATTCAAGAAAATTCAAATGTTCATTTGTTGAGTTAAAACGACCAAAATATTTATACAAATTACTTTCAATGAGGATCATGTGTAAGGAAGTTGCATCAACCCGGACTACAAAACGGTGACAACAAAATTAAATGAGGAAGAAATAAAATGCTTATTGCATGTTCGCAAATGCATAGATTTATATTATACTAAATTTACAGTACAAGATGAAAATACATTTAATTTTACAAGACTAATCCACAATGATTAGAAAATGTTATCAATATAAGTTATGAAGTTCGATTTAAACGGTACCTGATTTTATCAATAGAAGTTAAGACAACAAAGTTCGATTTAAACGGTACCTGATTTTATTAATAGAAGTTATGACAACAAAGTTCGTTTTAAACGGCACCAGGTCACCTGTACGTGAGGTAGCTACTTTAGATTCAACATTTACGTCAATACAAAATGATTCATGCGTTTGAAGTCATGGAAGAACGTTGTAAAAAGCAGTTAAAAAACAATATCTCAGTCATAAGTGACTTTATGGATGTTTCTGTTCGGTTAGAAATGACTGACAAAGAAATAGTATTTCAGATATCATGAATTCAATCCTGGAAGTCCAGTTGCTTCCACAAGTAGCCAGCATTGTCACAACAAATTAAACATGGAAACAATGACAAAAAAATACACTGAATTGAAAGAATCCCTGCAAACGAGTTTCTGTGAGTCACGATGATATCCAGTGGCAGGCAATACTTTGGATACAAATTGACCTTGCCCGTGTTATACTTTATTGAAAAAGTGAAGACAAAGATTGGAAAGAAGCACACGATACTTTAAGTGCAATTATTAAAAGAGAGAATAGTGAAAACAAAATTAAGTTTGATGATGGAAAATGGTTTTACAATGGACAAATTAAGGTTCTGCAAAATATAAACACTAATAATTTTCACATAAAATCTTAGTGAATTGTTTTCTAGAACTCTAAAGATAAGAATTTGGAAGCATTTCGCTAACATTAATCCAAGCAAGTTACCAAATCTCTTCAACAATATTTACAAGTCAATAAACATGAAACCACTTGAAGCAAGCAAGGCAAAAGAAGATTAAAAGTATGAATAAATATATTCGGCAACTTCACAGCTAATACATTTGGAATGCCTAACTTTAAAATAAGTAAAATATTTATAATTCAAAATTTAAAACACTTTCTGAAAGAATATGCCAACCTAGCTATACCGAAGAAATATTTAAACTATTCAAACAATGTTAAGCGTTCCAGATGTTCACAAATTGCAGGCTTAAATGGCGATGATATGACGGCCATGTTTTACAAACAATAGCTGTCTCTTTATGGCAAACAAGAAATAACAGATACACAACTGACGAGATTTTTAAGACCAAAAGGATGAACAGTGAAAAGGTGTGTACCTGTGAAATGGAAAGCCTGGGATCATTCATGTGTTATATGATAAGCATCTGAGAGAAGTATGGCATAACTAAATGACACTTACATCGGAGGTAGTTTGGAACATATTTTTTATTTGTCAACGCATTAGTCATGGCCAAATTGAGAGTACAGTATATAGATCTCAACAAGTACATCATTTTAATGCACAAAAAATCGTCAAAACAAAGAGAGGGTTTGAGACAAGTACAGTTAAATTTCAAACAGCACATAGTGTTTCAGCGCATGAGGTAGTTTGGTTTCAAATCAACCTTTAGGCTGGGAATATTTGACATCGATCTTATATCATTCATAAGCTGGAAAGTATTGAAAATAATGTTGAAAATCTTCAAACAAATCGCACTAGTAGGAGATCGACGTTATGTTGGCTTGTTTATCACCACGTCAAAGAACAATTTGTCTAGTATAAAGTACTCTGTTGATTTTTTTTAAAATGGCTTAGTATTATAAGACACTTTTACTACGATCTCAATAGTACCATTGCTTACACAAACTATTGTTGGCACAAGTAGAAGAGTCCAAAAGAGAAAAAATATTTGTGACTGAAAGAATGGCTAGTTAGAACAATTTACATAATAAACATTGCACAAGAACGTTGACGAATTCCCCTACAAAAGCTCTATTTTATTTACATGGATACCTAGTAGCAAGATCACTTTGTTGACATGCTAGCCTGTCAACATACAACGATGGATAAATACAAATCATTCATTATATTGATACATTTTAGTTGCTGTTTTTCCTTGTTGTTGTTTTGGTTTCTCTTTGTTGTTGTTCTTTTTAAATACGCTTGGGGACATCAATTAAACACAAAAAGTAAAAGACGTATGCGACGTTTTGACAGACATCGTCAAAAAATGAAAGGAAAACTGATGCAATTTGATTAAGGGAAAGAGTTTTACAAAAAAGAGTGAAGGTTTTATTGAGCTAAGTACTTTTCAACCCACTCGTAGAAAAAAACATCCGTATAACACATCATTCAAATGTAGAATGTAGAAGTAGTTTTTAAAACAAACAACCTTGGTAATAGGCTAATCTTTCACCATAGTGAAATCAATGATATAAGAACACTCATTGCACACCAGTATACATAAATCCAGATGAAGCATATATATGTCAAAGTATGGATCAACCTATTTTGTTAATTGACAACGAATACATAAGAAATGCAAAATTCAATATATTTGGTTATCGCACAACTAGTAATTATCGAATACGAATATCAGTCTACTTCGTTTTTGACAACTAATATATATGAATTGCAAAATTCAAAATCACAGTCAGAAGTTCAACAAAAATTACTCTCTTCTATTCCTGTATTATTTTCAATAACTGACGTTCCCTCTTCAACAGGGACTTGTTCAAAATCAGGCAAGTAATAATAGGTGATCTGATTTATAACAAGCCTGAAGACGTGAAAGGAGATGATATTGAGGATAAGTTTACAAGTCTGATGATGAGAAGTGAGATGATATTGAATATACATTTACAAGCCTGAATGGATATGATATTGGGAAACGTTTAAAATCCTGAATACGCGAAAGGAAATGATACGTTTACAAGCCTGAATACGTGAATGAAGATGATATTGAGGATACGTTTACAAGCCTGAATAGATATGATATTGGGAAACGTTTAAAAGCCTGAATGGATATGATACTGAGGATACGTTTACAAGCCTGATGTGAAGGGAGATGATATAGAGGATACGTTTACAAGCAAGAGCTATCAAAATATGATACATAAGATAAGATTTTCAAAACTGAAAAATTTTCAAGACCATGAGAGTGAAAGGAAGAAGTTATGTACTGAAAAAAAACGGAAGATATATGATCATTCGAATCCGCAGAAAACAATATTCCATTAAGTGTAATACATAGATAACTCTCAACAGCATGAAAAGTTTTAGGTTTTGAATGATAATATGTTTCTATAATGTGACAGGATGTGGTTACAAAGGCGCTTTTGAAAGTGAAAGAGTTAAAGCTGATTTGTTTTAATTGCGAGTTCTGAAGTAAAGGGTAACAAAGAACAGTGACATAACAAAATGGTTCACATGAAAAACTTGGTAATAATATCCAATATAAACTATCTAATGCGAAGGTAATACAATACATCGTATTTTCATGACTTAACTGATCACGTAGTTTTGTAATACATATTAAATAGCGCAAAAGACAACATAGCGTTTATAATTTTCACATTCATATAAGCTTTTTACCCATACAGAAATATCTTTGTGCTTCCCCTAAGCGTTTACATCCTTGTGCAATAATGATAACTTTTCAAATATCAAAAATAAATATTCTTTTCCTTATTTCAAGTTTTAAATTTGTGTGTAAAACATGGTATAAGAATTTGTTAATTCTTGTCTAGTTCAAAGACGGAATAAATGTAGTTCCAGTTTCTTTAGTAATGTTTTCTCACGCATCAGGCGACGAAGTGTAAATTATGATTTATCTAACAAGAAATATGTTATTACAGTACATGTGTATGTAACAGGTAACATTTTAACTTGACCGTTTCATAAATTTCTATAAATCGCCATTTTATTGTTGACTGATTCTGTAAAAGCATCATATTTTTCTCGACTGATTGTGTTAAACATCATCTTTTTGACGACAGATTGTGTAAACATCAGCTTTTTGACGACTGATTGTGTAAAACATCATCTTTTTGACGACAGATTGTGCACCTTGAGGTAACTTTATCGTAAGTGTAGTACTTACCCCTTCCAGAAGGTGGCCATGTTTGCTGCATCAGATATTTGTATTCAACCTACAATCGGAATTGTTCCTCCATATATGATTGATTGATTGATTGATTGATTGATTGGTTGGTTGGTTGGTTGGTTGGTTGGTTGATTGATTGATTCGGCTAGTTTGTATGTCTGTTTGTTTGTAATGTAGATTTAATTTGTCTTATGTGTTTGCTTTTGTCCACGTTAGCACATCAACAATATTCCTGGCTATAGATATATCGGTACATTGGCACATTAGAGATTGGAATTCATTCTAACACTCCATACTTTTGGATTTGTGATTGAACTTTTAGGATTTTTGTGATGTAATTCACAAAATACTGTAAGTTTTCTTTGAAATTTTCATTTGTTATTCTAGAGAAATAAAAGTATTTTGGCTGAATTGTACAAAACGTGCTGGTTTGCTCTCTTTTCTGTTTCTAAGTTTAAGACAATAGGTTGTAACAGAAATATGAGTCTGTTATTTGCTTTTTATTTAAATTGGCTTTGTTTGGGAATTTGTTTAGAGTCTGGTAAGTCTTCCAACACGAACAAATAAAATCTACGAGGACGCGAAAATTGTAGATTCTACACGTGTGCAATAGCATCCGTAGAGGATGAATCCTCACAAATAGGATTATTTGAAACAATAAATTCGATATTTGCTTGGGAATGAGTTTATAGAACAAAGAAATGGTAACTGGTAAAATTGCAATTATCAGGAAGCAGAAGGATTTTCAGCACCACAACTGAATTAGACTGTTAAAGGATGTGACCAGTATGAACATTGAACTTGTCAATAAATTAACCATACACCGTGAGATTGAAAGTGCGTGGTACTTACTGGTTACGTTTATGGTAGAACCAAATCAGACAAAAGGGTAAAATTTAACATTTATGATGAAATGGATGAGTAAATTAGGATGTAATATCATTTACAATGTTATGAGTTCATGAAATTGTCCAAACAGGAATGTGGAAGTTACATTTCGCTGAATAGCAGTTTTGATTAACATGATTAATATTGTTGATTAATATTATTAATATTTTTGCTTGTTTCATGGGGATATAGTTACCAATTTATTTATTTACTGGTTCATTCAATAATTCATTATTTTCTTCATCAGTTCTGTCAACAATTCATGAATTCATTATTTCCTCATTCAGTGTATCATACCATTCTTCAATCAATTCACCAAATCATAAATAACATTTCATTCATATCTACATTTGCTTAATCATTGAATCATCCTTTTTAAAAACTACACATCCACAATCCAGTGGCTCATTCCTTCTTCCTCCAACCACTGCCACGTTTACCTATTCACTTATTCATATTTACTTTTTCTTCCGTCTTTCATCTTTCATTTCTTCGTCCACTTGTAATTTATACTCGTATTTTCTGTGTTTATTGGTTCGCTAATTTGATTTAGCTCCAGAGAGATCTGTTGGAGGCGTATAAGAATGATCTCAGGTGGGTTCGTTTCACTTGTTTTCCGTTGCCCATTGTATTAATATTTAGCTGCCTATTTATTAACATGTACTGTAACACCATGTATGATTTTGTAATGGATGTTTGTATTTTGTGCGAGTGTGAGTGCCATGCGAATGATAAATTCAAGGTGACACTTATTTTTATACATTCTTGAAAAAGATTATGTATATGTAAAATGTTTGCCGTTTTATGAATAAATTTATTTTTTGAATGTTAAAAGCTTGTAGAGTTCAGTCTTTAAACATTTTCCAATAGGCAAAGCAGTCTTTAAGTGAAGGGACATTTTCCAATAGGCAAAACAGTCTTTAAACGAAGGGACATTTTCCAATAGGCAAAGCAGTCTTTAAAGGAAGGGACATCTTCCAAAAGGCAAATCAGTCTTTAAACGAAGGGACCTTTTCCAATAGGCAAAGCAGTCTTTAAACGAAGGGACATTTTCCAAAAGGCAAAACAGTCTTTAAAGGAAGGGACATTTTCCAATAGGCAAAGCAGTCTTTTAGCGATGGGACGTTTTCCAATAGGCAAAGCAGTCTTTAAACGAAGGGACCTTTTCCAATATCCAAAGCAGTCTTTAAACAAAGAAACGTTTTCCAATAGGCAAAGCAGTCTTTTAGCGAAGGGGCGTTTTCCAATAGGCAAAGAAGTAGAATGTTTCTATTATATGCATGCATGAAACTCACAGTACAAAGACCGATGAAAAGTCTTGGGCTTGCTAGATGAGGATACAAATGTATTTTTAGTCACTGTGCTGGGGTCTCAATATTCTAGAAATACTTTTGAATTTATTATCCATAGATAAAGATGTGACAGTCAAGGAGATATTAGTTTAGATATTACATTAAACGGAAATATAATAACCCTTATACATTTGTATTGGTGTAAATATTACGTAGGGGGGAATCAGGAGGACTCTTTTCGTGCTACTCTTTCCTGTAATGATCAAATGTCCTTAGCCATTTGAAAATGAACATAAAAATATAGATTATTATTATCAAGAAACAAAAGAAAAAGAGGGCAAATTAAAGAAAACTGAAAAAGAAATATAAATTAAAAGAGGACTTTCGGATTACGTAGATGGGAAAGCTCCAGAAAATTTAGATAAAGAAAGAAAGCAGAACTAACAGAATCTAGGACAAAATACAGAGGTGTTATATTAAGATCCAAAGCTCGATGGTATGAGTTGGGAGCAAAAGGCACGAAATACTTTTTAAGTCTTGAAAAAGAAATTCTGTCAATAAGACAATAAAGTAAATCATTTTAGATGATGGGACAAATATATCAAACAGCTTTATTTGGAATTATGCAAAAGTAGAAATGCTCAGCGTGAGGTCAATAACATTCAAGAAACTCAAAATAGATTTATCACAATATTAAATTTAGTCAAGATGAAAGAAAATTGTGCGAGGGTCTACATACAATTGATGAATACAGTATATCTCTAAAACGGATGGAAAATGGGACAAGTTCTGACTCAGGTGTATTTACGGCAGAGTTCTATAAAATGTTTTCGAAGACAAATGGAGATTTCTATGCAGATCAATAAATTATGGATATACTGAAGAAAAGCGTTCAGATTTTCAGACTCAATGAGTCATCACATGTTTACCAAAGGAACACGAATACAGAAGATATTTTAAAAATTGGAGACCTATCACTCCTAAATATTGACTATATGATAGCTCCGGGAGCTATTGCATATAGGGTTAAAAGGTTCTTTCATCAATAATCATTTTTCTCTATTATCTAGACAAATGTAACAAAATAAAAACAAATGCTAATTTAATTGGGAACACGAAATTTTCCGATGAAAGACTGTGCCTCGATATAGAACTAATTTGGTCTTTGCCTAACTTTGAACTCCTTGGCATCGATTTTTCTCTGACTTACAACGAGTGGTGGAAAATAATTATAGGAAGAAACTAAAAGAGGCAAAAGGAAGTCTGGTAAGCTGGAGTACTTTAGAAGGAAAGTAATTGTTGTGAAAAAAACAATTTTTTCAGCCATCAAAATTCATCAGCAAAAATTGAAGCAGAACTAAATTGGACCTTATTTAAGTTTGTATGGGGTGGAACGCTAAAGTGAATTAAAAGTAATATACTTATAACTCAGGAGAATGAGGTTGGATTAAATATGATAAAAATTTATAAATTCATTAGATATATTAAGATACAGTGGATTAAATGATTGCTGGAAAACGAGGATGGAGCGTGGCAAAACCTAGCCCATAGAAATGTGTACAGAAATGTGAAGGATATTTGAAATTTAGGGAGGATAAATTTAGAAAAAAAACTGGTAAGCTCACTAAAAATGGTTTTTGGAGAGATGTAACTTTGGCAGTATCGACTTAGTAAAGAGGATCCGTAAAATCCAAATAAATTTGTATCACTGAGTTTTTCAAATTTTGTTCCACCTAGAAAGTTCCACTAATGCAAATCCTAGAAATATGCTGGCATTGAGGTTCTTAATGATTTTGTCGAAGATCGCTGTAATTTAAGACCTTTTGAAATGAAACAACGAGAAACTGGATGCGACGATGTTTTGAAATATTTTTCATTAATATCCAAAATCCCAAAATCTTGGAACAATTCAATAAAAAGAAACATTTAGCTAACATGCTTGACCAGCAGGAGGATAAAATAATGAACGTGCAAAAACAAAACTCACTGTAGATCTTGTACAAAAGGTAAAGTGGCAACACGTTGCTAAGCAAGAAACGTCGATACAATTTTTAAATAAAAATACAAGTAGTGAGGAGTGGTCTAATATTTATAGCGAAATTTTTACCAGTGATACAACTTATTTTGTTCTAAAATTAAATTAATTCATAGATAAAATTGTCACTAAAACCTTTTGAAAAGATTTAACATATTAGACAAATGCACTTTCTGTAAGAATGAGAAAGAAAGTATTGAGAATCTATTCTACGACTGCAACATTACTTCAAATTTTGGTACTTTTTTAGCTAAATTTTGCACCTTCTTGCCCAAATATTGGACACTTCTCAAAAAAAAAAAGAAATATTTCTAGGAAGTAAATAATTGGACATTTTGTGTAATCACTTGCCTAATTTGGCAAGGTATTATATTTACACTTGCAGATCCCAACATACGAAATGCTTCTAAAGATACTTTTAAGCCAATAGTTGAAGCGCATACACGTTTTACAATATACAGCTAAATTAAACAAAAGAGAGGATTAATTTCTTCCAAACTGGGCCTCAATCATGAACATGTAACTTTGTGCAATGAGGTAAACAGGAACCAATACTGTAAAAATGCGAAGCCTACGTCACCTATACACCGTATACTTGTGTGCAGGTGCATGTGTGTGTGTGTGTGTGTGTGTGTGTCTTTTTTATTCCTGTACATCATATGTATTGTCCCAGAGTAATTAATAGCCAGAAATATTAAATTGAAGGGTGACCTTGGGATGGTGTTCCCCGACCCAGCGGTCAACCTATTACGGGGTTAATAAAACAAATAAAGTGCTAAAAAGAAATAGTAACTAGAGTTCACCATTCATTATAGTGCTGAAACCAAATAATTTCCGAATATGCACGGAAAATAGAAAAGTGAACAAAACAGATCCATTTCCAATGCCAAGAATTGATTACTACATTCACAAAGTTTGAAAAACAAAATGTGTCATTAAGTTTGAACTTTTGAAAGAATTCTAGTACATTCCAATAAGGGAAAGAACGAATTGAAATTTCGGCATTCCTAAATCAGTATAAAGTGATAACTTTTGGTATAAAACGTTCCAGCCTCTAATGCGCATGACAACATCTGGTTTAAATACTTGGAAATTATTTGATTGACTCAGGGATGCAAATCTGACAATTGTTTTAAGTAAAAGTGAGTTTTACCGTGTTTGTGTTACACTTGTAAGACATATTCTGCGCACAGCCAAGTTAAACCCATAGACAATTAGGTCAAGGCTATCTTCTGAAGTCACTATGATTATAGTAAGAGGCAGCTGACGTGATTTTCTTTGGCTGAATATTATCGGTTTTTGTGTTCCAAATGTTCCTCATTTCTGTACCCTTGAACAATTTGTTGAGTATGAAACCAAGATTCATCGGTCTGACACATGTATGGGAATACAACTTTGACATTCGGCACCTCAAGAGAAAATATAGTGTAACTGAAGATACTAAATTGTTATATTTTGAGTAGATCGTATGATATTCCCAAGACATCGTCATATCTATATCTATCTATCTATCTATTATATATATATATATATATATATATATATATATATATATATATATATATATATATATATATATATATATATATATATGAATAATATGTTAAAGAAAGCTTTATTGAATAAATATGTTTCTTTATGAGAAATGGTATAATGTATATTTAAATTGTGTTGTATGTTGGCTTTTATAAATGAATATTTGCTTAATACCTATTTAATTTTTATTGTTTAATTGACCTTTGTCCAGAAATGTTGATAAGAGTTTGGACTAGCTGAATAATGGATTTTTTATGGGGGTGGGGGGTGGGGGTATAAACAACATATTAAATATTGAATATTTCTCTATTATTGTAGATTACATACAGTATTAATATAAATATTACTTGGAGGTAAACGTGCTTACAGATGTTGAATTCAAGTTCTAGGTTTGTTTTTAATCATTAAGAATTTTCATGAATTCGATGGGAAAATGACCTTCATCCTGGTTCTGTTATTATGTATTAGCTTTAATATAAATGTGGTTTACTTCAGAATTGATCAGTCTATATATTAACATCAGTATTAGTGAAATCAATTTTAGTTGTATTCAGTTCTCATTTGAGAGGATTTGTTTATTTAAATTATTGATTGAAATTACAAAGTGCCCATGAATAATTGTTTCGGACCAAATCGCTGTTTTGGAATTCTCGTGAATTCATTCATTGACATATTGAATTATATCATTTTGATGAATCAGGACTGTTAGCACATCATCACTGCTCCAGGACATTGGCAAATCTACACATTACAGATTGAAATTCATTCGGAACACCACTAGACTTGTTTCTGAATACTCCATAGTTTTGGATTTGTGATAGATCTTTTAAGACTTTTTCGAATTCGATTCACAATGCTGTAAATTCATTTAAAATTTTCACTTTTTATTCTAGGGAAATAGAGTATTTGCCGAATTTCACAAAACCTGTTGGCTTTTAATCATTTCTGTTACTTACTTTCCGTATGATGCTGAGTTCGGGCTTTCAAGTCATTCGTTTCTTTAGTACAAAGTCATGTAATAATAATAATAATAATAATATTTATAGGTAGAAAAGCAGATTTTTGACATACGCAGAAAATAAATAAAGTATACATATCAGAAGCGTATGTACTATATCAAGTACTGAAAACATTTTCTTGGAGGCGACTGGGCCGAATCGGATAACTGTATCATCTCCTTAAGCTATTTATAAAATGTTCAAGTTGGGTAAAAAGGTAACGATACTCGCCGTTTTATCGTGATAGTCATCTTGAGGAATTTTCCTTAAGGATGGAAATTGTAACCCGGTTCTTCGCACATTCTCAAGGTCAAGTCATTATACATCACATAAATTCATCACTAATGGATAAACTTATTGATATAAAAGATACCTGGAAAGTCACGTACGCCAAGCGTGGTACTGGCCACGTGACATACGGTATTTTTATAAAGTGAATCGCACAGATTTTATGCCAATATATATATAGCCTGACTGCACTGAAAACTGGAAATAATTTGTGCACTCCACATTTTTTTTATTACAATCTATAAAATTGCAAAACAAATTTGAAGAATGTTGCAGCTTTTTATATTCGCCGCCATTTTGGCTTACACAAACTCTATTCGATGCCCATGGATGTTTTGTGATAAGTTCAACTGCCCAGATGTTTCTGCCTGCGATGGTGTCATTAAGAAGGGATTGTGTGGATGTTGCAACATTTGCGTAACCGAGAGAGGTCAAGCTTTGAACGGTAATGTCAAATACGTCTATTAACATGGAACTAAACGTTGATAAAACTTCCAAATTTAATACTGATCGAAGGATACACATTTACAGATTTTTCTTATTTCTTTTCTAAATAACTTTTAATAATAAGTTAAACCAGTTTAATGGGTTTCCTCCATGTCGTTATTGCTTTTGCTCTGTTCTTCAGAATCAAGTTTCATTGGCCTCTGATTTACTATAAGTTTTATCTCACTGGAAATATCGGCAAATATATGACGATGTATTGCATGAGTTAAAAGACACTATATAGCATTATGTAATCCCGCTCCAGCAAACATGATTAGCTGAAACGTTTTTTATTTCTTCAAAGGATTAAAACTAAGATTAGTGTTTTCTATTTTGCAAACTTTAAGTCCTATTGAGAATTTCGGAATCACTATTTTCGTCTGAATGAGAACGTAATGATTCACGTATGGCCCCATTTTCTAGTTTTGCCATGGAAGGATATTTTTCATCGTAGTGTCAACAGATTTTAAGAGACTTATGTACTCTTGAAGGTTTTAACTTCATTCACTTGATATTGTACACACGCTTCTGATATTGGCACAGAAAGAAAAAAAATACCTTGAAACACTAATGCCCTTCGATGATTGTAAGTTACAAGTCTGGAAAAGTCATCCCGCAAGGCATTGAAGGGAAGTGGTCCGCGCTTTCTGTTATTTATGTTTCTGCGATCTTGGCTGAAGGTCTAATTCAGTAAGCAAATAACTGAAGACTTGAGAAATAACCGATGATAATAGGGTCATTTTTTGATAAGTTTCCGAATATAGCTTGAAATATATCATTGGGTGTTCGGTGTGTAGAAGCCATTCAGAAGGCCAGCTGTTGCTACATATTTTTTTTTAAAGTGCCTTAAAAGAGTTTAAATTTTTTGGGAAAGATTTGTGTATAGGCAGTACTCGAGTGGTTCAATGTTAATCATTTTAGGATCATTCTTCATTATAGATAAGAGCAAATTGTTAGTTAAAGACGCATTAATAGTGGACTATTTCTGCAGCACATCCTATGTCAGAACATATGAAAAGTGACTGATACGATTACAAAGAGGCCATCAGCATGGAGACGCAATGACTGGCATTTCCTGCTTTGCATGCATGTATAATTTATTTTGTTTTTCTTCTGCAAATGTACGTAGCTCTGAGAGTTGCTCTACGTGCCAATACGTCTCATTATTATTATCATATTTATTATTATTATTATTATTATTATTATAGGCCCTTGTGCTAAAGAGACGAATGACTTGAAAACCCGGCTTCAGCATAATACGATTAATGGCATGCCACCCATTGGTCTATCGCTACCTGTGTGTACCTCAGATGGATATTATGCCCCGAAACAGTGTCGCGGCTCTCGGTCAGTATTGGTTGATTGTAGTGTTTGTGGAACTGGATATGGTGGGCGTAACAGAAATGTGTTGGTTTTTAAGGCACTTATAACACGTTGTTAGTTACATAATTTATAACACGCTGTTGGCTATATTATTTATAATACGCTGTTGGCTATATCATTCACCGGGAATGACCGTTTAGTACTCTTCATAAAGGTACATCGAGGCAACTAACCCAGGCTGACCTGCGATGTTTCGAACCCGCGACCGTTAGAGTATGAGTTCAACTGATATACAAACTGAGGAAACGCGGCGTCCTACAACGAAAGTAGTGAATGGGGGCACCCTACGGACAATGGGAATTAGCATTAAAAACACCCTTGGGGCACTCTACGGACAATGGAAATTTAACATGGAGAAAAATCGTGGGGCACTGTACGGACAAGGGGATTTAACATGGGAATAAATCGTGGGTCACTCTACGGACAAGGGGAATTTAACATGGGAATAAATCGTGGGTCACTCTACGGACAAGGGGAATTTAACATGGGATTTTTTTTTTTTTTTAAAATTTTTTTAAAAAAGGGGTAGGCAATTCAAAGACTATCTCTTTTCGAGAAATATGGCTGGCCCTGAAAAGGGCCTTTGGGTTTTCTTCTTCTAATTTCTTCTTTTCCTCCACCAACTTCTTATTTTAGCTCCAACACTCTTTCTCTTCTTTTTTTCTCCTTCTCTTCTTTCTTCTCTTCCTCCTCTTCTTCTTTCTTCCTCTTCTCATTTTCCTCTTCTTTTTCAATTTTTTCGTTCCATGTTCTTATTCTTATCTTTTCCTCTTCATCCTCCTTCTCCTCCTTGATCTCTTTCATGACACCACTAATCTTGTCCTTTGCTTTCCTTAAATTGTTAATTTCCATCTTCACACGATGGGGACTATAGGAATAATGGTCTTCAACCAGTCTTATTAGCATCTGTTCCATTATTCCTAAGTTGTCTAAAACGTCTTGCAAGGTTTGTAATTTGTCCATTTGGTTTGACGCCATCTTCTTCTTTGTATTCTTTGCAGAATGGTTTGAACAACTAATACTGTGGGTTCTTATACGAAAAGCGCGAACGTGAAGGAAAACATCCCCCTAAAACATAAAATGGATCTTACCTAGATGATGACCAACATCGCGCGTACGTGAAGGAAAACATCCCCCTACTTTCTCATTTTATATAATATAACCCTAACTATACTCTCCTCATTTGCTAAGAAACCCATAATCTACTATTCACACAAACATACCTGAGCTCTTACAAACACACAAACACATACACTTCCACTATTAATAAAGAGTTAGTGTTTATTTTCACACTACTCTACCTACACACATTGGCAAATTAATAGTTATTTCTTTTCTAGAGTATTGGGTAGCCCTGAAAAGGGCTGTTTTTGTTTGGAACTTCATGGACACCTGGTTAATGGTGGCACCTTCCAGGCCTGGCGCCACATACACATCTTATCCCCCAGTTACTTTTTACCTTTTGGGGGGAGAGAGCAGAGGCAGGATATGTCGCTTCAGAATCCCAATTTTCACTCTCTGGGATTCTGAAATTTTTTCTTCTCTCCTTTTCCTCCTCCTCTTCTTTATATCTTCTTTCCTCCTCTTCTTTTTTTCTTCTTTCCTCCTCTCTTATCCTTCCCTCCTCGACAATGGCTTCAGCGGCCAGTTCATTTAATATGCGCCTGGCATATTCCAGATGCACATGAAGTTCCAACAGTTTCTCCAGTCTCGTGTTCATTTTTGGTGTTGATCAATCAACAAGGGTAGCTGGACTGCCGAACGAGTTTCATTTTATACTGAAAGCGCGGACGTGAAGGAAAACATCCCCTAAAAACATAAAATTCATCTTACCTAGATCATGACCAAGAAACAACAACAACGCGCGGACCTAAAAGAAACACTCACTCACGTTTTTATGCTACCCATCACTTCAATAGACTATCCACATACGCAAGGCAATCCAATCTAACCCCAAATATACACCTCAAACAGCCAAATAACTAACATCATTTTAATCTACTATACACATCAATCTATTTTTTCACTTACAAACACACAAACTCATACCCTCACATTCTTTAAGAAAGAGTTAGTGTTTATTTTCACACTACTCTACCTACACACATTGGCAAATTAATAGTTATTTCTTTTCTAGAGTATTGGGTAGCCCTGAAAAGGGCTGTTTTTTGTTTTGCTATGGCATTCTTTTTTAGTTTCTAAGAATGCGATGTCCTCTGAGGATAGACTTTCTGGCAATAGGTCTGCTTCTTCGGAAAGAGAAGAAGAATTCTTTGGTGTCGATACGACAATCGACAAAGCCTCTGTCAGCTTCAGGTTGTTGCTGCTGCTGTTGTTGTTGCTGCTGTTGCTGCTGTCTCTGAAGTCTGTACTTCTCTGTCCATTCTTCTTTCTCCTTGTTCATTTCTTCTCTGAAGAGCTCTTCTATCAGGTCTTCAGTGATTTTTAACATTCTCACATTCTCTATTTCTTCTGGCTTCGGTATCAGACTGTGTCTGACCCTATGCAAATTCACGTAGGCTTCGTTGAGCTTAGCTAGTTTGGAGCACATCTTCTTAGGAGGATGAGTCGATAATGGATGGCTAGACTGGGAACAACCCGGTTCTTAAAGTTAAAGCGCGGACGTGAAGGAAAACATCCCCCACACGGTTTTCGAGCCGCAACGTTCATGAGAGGGATAGTAAGAAATGAAAGAGCATCAATCCAATATTCTTATAGCTAAACAAACCACAAAGGCATTTTTTTCAAAACACAACATTTTTATTCAAAAATCACTTAACACTAAACAACAACAACTCTAACATTTTTTAACATTAATCCAACACTATAACATCTAACAATTTTTTTCAAATCACAAACGTTTTTTTCTTCAAATGCGATCTACTTTAAACAAGGCTGACAACGTTGTGAATGAAATTGTGATTTCCACTGTTGGAAATCATTAGGCCATTGATGGACACTACGTTTCCTAGCTTGAGACAAAAGATAAGCATAATGGTCACAAAACCATCGATCTACTTTCACATCGTTTCTAGAAGAAGAACGAGGATCAAAATGAGTCACTAAATGTTCTAAGGAATAGCCCAGGCTGCGATGATGCAGAAAATACACACAGTACTGTCCACACACCAAGGAATCTGTGCCTTGTAATTTCACGTTATTGAATCGGGTGGTTTGAACATTTCTTCTCATAAAGTCGATGATATCGTCTTCCAAAGGGGGCAATCCGTACGAATCGAAATATTCCACACATCCTTCTTGAGGAAAGTAGACGGCTACCCAGTGGGTTCCTGGGAGATGACTTTCGTCCGTGTTGATCACGTAAGCTTGATGGTCTTTAGGTTTGCGATGAGGGAGTTCATCTTTAGCACAGACGACAGGATTCCAAGAAGCCGTATACGAACTATGGTTCAAAAGGTAATAAAGTTCCCAGGTATCCATTGATTTGTGTTTTTTTTCTTCTTCACAGGTAATAATAAGTCGTCAATTCGATCCTGACTTTTTGCTTGAAAATGTCTGACGAATAAACGGTTATTCGTTCTGTTTCCTCACTCTGATTCAGGAGAGCTTCGATACGATGGATCTCTTGAGTGGTTAATGGTGGACAAGAATGTTCACGCAAGTCTTTATACCACTGGTGCAACACGTCTTTGTTTGAGATGAGACTCCAAGCTTCGTCCAGATACTCGTCCAATTTTTCTTCTTGACTCAACATCAGGCATTTATCGTGTTGAATTTGACTGGGATGATCGTTTTGACATCCATAACAATTTTTCTTGATCAATTCCGTCATTTTGTCGACCAAGTGTTTGGCAAAACAGGAGACTAAATGGGCTTCTTGTTCTGGCCATCTCGACTTCATCATGACAATTTCTTCGTCTTTGTCTTGGGATTCTCCTTCCACGGTCTCCTCACATTTCATGTCCAAAGTTTCTTCACTAGGTAAAGAGGGATAACAGTCTTCCATGGCTTCTAGTAATCTAGAATGACTTCTCTCAAACTGTTGATTTCTATCGTATTGTCAAATTCTGCATACAGGATCACGTTCAACGTTGGATCAGCAGGGTCTCGATTTGCAAACTGAATTTCCACACGAATCTGGCCAGATTTTATAGGGTGGAAATGTCCCTCGTCGCTGCCTTGGTCTGGAGTGAAATCGAAAGCCCACAAAGCGTAGCCTCCTGCATAATCTTCGTACGTAATACCGTAACTGGTATTGGTTCCTAACTGTCCGGTGGCTTCGTACAGGGACAAGTACGATCTCAAGTAATTGTTCTGGGCAAAGTTAGGCTCAAAGGGTCGTGTACACAAGGTCTTGCCGTCACGACTGACTTCGATTTTGGACACGCTAGAGTGTCGAAACTCAAAAGGATTTTCGTTGTGAAGTCCATTGAAAGCTGAATTCCTGACGATACCAACGATCAAACGCTTGGGTAACTGTCCTTGGAACAGATGATCTTCGATCATGGATCGCTGTCCAACAGGAATGGTGAACGTTTTCACTTCCACACGTCGTATGGGATACTTGGCGGTCGTTCTGCTCAACGTCTGACTGATGTCGTTTCCCACTTTAGGTAACACTTCCACACGGTGTACGTAAAGTCTGGCTTCTTGGATAACAGTTTTGTATTCGTTGGCATGGGCCATCAAATGGAAAGCGGCAGTGCTACGATTCAGTCTCAGGCGAATATCAACTCCGTTCAGTAAATACTTTTCTTGTAACCACATGTCCAAATGCAAACGATCCATCAGTTCTAAACTACGTCCTTGCAAAATTTTAGTTCTACGTGTGTTAAACCCCACATTGTGAGGATTGTCATCTTCTGTCAGGGCTGTGTCGCTAAACGTGCCTGCACCTGCCGTGTCAGGTTTCCATACCACGCAAGCATCCAGATGAGTATTCTTGGCTTCTTTTCCGTACGTCAAGAGATTTTCCAAGTAGGCACGATATGGGTAAGTATCCATGCTGCTGCTGACCAGTTTGTTATTCAAGTACAAGTCCACTTCGCTGAACAAGGAATGCATGAAATTGTTGACGGGCGCTACCCTATCATTGGCTCCAGGATTGGTGTTGTCAGTTTTGATCACTTTGACTTTCAAATACAGGTAACTGCTATTCAGATCGATGTAATCTTCGGGTTGTCCTTTGATTTCGAACTCGATGGGAGCGGAATCCGTCAAAGAGGAGACGGGATGAAATTCCACCCACTGCGATTCTTGCATCGTCATCATGGTGGGGGGCATGGCAAACATATCCAGTTCCGTCTTGGAACAAGCACATGACTCTCGGTGCATCATTTTTTTCTGTGTCTCAATAATCGAAAACGTCTAAGTCTCGAACGGTTCTTCTTTTCTTGGCTTTTCTAGCTTGAAGTCTGGTGAAAGGGTGTTTTCTTCGTCGTCTCTTTCTGCCTTGTCCTTGCTGAATGCCTGACTCGGTAGCGTGCAGGGCATTTATAGGTGTGTCTCGTCGGCCCAAAATGTCTTTACCCGTTTGCAGCAGGACATTTTTGCCTGCCCTCATGAAGGCTTCTTTAGGGTTTTGTTTGTCGATGATGACATTTTGGAGAAATTCTTTGCCTTTCGTCAGTGCTGCATCTTTCAAGGCGTGCAATCCGCGTGTCACCATCGGTTTCAACACCGGGGCCACCGAACGAAAGGCCGATTTTAACATGTCTCCTAAACCGTGTCCTCGCTGTCGTGCAACCCCTTGGTACACTGGATACATGACTTACTTACGAATCGTGAGAGAACCGTTTTCGAAAATGGAGTTTCACCGTGACTTTTCCTTTGGTAAATGGAATATTTTGTCCCAGATCTCCTTTTATAGTAATGTTGACCGTGTCCAAATACGACTTGCTGACTGGCAAATAGTGAGGATGGACAAATTCGCGGTGGACGTGGTAAGTGTTTCCACCTTCCTCGTCAGCGTTCGCGGCAGAATCCACTTTGAAAGGAATGACACGCAGTAACGGTACGGAGGTGTGTCCCACCACGTTATACTCCACCACATCGGAGTACACGAACATCAAATTCAGTCCTTGGTTCAGTTCTACTGGGGTACGAAATAACTTGCTAAAAGACTCGTTGTCGTAAACAATGGGTAATTCGTTGTTCTTGAGTATGCTTATTCTCAGATTCATGTCTCCGCCCAACATGTCAAACAATTCAGGACAAAATAAAATGGACATGATTTTACTCCGCTCAAATTTCATCGAGAAGCGACGAGCTACTTTGTGGTACTCCATGGTGACACTTTTGTTGATATGCTCCAAAGCTTTCCCAAACACGCCATTAAACTTGGCAGCTATGATGTTGACCAAATGTTGACCACTGAAATAATAACCTGGAGGAATGAAAAAGTGGTAGGTCCACTTTTGAGTTTTCTCATTATAGGTTTTATTGTCATATATGACTTTCTTATTCAACTCCTGTTGCAATGACTCGTCATGAACTTCCACATGAAAAAAATTTTGATTGGGAAGGACATTGAGGACTTGGGTCGGGTGAATGATTTCCACTAAAGCCACTTCCCAATGGGCTTCGTGATCTAAGGGGATGGCCTGAGGTAATTTGGCCGTGTAACAGCACAACGTGTTGTGGGGAAACACCTCCATGGAACTGTCACTGGGTAAGGTTAAGTAAAATTGGTTTTGGTGACTCATAATTCCAGAGTTCTGTGGCTGTCCGAGGGGTTAGTGGATGTCAGAGGCGTGTCTCCGTCCAAAATGGGGTTCTGGTTGTGGTTGTGGTTGGAGTGGTGACTGGCACTGGCACTGGACACAACGTTCCCGTTCGAGGAGAATTTCAGGGAGGGATTGGGAAGCAGGTAACCGATGCAACTGCTCAATAAAATGGTCCACAATTGTTTGTCTCCTTGTTGCAAACTCAAATTGGCGATGGCTGCCCCGATGACACAATACACCACGAAGATTTGGCAGAAAAAGACGATTTGCGTTTTAGGCACACGTTCTCCACACCACACCCACAAGGGTTGTTTTTGTAAATCTTGCACAGAAGAACTAGGGGAAGAAGGACTGGTCGACGTAGCTGCGTCTGCTGTGTGAAAGGGCATGATGGTCACTTCTTCTTTTTATAGTCGATGACTTGCGAAGCGTCGATCCAAGAATCGAAACTGGGTGGATATCCTTTCCAACGTACTTTGACTTCTTTGACACGTCGTTTGCCCACTTTACGGGTTCTGCGTTCGAGAATGCTTTCGATGTCGTACACGTCGTCTTCTTTTTTGGTGACACGTTGTAACTCGGGCAAATAAAACGTTCCTTTGAGTACTTCTCCGTTCATGTCTTCCAATTTATAGACGGCAGGATGACGGCCATGCACTCGTCCAGTGACGCGAAACAATTCGGTCGTCCAGTTAGGTAAGTAACCTTTGTCGAAAGTGCGTTTGGTTTTGCCAATGCGCACCCAATCTCCTACGGTCAACTCTCCACTTTTCTTGGGGACAGCCCTCGTCGGGGACGTACCAAACAGACGCTCAAACACCAGCACTTCGTTGTTGGGAGTCACTTCTTGCGGGGCACGTCCGATGCTTCGATGGTAAGATTGGTTGTACGCTTGCACCAGGTGCGGTAAGATGTCGATGTACTTCAGAGTGTGGTGATGCGTAAAATATTTCCACATGCGTTCTTTCAAAGTACGTTGAAAACGTTCCACGATGCTGGCTTTGGTTTCGGGATTCTCGGTGGTAAAAAAATGAATGTCACGTTTCTTTAATTCTTTTTGGAAAGCTTGGTTCAGAAATTCGGTGCCTTTGTCCGTTTGCCATCGAAGAGGGCAACGACCGCTTTGTTTCAACACCCGTTGCAGGGCTCGCACTAACTCGTTGCTCGATTTGGAAGTCAAGGGCACGACCCAGGCAAATTTGGAAAAGACGTCGATGACACAAAACAAATATTTGTAGCCGCGATTGTAGCTGGCCAAATGAGAGACATCGGCTAAATCGGCTTGCCATTGATGATCGATGCCTTCCACTCGGGTGCGACTTCTGGCAAACTTGCGTCGAATGGGTTTGTGTAAAGTGTAGGTAGCTTGTTCTTGTAACCATCGTTGCACTTGAGGTAAACGGAGACTTTTCAGTCGAGTTTTGGCAGCACGATACAATTTTTGAACTCCTGCGTAACCTGCAGGATGCGAGGGATCGTAGTAAATGCTGGCTAAGACTTTTTCCATTTTTTGTGTTGGTTGATGTGTTAATAAGGCACCCACTCTTGGAAGAGGCTACTCTTTTTCTCTTGGGGTATTTTCTTGGATTGCAAGGCTTTGCGTGTGCGACCAGCAATAGGTGTCGAAGAGGAGGAGGATGTCTGTGCAGGGGATATCGGTTCTTGTTTCACTTCTGTCTTCACTTTCTTTTTCTCTTGTGATGAAGAAGGGGTGGCCATCATCTTTTTAATCCATCCAATTCTGGAGGTAGGTGGTGTTGTTAACTTGCGTACTTTTTCTGGTGGAGTTAGAAACCCTTCCTCTTCTTCTTCTCCTTTTTCTGTCTTGACCACTGGTACTGGTACTGGTACTTGTACTGGTGATGGTGCTGGACTTTTCATCAAGGTCTTAAAATCTTTCAGAGTGGGTAGAGCTGTTTCGTCTAAAGCTTTCTGGTGAAAGAGTTGCAATCGTTGCAAGAGTTGACCGTACTTTTGCGATTTTTCTGTTTCGGACAAATCTTGGCGATCCATCAAGGACTGCAATTCGTGTTGTAACTGGGACATTTCGCTCAAATTGGGATTGGGAGGTAAATGCGGGGTGCGTTGTTCTTGCCACCGATGGTATTCCATCCATCGTTTGTAAGGCACTAAAGCTAGTTTTCGTCCTTCCATGGGGTTGTCAGGGGTCGATTCTGAGATCTTGGGACTTCCGAGGGCCTTTTTATCTTGCTCCCACCAGTCCTCCCAACATGGTTCCCAAGACTCCTTTCAGTATGGGGCCTAACAAGAGAGGCAAAATGCCTCCACGTTGGACCAACATCTTCTTTTTTTGACGAATGGGAATTTTTTTTCGAACCATTTGGCGAAGAACGTGACGATGCTTGCTTAAGCATTGTTTCTGGTGTTTGGACAAAGGGATCGTGCCTTTCAAGACGTTCAAACAACATTCGCACACGGTATCGATGACCTCTCTGGAAGCCGTTTGAATGAGTTTTTTTCGTAAGGGTGGAGAAGCTTTGGACAGGACAGATAACAGGTCCCCATGTTTGACTAAACGTGGTGGCAGTCCTTTCCTTTTCTTTCCTTGGGGTTTTCTGGAGGGTGACATCTTTGAGTCTTTAGGAGCACCAAAAAACACTGATACCCTACTCGGTCACAGGCCTTTTTTATACTGGAACGCGTCGCCACTGATTGTCTTTACGGCGTATTAGTTTGAGGACAGGCATGACACGTCGTGCAGGGGTACGTAACGGACTAAATCGAGCCAGTTCTTGCTTGGACAAATCCAGTAAACTTTGTAACATGCCCGATCTTTCATGGACTTTGATTTTGGGAGAAGGTACTTTGTGAGCAGCAGCCACTGCCGCTAAATTGGAGGGTCCTGCCACTGGGGAAGTTCTTTTGGGGGTCATCAACGGAGAAGTTCTTGGTGTAATCAACGTCTCCAAGTACTCTTCAGTTCCTGGTGACATCAACGGAGAAGTGGACAAACGTGAGGCTGCCGGAGACGCTGTGGCAGGTCGTGGCTTGCGAGTGTAAGGTTGCGTCCTGGCCGAAGTGCCTCTCTTGCGACTAGTTTTCTTCTTCTGTGGACTTTTCTTTTTCTGGGGACTTTTTCTCTGTTTCTTTTTCTGGGGGCTTCTTTTCTTTTTCCGGGGTGATGGTGGTGGTGTCTGGTAAGAGGAGGGTCCTGCCACTGGAGAAGTTATTCTTCTTGGGGACCTGGTCTTTTTCTTTTTCTTTTTCTTCTTGGGGATTCGTTGGACTTTTGTCTTGGGGATAACTTTGGGGGCATTAGGATCCCATCTTAAGAGTGAGCGAATGATGACCCCTCCTAGAGTACCGCTCCCTCCAGGTTTCAAAATGATTTGTTTTTTGGTTTGAGTGTCGATGCGGGGATCGGCCAGTTGGACCAAAGCGACTTTGTTTCGATCGAAAAAGCGTTTGGTTTGATGAGGAATCTGAATGATTCCTTGGAGTAATTGACGTGCCGTCACCGTGAACCATCGTAAGACTTCTTTGAGACTAGCTTCTAAGACACGGGCTCGTGTTTGTGGATCTTTTTCTCGACTGATGCCATACAAGGCACGAATCAATTTGACGGGAAGATGCGACTGAAGGGACGTCATGTTCACACTGTGTGAGACAGACGAAAAAGGGTCTGAGGTTTTTATAGATTTTTTTCATGGGGAGTGAAATGAAGTCGAGGACGGAGACGTGTACAGGACAGGCCCTCCGTCTTGGCACCAGTGGTGAAACAAGTGGGTACGAAATCGCAAATCCTCGGGGGTCGTAGGTTTCAAATCGACGAGTAAATAGGCGTGTGGCGTTTGAGTGGCATCGTCGTACGCCTGAGTCAGCCAAGGCGTTCCTAACTGTTTGGCTAAGACTTGCACTTGCGATTTATCTCGAGGACTTTTAAACAAGACCACGTAATGCGCATTGAGACTGATGGTGCGATGGGCTTTACTTTGTTGAAACAAATTTTGGGTGATGTAAACGACACTGGCATTACGGTGATGCCCTTTGCGCGTAAACCACAATTTAATTTCTTCTTCGTCTTCTCCTAACATGTCGTCGAAAATGACCAAATGGGTTAGACGGGAGTCAGAGACGATGCCATCGTCTTCTTTAGGAATGCCTTCCACAAACACGATGGAATCGCCTTGACTTTCTCGCAAGAGGCTGTACGCCGATTGCCACTCTTTGTAACACCACACGATCCGTTGAGGGGGTCGATCGATCAAATGATGTTTATGTTCGATCAAACGTTTGACGAATTCGGTTTTGCCTGAACCGCTAGGTCCAGCAATGAGCATGTTAAAGGGATGGCGAAGATACAAAGCCTCCCAACTGGCACGATCTAAGTGTTCGTCAATGACTTTGACAGTAGAGGAAGAGGGAGCAGAGACAGCAGAGGTAGCCATGGTGTGAGAAATGTCACTTGTGACACTAAAAACAAACAAGACAAGAGCTTATATACTTTTTCAGAACACGTTTATTGAATGTTTCAAATATGAACACGAAAGACAAAAATACATACAACCCAAATAGTGATGTACAGGAATATAAAACACAGCAAAACAATCAAAGTGAAATATAAACAAGTGTCTGTACAACATGTTTTGGGTAACGAAGATGTCCTAGGGACAGTGTGTAATGTTCTTACAGTCTCTACTTGAGGTATTGTCACACAAGTGTCCTCCCGGAATGACCTTTCAGGTATGTCCATGACAGTCCTGTCCTGAAGCGAGTGGTTGTTCTCGGTGACGGGTTCTTCTGGCACCGTCACTAACACAGGTTGAAAAGTAACTTTTTTCCTTGAACAACTCTTGTGCATACTGGGCCACTTCTTGGGTCCAAACCTCAAAACCCCCCTTTTTCCAATCACGAACATCTGTCCAATGAGGGTGTAAGTCACAAGCTACACACACATCGTCATACACGTCTTGGGTCGCTAAAAGTTGACGAATCTTTTTTTCCTGTTGAGGTCGAGAAGTATCCAGATGAAAACGCAAGGCTTTGAACAAAAGGAGTTTTTCGTGACCATTTAAGGCCATGGAGGTGGTAAGTACTGATCGTAAAGAGTCCACAAGGAATCGGCTGGTAAACGAAATCCCAGAAAACAAGTCACTAAGACACACACAACTTGTCGTCCAAAATTGAATGGATAGAGTTTTTGTAATAATTGATGGTAATGATCCACGGTTTGAATATGGTCATTGAGTTCCTTCCACGGAATCTGTTGGATGACATGTGACATAAACCGTGGCATGGCAGCCTGTTTTTATATTCTCTTTTTTTCGGATGCAATAGACGTACTTTCTAGCCAGAGATCTTCGTTCTCCAGTAGGGAATCTAAATCTTGCATACTGTAACCGAAACGTTAGAGTTCGTTTAGGTGTTTCCTCTTCCTCTAAGTAGATTCCACGTAAAATATGTTGGTAATCCTTTAACTTGTCTTCCTCAATGCATTGCACTAGGTGAATCTCGAAGTAACCATAATCATGAACATGTCGATCATTAGCGACCTCAAAGTTTTGAACAATGTCTGACCATTGAAAGAATTTCTGACGAATCAGTTCTCTTATACCCTTCAGGTACCAGTGGTTAAAGATCTGGTGACGTATCGGATGCAATTGTTCTTTACGTTTCACTTGTATTTTGACCAGCTCTCGGTAAATGCGTTCTCTCAACTCCACAGGCAAAGCACGAATGTTCTCTTGTAAAGTATCCATGAATAGGTCATACTAAATCCTCTTTGGTCTGACACAAGAAATGTACTCTTTGCACAAACATGGTTTCACTTCAGTGTCGAATTTAAATCGTTGAGTCACTAATCTACACATTACAATTCGTTCAGAAGTTTCCTCTTTCACCAAGTTGACATTGTGTTTAAGATGTTGGTAATTCGTTAACTCTTCCTCTGGAATTCGATGCAGTACGTTTACAATGTAGTAGATAGAATCGTCAATACCAAACCAATCCTTTTTATAACCAGGAGGTCGTTGATCAATGTCTGTCCAATGGAACACTTTCAACTCAATCAGTCCTTGTATAGCCTTCAGGTACCAGTGGTTCAAACACCGGTGACGTAACGGATGCAATTGTTCTTTACGTTTCACTTGTATTTTGACCAGTTCTCGATAAATGCGTTCTCTCAACTCCACAGGCAAAGCACGAATGTTCTCTTGTAAAGTATCCATGAACAGATTATTATGGTAAGAAGTTACTTCAATGTCTCGGTCCCACTAAGGGTAAGTAATGACAATTCGGTGACCATCGAGCATGTTCTACGTAGGCCGAATCTTGCGGTTCCCAGTGGTGAAGTGACACACCGCAACTGAAGCACTTGACTTTATCTCCTTCGCCCAAGTAGAAAAATCCGGCTCTGGCTAATTCTTCGGGGGTCGGTCCTCCCAGATACTTTGGCCATTTTCCTTTGAACGATTGAAGACGATTTTCAAAGTCGCAGTATTCCGACAAACGCACAGGAAACGAATATTCGTTTTTCACAGGTTCGTTTCGATGAGGGTTGAGTGAAATGGGCAGGAGTTTGCTCAGGGCTGGATGACATCCGTAGGGAGGTAAACGTGAAGGTCGACATTCCCCTTTAAAACGAAACCCAGTAAAATGTCCAAGAGGACGAGCAGCATCGCTTTCGCATCCCACAGGTTTGACACGCACAGCATCACTTTCCATGACAGGGGTAGGGGCACTAAAGTTCCCATGATGCTTTACGGCATCGCTCAGGTCACAAAGTACAGCATCGGTCCCATCGCAAGGCTCACAATCGCACTCGTCTGCAAACTCCGTTACGCAATTACAATGGTAACCACATGGACAATCGCAGTTTCCTTCCGGACATTTTCCGTCGCAATGTCTGGGTCTTATCCATCCAGTAGAGAAAGATACAGCTTTTTTACAATCCCCAAACTGGAACGATGTCTCTTTCAAAGTATTCATCTTGTTAGCTCGGTCTTGGTAGTCACAATGAACTATCGATCTTGACCATAGCCCCTTTTTTATACTAGTCGCAATGCAGTCTCCAGTTTGTACATCTTTCCTTTTTTACGTTTTTTATGTCTTGTTTCGGAAGGTACCGTCTCTAAGGTACCGTCAACATTGTACCGTAGTGTAATGGGTGGAAAGGCCATAGAAAGGTAAGGGCAGTGCGGAGACCATCGAGTATGTTCCAGAATAGCTGAATCTTTATAGATACATAGATCCATTCGTAACTTCAGTCCGCAAACAAAACACTGTACCTCGTATCCCAATCCTGACTCAGGTCCCAAGTAGACAAATCCTGTTCTAGCTAAAACATGCGAAGAAGGTAATCCTTCCCTATCCGTAGGCCATTTCTGAAACGTGTCCAATCGACGGGCACAATCACAATAGTCAGGTAAGAAGACTGGAAAATGGTAGGGTTTGAACTTGGAGTTCTCATCGGGTTTCTCACTCGATTCTTGCTGTGGCGAAGTCATCTTTCTGGTGGGTGGCTATCCTCTTACAACCAATGTTTTATACCAACGTGTCCATACGGTAAGGTGAAATGATTGGGAAGTCGAACTCGCTTCTGGTACACGATTTGATAGACTTTTTCCAAGGGTCGACTGACGATGTGGTGAGTGGGTAAACGTACAATTTTGTTCGGTTGATAGGTGGTCACTTTAAAGTTTCCATCCTCTCCCGATTGCAAGGCTTCTTTCAATACCCCAAAGTTGACCACTCGACTGGTACGATAATTCAGAGTCAGTCCTTTCACTTTGCACGTCGTGTGCACTTCTCCTTGTTTGTCCCGGTATTCGTAGCCGTAATTTTTGGGACCGCCACTGACGAAACTTAGAATCTTGTCGTCGGGATGCTCGTCTGTCCAGGCTCCTAAACGGTCTCCTTCGATGTTAGGGTGATGTTGAATCGGGTGATGGATGTAAATGCAACTGTCCGTGTCAAAGTACAGGACGCGTTCTTCTAACAGTTCTAAAGCTTCGTACAATTTTAAGCGAGCATGGGCTGTCACGTAAGCCGCAATGATGACATTTCCAAAAGGGTCGTCTTGTACAAAGTCCAGATCTTCTTCGTAATTGACCAAGATCAAATTCTCTCGAACGACGTCCACGTGTTTCATGTATTTGGTTTTGTCGTGAATCATCTGGAAGTAGCGGGAAGGTTCTGTCAAATATTCCGTCTTGGGTAAACACGGTCGTTGTGCCATTTTACCCCACAAGCAATTTAACATCACTTTGGCAAACGATCTCCTGCCTTCGTTTTTCTCGATGTGGTCTAAAGAGATGCCTTCTTGTTCGTAGTATTTCTCTTTGAATTGTATTTGGTCTTCGGGAGTGTGACACCAGGAAGGATAGCCGCTGGCTTCTTGCTTCAGTTTCAAAAAGGCATCCACGTAGTCGGCGAAAATGCCTTTCTGAGTAGGGTCACCCTTGCGGTATTGTTGTGTCTTGGGAAAGTGGCAAATTTCGTACACTTCTAACAGTTGGTATCCCATGTCCATAGCTTTGAACAATTCTACGCTGACCCAGGTTCCCGTCAAGGCACGTTCTTCCTGGCTGTGCTGACAAGGTTGGTCTTGGTTGCACGTTTCGGCACAAGTACGGCACAAGGGAAACATCAGTTTGCCTTGACAATGGTGAGGTAAGACGGGATGGTATAGGTTCGTGGGAGGCAAAACTTTGCACTTGATCAAGCCTTCGTATTGTCGAATGTTGACCAGGTCGATGTGTTCCGTCAGCAATTGCGGGTGCCCTACAGGAAAGCGACAATATTTGCACACGTAAGGATACAGCGAACACACGTCCAAGTATTTGATTTCTTCTCCTTTCTCTTCGTCGGCTTGGTACAGCAAACAGGTGGCATTGGTCCTTCCTCCGTACAAACTATCCCTCGGGTTCAAGGGGTCCATCAGCTTGTAACTTTCCACGACACGTTTAAACTCGGGATCGATTTTCAAACGGTGATCGTACTCGTGTTCCCACATTTCCACCACTTGGTATCCTTGCTGTTCTAACTTTAGGCGTCGCTGACAAGTGTCCTGATACAAGTCTTCCATGGTTCGTTGCAAAAACTGATTTTTAGTGCCACGGTCAGGGTAACAGACGGGACATCCGTGAAATAAGCAACCGTTAAACTCGTACACGATCTTGGGGTTTTCTAAGTCTCAGCCATCGACCGAATACGTTCCGATGGTCTTTTCGCCCCCTCCGTTGCGAGCATGCTGAATCCACTTGTCTTCCTTGTCGCACAAGTAATGTAACCAACGTAGGGCTTTGACCGAGTATTGACGCTTGACAAAGTGGGTCGTTTGAGGACTGATGACAGCCACGGTGTTTTCAGGCATGAATCGTTGTCGATACACTAAGGAACACGCTTTGGCAATGGTGCAAGCTTCTTTCAAAGGATCGACCCCTCCGTGTTCCATGAACAGTTCTCGAAATTTTCCACAGCAACGCCGTAAAATGTCCACGTCGGAACGACAATACTTTAGCATTTCTTCCTGAAAGTCGAAAGGGTCCGAGGCGTGAGCCTGGTACCAAGCGTAGAAAGCTTCTCGTTGTTCGGTACGCATGTTGTCGGGGTCGTAATAGTGAGCCTCAGGCAAATGGGGTAGAACGGCGTGTTGATTGGCTTCCGTATTGAAAAAGTGTGGAAAGTACCCTTTAGCCATTTCTGTCATTCCAAACGTTTTAGGCATTCGACTCAAAGGCATGGCCAAGTAACTCATCGAATCTTTAAACTGTACTTGTCCCACTTGCATGAAAATGATTTTGGCTCCGTTCAAAGTCACTTTAGGACGCTCGGTGCCTTGTTCCGTATAGTACCTCAAAAGAAACTGTCCATCGTATCCGGAGAAATTGTGAGCCATCACCGTGGCATGACGATGACAATCTCCGTAACGTTCGATGTCCTCTTGGCTCCACGTCTTGTCGACGGGGTCTAAGACCCATTGGGCAAAATCGGCTAACGTGTTTGGTCCCCGAAAGATTTTTTCACGCCCTCCGGGAATCTTGCTGCAGTGATGGCAATGAGTGAAGATAGGTTCTTGAATGCACTTCTCGCACGCTCGATGAGCCACGCAGAAATTAGGAATGTGAATGCCGGTCTCTTGCATGCATTCGAAATCGAAAAAGATGAAATTGCCTTTCTTCTTGTGACCGTCCTCTTTCTCTGGTGGGGGCTGGTATTTTTGCACGTAACATTGGTGTTCCAAGTCCACGATGTGGTGACAAATGTGACATTTTTTCTTTCCTGAACATACGTGTGCCTTGACACTATTGGTACGTATGACTTGTTCACACGTAGAGCACAATCTCAGCAGTTGACAAGCGCATTTCTTCTGTGAACCTTGCGTTTTCAAATGTTGTTGGTAACAGGTAGGGCTGACAAACGTGCGCAGACAAGTTGAACAAGGCACTGGTTCTTCGCTCAGACAGGGTGAAGAGGCCAAACATCCTGAGCATTTCGATCCACAATGCTTGTGTTGCTCTCGATTGTTATAACCATGGTCACATTTCTCACAGTAATAACTGTATTTCAGGAATCCGGTGATACTGGTAATGGTATCGAAATGTTCATCGTGATGATAAAGGTGAATGTATTTTCCGTCCTTAAAGTCTTGGCCTCGAAACAACAGAGGTCCGCGCACTTCTTGAGGGTGCACTTTCAAGGTGTAGCGTGGAGCTAGGGCATCTTGCAATTTTTGCATCTCAGGAATGCCACAGGGTGTGTCTTTGGACAGTCCGGCTTGTTGTAACAGGAGTTCTGCTTCATTTCGTTGTTTGGCTCGGTCGGAACGTTGAATAGTGTCCCAGGTTCTTTTCCATTCTACCGTGTCGTTCTTGTTGGCATAGGTTCGTCCCACCACGATGGCACGGGCTAAACACATCTGGTCATGAGGGTTCTTAATTCGGACGAGACTTGTTTTGGTGTTGCGAAGGTCGTCCACCAATAACATCTTTTTGCGTCCAGTCCCTTGAGGAGGAGAGACGTGGGTCATGTCCAGTGTGGCTTTACCATCGGTGATGTCAAACTGATCATTAGATTGTTGTACGTGTTGAATCTTGTCCATGACTTTGGAAGCAGTCAATTCTGCAGGGGTGCTAAACTCGATCCAAACAGGGGATTTCAAACCGTCGTGTTGTATGGAAAGTCTCAAGCGATCGTCTTCTTTTGGTTGACATTGTCGCTTGAGTGCAGTGAGCAAAGAATCCCACACCTCAGTGATGAACACTTCTCCTTTCTCTAACGGCACTTCAGCCTTGAAATCTTTAAACTTCACCGTGTATTTGTAAGCCGTGGTTCTAAATTTTCTAGAGGAGCGCTTTTCCGTCTCTCGAATCGAATAGTACTTTTCAGGGTTGACAAAGGGTGGTGAACTTGGTTTAGAGGGTTCGGATTCTGGTTCACTCATGTCCTCTTCAAAATCACTGGCATGAATTTGTGCCAAGATTTCAGCCCTGGTACGAGGCGATAGATCACGTTTCTGCCTCTTACTTTCTTCTTCTTTCTTCTCGAATGAATGGGATCGTTTCATCTTGAAAGCAAAAAGTCAAATGACTCAAGTTCAAACACCATAAACTACTTTATAGTCATAGCAGACCAGCGTATATAAAAGGGTGTGTGTCTTGTCCTTTCACTATTCATTTCACTCTCAAGCCGAGCACAACGATGGAAGAGACTGACCAGATGGAACGTTTCGTCAGAGCTTTGCGAGGGGTCATTAGAAAATTCTCTTCAGACCAGTCTACGGACTACTCTCCTTCCTTTAGAGATAAAAGTCAAGATACTTGCTATATCTGTCAGAAGAAAGGGCATTGGTCTTCAGAGTGTCCAGACCGTCAAAAAAGAAAAAAAACAGGGGATAAAAAAGACAAAAGTCAAGATACCTGTTATTATTGTAAAGAAAAAGGACATTGGTCTCCAGATTGCCCAAAAAAGAAACAAGAGGAGTCAGAAGAAAAGAGGAATTCTTCAGAAGAAGAGAGGGATTCTTCAGAGGAAGAGAGGGATTCTTCTGAGGAAGAAAGAAGACAGGTGAAGAAAAAGAAACAGGAGAAAAAAAGAAGAAGGGAAGAAAGCGAGGAGGAAGAAGAAGAGGAAAAGAGTGTGACGGTGAAGAAATTCAAAAAACAGAGAGACTAAAAAAGGAGAAAAGAAGAAATTAATGAACTTTTTATTAAAGTGTTGTGTTATAAATTGTGAATTGGATTGTAAAAAATGGAGAAAAGAATAAATGAATGATATAAGGTAAGTGTCTTTGAGTTTTGATTTTAAAATAAGAAGCTACACTCACGCACTCATACACAGACACGTACTAAAAGGGTAACATGGGTGAGTTTTTTTTTTGAGTTATTGGCAAATTGAAATTGTATTTCTTTTCGAGAAATGTGGGTGGCCCTGAAAAGGGCCTTTTTTCTTCATGGGGTAGGGGTGAGTTTAAGCAATCAATTTTAACTGCCTTAAGCCTTTGCCACGGCCAAGGCCTACTTCTGGACTGCGTAATGTTGATGATGATAATGATTGGGTTGAAATCACTAAGGGTGGTACGGTAGGCTTAGTCACAGGGTTGACATGTTTGGCTCGGGAAGGTCGTATTCTCTTCGGTCGTGATAAAGAAGTCTGATACATTTGTTTCAGACTTCTTAACTCCGCTAAAATGTCCAACAGTACCGTGACCGTTTGATTTTCACCCTCTTGTTTCTTTGCTGCTACTTCTTCTTGCTGTTGTTTTTTTCTTACCTCTTCTTCTTCTTGTTGCTGTTGCTGTAGGAGAAAAGCCTGTTCCGCTTCCTTTTGTCGTTGTATAAATTTCTCCAATTCTTCTTTCTGTCTCTGTCTAAAATTCTCCACTTGCGGTAATGAAGAAAGTAACGAAGGTTCCGGAACAAATTCTTGCGAGGAGAGAAAATCCACAAAATCCCAATTCACCTCTTCTGAAAGTAAGTCCGGGTTCCCTTGGGCAGTCTCCCCTGCTGGTGCACTCCACTGGATCGTTTTCTGAGTTTCCGTCATGTTGAATCACTGTCGCATAGATTGACTGCACACAAGCGCTAGCGAATCTATATTGACTACGTGACGTCACAGACTGCTCTCTTCGGATTGGATGCGAGCTGACTGAATTCTGTAACGCGTGTTCGGATTGGTAAATGAACTCAATCCGTTTCAATCCTTCCTCCGCCTATAAATAAGCGCCGTTCAATGCATTGATTCACCTGTTCTCGTCGCTTCAAGATGTGGACTACAGTTGAGTCATCCACCCTTGTGTCTTCCATGATGTTTCGGACAGACTTGCTCATGTATGTCCGATCGAAGTGGACCGTTGTCCACAGGACAAACACCAGCCTGTGGATACGTAGGATCTACGTCGAAAGACAAGGATGCCTGAAAAGAGTGCTGATGTACGGACCAACAGTAAGACGCAGCCTAAGGACAAGAAGAAGACCAATGCGGTGCCATTTATGTTAATGAATACATTAACATAAAACCCAAAGGCCCTTTTCAGGGCCCCCATATTTCTAGAAAAGAGATAGTCTTTGAATTGCCTACCCCTTTTTTAAAAAAATTTTTAAAAAAATCCCATGTTAAATTCCCCTTGTCCGTAGAGTGACCCACGATTTATTCCCATGTTAAATTCCCCTTGTCCGTAGAGTGACCCACGATTTATTCCCATGTTAAATCCCCTTGTCCGTACAGTGCCCCACGATTTTTCTCCATGTTAAATTTCCATTGTCCGTAGAGTGCCCCAAGGGTGTTTTTAATGGTAATTCCCATTGTCCGTAGGGTGCCCCCATTCACTACTAACGAAATACAATTGAGCGAACTTGCGAGCCCCATATACATTGGGAGAAACGACAGTATCCAACAGTCCAAACAATATCATTTTCTGTTTTATACCAGAAGTCATTATTTAACTTAATTGTAGTTTTAAATATCTCTCGCAAAATTAAAATGAATACAGACATGTTTGAACAAAAATCTTGCTCTGATTATTGGTATTATGACTTAAAACGCAATAATACCAACCCGTTTGTTTGTACCCCCTACCGATTTTAAATTCAAAAGGCACTGATGGAACAAAAATGCAAAAAACATAGCTATTTCATTCATTGATTTTCATTGCCGCCAGGTGGTCCCAAACAGTCAACTAGCTTGCGTTTTGAATCAAACTGGAGTTTCTTTAGCAACACGGTCACCATGCTATTTCCTAAAATATTAAGTGAAAAATGAGACAAAAGAACTTACGATTTTACGAATCAAATCCAAAAAATAATCCGAGAATTGAAAAATAGAAGTCCTTGTAATGAAACTGAATTCGAATAAGGATGAAAACCAAAATGGAAGACGATGACGTCTGTTGTAATCTGCGAAGTGCTGTTGTGTCAAAAGTTTCTTGTTGAATAACAGAAAATATTATTCCAGTTTATAATTCAGTATAACTTCCAATAAATGTTTTTTATCCAAGAATTTTGTAGGAGCACTTATGTTTTTTTTTAGTAAAAAAGAATCACTTGAAATTCAATAAAACAAAATTTCAACTCAAACTGGTCACAACATATGTTTGGGGCCCGACTGAACAATCTCTATAAAGACAATAATTATACACAAGTTTGAGACGCAAAACAGATACCCGGATGTGGGTCAATCATCTAGAAAATTTAGAAGTTTATAAAAATAATAGACACATGTTTGATGTCATGTAGTCCAGGTATGGTCTTGGTGCACTTAATTAATCTTACTCTGAGAAAGAATTTTTTTTCAAAAAAAAAGAAGCTTGTTTACCAAAACTATCACTGGTTCTGAATCAAGGTCAGAAACTAGATACAATATTTCTATCATTAGGTGTTTATCACAAACAGTCAGGTCAAACAGAACTGAACTACATTTCTGGACGATGTCAAATCCAGTAAATAAAGTTACATTGTAATAGCATATAATGAAATTTAAAAAAATTAAAACTAACTAACAAACAATTAAATTAAATATACATAACAACGCCAATAAGTGGAAAATGTATTGGAAATTCCACACAATCCATAAGAAAAGACTCGAAGGCAACACATTGTATAACATTTGTGTTGGATGTTGTAGGCAACAGCGAAATCTAACGGGACGAGTTTGCGAGGCCATTACATCAAGGGAGACAACAACATCCAGCAGTACAACATCTTTTTCTTCTTTTTCTTTCTTCTTATTTCCCCTTTTATACATGACACATTGAAATTAAAATATTTCACACACAAATAAAATTAATTTAATATTTGAAAATAAATCTTTTTAAAATTATTCCTGATACATAGGACACGTGCAGTATAGCATAGGATGCCATAAGATAAACGTGACGTACAGTTCTATTACGCAGGAATATATGATTAACAGTAATAGCATTTCATCACCCAGTGAGTTGAATATTTAGTAGATCATACCATATAATGTCATCACCCAGTGAGATCAATATTTAGTAGATCATACCATATAATGGAAATCACCAAGTGAGTTCAATATTTAGTAGATCATACCATATAATGGAAATCAGGCTGTTGGTAAAACAATAATCAACTTTGTTTGAATGTATTTTGTTCTTTATTTCCTTCCTTTTGGTTAATTTAGTTATTGATTTTGTTAGCGATGAGTTTTTTAGTACATGCTTGTAAAAGAGATCCAAATCAGGAAATTCAGTTATGACGGAATTTCTATATTACGATATTGGAAAACAACAAAGCATTTCCAGTTCAAACAATCACTGATTCAAAACTGGGCATATGGGTTTACTGAGTATTGAAATGTTAAAAATGAGAATTACCATAAATGTATCATAAAAGTCGTTTGAATCTTAAACATAACGAACCATAACAAACTAACTTGGACATTACCCTCTATCAATGTTATAATTTTTAGAGTCATAAATTTTGAAGCTGTAGAATTAGTCCACTTTATTTGGGGTATACTGCTCCCGGTCACACACGCACAAAGAACGGGATGATAAACCTATAAAGTATATGAAGAGAATCAGGCGAATACACTCAGTGTTCATAAAATTTATTTTTCAGATGTTTCTGTGTAGACAAAAATGGTGGCAGAGCTGAACGTTATATGGTGAACATATGGGAAGCCAGGGGAATGAACTGCCGTAAGTTATATGGTGAACATATGGGAAGCCAGGGGAATGAACTGTCGTAAGTTCTTCTTTTAATGGGCCTGCGAGGTTTGAGAAGGCCCCACCCTCTAATTAGCATAGCCATTTTATTAATATATTCTTTTCTAAAAATTAAATGA